>CM046389.1:48712500-49912500 GCA_025413875.1 Rhododendron molle
TTGTTCTTGGGGTGTCTTTGTATCTTTTTTATTAGCTTAAAAGAGTACAAAGCAAAGACCCTTTGAAAATGAAACGTTGTAACTTTTTTCTACCTTTTTAATGAAAGACCAGGGGGGGTATTTATAGAAGGTTTGGAAGGTGTAAGAGGGTGGCAAACAAGGCCCAAGGCCAAAACTTAGTGGAGAAGGCTTGCCAAAAGGTGATGGGAGAGGTTAACCTGTACTGCCACTGTCCTGTGGAGAAAAACGGGGTTCAAATAGCCCTGTAGACCCCCAGGCAAGCAACCAACTGGCTGGCAAAAGGTGAAACAGGTTTGGGACCATCGCGCGATGGAATGGGACCATCGCGCGAGTGTGACAGCTGTCGCGCGTGGGTCAACAGTGAAATCTTTGACTTTGACCCAGGCGGACTCTCGCGCGAGAGAGTCAGTGCATCGCGCGATGGTGCGCCCTGGCGCGCGATGGAGTGGGTCTGGCGAGCGATGGTCAACCATCGCGCGATGGAGTCAGACCGTCGCGCGACGGTGCGCCCTGGCGCGCAACGGTTGCGCCCTGGCGCGAGATGAATGCGCCCTAGCGCGGATCAGTAAGGTTTTTGACTTTTGGAAGTGGCTTAGGTTAGGTTAGGTTCAAAGGTTTCAAACACTTAAAGATCAAACACTCGACATTCCCGAGGTGTTCTTGATCCGTTTCATCACCGGGGAATTAAAAACTGTAAGTAAACTAATCTGGGAGCCCAGATTGGGGTGTCTACAATGGGCTTCCTAATTTGCTTTAATCAGAAAGCTTGGCCATGCAGTTTCACGTGTTTCTGGTTGTATTAGAACTTAGTTCCCCACTGCATCCCAAAGAGTTTATTAGAATGCTTCGGGAGAAAGCATATAACCATGTGGAGCAGGAATGGTGGAAGGACTCCAGTTCACCGGACTCCATGATATTGTAAGCATTAGCTAGAATTGAAAGAGACCGCATGAACACATACGATTGAAGAGAGCTTTCTGGATTGTAAATTTACACCAGAAACCAAAACTAGTAGGAGATGTAAGTTATTTCTGGAAAACAATAAGGTAATACAAAGTGTGCCGGTCTATTCTTGTTTTTGTTTCTTATCAGGCAGAAATTTTGGATATGTATAACTGTAGAGGAATGGGTTCTGTTCATGAAGTTTTGTTATAAACATGCTTGAATTTGACAGGTCTTCTTCAAGATAAGACATGGATAGTTCGAAGTTGGCTTATAAGTTCATCTTTTACTAAAGCTAATATGTTGGCGTATATTAATGGTTTGGTTCCTGTCTGGTTGCAGGCGTGCTCAACACGCTGGCAAAATATTTCTTCAAAAGTATTCCACAGGTTAGTTCTGTCGACTCTTATGTAAGATGCAGAACAGCATTTCTTGAGAAAAATAAGTCAGTGTTTGTGGAAAATGAGAGATATCTTAGCATGTTTGTTTTAGGACATTAGGGTGACATGGTCAGCTAACTAATTAAGTTCATTGTTGTTTTAGGGAGCGGCAACCACATGCTACGTGGCATTGCATCCGCAAGTGAAGGGGGTGAGTGGGGAGTACTTTTCTGACAGTAATCTCGCAAAGCCAATCGCTTTGGCTAAAGATGAAGAATTGGCAAAGAAATTGTGGGACTTCAGCTTGAGCTTGACAGATCTCAAGTGATGGCTTTGTTAAATCGATATCTGTGATGCCTTGTGAAATTTTCCAAGATTTTTATTTTTATTTTCGAACAGACAGATACTGTATTTTAATATCTAGAATGTTGTGTTGTTTGATTTTATTAGCTTGAATGAAACACATCATTACTTGGTTAAATTCCTAAGTTCAGAAAACTTCCGGAAGTTCCCAGATTGGCCCCAGGCCATTTCCATTGGTTGGTTGAAGCCCATTTTGTCTTGAAACAAAAAACAAAAATCTCAAGAGTCAAGACTAACTGATAATCATCTAACACACCAAGATATGTGTAATCCAACGGCTGAAAATTCAAACAATTGCATATGAACATGATTTAGCAATCAAACCCCTCTCATCGGGTGTCATGGTATGCGTTGCTGCTATGGGTACAAATTCCACATCAGTACCCACGCGTACAGACACTATTTGAGTTGTTTTTGGGGTCCTAAAAAACCAGCCTAATCGAAGGTCTATGTATAATGAAACATCCACCTATGGATTCCAAAGCAAAATTGGGTATTTCATAAATGTCCCTATTGATATCCGATTGAGCTGATTTTTTACCAGGTCCCCTAAACAAAATGGGCATCTCTGATTATCTTTGTGAGATTCAAAATGGATCTGTACTCGTGGGTATCGTTTCTGATGGGTTTTTTTCCGCAGCTAAATGGATGGAGGAGGGGCCGACCCGGCGTAACAGCCCTTCCCTTGCCATAACCCTAGAATTGCATATCCAAATCACCTACTACCCCACCAAATCAAGCGACCAGTATATGAAAACAGAAGAGCAGGGCCAGGAGGCATCGTTAACAAAACTCAAATCTTTGACCTCTTAGGGCCCAATTTAACTGTCAACTCGAACCTACGACCTCTCAGATACAAACCAAAAAGATACCTACCACCTTGGGTGATATAGTCATGGTGTTTTTCTTTCGGCAACACAGTCCCTGCAACAAGAAACAAAGGTCTAGAACCATTTTGCCATCTACATGGAGGAACATGAAAACAATACACATATATTCATGTGGTTATATAAACCGAGGTCTAGCACCAATCTCCTTGGTCAATGATAGTAGCCACTTTAGCCCATAAAGTTCTGCCCAAATTAGTCACAACCCTCTCACCAAATTTAGCATACAAAGGTCCCAGAGTGTGCCAGTTATCTAGCCAAAGGAAGGTATTTGCCCCATTGCCGACATGATATCTAATAAGAGGTTGGCACAATTGTTTTATTTCATTATCTAGTCAAAGAAAATCGTAGAATCAAATATCGCTTAGGGCTAATCAACGAGAGCCATAGAGTCAAAATTTAATTATGACTATTAAGGATAAAATGATCAAAAAACTAAAATCTTTCCACCGGTTCAAACGGATTGAAATTTGGAACACTTAATTTTTTTAACCATATTTTTTAATATATAAACTGCCTAAAGAGGTTGAAAAATTAAGTATTCCAAATTTCAGTCCGTTTGAACCGGTGGAAAGATTTTAGTTTTTTGATCATTTTATCCTAGATGATCATAATTAAATTTTGACTTTATAGCTCTCGTTGATTAGCCCTAAGAGATATTTGATTCTACGACTATCTTAGAACTAATCAACGAGAGTCCTAGAGTTAAAATTTAATGGTCATACATAAAATGATCAGAAAACTAAAATCTTTCCACCGGTTCAAACGGATTGAAATTTGTAACACTTACGTATTTATAAGGGCATGACCTGTCATTAATAAGGTCATGTACTGCTCACATGACCTTCTTCCGTTAAATTCATAATGACTCACTAAGGGGTGGTGCTTAAGTGTCACGCGATAAACGATGAAGGGGTTAAGTGTCCGAGTTAAACGATGAAGGGGGAAACTCGTTACCGAGGTATAGTTGAAGGGGGCTTACTGTAATTTCCCCTTAATTATATGTGCTTCACAAGTTCAATGCCTGTCTTCATAGAAGAAGAACCCAACAAAATCAGTTTGGAGCCTCCAATGCTCTTGTAGTCAATGGCCTATTTCTTGTTCTCTTGTATGGGAAAAAAACAAAATGATTTTGCCGCTGCCATGGGAAGTCAAAATATATACTAGTAGTAAAATTTAGCCTAAAAAAAACCAAAAACCAAAAAGTCACAATGTGAAGCCCCAACTCAACCAAGTTATGTTGGTTTGACCTAATCTAGATGGATCAAAATTAACTTCTAAAACACCAAATAAAGTAACAGTGTTTGAGAGCATATCACGGGCGATAGAGCCCAATCGCAATAAAATTACACTACGTTAAACACGTGTCCGACAAGACATAAAAAAAGAGCACAAGATAAGCTTTAAGACTTTAATTATAAACTTCTAAACAAACAATAGACATGCCTGAAATGCTAAGTTCCTCGATAGATCGAAGTCTCAACACATGATGCAGTTGGTGGTCCTTCCGGAATATGAAGAGTAAATTTGCACCCTTCGGAAGACATGAGAATTCATCGCTCAAGCAGAAGAAAATGTGGCCAATTCTTGAGTAGTGACAAAAAATTGTCATCCTCTTCAATACCATTGCATTTTCCAACAAGTACTTCGCAAGGTTCAGCTCTTCTTCTTCATCGCCCCAGAATTCGTGAATTTCAATCGTCTTGAGACTAAGAAGTAAACATTCAGGCACTGGCATCCAACGGTACTTGGAGCTTGGTTCCTTGTAAAGGTGCTGCAGTTCCTCTGAGCGAACGATTCACTAATTAAAGTGAGGGAATACCGAAGATAAACTTTTTTAGTTTAAGTTTTTTCCTTATTTAATTTTTTTTGCATTTTTTAGTTTTGTGCTAAACTTTTTTGAATTATTGATTGGTCTCGATAAGTGAAATCCAAAAAGTATAAAAAAAAATTCTTTCACCCTAACATTTTTGGAAATACACAAGATAAAACTCAAAAAAATCGTAATTTTTTAGTTTCCATTTCGTTTCGTCAAAACAAAACAATAATCCACAAAAGATTGGCTCAAAATTAACCAATGCGAATTTTTTTTTTGAATATAAACAAAATTCACAACACGGTTTGATCACTCTCCGCCCAGTCAGGGGAACCCTGCAAATGGTCTCCAAGTCAGCGTCATCAAATCGAGTTGTCACCCCTCAAACGTCATTCAAGTCTACCCAGTCAGGGGCATTCTTAGGAAAGTCACTCATTCAATAAACAGTCCTTCATACCCTTTGAGTCAACATGGTTGATCAATAGTGACCATGGAAGTCACTCAAAAGTTCTTTTCCTATCCTTCGTGGTCTTGTCAAAATATGCCTAAAAGGTCAATCGAGTCACTTGGTCATGTCGATTCTCAGCTCGTGGAAGCAATTTCAATGCATAAAGTAACCCTGCTTGGATGGATAACCAATTGGTTCCCAAAACCATCAACAACAACGGAAAATGAGTCAGAATTAAGGATCCACAGTCCACCGAGGTAAAACAACCCAAGATTGGGGTGTGTCAGCCCAGCGCCATCTACTGGGCAAATGCATCCCCAAATTCGAGATTGGGGCATGGAAGCATTATGAATATACAAACCAAAACTGTGAAAGCCTAAAAATATACATACCCAGTTGAGGTGTGATATGATTGCATCGCGATGTCTAAGGACACAATCTAACAAGTCGTTGTATCGAGTAGTTGGATCATAGTTACCATAAAAATGGCTGCATGTGCAGCAGCACCAACTATGAGAAATCCACCAATCCACATGTGATGTGTGAACAATGACAGTTGTGTACCATAGTCAGTAGCTAGATAGGGATAAGGGGGCATGGAATACAGAATACCAGGCTGTCTTGATGGCATCGCATTCCCTGTTGTCGGATCTTTGACAGAATCCCCCGCATATTCATAGGTTGTTAGAATGGCTTCTGCAATTGAAGAAGAAATGGCTGCGAGGGAATGCGCTATCTTTCTTAAATTGGTTTACAAGATAAAATGAAAATCTGATAGATCAGTTGACAGGAGGCAACTTTGCTCAACTTAAAATCATGGTTTAGTTTCATTCAGGAAGTGTTTACACCCATTTTTGGCCAAAATTCAGAAGATCAATTGGTCGGTTAGAAGGTGGCCTTGAATGCTAATCTCAGGCCTTGAGAAGCCTTGTTAATAAGCCACCAGAGGAATTGGCCCAATATGAATGCTAAAGGACCAATTGAGCTTGCAAAGATTTGAAACATACGAAGGCCTAAGATATCTTTTCCATAAAACTAGGCCCAAGGCTGGCCAAGGTCTTGAAGTTGACCCACTAGGCCTGAGCACTTCATCCAGGCCTAGCACAGTTCTAAGAAATGATAAGGCCTTCAAGTAGGTCAAAATCAGTTAAAGTTCGGATTTTTCTCCAAGCTTGGGCTCAGAAGGCTTACAATGGACTAAGGCCTATCTTACACCTCAAATTTAGGCCCAAGTATTGTGTGGGCCTGCTTCTTAGAAACATTGCATATGGGCCTCAACTGGAAGGAAAAGGCCTTAAACTGCTCTCAAACAGCTCCAAGGCCTAGAATGTTCTCAATAGACAGGTCTAGTTAAGCTGCTTACAAACAGCTCGAGGTTTGGATGGCCACCATCCTTCAGCATGAAGCAAGCCTTGGGACACGTGGCAGCCATGCATGGAGACATCTCAAGCAGCTCACAAGCAGCTTAGGCCTGCACAAGCAGCTCAAAAGTCTAGAAGGTTCTCTCTAGCAAGCTGCTTAATGGTGATTGTAAGCAGCTCAAAGGCCTAGAATGTTCCTACTGGACAGATTTGGGTAAGCTGCTTACAAACAGCTCAAGGTCTGAGTGGACCCCATTCTTCAGCCTTCAGCATAAAGCAAGGCCAAGGACAGGTGGCGTACATGCAACCCTTGGAGATGCTAGTGAATGGCTCATCCAGACCTCAGCAAACTGCTTACAAGCAGCTCACCCAGGTCTACTTGGTCTTTTGCTTCTTCTATAAGGAGTCAAGCCCAGAGATTTGAGGGGCCCACAAAAGGTGCAAGGTCCACTAAAATGGATGGGAAGGCCTGAGGAAAGCCGTGGTGGGCCCAGAAGGAGTCCATTCAAGCAGCTGAAATGGCCTGGATGCTGCAGGAGCTGAGATTCTTTTGGCCCTTTTACAAAGTTTAATGCAAAAGAGAAGGCCTTTTCAGGCCTTTGCCATTTTCTTGGAGTGAAAGACACGTTTTGCTCAGAGAATGGCTCCTCATTGGAGCATTTTGAAGCTGCTCAAACCCAGACCTTTGCTAAAAGGCCACATGGCAGTCATGCATTGGAGCATTTTGAAGCAGTTCAAGGCCTGTAGATCCTATAAATACCAGTTTTGAAGGCCTTATCAAGGGTCCACGACCTCAAAGCTCACAGCTTATGCATTTCCATTTCCATGTCTTTACTTTCCCGCAAAGTATTTTATCTTTCAGTCCAATCTAGCCAGCCTAGATTTTATTTCCTTTCATTTCCTTGTACTTAAACTTCGTTAAACCGTTAATGAAGTTTATTTACCTTATCGTTCAGTCCTGTTTTCTTTTTCTTTCCATTTTTCACACGGTTAGGAAATACTAAGTCCTTATCCCGCAAAGGCAAACCACGAACCACCATACGGCCTCACCCCTTAGGTTGTACGCAATCACTCGATACGAAGTCAGATCTGAGGCATCCAGGCCTTAGCACGAAGTTGGACTACAATCCAGTCTTGGATTGAGGCTTCCAGGCCTTGATACAAATTTGGGCAGCAATCCTGCCCTGGTACGCCCGCACAAGGCCTAGAACTACACCACTCGCCGTTCCCAGGCCTGTTGTTTTTAAATTTTGAAACAAACATGCAGGAAGGAATTGTCTTTTTCCTATTCTTATTGGAAACACAACACCTCCAGCGTAGGGAGAGCCCGAATGAAGGAGTGAAGCGTCCTCGTGCACACACGCACACGCGAGAGAGCCCCCGAGTCCCACCTTTTCGTTAAGCGCATCGAGCCAGGAGTGGACATCATCATATCATCATTGTAACGCCCCGAATTTTGGGTACGTTAAATAAACATTTTTATTGAATAAATTAAGGAGAGTCTAGCTCATTATTACAACATAAGTCTCACAAGAGTACTTTTATTCAAAAGAGGGGATAATCTAAGGTTAACTACTCGCTCCGCCTCTTCCTCCATCCTGCAAGCTCTCGGCCCAAAGGCCTCCAAGATTATCTTATTTCTGCTTTGCTCATCTATGAAATCGACACATTATACCAAGCGTTGCCCCGATATAATATATCGGGGTCACCAAAAGGTAACACCGTGAGCTCTGACTCAATAGAATAATCCAACCCGCTAACCCATAACATAGAAAAGTCATATAAATAATTACACATACTCATTAAACAACATAATTAACAATGATACATCCGCATTCACTATCTTGCTTTACGTTGGTGTCATGCCTTTCTTGGTTTCTCCTACGCGACTCATGGTATTGTGTCACCATTTCATTTCAAAAATCATTTCTCATTCAAGGGCTACCAATTCACAATCCATTAAAATCTTGCATTGGCTCCTCTCCATGAATAACCAAGCCCAATTACCAATGAAGCTACCACGTCGGCTCCATTAGCAATCTACACAATGGGCTACCAAGTCAAGATTTTCTAGGGTTTTCGCAAGTCCACACAAAGGCTACCAAGTCCGGCCACCTTGCAGGTTTTCACAACTCACATAGGCTACCAAGTCGGCCATTATGTAGTCTCAAAAATCCTTTTTATCCATATCAACCACTCCTTAAGTGTCATGTTTCTACTTTTCGGTTCTCGTGTCTCGTAATCATGCATAGACTCCGCGGCGGGACAAATCACTTTAAAGTAATCTTGAAACTAAACTAGCAAGATCATCCAACTCTATATTACCTAATCGTACTCAAATTATTACTTAAAGCCACTTATGTTTTATCAGCAACAAGTAATGCAAACAAATATACATACATGTTCATAATCATCCTCAAGACATTAATATATTACGAAAAATCCGTTCTTTCTTCCTTTGTGGGATTTTCAAAACAACATATGGTTATTGACGTAGAAATTCATTATTTGACATGCTCATTCTTCTTTAGTACTTAAGTAAAACAAGTTTTGCTAACTAGCTTTGATACCTTAACCGTTTAACTCATGTTTAGAAATTTACTACGCATACTTAAGGTAAGTATAATCCAAGCAAGTACATAGCATGTCCATAACCATTACTTAAAGCATAACGCCACATGTGCGGACGCCCTTGGGGTGGTAATCCACCATATGCTTTGTTATAATACCACAAGTAATACAAGCAATGGAATATAAGCTTATAGTTAAGTTAAAAGATCAACATGCGATTACTTCTACACGAAGTTATATCTTAAGTCGATTCTAATCATGCTTAATCATCCAATAGCAATATTAAGTTCACTAACTATCATGCATCCAACGTTTTAAGAAATAAACTATCATTATCATGCTTTCATTATAACGACTTAGCTAGGGTTAAAACTAAGACAAGGAGTAGTGTCTAATATATACTTAGGATTATGGGTTGATTACACTACCTTTCTTCTTGGCGGTAGAAAAGGACTACGAAAAGATCGACGGAAAGAAAGTCGGCGGACGGACGGAGTAACGGCTTACGATAAGCTTCCGGTAGCTTCGAAAGAGAAAGGTTTCTCTCGAAACTAGATCGTGACTTATATTACTACTACTTTAGGATCGAGGTGGTGGTCGTATGGTGGTTTAATGGCGGAGGTGGAAAGAAAGTTCAAGAACAAGCTAGAACTACTCAAGAACAACAAGAACACTAAACTTTCTAGAGAGAGAAGTTGGAGATTGGAATGGTGTGAGTTGAATGAGAAGTGTGAGGCCTATTTATAGGCAATTGGATGGCTCTCTCTCCCTCTCATGGCCGGCTGCCCTCTCCCCCCTTTATCCATTGGATAAAGCTTTTATCCAAGTGATGTCATGCCTTGAAAGACTATCCAAAGGTCTTCCTTATTCTTTCTTCCAACCAAGGACAAGATAAATGCTATTCTATTAGGGTTTTAGTCCAATCAAGTCCTTTGAAAGGTTAGAATATTGGATTTGGTAGTCCTTTGGAGTGAAAGCACAAGAAAGGTTAGATTTGGTTGTACTTTGGATGATGCAATGTGATCTAGGCTAGAATGGAAGCACACAAGTCACATACATCACACTCTCTCTCTCTCCCTCAATCCGAACCTCTCTCTCTCTCAATCTCTCTCTCTCCTCCTCTCTCTTTCTCTCTCTCCTCTTGGTACATTGTACTATGTACATATATATATATATATATATATATATATATATATATATGGTTATATATATATATATATATAACCATATATATATATATAAGGACAAGGAGGGTTTCACTTTGTAGGAGATTTGTACTTCAAATCTCTCTCCCATCTTCTCCTTTCTACTTCTTTCACTTAGTACAAGTACTAACCTATACATGTATCTAGGGTTTGATAGACAATAGTCAAGCAATACATCACATCTTTCTCTCTCTTTTCCTTCTCTCTCTCTCTCTAGAACTTTTCTCTCTTCTTGGTACATTGTACTATGTACACATATATATATAGATAACCATATATATATATATATATATATATACATATATATATATATACATATATATATATAAAGACAAAATTTGGTGGATTGGAAGAGTAAGGATTTGGCAAGCTAGGGTTTGTACAAGTTTCACCCAATTAAAAAAATGTATTTAGGACATTTAGGTCATAGATTTTGTAGGAGGAAGACTACCAAGAAATCAAGCAAAGGTCAAAGAAAGTCCAAAGAAAAATCTAAAGTACAATCTCTCCCTCTCTTTCCTTCTCTTTCTCTCCCTCCCTCCTTCTCTCTCTCTCGGATCTCTCTCCTCCCTCTCTCTCGGCTAACTCTCTCTCTCTCCCTCTCTCTCTCTCCCACTTGTTTGTACCAAGAAAGAGATACAATATACTATTATATGTACATGTACTTTGGGTCTTTTGAAATCTTGTATTTTAAACCAAGTGTAGATTTTCTTATTATAATATTGTAATACATATGTCATATACAATATTATATATATATATATATATATATACATACAAGTACATATATATAATATACAAGCCAAGTACTACTCAATCTAGGCTAGCTATACCATATGCCAATATCTATTAAATTATTCTACTACTTTCAAAGTACTATGTATATTAATACTAACCTAATGTACAAATTGTATTTTAATAAAGTACACACATGGCCAAGTCCAATATTTAAATCAAACAAGTACATGATTGTCCAAGACTAACTATTATCCAATGGATAATAGTTTCTCTAATGGTTAATAACCAATGGGTAATAATGGCTAGGATTCTAGTCTATCGTCAATGAGTTAATAAAACTCCTAACGGTTATTATCCAGCGGTTAATACCCAAAAAGTATAATACTTTGCAATTAAAGCGCTAAACCAATCTAATCTCGTACTTGGAAGATTAACCAGGTTTACCTATTGACCAATGGGTAAAGATTACTCCTAGCATCTATCGTCCAGCGGATAAATATTACCTAGGTCAAGCGCCAAGACAGCGTGGCGTGGCTATTAAGCGACCTGATGGCGGCGGTGCCAGCGGTGGCCATGATCCGGTGGCCAAGCGGTGGCAAAAGCGACTGGTAATAGCGAGCCAGCTGGCGGCCAGCGACCGATGGCAATAAGCAATGACCAGCGCCAAGTTGAACGATGGCAAAAGCGACCGGTGTGGCAATGACAGCGCCCGGTGGCCAGCCAGTGTTAGCAGCGACCGGTGGCCAACGATGCCAGCGGCGTCACAGCGACTAGTAACAAGCAATGACCAAGGTAGCCAGTAGCCCATGCGGGCGACTGCAAGCAAGCGACGGCGGCGTGAGCATGGTATAAGCGACCCACAGCAAGCGGCAAGCGGCGTGAAACGGCTGGGCGCAAGCAAGCGCGTGGCCAAAGGCAAAAATAGCGTGACTCGTGCAAAGCGAACCCGGCAATGACCAACGCGAGCAACAGGCGGTGCGATAAGCGAGCCGACGCCTAAGGCAAAGCGAGGCCAATGAAGCCGCGCCAAAGCAAGGCATGTCCAAGTAGGATTTCAGTAGAGAAAATAAATTCTAGGATTTTTACTACAATTACCAAGTAACTATACCAAGGTCTAAATAGGCATGCTCGTCTACTAGAAAATGACCTTAATGCCCGGGCGATGAATTCCAATCTCCTAAGTCATAAACCTAATTATGACGGATTATTAATCGCAAAAAGGGATTTATAAAATAATAAAGAATTTTCAAATAAAATGATAAAATTTTATAAGTCGATAACGACCGATTTTTGGATGTTAAAAAAATGAAATCCAAGTATTAAACTAAAATTCAAATTTTAGCGAAATTTTCATTGACCAAAAATCAGGGTCGTTACAATCATCATCTGCAGACAAATCCAGATCGCGTTTCATCATTAGCTTATCAAAAGTGGAATAGTATGACTGGCTTTCTGGAAAATAAGACGAAACCCATCGCTTCCGGTAGCTTGCTTACTCTCCTAGTTAGAAGAAGGCTCTTTGGCAGATTCTTTAGATATGGATAGAGTCCCCTAACCTTGATATGATATTAGTAAAGCGCTAGCATCCCATATCCTGCACCCATGGGCATACAGCCTGGCAGGCCTTACCTTTCCACCAGAGCTTCATGGGCGTTGCCCCGTTCCCCCTAGAGTACCTTCTCTTTTCCCTCCTCCGTCTTTGGCCTGTGTGCACGAGGACGCTTCACTCCTTCACTACGTTCAGTCGTTCAGCAACTTGTTTCTTGAGAGAAGTGTTCTAAATAAAGAAAGCTCTTTCAAGCGCATGTAATAGCAGCAAAGGGCAGCCCTTATATTAGAGAAAAGTTTGAGAAAGGGGCACTCATGGCAGCAAGAAAAGGTGATCCCCGAGCCTAGTGTTCAAAGGTGGATGAGGTTCAGGTCTTTCCCTGCACTCCTAGGCCTCACGGTACTTGTACGATAACGACATCGGATCATATTCAGAGGATCCAACACAAGAGAAAGAAAGTCACTAACGATCCAAGTTTAAGGGCCGTATGTGCTAGGAGGAACCTGGCCAGGTCAACTCAAATGAAGGCAAACCCAAACCCTGACGAAGGCCAAACAAGAAAGACAGTAAAGCAAAAGGGAACACTTGGTTGTGCCGCCCCCACTTTGCAAAAACAAAAAGGAATGTTGTCCATATTATCATCAAGTGTTGAAACACGAGTCTTGCATAATGTACAAAAGTCAATAAACTATCCTAAGGGACATCTTTTCAAATAATGGTCTAGCCAACCTACAGTTTTCAACCAATCATCCCGAAAGATATCTTTTCAAATAAAAGTCAACCTAAGCTTTCCAATCAAAACCTCATAAGAGACACCTTCTCAAGCAACGGTCTAGCTGAGCAGACACTCCCCCACACTAGGAATACGCACATATCTCAAAAAACTCTTTTAAGTGATCTCAGCTTTGTAGATAGGCTAGGCTAAGCCTACAAATCCGATCCTTTTTAGTTCATTGAAACCTCAAAATTTTGATGGCCAATTTCGGTTCTAGGTCTCCAAATTGCATTCTTGCCCTTCAGGACTCGTTTGTGTCCTAAAACCAGGCCTTCTGTGACCTTGAATCATTGGGGTTCACCATTTTTATCCCAAAATTTGGTGCCTTACTAATCTTGACAGCCATTCTTTTAAAATACCTTCTATCATGGTTTGTTAAGGTCTCACACCCTTAACAACCATATTTCCAATGGTTCATTGAGGTCGTACCCTTAATAACTGCCTTTCTAATAGCTTGTTGAGTTCTTATCCTCAACAATCTTCTATCATGGCTTGTTAAGGTCTCACCCTTGATAGCCTTATTTCCAATTGTTCATTGAGGTCGTACCCTCAATAATTGCCTTTCAAATAGCTTGTTGAGTTCTTATCCTCAACAATCTTCTATCACAGTTTGTTAAGGTCTCACCCTTGACAACCATATTTCAAATGGTTCATTGAGGTCGTACCCTCAATAACCGCCTTTCTAATAGTTTGTTGAGTTCTTATCCTCAACAATCTTCTATCGTGGTTTGTACAGGTCTCAAGTTTGACAGCCATATTTTCAATGGTTCATTGAGGTCGTACCTTCAATAACCGCCTTTCTAATAGTTTGTTGAGTTCTTATCCTCAACCATCTTCTGTCATGATTTGTTAAGGTCTCACCCTTGACAGCCATATTTCCAATGGTTCATTCAGGTCGCACCCTCAATAACCGCCTTTGCAATAGCTTGTTGAGTTCTTATCCTCAACAATCTTCTATAGTGGCTTGTTACGGTCTCACCCTTGACAGCCATATTTCCAATGGTTCATTGAGGTCACACCCTCAATAGCTGCCTTTCCAATAGCTTGTTGAGTTCTTATCCTCAACAATCTTTTATCATGGCTTGTTAAGGTCTCATCCTTCACAGCCATATTTCCAATGGTTCATTGAGGTCATACCCTCAATAACTGCCTTTCTAATAGCTTGTTGAGTTCTTATCCTCAACAATCTTCTATCATGCCTTGACAACCATATTTCCACTAGTTCATTGTGGTCATACCCTCAATAATCGGTTTCAAAATAGCTTTTTGAGTTCAAACCCTCAACAATCTTCATTCATCTTTAAAATTACCCTCAAATACTGTAGAAAGCCTTACTAGGTCTACATTGTTATCCTCGATGGGATTGATTTGTTACATTATTTGTATCATGTTTGCATATCATACATCGCATTTGCCCCCATGAACTACGCAGGTCTGACCCCTACAAAAGGGTACATAGGCAGCTCGAAAGGGCGCGACCACATTTTTCCATATGTTGCATTTTCTATGCCTTTACTTAAAAGGTACCTAGATGACCAAATTGGGTGGTCGATGTCTTTACCGCGACTTGAACCATACACTAGTAATCAAGTCTCGTCAAAGAGAGGCAATTGTAGACACCCCAATTTGGAAATCCTGGACACCTTTTAAGTCCCCAATGATGATAACAAAGCATGATTTAAACCTTTGGATTGATCTAAACCTTTTGGAGCGCTACCCTTCCGTAGACAAGTGGCCGATAAACTTCCCAACAATGAAAACGTGCCATGAAAGCTTCAAACAATGCTATGTTTACTCAAAGGAGTGAGGAAACACCTTAGAACTAGGTATGAGAGTGCCAAGTAACACTTAGAATGAGTGAGTATGTGTTTTGGCCACCGTGGCACCAACAGTCTTCGCCTTAGTTTGCTTTCAGCCCATTTTTCATAAATCAAACTTCCTTATTTTTATGGTTGGATTACACCATATTGTAGTACATTCAAAACCCTCTTTATCGATATATAATAAGCCTTAATCCGATTTGAAATGAGGGAGATACAAGGATTTTGCCTAAACGATTTCTTTTTTCGACCATTTGAGGGTAAAATTATCATATCTTTTGATGTACAAAATTATTTTGATACAAACCACTTGCATTAGAAAGTAGACTTAACGAGCTTTCCAACGGTCCAAAGAACACCAAGAACCGAGTTCGTGAGTGTCCGGGTGGCCTTGCGAAGTTTGGTCTGTTGAGCAGTCAACTGTACCGTACGGTGGTCAGCTGTGCCGTACGGTGGTCAACTGTGCCGTATGGTAGAGTTTTTAACCGCCTTAACTTAAGTCGGTTGGGATGTACCGTACAGTGGACCCTTGTACTGTACGGTGGACCTTAAGTACTGTACGGTGGACCAATTTTTGGTCAAAAATGTCAGGAACTTTGTACAGTCAGTTGGAGGCTGAAAAATCTTTGTGTGCACGCCAAATATGCGTGGTTTTCAAGCCTTTTGCACCTATAAATACCTCCCTCCTTCATTGGACAAGATATACAATTTTTTTGAAGAAAAAGAAAGAGAAATAAGACCAAAAATAGTTAAAAATGCTTTGAAAAATCCATACTTGTTTTCATACCTATTTCAAATACCAAAGGCAATCATCCTCTTTCAAAAGCCATTTTTCATTTCCCATTTCAAAATACAAGCCATTTTTCACTCCCCATTTCAAAAAAAAAGAAGCCATTTTCACTCCTTTTCACTTTCAAACACCAAAAACACCATTTTTCTTTCCAAGAAAACCAAGTCCAAAAAATCATTCTTCGAAGGCAGCCTGCAGCTCAAGCTTCATAACTTGTCATCGCAATATACCAAAGCTTCGCTCATGCCAAAAGACTTGGCAATTTTCACAATTTTCCAAAGGAATGTTTCACTCCAAGAGGTATAAATCTTTTATCCAATACTTGTCTCTGTAATCTGAGGGGAAGCCACTAAGTTCGTAACTGGTTCCTCGTACCAGTTTTGGGCTTAAATGCTTTGAGCAATCGCAAGAAAATCGACACCCCGTATATTTCTACCGCGCGGCACATATTACTGTCGTATGGAAGAAACTCTTTGGGGGACAAGTTCTGTTTTTCATTTCATCCTTTCTCCTTTTCATGACATTCAGTATGCAATGAAGTTCTATTGTCTCTTTAGAATAACATATGTCATCATGATAGATTGTTTTGAATCAAAGCATGCCAGCCTTGCATTACCTTTTTGAAATAGAAACACTAATTATTTCTTGCCTAAAGTCGCACACATCTTTTAGATCATCACATGCTAGCTAGATAACATTGTTTAAAGGGAAAAATTCAAAAAACCCCCCAACCTTTAGGCCCAAGTTCAATTAGACTCCCAACCTTCTAAAAACTTTAATTTTACTCCCAACGTTATCTTCCGTTAATCAAAATGCCCCCTTCCGTCCGAATGACTAACGGATTTCGTTAAAAGCTCCGTTAAATGGCATCTCGATCGAATCTCGATGATCCGAGCCGCTCAATGTGTTCAAAACGTGATTTTAAGGGTACTTAATAGAAATCAACAAAAAAATGACCGGGAAGGGCTTCATCTAAACAGTTTTTTATTGAATAATTCAATAAAAAACTGTTTAGATCAAGCCCTTCCCGATCATTTTTTTTCTGATTTCTTGTAGGTACCCTAAAAATCACGTTCTAATCACATTGAGCGGCTTGGATCATTGAGATTCGATCGAAAAAGGGGAGGTGCAGACCGAAGCAAAATCCGGACGTCCGGACTTGAACAAAATCCGGATCATCCCGATCGAATCTCGATGATCCGAGCCGCTCAAAGTGTTCAAAACGTGATTTTAAGGGTATCTGCAAGAAATCAACAAAAAAAATGATCAGAAAGGGCTTGATCTAAACAATTTTTTATTAAATAATTTAATAAAAAACTGTTTAGATGAACCCCTTCCCGGTCATTTTTTTTGTTGAATTCTTTTAGGTACCCTTAAAATCACGTTTTGAACACATTGAGCGGCTCGGATCATCGAGATTCGATCGGGATGATATTTAACGGAGCTTTTAACGAAATCCGTTAGTCATTTGGACGGAAGGGGGCATTTTGATTAACGGAAGGTAACGTTAGGAGTAAAATTCAAGTTTTTAGAAGGTTGGGAGTCTAATTGAACTTGGGCCTAAAGGTTGGGGGGTTTTTTGAATTTTTCCCTTGTTTAAAACTGCGAATTGGAAATATAACTCCCGTGCGGCTTATGTGTGCCGTACGGTAGTATTTTCTGGAATGAAATGTCTAATATGCAGTCATCTGTCAATATTCTGTTTTTTAGCATGAAATACGAACTGTTTAATTGTTTTTGTTCAAGCATGATTCTTTATACTTATCTGTTTACATGTTATAATTGTTTATGTGGCATTAAAAGTTAAGCAATAAAATGATGTTCAAATCCCACAAATATTAGTAGAGACGGATTTTATCGGGCGAGGGGGGTGCTTTTCCAAACAAAACCTTCCCCTCTCGTAACCTAGCCCCGAACCCAAAACTCTCTGTTTTTAGAAACAAAACCTTTTTCAAAGGGCAAAAGAGTCACATTTTTCAAGTAAACAGTTTCTCGATGTTAATCCTTTTCAAAACCCGGGTGGCGACTCTCAAACGAACCAACCATTTCCCCTTTTTGTAACACTAAAAATACTAAAAGAGAGATGGGGAATTTTTCCGGGCATATAGCCCTCACCTATTTTGATGATTCGAGATGTCCATTCTATAATTCCTGACATGTAAATCATTCATCAAAAAATCATATATATTATGGCAATTTCAAATAGATGTGTAGACACCCCAATCTGGCTTTCAGATTAGCTTATTTACGGTTTTTGATTCCCCGATGATGAAATTGGATTTAGAACAGACTTGAGTTTGGAATGGTTTGAGCTTTGTGTGTGTGGAGCCCTTCTTGAACCTTTTTACCTCAGAAACCCTAAGTCAAAATCCCAGACCAGAGTTGACCCTCGCGCGTGGGTTTGGAACCCTCACGCGAGTGTTCTCTGCCAGGTGTGGGTCAAAGTCAATTTGTTGACCGTTGACCCTCGCGTGATCTGTAGAACTCGCGCGCGAGTGTTTGGAACCCTCACGCGAGTGTTATCTCCTGTCCCCATCCTTAATTTCCAGCTGGATTTTATGATGATTAGAGGTCTATTAAGCCTGAGGAACCCCGTTTTCCACCAGCACAGCTGTTGTAGATTGCATGGTTGGCTCTTCCCAACACAACCACTCCTTGCACCTTGTTGGAGGCCTTCTCCACCAAGTCTGATTGACCAGCCTTGTTGGCTGATTTTTGGGCCATGTCTACCTCTCATGCATTTCCCTATAAATACCCCCCATGCTTCCAATAGCTAAAGGGTTACAAAAATTGCACTAATTCAAGCACAAAGCTCACAAAACCTCAACCACTCCAGTTTTTTCTCTCACTCTTGTGTTCTACATACACTCATTTTCAAAGCTACACCACCTTGTTCAAACCAATCCAACTCAAGCAAAAGGTATAAACATTTACCTGCTTTCTGTTCTGATCCCTGAGGGGGGCTGTCAGGGCCAAGGCTGGTAATCAATACCAGTTCTGGCCCTAAAGTCAGCAAAGTTACAAGAGGCTTACAACTACGAATTCTTTACTCTCACGCGATTGTTCTTGTCTGTGTGATGATGAACATCGTGGGGAAGGGTATCCTGGTTTTTGAGTCCTTCATACTGTTATTACTGTTTTTAAGTATATTAGGGCTATTAGATCACTGTGTTGCATGAAAAAGCCATAGTTAGCTTATTTTGCAGTATCATTTAGTTTGGAATGCCTTTGGGAAGCTTCGAGTATGTTTGAACTGAGCATGCAAAGCAATTCTGGAAGTTCGAGAACCCTCGCGACGGTTCTATAATCTCGCGTGATGGTTCTCTACTTTCCAGTAGCTGCTTGCATGGCTGTTAAGGCTTAAGCCTTTGTTTATTCACCCCCATTTGTTTAGGGGTTGTGTTTCAATTCTATTCGCTCTGTTGTAATAACTATTTACATTCCAATACATATAGAAGCTTGGTTTGCCCCTGGTGAGCACCGTCCTTCCAGAGCCCGAAGGGATAAAATTCAACTGTGGTGGGAACAAACACGCGCGCGAGGTTTAGAATTCGATGGTTCTTTGCATGTACGTAGATCCATGCATGCAAAGTTGGCCATGGCGTTGGCATGCCTAAACCTTGTGCAGTATTCTTGATGTTCTTATCAGAGGGTTGAGTTTTATCCCATTTTTCATAGTATTCCATTCATCCATGCTCAAATACAAACACATCTTGCAAATCGTGTTACAGTTTTAATCCCCGATTAACTGTTCCCCCGCCCTAATTGGCTAAAATTGGTTAAAAAGAAGAAGAATCACAAAAACTTTCACAAAATGCCTAAGTAGAGACCGATCTCCGGATTGGGCGAAAGGGGTGCCTTAAAACCCTTCCCCTCTCGTAACCTGGCTCCGAACCCAGATATGGTATGACGGATTTGGTTCCTTCACTTTTTCAAATCAAGCAGAGGTGCTTCAAATACGGTTCCTTGGGTGTCGAGACCATCGAATAGTGCACAAGGTCTCATAACCTATTTTGATGATTCAAGATGTCCATTCTATAATTCCTGACATGTAAATCATTCATCAAAAAATCATATATATTATGGCAATTTCAAATAGATGAAACTTGAGAAAAATTCAATTAAAAAACTGTGATAATCTATGCATATTTATATACTCCACCTTTGTGTCATGAAACATAGCACTAAAAGGGTACAAGTTTAATTATATATGCTTCAAAAGTTTAAGACCTGTCTTCACAGAAGAAGAACCCAACAAAATCAGTTTGGAGCCGCCAATGCTCTTGTAGTGAATGGCCTATTTCTTGTTCTGTTGTATGGGAAAAAAACAAAATGATTTCGCTTGTCACGCCCTCGATTTTCAACATAAATAACAATACCATTTTAAATACAAATTCTCACAATAATGCATACGATACCCCAAATTACAATACAGTCCCCGAATCTCACAGGTCTGTCAAACTGATACAGTATTCCAAAATAAAGCAAATAGAACAATGCAGTTTGATTCACGAAGAAAGACATGTACTTCCGAAATTAACTTTAGCCTGTGATGCCAGCATGCACTTCACACCCTTCAAAACTGTGCCCTTGCAGTGTACCTGAAAATGATAGGTTGAGCTACACTAGCCCAGTAGAAAAATCTTTACAAACTTTACATGCTAATCGGGTGATGAGTGCCAAGAAAAAAAAAACATTTTAATATGAGCAAAACATTTTAACTAAAGGTATAACATACATAGCTATCCTTCCTTTAGACAACATAGACTCAATTCATGTCACTTTTTTTTTTTTTACTACTTAGAAACATTACAGGTAAACCCCCTGGCCAACCCCTCATCCAAATTATACTCCACTTCTAAGGAGAAAACGTATACATCGAGTAATACCACATTACAACATCAAAGGACTCACACTCATTCCCAAAGCAACCTCTCAAAACTCATGTTAACATCCATCGTATCCCTTTTATCAAGTTCTCCTTTTATGACCAACACGTCATGATTCAATCCACTTGCATTTACACGTGCCTTTAATTCCAATCTCAAGCTCTCATTCCCTCAAAATTCCTTTGATTTGTTTTCCTTCATAAATCTAAGGCGTCAGGACCATTTTAAACCTCCCACCATAGATCACCACAAGTATCAAACATGTCTCCATACCAAATAAATTACCACACCGATCTCAATACATCATGTCACTATAATTCGAAGTCTATAAGAAAAGAAGAAAGCAAATATCGACACTTCAAACCATCCAAGGCACAAACTCAAGTCAAAAGTTCATAGTTCCTCACATGATTGCTCTGGTCTTTCTAAATTTCACTTCTCGATTTCTCACATTCATCCAGTTAATCTCACTAATCAATCAGCCTCATCATCAAACCGACACATCCCCATTTTAACATGATACCAAACAATAACAAGATTCTCCGTTTTCACTATGTCACATGTTTCGATTTCATTTCCGTGCGTCCTATATTCATTCTGGCATCGCACCTTTCGGTGGATCCGTGGCTTTCTTATGCACTTCCGGGCATTAAGGACCCTGTGCGTCCTATGTTCATTCCAGCATCACACCTTTTGGTGGATCCATGGTTTTCATTCCGACATCTCACCTTATGGTGGATCCGTGGCTTTCATTCCGGCAACTCACCTTATAGTGGATCCGTGGCTTTCACTATCGGTAAATCATTCAATTAGTGTCACACATTCTCACTAAGCGAACAATCTCTTTATCCACCATTTCTCTAATCCCCACACATAGCAAAATATGTCTCTCACACCAATACTTAGATTCACTTACATGTAGGTAATCTCGTCTTTTCAACTAATTCATCATCAGACATATTCTATAATCTCAATACGTAACAAACACACCAACCAACTAGATTCATGGATCAAACACACATAAAGAAACACCCTTCACAATTTCAATAAGAGAGACACAAAGTTCCACATCTTTAACGTAGTAGATCAACCATTTGTTTCACATCAATCAATAACGTACCCCAGTAAGTCAATTAATCCTTTCAAAACCCAAACCCTAGGAAACATGTCAAATAATCTGATTCTAAGTGAAATATCCATATTATAACTCGTGGTCTCATTTCATCATTAACCGCATCATCAATCTAGTGATTATACTACCAGTGTCAACTAATCTCTCACGAGCTCAAAAACATGCAGATAGCTAGAAACGGACTCACATTCCAATTTGTATCAAACATCATTCATTATGCTATGTGTATTAATAATTCATTCCTAAACTTACCCTCAAATAAACGTAACCATTCATCAGGTGTCAAAGATGTACTATGAGAACTCCACCATAGAATAACGATATTAACATAACTTTGGATTTTGAATACTTAAACTATCCCCATTGTTTTAATATATCAAGTAACCGTTTCACATCACATCCCCTATGATTGTCATTACTTCATAATTAGGGTTCAAGTGTCCCATTTCAATTCTCAACGGCTCTTGACAAGTCTTTAACTTTTCAACTATAATTTGTTCCTTCAAAACCCAAGATGATACACCACGTGTCCAACGTCTAATAATGTTCATAAACTCTAAAATAAGTATAAACCAACCCCATAGAAGGAACCACGGCCTTTGAATATGACAAAGGAAAATTTTACGAAAAACTCTCTTGGGTTCCGGAACTGGCAGAAAGGGAGGTTCTGGAACTGACTGGGTTCCGGAACAGGCAAAAATAAGGGTTCCGGAACTCAACCCAAGAAACTTAAAACTTCACCACTGGACAACGGTTCCGGAACTAGGCAAAAGGGGAGTTCCGGAACCAATCTGAAATTTCAGCGCGAAGAACACGAACATGACAGATTTTACCCAAACCCAAAACAATGATCAACTACAAGATCTAGGCACCAAAACTACTCATAAACACATAAAGTATGTTAGAAATCCCTACCTCGAAGATCAAGAGCAAATCCCAAGAGTTCCTCCAAGCCCTAGACCTCAAATTCGAACCCATCAAAGAAATTCCTCCTCTAACTTGGAACACACGATTTCCACCGAGAACATCTTCCTCCAAACTTGGTCTCACGATTCCTCAAGTGCTTGGTCGTCCAATGAAACAAACCGAAAAGGTAAGGAGTTACAAAGTGATCCGATGGTGAATTTTCTTGGATAGATATAAAGCCCTTGCTTCATAGAGCAACTTTAATTCTTGGATTTTTTTTGAAATCTCACTCTAAGGAGATGAAATCAAAGAGAGAAGTACAAAAGGGAGAAAGAGATGAGAGAGAGAGTTCTAGGGTTGATTTTCGTGGTTATGGAGTGTAAAAAGAGTAAAGGTAGTGATTATATAGTGGTCCAACACACGACCCAAATTTTTAGAAAATTCGAGGTGGGTTCCGGAACTAGGACGAATGGGGGTTCCGGAACTGATCTGCGGACAAGTGTTCCGGAACTGGCAAAAACAGGGGTTCCGGAACCAATCTGGAAATTTTGCAAACTCATTCGACATTCAACGAGTCAACCTCCGATCACCACCCACACACTCACAACACCCCCAAACACTATCACATCAACGAAACAAATTTTTCAATGACCAACCGAACTTCCCTTACATAACGATGCAAGTTAATCCGTGACACCACGTTAAGAAAAATGATATTCCATCCGAAATACAATCGTCCTCATTCAAGTTAATTAAGGAAATGGAATTTAAAATTACGGGTCCTTACATTGCCGCTGCCATGGGAAGTCAAAATATATACTAGTAGTAAAATTTAGCTTAAAAAAAACAAAAAAACAAAAATTCACAATCTGAAGCCCCAACTCAACCAAATTATGCTGGTTTGACCTAATCTAGATGGATCAAAATTAACTTCTAAAACACCAAATAAAGTAACAGTGTTTGAAAGCATATCACGAGCGATTGAGCCCAATCGCGGTAAAAGTACACTACGTTAAACACGTGTCCGACAAGACATAAAAAAAGAGCTCAAGATAAGCTTTCAGACTTTAATTATAAACTTCTAAACAAACAAAAGACATGCCTGAAATGCTAAGTTCCTCAATAGATAGGAGTCTCAACACATGAAGCGGTTGGTGGTCCCTCCGGAATATGAAGAGTGAATTTGCTCCCTTCGGAAGACATGAAAATTCATCGCTCAAGTAGAAGAAAATGAGGCCAATTCTTGAGTAGTGACAAAAAAATTGTCATCGTCTTCAATAACATTGCATTTTCCAACAAGTACTTCGCAAGGTTCAGCTCTTCTTCTTCATCGCCCCAGAATTCGTGAATTTCAATCGTCTTGAGGCTAAGAAGTAAACATTCAGGCACTGGCATCCAACAGTACTTGGAGCTTGGTTCCTTGTAAAGGTGCTTCAGTTCCTTAGGGCGAACGATTCCCTAATTAAAGTGAGGGAATACCCAAGATAAACTTTTTTAGTTTTAGTTTTTTCCTTATTTAATTTTTTTTGCATTTTTTTGTTTTGCACAAAACTTTTTTGAAGTATTGATTGGTGACGATGAGTGAAATCCAAAAGGTTTAAAAAAAAATTCTTTCACCCTAACATTTTTGGAAATTCCCAAGGCAAAACTCAAAAAAATTATAATTTTTTAGTTTCCATTTCATTTCCGACAAGATGAACCAATAATCCACAAAAGATTGACTCAAAATTAACCAATACGAAATTTTTGTTTGAATATAAACCAAATTCACAAAGTCCAAAAAGACCCTAATGCTCTTAGGGAACAAGCCGTCACAATTAGCTTTTTGTAGTAATTGTTGGGATAAATTGTTCGTCTCGACAGGAGAAATCAAAAATAAAAAAATATGGACCAGAGTTGAAAAAATACATATAAAACTGTACTGTAGGGAAAAAAAATATCAATTGTTTGGTGTTTTTTCGTCTTTAGTCAAATTATTCCTTAGTTTTTATCATAATTTTTTTACTTTTAGACTTTTCTAATATAGCGAGACAGATGATCAATCCGAAAAATAAAGCTTAAATGTTAGAAAAAAAATATCAAATGAAAACTAAACATAAACTCGCCCAAAATGTCCAAGACATTAGGAGATAAATATTTTGGGCCGGTTGGAAGATTTCTAAAAGCATTTTTTTAGATTTCAAACGAATGGTAATAGAGGCAGGCCGAGCCCAATTCAATCCAATAAGCGCAAGTGGCCCTCTTAAAAACCCAATTGCGAAAACCATAGTGTATAGTGATCACGCTTTCAAAATTTAGCGACTAAAAGAAATTTGTTGCGGCCAAAGTAATTCTTTGACTGTCGTGTATAGTAATCACGCTTTCAAAACTTTGCGGTAAGGAGTAATTCTTCGTGACCAGGAATAATTCTACGTCGCCACGAGTAATTCTTTGCAGCCACAAGTAATTCAATACGTCAAAGAGTAATTTTTTCCAACCAGGAGAACAATTTTGTGCCGCTAAGTGCAATTTTTGGCGGCCAACAGCAATTCTACGTAGCCAAGTGCAATTCTTCGCTGTCAAAGTGCAATTTTATGCGGCCAAGTGCAATTATGCTCGGTCAAGTGCAATTTCCTGCGGCCAAGTGCAATTCTACGCGGCCAACTGCAATTTTCCGTGGCCAATTGTAATTTTACGCAGTGAACTACAATTTTTCGCCGCCAACTGCAATTCTACGCGGCGATGTACAATTCTTTGTGGGAAGAAATAATTCGATGCAGCCACGAGTAATTTTTCACAATCAGGAGTAATTTTTTGCAGAAATAATAATTCTTTAAGGCCAGGAGTAGTTCTTTGTGGGCAAATGTAATTCTTCGCGGCCAGAATTCATCATCCGCCATGCATATTAATTACTCTTTCTAATCTTTACAGCCTGGAATAATTTGATAGCATCACACGAATGGTTTTCTTATGGCCGTATCCTTTTTTTTGATAATACAAGTTTTTATCAAATTCGTTAAATAGTATGTCCATGCAAAAGTTCAAATTGGTCGAACAAACCATTGAATTGCATACAAGGTCTCATAACCTATTTTGATAATTCAAGATGTCCATTCTTTAATTCCTTACATGTAAAACATTCATCAAAAAATTATATATATTATGGAATTTCAAATAGATGAAACTTGAGAAAAATTCAATTAGACAAACTGTGATAATCTATGCATATTTATATACTCCACCTTTGTGTCATGAAATATAGCACTGAAACGGTACAAGTTTGATTATATATGCTTCAAAAGTTCAATGCATGTCTTCACAGAAGAAGAACCCAACAAAATCAGTTTGGAGCCTCCAATGCTCCTGTAGTCAATGGCCTATTTCTTGTTCTCTTGTATCGGAAAAAAATAAAATGATTTTGCCGCTACCATGGGAAGTCAAAATATATACTAGTTGTAAAATTTAGCTTAAAAAAACAAAAAAACAAAAAGTCACAATCTGAAGCCCCAACTCAACCAAGTTATGCTAGTTTGACCTAATCTAGATGGATCCAAATTAACTTCTAAAACACCAAATAAAGTAACCTTGTTTGAGAGCATATCACGAGCGATCGAGTCCAATCGCAGTAAAAGTACACTACGTTAAACACGTGTCCGACAAGACATAAAAAAAGAGCTCAAGAAAAGCTTTAAGACTTTAATTATAAACTTCTAAACAAACAAAAGACATGCCTGAAATGCTAAGTTCCTCGATAGCTAGGAGTCTCAACACATGACGCGGTTGGTGGTCCTTCCGGAATATGAAGAGTAAATTTGCACCCTTCGGAAGACATGAGAATTCATCGCTCAAGCAGAAGAAAATGTGGCCAATTCTTGAGTAGTGACAAAAAATTGTCATCCTCTTCAATACCATTGCATTTTCCAACAAGTACTTCGCAAGGTTCAGCTCTTCTTCTTCATCGCCCCAGAATTCATGAATTTCAATCATCTTGAGGCTAAGAAGTAAACATTCAGGCACTGGCATCCAACGATACTTGGAGCTTGGTTCCTTGTAAAGGTGATTCAGTTCCTTAGGGCGAACGATTCCCTAATTAAAGTGAGGGAATACCCAAGATAAACTTTTTTAGTTTTAGTTTTTTCCTTATTTAATTTTGTTTTGCATTTTTTTGTTTTGTGCAAAACTTTTTTAAAGTATTGATTGGTCTCGATGAGTGAAATCCAAAAAGTTTTAAAAAATTACTTTCACCCTAACATTTTTGGAAATACCCAAGATAAAACTCAGAAAAATCTCAATTTTTCAGTTTCCATTTCATTTTCGACAACATGAAACAATAATCCACAAAAGATTGACTTAAAATTAACCAATGCGAAATTTTTTTTGTACATAAACAAAATTCACAAAGTCCAAAAAGACCCTAAAGCTCTTAGGGGAACAAGCTGTCACAATTAGTTTTTTGTAGTAATTGTTGGGATAAATTGTTCGTCCTGACAGGAGAAATCGAAAAAATAAAAAAATATGGACCAAATTTGAAAAAATACATATAAAACTGTACTGTAGGGAAAAAAAATATCAATTGTTTGGTGTTTTGTAGTCTTTAGTCAAATTATTCCTTAGTTTTTATCATAATTTTTTTACTTTTAGACTTTTCTATTATAGCGAGACACATGATCAATCGAGAAATGAAGCTTAAATGTAAGAAAAAAATATCAAAATTAAAAATAAACATAAACTCGCCCAAAATGTCCAAGACATTAGGAGAAAAATATTATCGGCCAGTTGGAAGATTTCTAAAAGCATTTTTTCAGATTTTATTCAAATGGTAATAGACGCAGGCCGAGCCCAATTCAATCTAATAAACCCAAGTGACCCTATTAAAATCCTAATTGCGAAAACCATAGTGTATAGTGATCACGCTTTCAAAATTTAGCAGCTAAAAGTAATTTGTTGCGGCCAGGGTAATTCTTTGACTGACGTGTATAGTAATCACCCTTTCAAAACTTTGCGGTAAAGAGTAATTCTTCGAGACCAGGAATAATTCTGTGTGGCCACGTGTAATTCTTTGCAGCCACGAGTAATTCAATGCGTCAAAGAGTGATTTTTTGTGACCAGGAGAACAATTTTGTGCGGCAATGTGCAATTTTGGGCAGCCCACAGAAATTCTACGAGGCCAAGTGCAATTCTTCGCGGTCAAATTGCAATTTTATGCGGCCAATTGCAAATTTCCAAGGCCAAGTGCAATTTTAAGCGCCCAAGTGCAATTATGCGCGGCCAAGTGCAATTTCCCCGGCCAGGTGCAATTTTTTGCGGCCAATTGTAATTTTACGCGGCCAACTGCAATTTTCCGCCGCCAATTGCAATTGTCTGCAGCCAACTGCAATTTTTTACGGCCAACTGCAATTGTTCTCGGCCAACAGCAATTTTACACGGCCAACTAAAATTATACACGGCCATCTTCTATTCTGCACAGCCAACTGCAATTCTACGAGGCCAAGTACAATTCTTTGTGGGAAAAAGTAATTATATGCAGCCACTAGTAATTCTATGCAGCCACGAGTAATTTTTCATAGTCAAGAGTAATTTTTTGTGGAAATAATAATTCTTTAAGGCCAGGAGTAGTTCTTTGTGGGCAAATGTAATTCTTCGCGGACAGAATTATTCAACCGCCATGCATAATAATTATGCTTTCAAATCTTTACGGCTTGGAATAATTTGATAATTAACATCACACAAATGGTTTTCCTATGGCCGTATTCTTTTTTTTGATAATCCAAGTTTTTTATCGGATTCGTTAGATAGTATGTCCATGCAAAAGTTCAAATTGATCGAACAAACCATCGAATAGCGCACAAGGTCTCATAAACTGTTTTGATGATCCGAGATGTCCATTCTATAATTCCTGACATGTAAAACATTCATCAAAAAATTATATATATTACGGTGATTTTAAATTGAGTTGAAACTTAAGAAAAATCAATTAGACAAACTATGATAATCTATGCATATTTATGTACTCCACCTTTGTGTCATGAAATATAGCACTAAAGAGTACTAGTTTAATTATATATGCTTCACAAGTTTAATGCCTATCTTCACATAAGAAGACCCCCATAAAATCAGTTTGGAGCCTCCAATGGTCTTGTAGTCAATGGCCTATTTCTTGTTCTCTTGTATCGGAAAAAAACAAAATGATTTTGCCGCTGCCATGGGAAGGGAAAATATATGCTAGTAGTAAAATTTAGCTTTAAAAAAACAGAAAGTCACAATCTGAAGCCCCAACTCAACCTCGTTATCCTGGTTGACTTAATCTAGATGGATCAAAATTAACTTCTAAAACACCAAATAAAGTAACTGTGTTTTAGAGCATATCACGAGCGATTGAGTCCAATCGCAGTAAAAGTACACTACGTTAAACACGTGTCCGACAAGACATAAATAAAGAGCTCAAGATAAGCTTTCAGATTTAATTATAAACTTCTAAACAAACAAAAGACATGCATGAAATGCTAAGTTCCTCGATAGCTAGGAGTCTCAACACATGACGCGGTTGGTGGTCCTTCCGGAAAATGAAGAGTAACTTTGCACCCTTCAAAAGACATGAAAATTCATCGCTCAAGCAGAAGAAAATGTGGCCAATTCTTGAGTAGTGACAAAAAATTGTCATCCTCTTCAATAACATTGCATTTTCCAACAAGTACTTCGCAAGGTTCAGCTCTTCTTCTTCATCGCCCCAGAATTCGTGAATTTCAATCGTCTTGAGGCTAAGAAGTAAACATTCAGGCACTAGCATCCAACGGTACTTGGAGCTTGGTTCCTTTCAAAGGTGCTTCAGTTCCTCAGGGCGAACGATTCCCTAATTAAAGTGAGGGAATACCCAAGATAAACTTTTTTAGTTTTAGTTTTTTCCTTATTTAATTTTTTTTGCATTTTTTTGTTGTGTGCAAAACTTTTTTGAAGTATTAATTGGTCTCGATGAGTGAAATCCAAAAAGTTTTAAAAAAATACTTTCACCCTAACTTTTTTGAAAATACCCAAGTTAAAACTAAGAAAAATCGTAATTTTTCAGTTTCCATTTCGTTTCCGACAAGATGAAACAATAATCCACAAAAGATTGACTCAAAATTAACCAATGCAAAATTTTTTTTTGAATATAAACAAAATTCACAAAGTCCAAAAAGACCCTAAAGCTCTTAGGGGAACAAGCCGTCACAATTAGCTTTTCGTAGTAATTGTTGGGATAAATTGTTCGTCCCGACAGGAGAAATCGAAAAAATAAAAAAAATATGGACCAAAGTTGAAAAAATACATATAAAACTGTACTGTAGACAAAAAAAATATCAATTGTTTGGTATTTTTTCGTCTTTAGTCAAATTATTCCTTAGTTTTTATCATAATTTTTTTACTTTTAGAATTTTCTAATATAGCTAGTCGGATGATCAATCCGAAAAATAAAGCTTAAATGTAAGAAAAAAATATCAAAATGAAAAATAAACATAAACTCGTCCAAAATGTCCAAGACATTAGGAGAAAAATATGTTGGGCCAGTTTGAAGATTTCTAAATGCATTTTTTCAGATTTTATTCGAATGGTAATAGAGGCAGTCTGAGCCTAATTCAATCCAATAAGCCCATGTGGCCCTCTTAAAAACCCAATTGCGAAAACCATAGTGTATAGTGATCACACTTTCAAAATTTAGAGGCTAAAAGTAATTTGTTGCGGCCAGAGTAATTCTTTGACTATCGTGTATAGTAATCACGCTTTCAAAACTTTATGGTCAGGAGTAATTCTTCGCGACCAGGAATAATTCTGCGTGGCTATGAGTAATTCTTTGCAGCCACGAGTAATTCAATGCGTCAAAGAGTAATTTTTTCCGACCAGGAGAACAATTTTGTGCGGCAATGTGCAATTTTGGGCGGCCAACAGCAATTCTACACGGCCAAGTGCAATTCTTCGCGGTCAAAGTGCAATTTTATGCGGCCAAGTGCAATTTTCCGCAGCCAAGTGCAATTTTAGGCGGCCAACTGCAATGATACACGGCCAACTGCAATTCTGCTCGACCAAGTACAATTCTTTGTGGGAAGAAGTTATTCTATGCAGCCACTAGTAATTCTTTGCAGCCACGAGTAATTTTTCACAGTCAGGAGTAATTTTTTGTGGAAATAATAGTTCTTTTAAGGCCAGGAGTAGTTCTTCGTGGGCAAGTGTAATTCTTCACAGCCAGAATTCTTCAACAGCCATGCATAGTAATTACGCTTTCAAAACTTTACGGCCTGAAATAATTTGATAACATCACACGAATGGTTTTCCTATGGGAGAGTTTCTTTACTTGATGTTAAGACACTACCTAAACTTGTGACTAAAGCATTGACAGCAGAGAATGATTTGAAAGAGGAGAAGATGAGTGAGGAGCGCCAGTTTAAGAGATCTAGGGAATGGTGGCAATTAGGACAAAGCGGTAAGGGTAGTAATTCTAACAAGCGGACTTTTACGCCAACGCTGTCAAATGGTGATGGGAGTCACCAGATTGAGTGGTTATGCAATCGTTGTGGCAAATCTCATTACGGTTATAGTTGTGATGGCTTGCCTAAGTTATGTTACAATTGTGGACAAACTGGACATGTAGCTGCTCGCTGCAAGGAAAAAGGTGTTATCTCATTTTACCATATCTACTAGGAATATCAACATGGTTTAATTCATTAGTGGGTCGTATTAGTTTGTACTTTAGCTGCTTTTCTGAATTTCGAGGACGAAATTCTTTTCAAGGGGGGAATGATGTGACATTCCACTTTTTCAATTAAAAAAATAGTATTTTGACGCGAATAATTAAATCCTTCATTTTTCCTTTTCCAAACTTCTTTCAAATAAAATAAAATAAAATAAACATCGGCTGTTATTTACTTCATGTATCGTGAAAATTTATCTAAACTCGAAAAACTTATATTGACATTCTAAGTTGGGTTATAATTAGGTGTTTTTCCCCGACGAGTGATTATTGAATGTGGAAGAGAAATTTCGGGCTGAACGTGTAATTAGACTAGAAAATTTAGGTTTATACGTGGTCAGTTATATAGGGAAGGCATGTGGTAGGATTTATTTTGAATACATCACGTTAGAGAGTGTGTGCGGCAGAGAGAGAGAGAGAGTCAGCGGTGGAGTTCGGAGCAGTGGATTGTCGAGAAGATTGCCGAGAAGTCCCTGCGTAATAATCTTCCCCTTGTCTTTTACTCTTCTTTGTATTGGATATATATTTCATTAGCTATATAATACTTCTAGTTTGGGTTTTGATTCGTTACAGTAGGGTGCCAAGGTTGGCATGTGGCAAGGCAAATTGATGGTCATAGTTGTTGGGTTAGTTATTAATTACTACTGGTACAGGTTTAAGCACTAGAATGGAAGTAGGTATAGTTCTGGTCTTAATTTGTTTAGAGGATGTGTAAATACTTATGGTGATGGTGTATATACTCTTTTGATTCAGATTAGCGGATGTTGTTGCGCTTCGCATTTGGTTGCACTATTTCGGACCTAAGGTGAGTGGTTAAGCATGCGATCTCTTTCTTTGAAATCCTCTTGAGCCTATCTATCCTTGACAGTTCATTATTCGTTGTGATCTGATAAATGATAATCTTATTTGTTGCTCTCATATAATATAAACGATTGACGTACCCTTTGCCATACGAGGTTCACTAATAATAATTCTGATTAATTGATTCCTTTATCTTCTTGTTGTCTGTTTCATTGACTCCATAATATTATTGTGACTACGCAACGACACGGGGAATAATCCTGGCCGGTCAGGTGACTCCGGTTCGCCATTGTTCTTATGTGTTTGGGACCATGGATTATGTTTATATTTGTGAAAGTCCAAGGGAAAGACTTGTGAAATATCGTGGTGACTTTGGCTGCTAAGGAAAAGACTTGTGAAATACCTTGTGACTCTAGTACTCAACAGATACGGAAAAGACTAGGGAAAAGGTCCCAGGTGCCATCCTGTGGTGACTCTAAGTACAGTGTTGGATCCAACGGGCTAAGCCCTGAGAAAATATTTGGCTTTTGGTACTTGGTAATTGGAAAATATGGTTCCCACTTTGGTTTGGACTACCTCATTATTGATGTTCATTGTTCTGATATTGTTGAGCAGACTGTTGGTATAGAATGATTGCTATCGTTGTTCGATTGTTGTTGTTAGAGTTCGTTATTCAGTTATTCACTCGTAGACACAATTTGTTGAGCCATCGATCCTCACTATTTGAAACCATTTCGTTGGAGCCTTGTTATCGTTGACTTATACGTATGCCACCTTGTATTATTACCCTTAGCATGCTTAACTACTCACTGAGCTTGTCAGCTGACAGATTTATTCCACATTTTTTTTCAGGTTAGTTCATGGAGCGTTGTAGTGGACTCTATGGCTTTGTCGGGACCTTCTGTTTGGACCTCTAGGACATTAACATTTTTATTTCTTTTATCGTGTCAAACCGCTTCCGCACTTTTATTTATTAGCTTCCGCACTTTTATTAATTGGTAGTTCATTGTGGAATTTGGAGTTGGAGAATATCGGATATTGTGGCCATCTTGCTATGAAAAAATATTGGTTTTGGGTTTGCACATTTGCTTTAGTAAAATATACAGTTTTTTTTTACTTTATTTGTTTCAAGCTGCTAAAAATATTTTTAATTAGGCTTCGTGTTCCATGATTGCTTCATGGTTCACGGTCGGTCATGCTCCCGGATTTGGGGCATGACAATTTAGCTTTAAAAAAAACAAAAAAACAAAAAGTCACAATCTGAAGCCCCAACTCAACCAAGTTATGCTGGTTTGACCTAATCTAGATGGATCAAAATTAACTTCTAAATCATCAAATAAAGTAACAGTGTTTGAGAGCATATCACGAGTGATCGAGCCCAATCGCAGTAAAAGTACACTACATTAAACACGTGTTTGACAAGACATAAAAAAAGAGCTCAGGATAAGCTTTAAGACTTTAATTATAAACTTCTAAACAAACAAAAGACATGCCTAAAATGCTAAGTTCCTCAATAGCTAGGAGTCTCAACACACGACGCGGGTGGTGGTCCTTCCGAAATATGAAGAGTAAATTTGCACCCTTCGGAAGACATCAGAATTCATCGCTAAAGCAGAAGAAAATGTGGCCAATACTTGAGTAGTGAGAAAAAATTGTCATCCTCTTCAATACCATTGCATCCAGGACTCATTGCCACCAACCTTTTGCGTCACCATAGCATTGTTAATGGTAAACCTCTGAACGTTTGGACTCTCTATGGTTATGTTCTTGAAACATCTTTCGTAACAAATATTTGTTGCATAAGTAGTTGTTCAATTCCATTCGGAGATGTTTACTTTTTAAGGATTTGTTTTTGGGCTTCCTAATTTGCTTTAATCTCAAAGCTTAACCATGCAGTTTCATGTGCTTCTGGTGTTATTATTAGAACTCAGTTCCCAGTGCATCCCAAAGAGTTTATTAGAATGCTTATTAGAATGCTTTGGGAGAAAGCATATGATCATGTGGGACAGCAATGGTGGAAGTACTCCAGTTCACCGGACTCCATGATATTGTAAGCATTAGCTAAAATTGAAAGAGACTGCATAATCGCATGCGATTCAAGAGAGCTTTGTGGATGTAAATTAACACCAGAAACCAAAACCAGTAGCAGATGTTAGTTATTTCTGGAAAACAATACGGTAATACAAAGTATGCAGCTCTTGTTTTTGTTTCTTATCAGGTGAAAATTTTCAATATGTATAACTGTAGAGCAATGGGTTCCGTTCGTGAAGTTTTGTTACAAACATGCTTGAATTTGATAGGTCTTCTTCAAGATAAGCCACAGATAGTTCGAAGTCGGCTTAGGGTGACATGGTTTGCTTGTTGAAATTTTTGAGGGCAGCGGAAGCAAATAATAAAAATAAAAAGATGGTTGTTTGGAGATGTAGGGCAGAGCCCTACAGAGCTCCTGCTCAACTGTAACTATACCAAAGAGGACTTGATAGTAGAGAATATGATTGTAGTGATCTATTTTATTCTTCATAAAATGAGTACAACTTAGCTCTATTTATAGAGCCATTTTGCCAACCTAGAATTATGTAGAATTGTCTAACTAGAGATAAGCACATGTGCTTGAATTACAAAGATCTCCTAGGTTCTAGATTTTTCTAGTTTTATCCATGTGCATAAATACAAATAACTTCTACACACTTCTTATTATTTTTAAACTTAGATACTTTTTCTACACTATTCTAGAACATGCAAGATTACAAATTATTTTTCTAACACTCCTCCTTAATTTGTAATCTTCATGACATCATGAAACTGTAAGAATTTATCTGCAGCCACTGCTTTGGTCATTATGTCGGCTAGCTGCTCCTTGGTGTTGATGAACTCAAGCTGAATTTCTTCATTCTGCACCAAGTCTCTGATAAAGTGATGTCAGAGCTCAATGTGCTTTGTCCTGCCATGAAAGACTGGATTTTTGCAATTTCATCTTTGAGAGTCTTGTAGTGCTTCGACCAACGCGAAGTCAACTTGTTTGAGATGTTGACGATACATCTCCTTGTCTTGAAGGTTGAAATCATCAACTTCAAAATTGAACATATCCTTCAAGTGCTCAATAGCAATTTTAGCTGCCTCTTGCTCTGCATCAATCTTCTTTGTGTGAGGAGAGCTGTGAAGTTTGATTGAACCGCCTTCAACAGCATTATCTCGAATCTCAACAATTGCCCAGAATTTTTTCCCTACAGTTTTGTGGGATTCCCAAATTGGTGGTGCCATGTGGAATTTTTCCACAATCTCATTCAAGAGATTCTTGAATGAAATTTTGACGACGTTAGTCGCATTTTTGTTCTCCATGATCCTGCAAAATAGTTGAACACTCAAACAACTTTTCAATTTGGCTGCGGCCCATTTTTTGTTGGGAGATTGGCTCCCTTTTTGGGGGTCATTAGACAAACCCAATTTTCATTTTGGAGAAGCGAAAAAAGATTGACTTCCCAACATGCTCAATGCCTTTTGGCATTTTTTTTAAACTTTGTAGCAATTGGCTACCATGAAATTTTTGATTTTTCTAAAAAGATTTTGCATTGGATCATGGGAACATTTTTTTTTTCTTGAAATCCACCATTTTGAAAACAAGCTGTTTGGGCAAAACATTTTTGAGGTTGAGCACAAAAAAACAAAGGTAGGAATAAAATCACTTGGTCACGCCCAGATAATGAACACAACCTGGCTCTGATACCAAAATTGTTGGGGTGCTGGATCAAATAAAGGGGAAAGGTTATATGAGGTGGTAGATGTTTAGAAGATGAGTGTTCTAATGAAGGAGGCTTTTTGTATTGCTTTCAAATTGTACAAAGGAAAGGTACAATGAAGCTCTATTTATAGAGCTAGTTCCACCACTTTGGTGTTTTAGAATATTCTTCCTAATTACAAAACTCTCACAACTTCTAAACTATTCTAGTTTTAACCCATGTGCCTAAATACAAAACATCTCTTAAGCTTCTTCTAGAATTATCTAGTTAAGCACATGAAAGATCTCTTATGTTCTAGAAGTTTCTAATTCTACCCATGTGCATAAATACTAATAGCTTCTACACACTTCTAATTATTTTAAGCTTATACTTATTCTACACTATTCTAGAAGATTACAAATTACTTTCTAACACTCCTCCTTAATTTGTAATCTTCATGATCTCTTGAAACTGAGCGAATTTTTCTAATGCTATTGATTTGGTCATAATGTCTGCTAGCTTCTAGATTTTTCTAGTTTTATCCATGTGCATAAATACCAATAACTTCTACACACTTCTTATTATTTTTAAACTTAGATACTTTTTCTACACTATTCTAGAACATGCAAGATTACAAATTATTTTTCTAACATTGCTAACTAGTAATTCTGTTCATTGTTGTTTTAGGGAGCGGCAACCACGTGCTACATGGCATTGCATCCGCACGTGAAGGGGGTGAGCGGGGAGTACTTTTCAGACAGTAACCTAGCAAAACCGATCGCTTTGTCTAAAGATGAAGAATTGGCAAAGAAATTGTGGGACTTCAGCTTGAGCTTGACAGATCCCAAGTGATGGCTTTGCTGAATCGATATCTGTGATGCCTTGTGAAATTTTCCAAGATTTTTAGTATTTTTTTTTTTCCGAACAGACATGCAGATACTGTACTTTTATGTCTACAATGTTGTATTGTTTAATTTTATTAGCTTGAATGAAACACATCATTACTTGGTTATATTACTAAGTTCAGAAAACTTCCGGAAGTAATCCAACGGCTGAAAATCCGAACGATTGCATATTAACATGATTTAGCAGTCAAACCCCTCTCATCGGGTGTCATGGTATGCTTTGCTGCAATATATAGGTACATAACCCACATCTGTACCCACGCGTACATATCTATTTGAGAACCATTTCGGATCCCACAAACATGGTCGGAGCCACCCATTTTATTTGGGGTCCTTCTAAAAAACCAGCTTAATCGAATATAGGCCTATATATAACGAAACATCCACCTACGGATTCATAAGCAAAATTGGGTGTTTGGTAAATGACTCTATCGATATTCGATTGAGCTGATTCTTACAAGGTTCCTCAACAAAATGGGCAGCTCCGATCATCTTTATAAGATTCGAAATGGCTCTGATTGTAGAGACCCGTATTAATTTCTGATTTTTATAATTAAGAAATGTCGTGGTTACTTGATTTTGAGGGTTAATGTGAAGAAAATGAAAGTTTGGGGTGCAAGAGCAATTTGAAAGTGTGTGAATATATATAGATGGGGTGTGTGTAGAGAACCACTTTCCCCCCACACACACTCACGGCTCTCTCTACCTCTCTCAGCTCTCTCTCTCTCCTCGATATCTCTCTCCCTCCTCTTCTCTCACTCAAAACCCATAAAGATCAGCCTCCATCCCACCTTCCTATGCGATTTTGAGCTCGTATTTTGTTGGGTTAGCTCAGAGCAGAGTATTCGGTTGATTTCGAAGTTTCGAGAGCTATGGCTTGTTCAAATCTCGTGGGTTTCGCTCTGCAAGCTTGATGTAGGGATTTCTCTCCTCCTTTATGTGTTTATATGTTGGTTTGATGTGTATAAGGGTGTTTAAACGTCCGTATTTGTTGTTGGGAGAAATCTGTTGAAATTAGAAATCGTGTGCTGAAAAACCTAGGTTCTACCGGTAGAGATTGAGTCCTACCGGTAGGAATAGTCTTGTGGCAAGTCTGTTTTGGTGTTCTACCGATAGGAGTATTTCTCTACCTGTAGAAACTGAAAATTTGGTTCTCTACCGGTAGAACTATTTCTCTACCGGTAGAAACTGAAAAATCTGCATTTTTTGAAAAACTTCGAACGATCATAACTTTATCATCTGGACTCTGTTTGGGGCATATAATATATCGAAATTGATGTACAGAAAATCTACTTTCTAACAATAGTAGTCTCGTGATCAAATTCTAAACCAATAAGAAGTTATAGCTGAAATATGGTAGGTTGGTTGTTAAAATCCATACCGATTTCGAAGGTTAGGTCGTATTCGAATTTTACGTGTGATTCAGTACACTCCTAAGTGTTCGAGATGGATATATTGTATACATTGGGCACCCCTTTACCCTTAGAACCATCTGAGTTGCTAGGTACGTTTTATTATTTGAAATGTCGGACGAGCCTTAAGTGGTAGGCTAGCATGCTAGATTAATGTTCGTCGACACCTAGAGAAAATATGAGTTGAAATGGTGGATTGTATATTGAAGTTGGAACGGGGATACTTGAATGACGAAGATTGATTTATAAAACAAAAATGAGAGTTACAACTATTAACTTCTTCTTGTATTATAAATTGAAAGGTGAAACTATTTCTAATTCTTTGCATGAAGTTAGAGCTATGAAATGACTTGTTGATGCTTCATGGTACAACCAATAGATAGGTGATGTGGGTATATGAGTTCCATAATGTCGTGATTGTTGATCCGCTTATATTGAATTGTTTAGATGTATCTGCATGAGGTAGAGGTTTAGGTATTTGTTGGACTAGTGTGGTACGATAAATGAAATTCGCTTGTCAACCAACTGTGATATGGAAAATAGCAAGGATAACGATTGGTAATGATTGAGGGAATAGACTCAAGGTGACCCTACACGCGAGGGAAAAGACCTGAGGTGACCCAAGTTATAGTGATTGAGGGAATAGACTCAAGGTGACCCTACGCTCGAGGGAAAAGACCTGAGGTGACCCAAGTTATTATGATTGAGGGAACAGACCCGGGGTGACCCAAGTGATTGTGACCAGCTAATGTTGAGAAAAACAATTGAAATGCCTTGATTAAAAAGGAAAGAAAAGAAAAGGCTTTTAACAAGAAAATCCTCTGGCATTCTTGAGCGAATCAACGGACTTTGGTATTCAAGCTCGAATCAACAGAGCTTGACTCATACTAATTTTGTATAACCTACACTATTTTGAAAAAAGAAGAAGAAGAAAGGAATGGTTTTTATATGAAAATGGTTTGATAACCAATCATTTGGAATTGAGACAAAATCGAATATTCAAATGGAAAACAATGAACCTTGAACTTGGGTTGGTGTCTCATGGACTTTTAATCATTGAACTCTTTGTTAAGGTGTCGGTTTGAATGAAAGACGTGCATACATGTGATTGCTAGTTACTCAAGTTAGATTGATGTTGAAATAGGAAGTATGACGATAAGGGCAAAGGATGAGGATAAAATGGATAGTAGCTTGTTTGATATGAATGTTTATGTGATGCGTTATGAGAGGTGTACGAAGGGTATTTTTGCATGTCAAACCCATAAAAGGAAGTTTGAGGTAAAAGAACCTTGGTAGATGATAACTTGAGACTAGAATATGAGTCATGGGTGAGAAAGCGAAATAAATGATGATATATCGACACTAACATGAAAACGTGACAAAAATGGGACACAAGAGAGGATACGATAGGTGTTAACCTGATATTGATCAGAAGAGTAGACTGGATAGCCGAGCTTGTTCTTTGATGTCGTGTTGAGATTGGGTTAAAGTGTCCATGTTCGCTCTATATTTCTCTTCTTTGTACGTAGTATGTATGCTTTGATGAGAAGCACGTGGATTGGTGAAGTGAGACATGAAAGAGAAAATAGTTGTTTAAAGAACCCAAAATGTTTTCTAGGTAATTTAAAGGGGAATGTAACAAGGAGATGCGATAATGATGATGACAAATAGAGGTTATAAGCGTAAGGCGTTTGTGCGAGGTTAAGGTTGGCAAGCATGAGATAGAGTTCTATGTCTGCTTTGTTTTGTTGTTAGGTGTTGAGGTCGAGTCACATATTCTACTCTTGGTCAAAATGCTTTGTTTTTATTGAAAATGTTTTTCCTTGGCACTCATCTTCTTATAAGCACATAAAATTAGTTATAGATTTTTTTACTGGGCTAGTGTAGCTCAACCTATCATTTTCAGGTACACTACAGGAACATAGTCTTGGAGGGTGTGAAGTGCATGCAGACATCACAGACTAAAGTTATTTCTAAAGTACTCGTCTTTCTACGTAAATCAAACTACATTGTACCATTTTCTCTATTTCGGAATACTGTACCGGTTTGACAGATTTGTGAGGATTTGTATTTAAAATGGTATTGTTACTTATGCTGAAAATGGAGGGCGTGACACTGATGTACTCATGGGTATCGTTTCTGATGTTTATGGTACACATTTATTTATGTGGTTATATAAACAGAAAAAATTTCATTGGTCGAGACCCTCTACAAATACATTGCTTAAATGTCCAGGTGATACTTCATGTTTTGGTTGTCCTAATCACCACATTAAAAAAAAAAAAAAAAAACCACTCCTCAAACTTTGTTTCTAATCTATGGCTGCTTTGGTTGGTTCTACAATTAGGCATATTTTCTGTGGAGAAAACAAAACAAATTAATGGGCTTTCAAATCAAGAAAAATAAACTGTAAAAAGGGGGAAAAAATAGTAATAAGGTGACAAATCACCCATTAATTTTGTTTTAAACAGAGTTTAATCTGTTTTCGTAAGAACTTGCTAATTTGAGGAGAAAAAAAAATGAAAGGAAGAAAAGTCAATTGTAGCAAAGTTGATATCGTATTGCATTACCTTAAATTGGTCAAAACTATGTACAATGAGAACACTCATATGGCAAACGAATTTCAAAAGGATTATTACAACTAAATTCATGAGAATCTTGATACAATCAAACCTTACGAGCGTGGGTTAAGGTCAAAGTGTGTATGCGAAGTGTTTTTTTCTATGTGCGGTTGAGTTTATTGAATGATTAATAAAAATAATTTGCCATTCAAAAAAGAAAATTTATTGAATGATGTGACAAGCTCAATTCCTTCCTTTAGAAAAAGATTAAACTACCACTAGACCCGTTATGTGGTTTTTTTGTTTTTTTTGTTGATCAATCTGTGCATGCCATTTGAAATTCTCATAATGCTTCGCACTGAATTGTTCCTTTCGTTAACGAGTACATGATAAGAAGTGGATAGATAGATAGTACGATTTTGTCGTCTTCTTTTAAGGACGACAAAATTAGGTATATCATAATGATGACAAAGTGTCAGTTGACCCAAGCTTATTAGAAAATCCAACAAAATTTGCAATTTGATATCAAAATCAAACTCGAACCAAAGCCCGGCGAGTTTTCTTATCATCTAGTAGATCATAACCGTATGCGACGAGGGTTGGATCGGTTGGGATTTTTCTCGTATCCGTTTTTTTGTATAAATATTTATTGGCCCACATATAAATATACTAGGTGATCAGGTCCAGTTTGAGATTCCGTATGAATATAATATAGAGTCAAAATCCATTCATTTTTTATTTTTTTTATTAGTTTGAGTACAAGTAAGAAACTTAGCTAACCTACATCCTAGACGGTGGGAAATGAAACTCCATAATGAGAATTGAACCTATAACTTTTTGGGCAATTTACCTATAGGTCCAGAAAATAAAAAGTAATTCCCACCAAGTCTCTTTTAATTAACAAAACGCGAAAACCCTATGAAAATGCCTAAAATCCTAAATACTAAAAGTGCCTAACCCCTAGGGCACCCTATAAAAGTGCCTAAACTTCAGGGTACCCTATAAAAATGCCTAAACCCCTAGGGCACCCTATGAAAGTGCCTAAACCGCTAAAACCCTATAATAGGAAAGTGGACCCTAAAACTCCTATGAAAGTGCCTAAACCTAAACCCTAGCGCTCTATGAAAGTGACTAAACCTAAACCCTAAGGTTCCTTAAATCCTAGGGTATTTTAAAACCTAAAATCTTAAGGTACCCTAAAACCCTAGGGTACCCTAAAATCCTAAAATCCTAGGGTACCCTAAGATTTTAGGGTACCCAAGGGTACTAGGGTACCTATTAGGGTACCATAAAACCCTAGCATGCCCTAAAACCCCAGGGTGACACTTCCATTAATGGTAAATGTATTTTTTTAAAAGTGGACTTAGTGGTAATTAAGTATTTCATCTATCCTTAATGGGAATTAAGTGTCACTTTTCTGTACTTAGAGGTAATTTTCTCTAACTTTTCTTTTTTTTCTTAGTAAAAAAAGTGATCCCATTTTTTGTCCTGAAATGAACAAAAGATCTCATGAGTTATCTGGTAATTAATCATCAACACATCTAGGCCGATTAATCCAAGAACAATATTAGGGATCCCAAAAAGTTTCTCCGAAGATACCCAAAAAAAAAAAATTAGTGGTTCAATTTCACTTGAATGTCGAGTCTGACACACATCAAAGTCTATCAATAATTTCACTTTCGGTGACATTTGGGAAAACTTTTGGGGGTCCATAGAGTTATTGATTAATCCAACGGCTGGTTTTCAAAATGGCGACACGATTTTTAGCAGCCAACATAGACAAACGCAAAAATATATAGTGAAAATGAAAAAACTTGGCATGGGTCCAGAGTCCAGACCCTATATATAATGGAGAACTTGCACATTGATTTGTAAAGTAGCAGAGAAGTTACAGAATTGGGGTTCAATTTGGGTTTTTGGTGGGGATCAAATCAGAGCAGCAAAATGTGGGTTTTTGGATGGAAAGGTCCATCTGGGTTCTCAGCCTGCTCCACAGCTGAGGGAGTTACCAAAGTAATTGATGGAACTGGCCTCACCGCCATTATTACACGTCCTTCTCCCGCTCTCTCTTTCGCTCTCTCTCTCTAGTGTTTCCAGTAGGCAATAACTTAAAAGGAGCACTTGTTGTTATCGAAAAATGTTATGTTTCCACTAATCAATAAGTTGTTGAAAAATATCAAGTTGTTTTCTAACCAATAAGTTGTTGAAAATTTTGAAGTTTGTTGAGAGAGAGTGTAATTTCAAGTTGTTTTCACTGACTAATAAGTTGTAGATGGGATGCAAACTTGTTGTTTAGTGTGGACAACAAGCTAAAAGGTCATAACTTGTTGCCCAAAATTGTTGGTGGAAACATGGCCTTACTTATATTGGCGTTTTGTTTGTTGTATTCATAAACATCCAGGCGATGTATTACTCTTTGATGGGTTTGTTTGAAGGCCAATTATTGGGTAATCCCGGGATACCATGTGGCATCGCCACGTGGTACTCCTTGCAAACAAAAGATCGCCCCCACACAATATTGTGGGTAGTCTCTTGTCTCCCTAGTCCCAACCACCCAACGAAATTGAATGATACTGTTACTACCACATGATTTTTCGCTACATAAATGGTTGGAAGTACCACGTAAGCATCGTCATTAAGTACTCCGGGAACGCTTGATGATAATTACTCTCGTTCGAATATCAAATATTCCCGTCCCATAATTTTAGTCTTTTTGGGGAGTTCCAGTTTTTACAATGGAACGCATAGCTATGCACTTCAAGTCAGAATGCTACTTTTGAAGAAAATTGTCCTCAATTTCAAAGTTTCCCACCCCTTTGTGGAAGATATTTTTGGAAAACTACAAAGATTTGGTCTTTGATTTTTTATTTTATGTTTCTAATGTATGAAAATGGCAAGGGTAAGACTTTAAATGCAGTTAACCAACTGGGGCTAACTCAGTTGACCAGAACTCTTGCATCTCACTAGGAGGTCAGGAGTTCGAGTCTTCCCACCAGCGTGTGGGTGTTCTTTCCTTTGTATTTCTTGGTGTTATTTCTCCCCTTATTGGGGCTTGTAGTTGAGTTGAGCTTATGGTGATTGTGGTCCCTTTGATGGGCTTATTTCAGTTGTTGAGCTTGGTTATCTCATGGACTCTCACACAACGGATGTAGTGTCCCATGATTTGTACTTTGTACTTCAATGTAATGATCTCTTCTACCGATTAGGAAAAAAAAAAAGAGAGACTTTAAATGTAGCTTTTAAAAAAGTTAGATTGAAGCCTTCTGCAGATGGATTCTGTGAGTGTTAAGTATGGGCTTCAATTAACTTATTCATGGTGTCAATCTGTCATGTAAGAGTGACAAATAGTTTGACAAATTACAATCTGAAGCATTTATGCAATTGTGGTGCGGTGTTATGCAGTTGGTTTTAATCAGTTTTCCTTGTCTGCACCTCTAATTCTTGTTTTGCTCAAGAGTTTCGTGAATTGTTGTAGCTTACGGCTAAAGTTGTAAGGCACGGTCACTCTCGGGTGTTATCTAATTCTTGTTTTGTTCAAGAGTTTCGTGAATTGTTGTAGTTTACAGCTAAAGTTGCAAGCGCGGTCACTTCCATGGGTGTTAGTTATCCTGTTCTGTTTGAATAAATGTGGGTAGAGTTGAAATTCACTCTGGTCTATGTTTCATATAAATGGCGTTCGAGGTGTTACCTGGGGGAAAGCCATGACTTTAAGTCGCTGAAAATTTTTAAACTTGGTGAAGAATGATGGCTGGAGCTAAGTGTGCTTAAAAAAAGTTTTCGCCAACTTTTTCTTGTACAAAATTACACCACAGTATAATTTGGTGATTCGTAAAAATGGTTTTGCTGAGGTTTATTCACCTAGTTGCCTGGTACTTGGTAGTTCTACTGAATGAAGTGGTGTCTTTTCAGAGTAAGAAGTTATACTAGAATCTATTCCTCTGATGTTGACTTCAGAACCTCGTTGTATTGGAGGTATCTTATAACCTTATTGCTTGTATTTTGACAATTTCAGGGGCATCTAGTGGTATTGGCACAGAGACTACCCGAGTCCTTGCCTTGCGTGGTGTACATGTAGTTATGGCAGTTAGGAATACTGGTAACGATGAAAAAGTGAAAGAAGCAATACTTAAGGAAAATCCAAATGCTAAACTTGATGTTATGGAGTTAGATCTCGGTTCAATGTCATCTGTAAGGAAATTTGCCTTAGAATACAAGTCATCAGGCCTTGCTTTAAACCTCCTCATGTAAGAATAATGAAGCAATTGCTATGTTGCTGTCTCATTTAGCTCGGTTTTTGTCCTCTTTTAATGTATGGAGCACATGACTTACTATGGACTCCACCAGTTTACTTTTGAACTTTACGAGTGAAATATTTTCTTCTGTGTTGGAAGTAACAATGAAGGGGTTATGGCTCCACCTTTCATGCTTACCAAAGACAACTTAGAACTGCAGTTTGGAACTAACCATATAGGTAAGAATCATAAATCACTGGATTTTCTATTCTCGTGGTGCTATAACTTTGTTGCTGCAAATGTTGGAAATCGGTTTTCTTTTCTGTAATTCTTTTATGATAACTAGCAAGAGAGGACTTACAAGTTCAACTTAGATTTCTTTTATAATCGACTAGAGTTTCAACTTAGATCATTGCAGTATAATCCCTTTTTTTTATTTGCTTCATTGCAGAAGTATTCGTTGAATGGATAAATGTAGTTTCGTAAGAGTTTAAAGATTATCCATGTGCTACATGCAGGCGGATGGAGAATGTCCGACTTTGTGGAAAGAAATAAGATAAAAGTAAAACGAAGACCACGTCAGAGTTTGAAGATTATCCCTTCTGCTACATGCAGGTGGATGGACAATGACCTTCTTTGTGGAATGAAATAAGATAAAAGTAAAACGAAGACCACAGTTAGTTGCTACTAGGTCATTAAGCTTTACTCTCCTGCTATTGTGCAGTATAAACCGATCTGAGCCTTAAGCTCCAATCTTAGCTTCTCCTACGGCTTTCTATGCCTCCCTGGAGACTTGTTTATAGCTCCTAAATCTTGGCCTTCTGCCACTTTTTTGAGCACTCTCTTTTAGCTTTTACTATAGTTTGGACCTCGCCAGTCCGCCACCAGGTTTCTTTCGAGTTGGGAACTCCCTTTCGACTCACAAAGGATTTCTTTTGATTCTTGTTTCTCACTCCATAGGGTACTAAGTTTATACGCTACTCTTGTCAGATGTATGACAATGTGTATTGCATATGTAAGGAAAGATGTTAACTTTTTGCAGGTCATTTTCTTTTGACAAATCTCTTGTTGGAGAGCATGAAAAGTACAGCACGTGAGAGCCAGAAAGAAGGAAGGGTTGTTAATCTGTCATCAGAGGTTCATCGGTATCCATACCGGGAAGGAATTCGTTTTGATAAAATCAATGACAAATCTAGGTAATTAGTGACAACCTTTTTTCCCATATCTTTTCAATTTTGACTTATTTGTCTTTGATCCTGGTTTGAATCACTTGTTTTTTCTTTTTCTATATTCGAAACATACCATGCTTTGTATTCAAATTATAGGTAGCACAACTGCCTTCTTCAAAGAAAGAAAAATGTCCCTTCAAATCAAACATCACATTTGACTTGGACTGACAGTTTTATCCTTTCACGTAATTTTTGCTCTGACTATAAGTTTGCCCTTTCAAATTGATCTGCAGATCAGATTTCGTAGAGCTCACTCACAATAAATTATTTTCCTTGTTTTACTTTCTGCGTTCAGTTTCAGCACCATGCCTGCCTATGGACAATCAAAGCTTGCTAACATATTGCATGCTAATGAGCTGGCAAAGCGCTTAAAGGTAATCGATCTATTCTTTTTACTCAACTATCCAAGAAATTGATGTCAAGGTGGTTGTTTTTGCTAACATACTGCTTCAAGGTCTTGTCATGAATACGAAACCAAGCTTTATTGTAAGTAGTGGCAGTTCTTTTTTTTCATAATTGAGATTTCAGATACATGCTGTTCTAAAAATACCAATATAATCGAATTTTTCTGCCTGTAAATTATTTGAACCATGTTCTGCGGCTTCTGCCCATGAGTGTCTGCATTTTGGTATGGACATCTGAGACTTTCCAATTTGATCAAAATCTCAGGACTTAAGGTTATGAAACTAGGACCAGCAATCGGTATATTGCTCAGCTATGACAAATTTGTAGATGAAATCCACTGAGAAAAAGATGAGGAAAGAAAAATGAGAACCCTTGGAACCTTGGCTATGAAATTCTTTGAGTGTTACCATAATATGACTGGATGCACTCTGGAACAAACTAGTTCAAATGGTACCATATCGGTGGATTAAGTTGTTCAAAGAGCCAGAGCCATAGGCTGCAAGACTATGGAGAACCAGTGAATGCCTCCGGATTGACCCAGTAACAATTTGATGTAAAGATACTTGCTTGTTAAAACCTTGCTTCTTTAAAAGCTTTTATGGATGGTGTCTTTTGACAATTAACCAGAAAGAAGGGGTGGAGATCACTGCTGATTCACTTCATCCAGGAATCATTACCACCACCAACCTTTTGCGTCACCATGGTATTATTGATGGTATATCTCTGAATGATTAAATCTATTTGGCTATCTGTTCTTAAAATGTTCTGCATACATATTTTTCAGATCAGTGGTTGCTCAATTCCACATGGAGCCAAGCTGCAAAGATGTTTCCTTTGTTTAGGATCTTTGTTAGGCTTCCTAATTTGCATCAATGCATGGCCCTGCACTTTCATTTGCGCTAGCACTCCCTCCGTCCCAATTCATATGTCAATTTTGGCTTTGGTGCTTTTGAAAAGGTTTATATATCTTGCAATTTATAATGTTTCTTATTGATTTTGAAAACTTCATCTCATAGAACTAGTAGTAGTTGGGAATTGGGATGGTAAGCTTTTTAATTTTCCCCTTTCCTTTTAGTTGAAAACTAATGCGCCTAGGACCCTATAAATCGAACCGTGAACGAACAAAGGCATGATATACAGTTCGGATCCCCAAAAGATGGACCATGCCCAAAGCAGTGACATGGCAAGATTTATCAGTGAATCAGTAGTCGATCTGAGTATGGCCTTAACTGCAAAAGTCGTTAATGCAATGGTCTACGATCTGGTGAGGAAAATTTTTGACCCCGAACTCAGGAATGTGGAAAGTAGAAGAGAGGTCGGATCTGAAAGGATAAGAAAGAAGGCGCTGGGGTGGACTCAATCGTATGCGAGAATCATATTATAGAAAAATCATTTCCTCTTCGTAGTTGTAGCTTTACTCAAGAAGAAAATGAGCAAAACAATTTATCGTCTGGAGTTAATAGTATGATCTATCTATAAACCAAAGCTTCTGTGAAAATTCAATCGTGGTTTCACAGTTATAACTTCCAGACCTGTTTATTTTACTGGGGATCGCAAAAAGAGTTACCTAGCAGGCTAGCACACTGGGCTCCTGCAGTTGCGAAGGGTACGCGAAGTTACATAGAAACATGCTTGAATTTGACAGGTCATATTCAAGATAAGCTATGGGTAGTTCAAAGTTGGCTCATAAGTTCATCTTCAGCCAAACGAAGTTCAATTTTTGGGGGGACTAATGTTTTGGTTCCTGTCTGGCTGCAGGCTTGGCAAACATGGTTGCTAAATATTTCATGAAAAGCATTCCTCAGGTTAGTTCTTTCTACGATGCAGAACGGCGTTTCTTTAGAAAAATAGGTCAAGAATTTGGACGTTTGAGATGCTTGGCAGTTTGTTAGGACATTAGTGTGACATGGTTCTCTATTAATAATTTTCATTATGGTTTTTAGGGAGCGGCAACCACATGCTACGTGGCATTGCATCCGCAAGTTAAGGGGGTGAGCGGCGGGAAGTACTTTTGCGACAGTAATCAAGCGAAACCGAGCGCTCTGGCTAATTAAAGATGAAGAATTGGCAAAGAAATTGTGGAACTTCAGCTTGAACTTGACGGATCCCAAATGATGGTTCTGTTGATTTTATTTCTGCGATGCCTAGTAAAATTTTCTTGGATTTTTAAGTTTACGATATGACACCCCTATGTGTGACATACTTTTTAATATATTCCTAGAATGTTGTTGTATATGATTTTGTTGTGGTGATATTGGTTTGGGTTCTTTCCAATCTTTGTGATGAGATCCTTTTGTAAGTGCCGTTGCGCATCTTAAATATACAATTAATATTTCTTGATGATTAAAAAAAATGTAACATTAATTAGTACAGGTCGTTAATTAATATTTCTTTCCAATCTTTTGGATTTTTAGACCCCCTTCCGCTAAGGTTCTTATTTTTGAAGTACTTAATTTTCAGTTTACGAGACAGGTCATTAATTCTCTCACAAATACGTCACCTTTAAATCAAAAAATAAGTACGTAGATCCCGTTCCGCATGATTTTTAGCATTTTTTTTTAATCTTTTTTTGAATTTTTTTTCGTGTTTGATAGTTTTGCGCCAAACTTTTGTGAATTATTGATTTGTCTCGACAAGACGAATTGGACAAGTAATTTTTCTTTACTTTAACCCAAATATTGTTGGAAATAACCATTTTTTAGCAAAAAAAAAAAAAAGTCGTCTAGTTTTTGCTAAAAAAAATGATTATCTTTCAAAATATTTGGGTAAAAGTAAAAATAAGTTTTACTTTTTCAAATCGTCTTGACGAGACAAATCGGAAACCAAAAAAGTGGCACAAAACAAACAAATGTAAAAAAAAATTCAAATAAGAACAAGACAAAAAAAAGTTCTAAAAGATCAACTTTAACAAAAACAAAAATGCTCAGGAGTCTATCTGTTACTCCCACGGCTGAAAATCAATAACTGGTCTCCTCAACAAATTGGTCTGCATCTATAAATAATTTTGCATCAAGTTTATATTTATTTTTAATATTATCTTTTGAAAGACGATGATAAATCTTTGATACTATTATATTACGGGACCGCGCCGATTAGTCCGCGGAACCGCCTCGATTATATTATTCTTGTATTATATTATTATATGAGAGCTGATTTTGCTACACCCTAAATTGTTGACGCCACACCCCTGCAATGTATTTTTGCACCAACAAAAAATACACTACAAAAGTGTGACGTTAACAATTTATAATGTGGCTATATCATTTCCCTATTATATACATAACATAACAATATTTAATGCTCAGATAAGAAAAGAAATTAATGTTCGCACTCTGAATTCGAAGTACGGACGATCAGTCCTTGTATTTGACATTGGTCTCCGGAACTCCGGCTGATCTCTCTCGTGTATACAACACAACAGTAGTTTTTTTTTTAAAGTAGTACAAAATTAGGGTTTAAATTGGGTTTTGTGGGGGGATCGGATCGAATCAAATCAAATGTGGATTTTTGGAAGAAAAGGTCCATCTGGGTTCTCAGCCTGTTCTACAGCTGAGGAAGTTACTCAAGGAATTGATGGAACTGGTCTCACTGCCATTGTTACAGGTCTCTCTCTCTCTCTCGCATTTATTTGTGCAAGTATGCACGTGCTGGATCATTCTTTGATGGGTTTGTTGGAGTATCAACTATATTATGTCTTTCTGATTCAACAACACGGCTATGATGAGAGGTTAAGACTTTATCAAACAATTAATCTACGTACTTTGTATTATTGTATATGCATTTTCGCACAGTGGAACCTTATCCGATGAGTGAGATACTAAAAGTACAACACAATTTCATGCCCTAATTTCCTTGCTATTCACAAAACTAATCCAAACCTTGGAGCCATCGGAGGTTAGGTTTGCCTGGCCCCTGGGAATTAGTTAGAATTAGTTAAGGTATGCGCAAGCTGCCGGACATCCGGTTATAAGTAAAAAATAAAAACTAAAAAACCGAGGAAATGATAAAGAGAAACAGTAGAGAAATAAAATACGATTTTCGATTAACGAACATACGTTTGCCACCGCCGAGGACCTTGTGAAGGGGCTGCTCTCGGCCGAAGATCCGATAAACCTTGGGCTTTCACAAAAAAAAAAAATTTGTTTGAGTGCAATTATGCATTCACTGAAATCTTTACACTCGATGAAGAGTGATGGCAAGAGCTAGTGTGCTTATAAAAAGTTTTGGCCAACTTATTCTTTGAAGAAAAAAAATGCACCACCATACGATTTGGTGATTCATAAAAATTGTTTTGCTGAGGTATATTTACCTAGTTTCCTTGTAGTTTGTAGTTCTACTGAATCAAGTGGTGTCTTTTCAGAAATAAGTTCTACTGGAATTTATTCCTCCGGTGTTGACTTCAGAACCTCATTGTTGGACGAATCCGATGATATTATTGCTTATACTTTGTCCAATTTCAGGGGCATCAAGCGGTATCGGCACGGAGACTACACGAGTCCTCGCCTTGCGTGGTGTGCATGTTGTTATGGCAGTTAGAAATAGAGATACCAGTGAAAAAGTCAAAGAAGCTATACTTAAGGAAAACCCAAATGCTAAACTCGATGTTATGGAATTAGATCTCGGTTCAATGGCATCTGTAAGGAAATTTGCTTCAGAATACAAGTCCTCGGGCCTTCCTTTAAACCTCCTTATGTAAGAATAATGAAGCAATTGAATATGTTGCTATCTCATTTAGCTCGGTTTTTGTCCTCTTTTAATGTATGGAGTACATGACTTGTGATGGACTCTACCAATTTACTTTTGAACTTTACAATGAATGAAATATTTTGTTTGTTGTTGAAAGTAACAATGCAGGGGTTATGGCTCCACCTTTCATGCTTACCCAAGACAATTTAGAACTGCAGTTTGGAACCAACCATATAGGTAAGAATCATAAATCATTGGATTTTTAAATTGCTGCTGGTGCTGTAAATTTGTTTATACAAATGTTGGAAATTAGTTTGCAGGAATCTTGTAAAAAAAAAGAAGGTTTGCAAGAATGGTTTCTTTTCTATATTTCTTCTATAACAACTAGCAAGAGAGGAGTTTCAAGTCCAAATTAGATTTCTCTTATAATCCAACTTAGATTCATTGCAGTAGCATTTGTTTTTCTTTAATAGCTTCGTTGTAGTAGTATTCGATGAATCCATAATTGCAGTTTTGTTTGAGTTTAAAGATTATCCCCTCTGCTATAGGCGGGCGGATGGAGCATATCCTACTTTGTTGAAAAAATTGGATAGAAGTAAAACGAAGACCACACAAAGCTAAGATGGTTTATATAGGCAAACCCTATTAACCTTAGTCGAACCCTAGTATGACTAAAAGACTACACTACCCTTTCAACAAACAAATAGACACTAACAAGAAATACTAAATACTACTCTCACACTCCTACGGCTTTCTAAGCCTCCTTGGAGACTTGTTTATAGCTCCTAATGGTCTTCATTCCTATCCTTCTGTCACTTGGAAAAGCACTCTCTTTTAGCTTTTACTTAAGTTTGGACCATGTCAGTGCTCTCTCTTTTAGCTTTTACTTAAGGTGGGACCTCTCACTTTCAATTCTCCAAGGACTACTGTCTTCCAAATCCCATCTGGCTTCTTTTAACATCTTGTCTCTAGAACAACTCCTAATTCTCCCCTTGTAGGCTCAACCATCGAGTATTTGTTTTCTTTTCTCCTTTGTTTGCTTTTAGTTATTTCATCTACCGTTAATTGGGATAATTGACTGCTATCAATCTCTCACTTGAAAACTGAAAATATATTTCTTATCTTCAGATGTTGTCACTTATTTATTCTATTACTTTTGTTAAGAGCATCTGTAAATGAGAGTGACAGTTTATCTAAAATTGGAATTGCCCAACAAGTCTTGTTTAGTTTTCTGTCGATGATTTATGTCGATGATTTTTGTTAAGCTCAGTCCCACTTATGTTTTGTTCTATCAATTTTTGTTTTCCACTCGATAGGTACTAAATTTATGTGCTACTCTCTTGTTAGATGTATAACAACATGCATTCCCTATGTAAAGATAAATCTTAACTTTTTGCAGGTCATTTTCTCTTGACAAATCTCTTGTTGGAAACCATGAAAAGTACAGCACGTGAAAGCCAGAAAGAAGGAAGGATTGTTAATGTGTCATCAGAGGGTCATCGGTATGCATACCGTGAAGGGGTTCGTTTTGATAAAATCAATGATGAATCTAGGTAATTACTAACAACATTTTTTCCTTTGTCTTTTCAGTTTTGACTTATTTGTTTTTAATCCTGGTTGGAATTATTGGTTTCTAATTGTTCCATATTCGCAGCGTACCATGATTTGTATTAGGTTATAGGTTAGCACAGTTGACTTGTCTAAAAATTCATGAAAGAGAAAAAGGTCCGTCCAAATCAAACATTACGTATGACTTGGAGGGACACTTTCGTCTTTTCACATTATTTTTTCTCTGGCTATAGGGTTGCCCTTTCGAAATTGTGCTGCTGATTAGATTTCATTGAGCTCACTTGCACTAAACAATTTTCCTTGTCACTTTCTATGTTTCAGTTTCAGCCCCATAGCTGCCTATGGACAATCAAAGCTTGCTAACATATTGCATGCTAATGAGCTGGCAAAGCGCTTTAAGGTAACAAATATATTCTTCTTGGTCAATTATCCAAGAAATTGATATCAGTGTTGTTTTTTATATTGCAAATTGTGCAGCTTCAAGGTCTTGTTATTAATAGGTAACCAAGCTTTATTGCAATGGACATAAGTTTTTTTTTCCTTTCTATAATTGAGAATTTGAGATCTAATGGAATTTTTGTGCCTGCCAATTACTTGAACCATGTTCTTCTCATGTGTGTCTGCATTTGGGTATGCACATCTTAGACTTTCCACTTTTATCAGAGTCTCAGGACTTAAGGTTATGAAACAAGGACCAGAAATTGGACATTTGGTTGGCTATGATGCACATTTGTGGAAGGAATACAGTTAAAATGGATAAAGAAAGAAAATATGTGAATCGTTAGGACCGGTGTTATGAAATTCTCTCAAGGTTACCATCGTATCATTTGTTGCACTTAGGAACAGCCTATTTTGATTAGTACCATTTGCATGGATTAAGTTGTTCATAGAGCTACAGCCATAGGCTGCCAAACTGTGAGAACCAGCGAAAGCATCAATCCTGGAAAAGAGGGAGTGACCCAGTAACTATTTGATGTAAAGATGATTACTTGTTAAAATATTGGTTCTTTAAAAGCTTTAATGGATGATTTCTTTTGACAATTGACCAGGAAGAAGGGGTGGAGATTACTGCTAATTCACTTCATCCAGGAGCCATTCCCACCACCAAGCTTCTGCGTCACCATAGCATCATTGATGGTAAATCTCTGAATGATTGAACCTATACGGCTATTTTTCTTAAAGCATGTTTCTGGATACATATTTGTAGGATTAGTGGTCGCTCAATTCCACATAGAGCCAAGATGCAGAGATGTTTCCTTTATTTGGGATCGTTTTTCAGGCTTCCTAATTTGCATATGCATTGCATTACCCTTTTGTATGTCAATTTCGGTATTCGTGCAACTAAGAAAGCTTTATTTATCATGCAAATTATAATGTATTTTATAGAGAACTTATCTCATAGAACTAGTTGAAATTTATTCCTGGCCTCCTGTTGTTTGTGGTTAAGATGCAGCTGAGCCCAAAAAAAAAAAAAAAAGATTGTTGAGATTTATCAAATAAGATGCATATTAGATAGAAAATCATTCTATCTAAGAGTTCTGCAATGGTTGAAGTGATAAACAAATTGGGTTGGATGAAGTATTCATCCATGTAGGAATTGAATTCAATAAAACGGGCCGGGATTCTACCAATTTACTAAGCAATTTATACTAAGTTGGAATTGTGATGCTAGGATCTTGGGTAGAGACCAGTGATATTTTAGTGGGTAAATTAACGCCGTAGATGCTCTGGTTTAGAAGATGTGAAAGCATGTTTCTCTCTATAAGAATAGTGCGTTTCGAGGTGTGAAGTGGAGAGAAGAGAATAGATGTCATGATTGGGGTTTTGAATAAGACGACCTTCTCATTTTTTATTTTTTTTGGTTTTCATTTTGATAAAGCAAAAGAAGAAGGGTGTTAAGCTTTTCATTTTTGCTTCTTTTTTATTTTGAAAAGGTAATATACACATGAGGGGTATTAAACTTTTTTTTTTTTTTTTGGGGGGGGGGGGGGGGGATTTATACGCGTATGACCCCAGAATATCTATCCATGAACAAAGAAAGGCATGGTAGATGGTTTGGATCCCTAGAAGGGGGGACCACATGCTCAAAGTAGTGACATGGAAAGATTTTATTTGTGAATCAGTAGTCGCTCCGAATAAGGCCCAAGCCGTGAAAGTCGTAAATGCAAGGGTGGCCTACGATCACATGAGACACATCTTATGACCACAAACTTAGGGAAGTGGAAAGTGGAAGAGAGGTCGGACCTCAAAGGATAAAAGAAGGCGCTCCTTCATTTGACGGGGGTGGACTCAATCGCATGCGAGAATCATGTACTCTTAGGCAGTTCTTGGAAAAAAAAAATGAGGGAAAAAATTATTGTCTAGAGTCAGTACTTTAAGAGAATATATAAACCAAAGCTTCTTTAAATTCGATGGTGGTTTAAATGTATAGCTTCCATACGGAACATACCTATTTTTTTGTTGGGGATAGTAAAAAGAGCTACCCAATACACAGGGCTCGTCCTAGTCCCGCTACCGCAGGGCTTGGGGAAGGGTACAGGAAGTCACATTACAAACATGCTTGAACTCTTGAATTTGAGAGGTCATCTCCCAGATAAGCCATGGGTAGTTGAATTTCAATTTTTTGTGTAAATTAATGTTTTGGTTTCTGTCTGCTTGCAGGCTTGGCAAACATGGTTGCTAAATATTTCATGAAAGATTGTCCACAGGTTAGTTATTTCTAAGATGCATAACGATTTCTTTAGGGGGGAAAAAAACCCGACTGTTTCTTTAGAAAAATAAGTCGCTTAGCAGTCTGTTAGGACATTTGTGTGACATGGTTTGCTAATTAATTTTGTTCACTGTGGTTTTAGGGAGCAGCAACCACATGCTACGTGGCATTGCATCCGCAAGTTAAGGGGGTAAGCGGGGAGTATTTTTCAGACAGCAATCTAGCAAAACCAAGTGCTTTGGCTAAGGATGAAGAGTTGGCAAAGAAATTGTGGGACTTCAGCGTGACCTTGACCGGTTCCAAATGACGGTTTTTGTTGAATTGATTTCTGTGAAGCCCTTCAAACTTTCCTGGATTCTTAAGTTGATGAACCCCTAGGGGTGTTATACTTTAGTACCTAGAGTGGTTGTACTTGATTTTGTTAGCTTGAATGAAACACAGCATATATAGAAGCATACAATTCCGACCATCATTACTTGGTTATATCACTTAAGTTCAGAAAACTTCCCTCATAATCAACCCAATTATGGCTTCTAATCCCCAACTCTTTGTCAGAAAAATGCAGGGACAAAACTGGCTCACTTGGACCCACCTCGGGACGTCCAAGGTGGTGTTCACAGGGGTAGAGGAATTAAAGATGATACAATGGTCCAAGGTCAATGGAATGAGTGTCAGTAGCTCATGTTGCACGTTAAATGTTGCATTTCGAAGAGCAGTACAAATGCGCAACCTGAGCGGCCACAAACCAAAGTAACACAATAGCCCCAACATTTCCAAAAATTGCCTTCACAACGAAATCAGGACTCTGCATTAGTGCCCAAGTTTTTTTTTTTTTTTGTTTTCTTTGTCTACAGAATATTTTCCTTGCACCTTTTCCCCACCGACCAAAAGAGAAGAAAAAAGAAATAAAGCACTAAACAAGTCAATGGAGGCCAAAAGCTCCAAGGTACTTTGTGCTCTCTCCTCTATCTATGACTACTCCAAAATGTACAGTTTCATCAAATATGCCTAATTGTTCTCTGCAACGAATAGCTGATGATTGAGCCCCCACAGAAGATCTTTCTGAAAACATGAAGGAACCCATATCAGTTATGTACATCCAAGATGTTAAAAAGTAGTTACCAGAAAATAGGATCAGAAATTCAACCAAACTGCAGCGAAACCTTTATATATTACTTACCAAGGGAACTGACCATCAAAAGCTATGGTCATGTTACATAACCTCGACCCTTCGATTTCAGGTTGCAAAAGGATGTAGAAAGCTTTATAGCTTCTCTTCTTCCGTTTCCGATTTGTATGATATGTTGACTATGTGTGCCTGGGAGCCAGCTCTGATAAGGCGGTTGACCGTTCAAAGTCACATTCCGTGGGTGCGACCAAGAATTGGAGAACCTGGATTAAGGTTCAACTTCACACGATCCCTCAAGAGCTGCTGGGAAACGCGATCTGCCACCAACTGCCCGTCATATGGTTTCCTTGTGTCCCCTGGGACAAATAGTCCAAATTGATTTCCCGGAAAACCATTTTCAGATGAAGCCAATTCCCAGAAAACATGAGAGGTTTGCGAATTCATGGAAAATAGGTCAGGCTTAGGGTCATGATAAGAGGCACCGACTTCCGAGGGGAGGGTATTTTGGGGCCTCGCAAAGGTTCCCATGCCTTCATGCAAGTGGGTTTGTTGCTTTAGCGGATGAAATGGAGTGGCCCCACTACCCCCAGTAAGAGGAGTAGATGAACCAGATGGGGTGCAAGGGCTGGAAATAGGAGAGGGGGAATTGCACATAAATCTGCTCATGTTTTGTGGTGATCTTGAATGCAGAAGAGGGCTCCTAGTGGGAGAAACTGGGCACGATATGTTCCTCGGCACATGAGAATGGGCATCACTGGAAACAGCAAAAAATGTGACCAACAAATCTCATCAGAAACGCCTTAGGAATTAGGACGATTACAACGACGATAGGCTGTGTTTAACCAGAAAACAGCATACATATTAGGCTAAAAATAAATAATCAGTCTCTGAATTTATAGAAACCTGACAAAAGTTGACCTACGTTTTTTAGCATAGTAGTAGCAAAACCAGAAAAGTTTGATTGACATAAAATAATAGTCATCAACCTTGCAACAAATGAGGTAAGACAACTTATGTTGAGATAATAACAACTAGCAAGTTATATTCCCATTGATACATCAATAAAAAGGAACCAACATGCACATATTGAATAACATCTAAATCAATAGAAATCAAAATGCAACAAGACATTATTAATTCAAATATATAATGCTTGCATATAGACGCCCTCATGTGCGTGTGTATGTGAGAGATATAGAGAGTGAGAGACCTGAATCCTAAACTAGTTTTCGAATGCCTGGGGGGATGAATAGCTGTTCCTTCTGGGTCCATGCATGATACGCTTTTGGTATGTCCAATGCCCTAAAAACATCAAGTACGTCAACAAACAGTTAACCCAGGGAAAAACACAGCACAGAAGAAGTTAATTGGAATTACATGAAGACACTGATCCATTGAAGTTCAACCGGACATCAGAAAACAGCTCATACAGAGTAGTAATAGAACTGCACAACGTTTAATGAGAGAAATTTTCATTTTTTTTTCCCAGCATATATTAGAAGCTGCTATATTACACTACGTATGTCCCTACCCCAAACCAACCCCGCAACGAGTGTACCAAAATCCTCTAGAGTTGAACTCACAACCTCACTGTACCTAAGTATAGCTACACAACCGGGGGGGTTTTTTTTTTCTAGGCCAAAGAAATTCATTAATCTTTGAAAATGACTACAAAGATTAAACGGACCAAGGGCACGGCAAAGCATATAGTGGGCTGTTCAAAAATCGGGGTTGAAAATCTGATTTCCACGAAGTTCCCCCAATATGGAGAAATACTTCTTACTCACTTCCTTCGTCTCACAGTCATATATCAAAGCGTCTTCTTCAAGATCTTTTTTTGACTTGAAAAGGACGAACAGCCACAATACACAATTGATACCCTCGTACTATTGATATTTAATTTCATCGCCTCAAGAATTGTGTAGCGGAGAGGGGCAACAGTTTCAGCAGCCATGGTCTCTCTCTCTCTCTCTCTCTCTCTCTCTCTCTCTCTCTCTCTCTCTCTCTCTCTCTCTCTCTCTCTCTCTCTCTCTCTCTCTCTCTCTCCCTCCCTCCCTCCCTCCAAACCAAAACTGGCCTTCATACGTGTGTAGAATGCAATAGAACCTTCCAACCTAGGACAGGGACCCACAGGGTAGGATTATGTGATATATCCTGTTTACATGTTACATTGCACTGTACATCTCATCCATATCATGCTGTTATGCTGCTCGTTTAAAGCTACGCTTTCCTAGACTCACTTGTGCGGTCTATAGGAGGTTGCCGAGACCCGATGAAGAGTCGCGTGCCTTGGTGCGCGTTGCTTTGATCACATGAATCCTTAGAACTATGAGACCTTGAGAAACCAAAATTTACTAAGTCCTGAACTAATGCCTAATCAAGGATTTAACTAAAAACTGAGGAATGACAAGGAAACAAACACCGTGACACCAACACCCAGGTTATGGTGCCAAGCCATCCACACCGATCTGGCTAATAGCGTTGTAACGCTCACGCCATTCCGGTTAGGGTGTCACGTCATCCACACCAAGTCATTCCAAGTTTGACGTTTAGACTTCGATAAAGGACTAGTTGAATACTTAGTTTATTTTGACATCTTTTGGAATCAATAGGTCTAAACGAAGGATACACCTTAAAAGAAAAATCTGAGGATTGAGGCAACCTTCTGTAGATTGTAATCGTTAGCTTGAGATACGTCTTTAGGGAGTCAAGACAATGACAACGATGACGATGCATTAATTTGTAAATCTTAATAAACTATGCACATTTTTCATAAAATTCGAACAAGAACACATCTGAGTACAGCTTTTTACTTTGCTATCAGTTCTAAACAGTTGGGCCGAAGAAGAAGCACGTCATACCCTCTTGGACCAGACCCCTTGGGCAGAGATTGGTTCGGCTCGAGTCTCAGACAGATCCCGTCAACATCTTTGATTTGTGGGTAGAAATGAAACAGCTAGCAAGAAATCCGAATGGGGAACATCCAGCGGGAAATCCGAATAGGGAGCAGCCAAATGAGTTAGAACTGATCCGAACCTCCATCTGTCAAATGGGTGAGCGAACCGACAATCAGATTGCCCAACTCATCCTCATGATAACAGGGGTGGCCCGTCGGCTTCCCCCTCCTAATCCGGAACACCAGCCTCATGAAAACGAGAACCCTCAGAACCCTGAGATGGCAGCTATCCTTACCAAGATCACTCAGCTGGAGCAATCGGTGGCGAGAAACGAGAAGATCGTCATGACCAGTTTTGACATTAACAAGTTGTGCCTGTTTTCGAATGCTAAGCTGCCAGAAAAGTTTAAGCCCTTTGACTTTGCGAAGTTCGATGGGACGGGTGACCCAAAGGCACATCTGACCGGTTACATTGGGGCTCTCTCCATGTGGGGCGTGGAGGAGAACGCCATGGCCCAAATGTTCTCTCAAATCCTCGTGGGCCATGCCTTGTACTAGTTCACGTCCTTGGATGAAACGAAAAAAAGATCATGAGAAGACATCTGCCCAACTTTCATCGCGCAATACGATTACAACATCCAACTCAAAGTGACCACTCGCGTGTTGGAATCCACTAAGATGGAGGCCAAGGAGTCCTTTGCGGACTTTGTTAAAAGATGGAGGGCAAAGGCTGCCCAAATGAAAGACAGACCCACGGATAAGGATCAAATCCGGATGATCGTCCGGAATCTTCAACCAACATTGGCCAAGCACATGGTCATGGCGCAAGCATGTTGTGACTTCAAGCCGTTCTTCGACACAGGCTTGGCCGTCGAGGAGGCAATTCATCCCGGCATTCTCGATAAACCTAGCCCTGCTCCCAAAAACAAAAAAGTGTACTCCAGCAATAGCAGCACGTTGTTCAGAAATACCCACTTCACCAACCTACCTTCCACTTCCACGAACACCACCCAAACCGAGCCCGTGAACCAAATAGTGTTTACACCTGTTTTTTGGCATAAAACCCTAGGTTAGCGCTGGAAGGCCTTAATTATTATTTGATTAAATTGGGCCAAAAAATAGAGATGTATTGAGTTAAAATTAATAGGCCAAGACAATTTTAATAGGGCCCGATTAATTTTAACTTAATCTGGTTACGGGCTAAAAATATTTTGGGCTTAATTATTGAAAAGAGCCCCTGACCCGTGTTGACTGTTTGGTAGTTCTAGAATATTCTGTAGAATGGAGATGATGGGTGGTTAGTAGTTATTGGGCAAAGGCTATTTGACTTAGTCAAAATGGCCCATTTTTCTTTTAATTCCCACAAGAAAAGGGAAAAGGGAAAGCCCATTATTTTGATAATTACTATTAACTGCGCATGACCAAATGATGTTGGATAATGGCTTGATTTCATGGGACTTTCGAGACACATGGCAGCTCATGGGAATACATTAGCCCATGATCTCAAACTACTGCAAACCGCCATGCATGGCCAACGTGGGACACTTGGCCAATTACGGAAGAGGCAATTGATTTCCATGGTTTTTGCAGAGTGAAATCTCACCTATAAATAGTAGAATTCAAGACAGAAAAAGGGTTCAACACCTCAAAGCCCAGCGCTTAAATCAAAGTCTTCCCAACGAAGCACCTATTTTACTTTTCCTGTACCAACTCAATTACTTCTTCAAGTAATTCGGGTTTTTTACTTTCCCGTTGTATGCAAAACTTTATTACACGGTTAATAAAGTTATTTCATTTGGGCAGCCTTTGCCCTCCATCTTTTAACAAAGTCCGCGAAGGACTCCTTGGCCTCCATCTTAGTGGATTCCAACTCGCGAGTGGTCACTTCGAGTTGGATGTTGTAATCGTATTGCGCGATGAAAGCTGCGCAAATATCTTCCCATGATCTTTTTTTCGTTCCATCCAAGGACGTGAACTAGTACAAGGCATGGCCCACGAGAGTTTGAGAGAACATTTGGGCCATGGCGTCCTCCTCCACGCCCCACATGGAGAGAGCCCCAATGTAACCGGTCAGATGTGCCTTTGAGTCACCCGTCCCATCGAACTTCGCAAAGTCAATGGGCTTAAACTTTTCTGGCAACTTAGCGTTCGGAAACAGGCACAGCTTGTTAATGTCAAACCCAGTCATAGCGATCTTCTCCTTTCTCGCCACCGATTGCTCCAGCTGAGTGATCTTGGTAAGGATAGCTGCCATCTCAGGGTTCTGAGGGTTTTCGTTTTCATGAGGCTGGTGTTCCGGATTAAGAGGGGGAAGTCGACGGGCCACCCCTGTTATCATGAGCATGAGTTGGGCAATCTGATTGTCGGTTCGCTCACCCATTAGACGGATGGAGGTTCGGATCAGTTCTAACTCATTTGGCTCCTCCCCATTCGGATTTCCCGTTGAATGTTCCCCATTCGGATTCTCCCCATTTGGATTTCCTACTGGCTGTTTCATTTCTACCCACAAATCAAAGATGTTAGACGGGTCTGTCTAAGACTCGAGCCGAACCAATCTCTGCACGGAAATGACATGAGAGCGGTAATGGAGGAAGTTCACGAAGGAGTTTGTGGACCCCACATGAATGGGATGATGCTTGCCAAGAAGGTTCTAAGGCTGGGATACTATTGATTGACCATGGAAATAGATTGTATTGAGTATGGGCGCAAGTGCCACAAATGTCAGACTCATGCCAATCTCATCCATGTGCCGCCCTCAGAACTGCATTCTATGGCAACACCTTGGCCATTCTCGGCCTGTTGCATTGATGTCATCGGAAAGATCACTCCCGCAGCTTCTAATGGCCACAAATTCATCTTGGTGGCAGTTGATTATTTCACTAAGTGGGTGGAAGCCGCCTCCTACAAGACTTTGACAACGGTCGTGTCAGATAATGGAGTTCACTTCGAAGGGAAGGTTCTGGAGCTCTACAAAGAATTCAAGATTCAAGTGCACCATTTGACTGTCTATCATCCGCAAATGAATGGGGCGGTAGAGCGCTCAGGAGTGCCTCCAGCAGGAAGAAATTGTTTTTGTGATCTTTTTGCTCTTGTTTTTACACTAAGATCACTCAACCTCACACCCAATATGAAGAACTGGAGTAGGCTGAGTGACCTCCCTCAGAAGGAAACAACCCGTTGCTTGGAGAGTGGAAGTATTTCTACGTTCTTTTAACTAGAACCTTACTTCTTGGATGGATTTGGAGAATGAAAATGATGGGAAAATGCAAGAAATCAAAACCAAATGTAGTTCTAAGTTTCCTGTATTTTCCTTGATGTTCTTGGTATTTTTTGGAAATTTGTTTTGCAAAAGACTTTGGAAAAAGGTGAGTGATGGAAGTAATGAGCTTAGCAAAATGGGAGGCTTCGAGAGAACCGGCGTCTGCTTGGGTGAAATTCCCCCAAAAGTATCTTAACACAGCTAAGCCATTACCATGATCACAACTTGGGTCATGGTAATCTTCAAAATGGAATAATGGTGTCAAAGACTAACGAGGTGATTTTATGCAACGAAGCTTTTGATTTTTATTCCTGGGGGCAAGGTCTTAAAGGACACCTGGATGCAATGATGGATGACCTAGTGGATTTGAAATTTTTGGTTGAAAAGGCGGTACGCCAAGGTGCCGGCTGCCCTGTCGCGTTATCGAAGTTCTATGTGCTCTTTAACAAGCTGAATCGTTATAGTAACTGCTATAAAGAACTCAGGAAGTTTAGTTTTTTTTTTTTTTCGAAATAACCCGTTCTTCATGGATGCTTTAACATGATATCATGAGTTAGGTTTTCGGAGAATTTGTTCCCCCTTATTGTGCCATAAGTGCACCGTTGTTTGTTGTGATCTAAGTGTTATGGATCGTTTGTTTACCTCTCCACGTGCGAGTCGAGGGTCACACATGAGGGGGAGTGTTGAAATTTGTCCCACATCGGTTAATTATCTCCTCCAAAACTAGTATATGAGCCTGGGCGGCCTCTCCACTCGTTGCCAATTGGTATTGAGTTGGATGATTTAACAAGAACCAAATGAGATTAAAACACCAAAGAAATAGAGGCACCATCGTCTACACAACAGTAGAGCTACACAACCATTGCGCTAATCAAACATGTGTTTATGCTGCCGCGAGTACCACTTCGTCATTATGGTGGTAAAACCTCACGCAACCTAGCATAGGAAGGCAAGATTTAGTGTGAGAGCAGGCACATTGTAGAAATAGTGCCAAAGGTAATCAGTCACACACCATGTAGGTACATATCATTTATTGATCCATTATTGTGAAGAAGAAAAAAAGAATCTGGGCAATCATACAGTTCTTTTTCCCAACAATGCAAGTTAGAGTTTGGATGAATGCAATTACTGGCATATGGCAGAAGAGCTGGAAAGAGATCAGACAATGACATGTACACAAAAACGAAAGGCTAGGCATACCGGGTCAGCATTTAGAACCAGTCTCTCCAAAGTTGCAGCATTTTTAACAAAAGGGTGCTCCAAAAGCCGAGCAGCTGTAGGACGGTGTAATGGATTGCGCTGCAAACACTGCCTCACAAAGTCCTTGGCCTCATCCGAGAGATGCTCCGGGATTGCAGGAAGTTCTTTGCTATTTCCAATCTTAAACATGGCTGCAACCTTATAAAGAAGCACAGGAAATAGCATACAACACAAAATCATGCAGTAGTCAGCTATCGGTGACTCAACAATGCCTATGCAAAATAACAAATAACGAATTTAAGCTTTCCAGCTTTCATCTTCAGATCCACTAACCCCTTCATACTGGTTCCAAGGTGGTTTCCCTGTAGCCATCTCCAAAATTGTGCACCCAAGGCTCCATACATCCACAGCCAGATTGCAGCCATTTGCATGTTTTATAACCTGAACAAGCAATGCAACGAAGGAATATTACCCAAAAACTTTGTCCAGAATAGCAAGGAAACCTATTATTGTTTGAACATGCTAACCTCAGGTGCCATCCAGTAAGGGCTTCCCTTAAATGATAATGGACAGGAATGTCCTGTAACCTGCAAATTAGTTTGATTAAAGGAGACAAAGAAATACAGTTCCATCAAAGATGGCACAAAGTGTTAGAATTTGTATAAAGAGTAGGTATCACAAGTACCCCTCTTCCACTACATGAGAACTTTAACAGAAGCAGAAATGAATTACACAATCACCAACAGCACATCACATGATGGTCCTAAAGTATGCAATTATTCACCCCTCACCCCCAACATACACACGCACTTGTGTGCACACTAATGCACAAAAGGAATCTTATTCCAAACTTCTCAATTGGCCATGCATACAGATTGGCATTCACATCACTGTTGACATACAATCTGCAAATGTCAACTTAACAAGAATTGTTGCTAACTATACAGCATATAGTCTTTGTGTTACAAACACCAACTTCAACAAGATCGGTTGCGTATACTAACCATGCCATCTACTTTTAATCGGAATAAAATAGGCTAGGAATATTACACAAAGGTGTAAATTACGAACACCTCTGCTACATTTACAGTATCATCTCCACTTAAAAAAGCTTGAAACCCAAGGGTCTCCCTCCCTCCCTCGTGATAGAAAAGCAAGCTCACCCTGAAACCTGTTTCGCTTCATCTTTCATGCATACAAAATTGGTTTCTAATTTCTCCTCTGGAATTGGTTTCCTACCAAGACAGGGGGCACTCACAACCAGGTGGAATATTGTTGTGTATCCAGATTAGCGATACAAAGACAGAAGTTTTCCCATACACACCTTAACAATCGTAACTTGCAAAAATTATTCATGATGCAGGTGCACATGGGTCTTCATGAAATTAGAGCCTCAAGTTCACATTAGTCAACATATTATATTACCTTGTACAATATGCATGCTGCATGCACTCCTCGTGTTTTGAAATATTACTAACTTTCCTCACGTTCTTTAAATTTCATGGTGTATTTATTTGCTTGTCTAATTTAACTGTTTATGATAGTATGCCCAATTGACAAATAGTAAAATGGGTGAATCCTTCATCAATCCTTGGACAGGTGAAGTCCAGCTATAAACTTCCATAGTTCTCATATCCACTGAGGAGGGTAAATTATGACCAATTATCAGCATATAATTTTCTAACAGCGACAGCATCCTTCATTTAGATGGAATGCTGGCGACCCAACTTATTGTTCAAACATGCACTCGCATCCGGGAGGTATAAGAAGCTGTTTTCTTTCTCTCTCTTTTTGGTCAAACGGAAATAGAAGAAGCTGTTTTCACTTACATGTTTTGCCATCCCAAAATCTGCCAATTTTACACGGCCAATGGGGTCAACCAGTATATTTGCTCCTTTAATGTCCCTGAAGGCAAAAGGTTGATAATTAGAGATAACTGATCTGAGATGATTGAAAAACAAATTATTGTAACTACAACATAATAAGAAGCAAACAATAACTAACACGAAATAGGAATCACCTGTGAACTGTATTTTTAGCATGCAAATACGCAAGCCCAGCCAATATTTGCTGAGTGTAGCTACGAATAGCTATTTCACCCAATGGACCGTAATCTTGAAGAAGTTTGTAGATGGAACCACCGGATACATACTCCAGGTATATATATAGTCTGTCATCTATCTGTTGAAAGAACAAATAGCCATCTACAACAGTCAATGGCCTTTAATGATTCAATAGTACTTCAAGTGAAGACATTACCACGTGACAACACTTAATGTAGCATTTTTATATAGGTATAGGAGGAGTAATCCTAAAGCATTGAGAATGTACCTGATAAGCACCCGATAATGCAATGTAGGGTGAGCTAGTTATTTAGTTTTTATTAACTTTTTTTTCTAATTAGTTATTTTTAATTGCTTTTTGCTCGTAAGGTTTTGTAGTTTTGTTTTGTAGAAAATTGTTCAAAATAGGTATTTTTAAAGCCCAAAGCTATCAACGAATGTCTAAGGCTCAAAGATAATCAAGAACGGAATAATCAAGGCCGAAGGCATGAGCAAGGCATGGCCCATTCCCAAGCGTGGCCCGAGCAATGGCCAAGGAAGCAAAGCAGCAAGGTAGCCGTTGCCAAGATCAAGCCGTTGGAGCAGTCAACGCCAAGACAAGCAAGTCAAGGCCCAGAGTTAAGCCGCTCGGCATCAATGGGAAAGAAATGAGACATCGGTACCGAGAGCTTAAATACATTTTAAGCCCATTGCCATCGGTACCGAGCAGCCTAGACAGCAGCGTACCATGGAGCTTTAAATAGTGTGATGTCATATTGTACAAACAACTTTTTACATTACGTTTTAGATCTAGATCTAGGATTTCAAATGGCTCTTGCTTGTTCTTGAAGTGTTCTTCATTTTCAGCCTTTATTTCTGCTTTTTCTACTTAAGTTAATTTTTACCCTTGTCACCTTCATTAAAGTTGTTCTAAATTACTTGATCTATCTTTTAAGCTAGTTTTCTTCTAGTGTTGTGTTTACAATTATGCTAAGTAGATTTTTGCTTGCTCTTATCTCTCTAGATATGTGTGAGTAGTTTTCCAAGGTTGGGTCATGGGGTGATTAGCACCTCATGACTTGAGAAAAATTGCATTTTTCATCAATAAAGTTTCAATCTTTGGTTCAAAAATTGATGTGGGGCTTGGATTTATTTGTCAAATTGCTAAGGTGTTAACCTCCTTGATCATGTGTAGGTAAGAGCATCGCCTACTTACCACACATGATGCTTGGAGCTCTGTCGCTCGAGGTGTTTGCTAAATGAATTCTATAGCTAGCTTGATTTTCGAACCATCTTATCTTCCGGATTAGGAGCCTTAGTTGAGCATCTTAAACCGTGTATTTGGGTGAAAAATGTAGTTTCGCTTGAGTCATGGGTGTTAGTGATTCCTAGACCTAACCTGCTTTTTAATCTAGTTTATTCTCGTTTAATTTAGCCTTTTTACTTTCCACCGCAAAAGCAAAACAAAGTTGGCTGTCTTAAGGCCGAAAACCAGTACTTGCATCTACAAATCCAGCAAAGCCGTATAATTATTCCCTTGGGTACGATCCCGGTCTTCCGGATTATTATGCTTCAATTGGACGCTTATACCCTACGCTTGGGGTGATCTTATTATATATATCGACGAACGAAGCAGTACCCATGAACACAACATACAGCATTGCCTCTATCTCAAAACTTTAGAAACGGAAAAGCCAATTACAAAACAAATATTCCTCATGATGAAAGTCACAGAGACATGCAGCCTGAAAGTTTACATGTGGCCCAAAAAATTCACTGCTACACACAACAACAGAACCCATATAGTCCCCAATCATTTGGGGTATGGGAGAAAATTCACTACTAGTGATAATAAAATAAAGCACTTCAAGCATCATTATATATGCACAGACACGCATGCACACGCATGTACATAAATACCCGTTTATGCATGTCAGCATAATATAGTACAAAAACAGGACAGTACCCAAAAAAATCAGAAGACATGTGACACATTTTAGCAGTGAAGAGCTTCAAAAATGAAATGCTAAATGGCACACCCTCACAAACAAAATTACATTAGAATATGAAAATGAAGAGCAGAACCACAACAAAGAGCACAGAAAGCGTACTGTCTCAGATCCATAATACTGCACTATATTTGGATGCCACAAGCGACTCAGTAAAGCAATTTCCTGTCAAATACAAATTGCAACCATGAAGTTTTACCCTCAAGTTAAAATAATAATTTTATTCCGAAAGCTGATAATCCAAACATAGCTACCCAAAAAACTTACTTGTCCCAGCTGCTGTGCACTTTCCTTTGACTTTGGATCGTCTGAAAATAGTGTCACCTCCTTCATTGCACAAAACTCACCACTTTCACTGCAGACCAGGCAATGAAGAACAAGTCAAGAGATGCATAACTATTTGCTCAAACCAGAGGAAAGAATAGGTCATATAAGCAAGTACACACAAATGTAAAGCTCACAATAGCAAAAATCTCTACGAAACAAAGGAATGCCCTTTGAGTCTCTGACCAATAATGAGTATATCGTCAAACCTAGAAACTGTACCGCCAACTGGGAGAAAAATATGTACAATAGACATTGGACACTGGGAACAAAAAAGAAAGAGTGAAAATGCACCCCTTTGAATACAAACCTGTTAAAACCAAGATACACATGTCCAAATGTGCCTCTGCCGAGCAGCCGTCCCTTCTTCCACCGTGAACCAGGGCTCATTGGAGTTTCTGCCCTGCCAGGACTTCTTGACAGTGGAGATGCCGCTGCTGAATATGAAGGTGAAAAGGGGCACGAGTTAGAGATTGTTATTGGGGGAAGGGGCAACCGGTGGCTTTGTTGCTTCTTATCATCAGAGCAGTTTGTTGATGTATCTGTCACTGCCAGTCCAGCCCGCGGATGCAGAGGGGTGACAGCACCACTGTGAGTTCTGGAGCTGGGCCCAGGGCTTGTCATTCTTGGGCTAGGTATTGGCGAACACTCTGGGCTACACCTGCTGTGTGGCCAAATCACCTGTCCAGACATGTCTCCTCCAACTGAATTGTGCCCAGAATTGACACCTGAACCTGGACTAGAGCACTGTCCAGACCCAAGACAAGCTACATCTGGGTAGGGCTTTGTTGCCCAGAAACCACAGTTCATCACTAGTTCATGACCAAATCCTCTCATTGGACTTCTAGAAGGACTTGACATCGAGCTGTCTGGAGCACTACAGACAGCCCCACGTACGGGAATTTGTAAATTTGGCAAGTGAGTTCTTTTCTTAGGTGAGGTACGGTGAGTCTGGTTATTTAACAACACATTGTCTAGCTTCAACATCTCCCTTGAGGCCTTTCGGTTGGGAGCAGGGTCTTGCTCCCGCTTTTCGCTTCAGAAGAGGAAGAAATTATTATGTTAGTTACAGGAGGAACAGAAAAGATAACAGAAGAAAGACGATGACAATGCTGATAAACAAGGACATCCTTAACTGAACAATGATATTCCCTACGTTCCAATGTTTTTTGTTTAATTTGGCAAACCCTGCTTATTAAGGGAACATTCATTTCGATTTACAAATTTCAACTTGACAAAAATGACTTTCATGTCACTTTAAATGAAGAGAAAAGGGCAAAAGGAAATTCAGTTTTTATTTGACATTTAATAATGGACAAACAATTTGGGTATCAAAAAGTCAAAAAATGAACAAACCAAAAGGGATAGGCGGAGCACTAACTACAAATACAACTTGACTACTAACAATAAACATACAAACTCACCTCGAGGGGCCCTTCATACTAGTTTTGTTCCCATTTTCATAGTCGGATGCCTGAGGGCTCAAGAGACGTGATTCAGATGGATCGTCACTATCTACGTAACCATCACTAGAAATAGAAGCTGTCGCTAAATCACCATAGGCATCTGAAGGATCTGGCCTGTTTGGAAGATTTACAGATACAGGAATAGGAAGAAAAAATGATGGCTTGGAGTCTTTGTCAAATCGTGGTTTTGTTGAGGCATCGATTATGGAATCAGTAAGGTGCATTCCAGGAAGTGGAAGTGGTTGGGGATTAGGCCTTTCTGCAAAACTTTGACAGCGTGATACTTGTGTTGAAGGTGAAAGTGATCTCGACTGTGCATGAGACAGGAATCCCTTTTCCGAAACAGTATCAATGCAATATCTCTGAGATTTTGCAGACCTACTGCTGCACTTTTCTTCAGAATAAATCTTAAATTTCCTATGTATTGTATCTATGATAGTTTCCTTGTTTCCTTTCTTCTTTCCATCTTTGGAGGTAGATTTTCCCCACCATGGAGCCATGATTATGCAGCAAACTTATAGAAAGGACAAGCAAAATTTACTCCAAGCCTCAGATCTCAGATACAAATGACTCTATCTAAAGAACTATTTATCTATTTACATCAAGCTGGTTACTGGCTTTTGAACTTGCATGTTTAATAGCCTTCTCCACAAATTTCCAGGCTGAAAGGCAAAAACTCCTTTTAAGACAGTCCAGACTGTACAAGGGTGGTTCAAAGGATGCACATAAGAAGACCCTGCATGCAAGACTCACAATCTTAGCTTTTTACTGGGAGAAAAAGAACAGTTGGATAATACACAGGTATATTGCAGACAACTATTAAAAAATAAACTGAAGGGACAATTTAGTAACAAGAACTAGCACAATTAGACTATGCTCAAAAGAACAAACTATAGTTGGACGTTACTCGAAATATTTATATGATAATGCATGAGAAGAAACAAGTTCACTATACTGAAACAGTTCGACACATTACGATATCAAGTATGGTATCTAGTAATCAATGTGGACATATAGAAACATAACAATTATGAAGGAGATTGGCAACCTAGTCATTCGCACATCACCTATTCAATTCTTCTGTATGTTTGCTTAAATTGCATATCGGCCCCCATTTACTACTCCCCTGATTCAGACCTGAAGGTTATATAGGATCCTTCCTAACCAATACTGCCACATGCTGTGTCGCACAAAACTATACATTCTGTATCGACAATTCTATAGCAATCTTACAAGATACAACAAAAAAATTAACTCAAGAAACGCCTAACTTTACAAGGAGACAAAAAGATTACCAAAAGACATGCCTGCAGCCTGCTACCTCTACGACCATACCTGATCTTACCCACTGGCACATGTTTGTATCACCAGAAATTATAGACTCCACATTGATCATTCCATGTCAATTTTACAAGTACCGACAAAAACAAAAACTTCAGAAAGCCAAATTGTTCAAGTCGCAACAAAACGGAGTAACTCCAGAAACATTTTCCTCGTACGTAACTACCAAAATAGAGCTCCACTGTCATAAACCATAATTGAAACAGATCCAACCCCTGACACCCGCCCTCCCCCCTGTAGCCAATAATGCCTCTAAGTAAACTCAAAATCAAAATCCAAGCACAATCGGTGCTTACAAACCCACACTTTCAACCAATCATTCTGAAAAATCACAACGTTCAAAGCAAACGTATTTGTGTTTTTTTCCTTTAGTTCGACGATCAAGGTGTCCGGGCCAACATACGCGCAGCTCACCTAATCCCCTCCCCAGTACATTCAAAGGCAGGCCATCCACGCCGGGACTACGAAACTCACAACAAATCACCTTCTTGTGGCTTGACCCCAAGAACCGAACAGGACCCTGATCAACTGTGCAGAGAGCAAACCCACCAACCAACCGGACTACCCCTTGGGGTTTCGAATGTATTTGTGTTTGCATCTGGCTATCTAAATACTATATGTGTTTATCATCCTTATATCCTAAAAAAAACAGATCCCAGACCAGGAGAAATGTCCATCTTAAACACATTTCGCATAAAAATTTCCCTAGAATATTAACAACCTAGTCGAAATTCACCTGAAAATGAAGCTACGTAATCCAAAAAAAAACACCCTATATTTCACTGAATTGAAGCCACAAACAACCAGATAACCCTCCAAAAACAGTACCTACAAAAACCCCAAACGTGACCAACGACTATGCACACAAACATGTACCCAAAAAAACGTACTTAAAGTGTAGCTAGGTTCCACAGGCGTTTTTAGGAGAAAAGCGTAACCTAAGGGGGGGGAAAAAACTGAAAAACTCATATCGCAACGTTTTCGAAATTCATCGGAAAATCAAGCTCCTGAGTACATAAAACAGAAATTTCAACCAAAAAAAACCCTTCCAAAGACAGAGACCAGTAATTCTTTACTCTTGAAAAAACTCCTCAGGAACCACTGACTACCTATATATATACATGTGTATATATAGAGAAAGAGAGACAGAAAACATGAGCTAATACATGAGAATTCATCAATTGGAGTAGTTGAAATCGAGCTTAGCACAGTGACTGGAACCCTTAAAACGACTCACCGGAGGAAATTGAGATAGGTGGTGGTGCGACAGTGTTAGTTTCGGGTAGAGAGACAAGGCGAAGCGAAACTGAAAAAGCAGACACGCAGAAAGGGATGGAAGATATAGAGACAGTGAAAAATTATTTTCTATGGAGAGAGAGAGAGAGAGAGATTGTGAATAAAAATGTGTATGCATGTGTATGTATAAATTATTGGATTTGGGAGTATTTAATGTTTCAGCTTTTGTGATTCATTTTGTTGTCAAAAAATACAATTAAATGTCTATAAGAAACCGTCACGTGCCGTCTCCGGCCCTTTTTTCATCATATTTTAGGATGAAACCTACACGCTTGTTTTGGGTTCGGGCGCATCACGATGCGGCAGGACACTTAATAGTTAATAATCTCTCCAATTTTTTGTGAATTTGCTTTCATTTTCATTCAGTATTTTTATAGATTTGTCGGGATTTCAAAAGTAAAAGATGCATTATGCATATCAATTTTTATGAACTAAATATTAAAAATAACTTAAGATAAGATGAAAAGTGTGACATGTGACTTATTTTTATATTTAATTTATGTCTTTCTTGTTTAGTCTGTTGGTATGTCATGCCTTGTTTAACTCATTGTCATCCCATGTCATATCGTGTCTTGATTGGGTGAGAGACGTGCACATGTACGTCATGTCATTCTTCGCCTTGTCATGCCTACCTCGATAATTAGCTCACGTCGTGTCAAAGCATTACTTCAATGTGTTTTCTAGTCCAAAAACAAACACAAGTCATATCATGCCTTGCTTAGCCCAGTATGACATGACATGACTTGTCGGGCTTTTTATTTTATGTTGAACTCTTTTAAATTACATTCAGTCTTTTTACTCTTTCGATATTTATGTTTAAAAAATAAATAAATAAAAATAAAATTAAGATTTTAAATTTTAAAAAATATATAATCTATCTTAAAATAATATATATGTTGATTGATAACCTCACATGCTCGCCAATTGTTTGGGTTTCATTAATACACAACAATGTGTCATGAATCTATCGCACTTATATCCTGGGCGAATCTTAGATGTTTTTCTGTTGGTGTTTGGCACCGAATTTTAGATCTTATCAAAGGATCTGAGCAGTTAAAAAGTAAGTTTAGTCCACAAGATAAGCATGTATCATCTCTCATGTGACGCAAAATGAGAGGTATCACGATCGGATTGTCACAATCTATTTGTTCATGTAAGTAGGTCTTGATGTGTTTTAACACTCATACCTGAAATCAAGTTGATCGAAAGATAGATAAAAATTTAGTCTGAGCATGTTTGTCTGAAGAGAAATAATACGGTTATCGTCTGGCTATCTTGTGACAAAATGGATTCGTTCAAATGGATATCGATGTCCAATGAATTTAATTTTTTGCATGGATGTTACACAAATCAAGACTCACGAAAATGAATTATTCGGATCCTCAAATAAATCGTGATCGGTCCCGGTTTGCTTCACGTGAGAGATTATCATATGAGAGAATCTTGATTCCCGAGACATTGCGAAACCTTTAAATCTATACCATCTTCTTCTGTTTAGCTTTTTATTTACCGGTAAATTGATTTCGTGGATAAGTAAGAAGTACATTTTGTGGCACAAAAGGTTAAAAAAGTAACGCACGGTGATGTATGATTATAACGCACCACTGATGCCGTAATCTGTACGTTATGATTCTTATGATGTCAATTAGGAAAAATTATCTGGTGGTCCTTGGATATCGTCAAGTGATGTCTCAGACACTCTTTTATTCACCACAAACTTATGTGGACTCAACACTAATGTGTTACTCGTTTTTATATTTGGATTCATGTCATAAAGATCTGACGGGCACCTATAGAAGAAAAGTTGAGGAAGAATAGGCTAAGGTGGTTTGAGCATGCCTATCGTAGACCAAAAGATGCGGTAGTTAATAGAGCGAATAGGATAGCTTTGGGTAGCAATGCTACGGGGAGAGGTAGATGTAAATTAACATTAGATGCTGTGGTGCACAAAGATACGAGTATACTAGATTTGTGTAAACGAGTGGCCCTTGACAGAGCTCAATGGAGGAAAATGATTCATGTAGCTGACCCTAAGTGATTGGGAGATAAAGACTTGGTTTGATTTGGTTAATACTAATGTGTTACTCCCTCTATTCCAATTTGTTTATCCAATTTTAACATATGTCCTTCAAAAAATTGTTTATATCTTACAGCCATAATGCTTTATATAATTTCGAAAACATTGTATTATAGACATAATCGAAATTTAACAAACAATATCCATATTGCATATACAAAACATTTTATACCGAAACATATAGACAATTTTGTAGGAGATCCCAAGTAGTGAAAAGGGACAAACAAATCGAGACGGATGGAGTATCTCACTGTTGTAGTCCTGTAGATAAGTGTGACCATGTTCGTTTTAAAATTTTGGATTCTCTTTCTGTACACGGTTTTCAATAAAATTTTTCTCAATTATTATTTTCATTTTTCTATCTATCTCTCCACCCATTATCCAAAATCTCAAAACAAACATGGTTCATATAATGTGACTGTGCCCCGAAGCCACTGAATAATCACTCGTGACCTAGCTGATGAATCGCACTATCAGTCACATGGTCGGCTATGATTTATGATGATACCGACTGCATGTGATCATTGCTCCTCTCATTATTTTCAATCAATCACAATGATTTATAAGCAATTTTTTCACTGCAAGACCCCTTGAGTTTGAGTTTATTTCTAAAATGGTCATTATTCATTGTAAGATTGACGCTACCGCCCCGGTCTTGTGTCAACATATTTCTCTTCCTGTTAGTTTCCTTGTGGTTAATGTATCTTGAAGCTATCTTGGTCAGATGATACACCATATTTTCATTAGAAAGTAGACTAGAATGGCGTTTTCTCTCTTCTGAATGTGCTCGGACTTTTTTACTTTATTGAGAAATGCAATTTGCAACGGTGAAACTCGTGGTTAAATTTTCATACCCGGCGAGGAAGCTCGCTCACTCTGACCAACTCTTTGTTTTTGCTTATAGGCATTATAAATGGAGGTAAATAGTTCTCATCGATTGCCAAGTTACAAAACCTACATACACTAATAAATTAGATGATAAATCTTAGTTTATACCATACCAAATGTGAGATTACTTGGTTTTTCTTAATAAATTCTTGTAAAAGTTACTTAAAGTGTAGTTGCATCAAATGAGGCTCTACCCGTGTCATAATCTAGATGTTGGAGTTTGAGTTGGCTTTTCTCCCTTCTAGTAAAAATAAAAGGATTCTCCAATCGTCCTCGACTTTTACTAAAATAAGAGGATTCTCCAATCGTCCTCGATAACGTGACATATGACCGACAAGGATAGTGTTTATTCGCATAACCTAAGAGAAAGCATTCAATGGATAGGATTACTTATAAAACAGACATGCTTTTCCTCCCTAGATTTACAAAATCTCGTTGCATATTCAATATCTTTTCTTTTCTTTTTCTTTTTTTTTTTTGTCAACTAGAAACACTGTACTGTATCCTATGCTTGGATTTTAAATTCAAAAAACAGTGATAGTGAAATGAAACTAGTTAAACATAGAATCTTTTGACAACTATTTTCCAATTTGCTCTGGTTTCCCAAGCACACCAGACACAAAAAAAAAAAAACAAATATTTTACTCCTTAATTTCTTCGTCTTTTATATTTTGTCCTCTCTCCACGTAATAAAAAAAAAAACTGAATCATATCTTAAAGGATCACATTTCAAAGTTACAGAGAGATACCACGAGGGGAGACTCGTGTTTATTTTTTATGAAAAAAAATGAATTGAACAAGAAGCTTTTTTTTTTTTTTTTGGGTATGTTTTTGGGATTTCGCTTTCGTATCAGTGGACTCCAGAGAAGCCACTAGTGCAATTCAACCTCGGCTGTTCACTGGGATATTTTGTATTTTAGACGGCAGCAATTACATGAACTGGCCTCTTGAACGGCAGACAAGCCGGATTTTTGTTTTTTTTTTTAGGAGGCAATAGTTGGAATTAAGAGCGGCATAATTTGAATGAATACAAAAAGAAAGAGAGGCCCATTTGGAACTCCAAACCCAACCTTAAGGTTTACATGGATCTCGTTCAAATCATATAATTTGTAGCAATGGCCGAGAAATCAATTTCTGGGCCATTGCTACAATTTTTTTTGCTTGTATCTGTTGCTGGAGGGAGAATTGGCAGGTAGCATAGATTAGGAAAAATGGCGGTCAAGTACGTGTTTTGATAATTAATACTCGTCAAAGACATTTTCAGCATTAACAAATGTTCTCAATGTGTCCTTGGCGGGTATTAATTATCAAAACACGTCCTGGGCCGTCATTTTCCTCGTAGATTACTGCGAGATGTGTTCAATAGAGCTCGGACCCTGAACCTCACAACACATGATTATCGGGCCCAACTGTCCAAGTCCAGACCATTGTCATTAATCAGTTCTAAGTTAATGGCCGCGTATGTTTCTCTTATTATACGTTGTTGTGAAAGAAGGAACAAGATACAGAACGATATAATTCACCTTTCACCCAATTGATTTCCCGATATTGAACGTTCTTAGCCCGAAATGAGAGCCGGGTCAAATCGCGATGACCATAAGGATAGAGGGAACTCCAAACTTGAGATGCCTCCATGCAGCTGTGGTGAAACATCCAAGATATGGACATGCAAAGTGTTTACTTGTTCTAAAAAAAATTTCTACAAACAACCACAAAACACGAATGGGTCTTCCCGAACAATTTTGCTATTAGCAAGGAAGGGTGCAAGGACGACAACAAGGAAGTACGTGGAAAGCACAGTGGGTCCCACTCCTCCCTTTGAAGCCTGCCCTTCAGTTTTTTTCTCTCTTTGAAATTTCAAAATTCAAATTTTAGGGCTAAATCTAAATTTTGTTTGAGATTTTGCAAACTGAAACCTTCGACCCCCTCTCTCTCTGTCTCACTACGACCACCTCCTCCTCCAATCCCGAATGGGCCGCCTCCAAATTGGCCCACCACCAACCCACCTCCACTCCCCCTCTCCCTCCCCACTCCTCGACGCCACCACCACCTCTCCCTCTCCGACTCCGACTCCGACGAAACCCACAACTCCAACACCAAAACCCAACTCACCAAAGAAGAATCCTAGCTCGAAAAGGACCTCATCAAGACCATCCTCACCGGCAACGTCGAAACCCTTAAACCCAACTCCGGCCAGGCCGTTGCCATTGGGGACCACCACGTATGCGTTGGGTTCCATCGCGACAGCAATTCGGATTACCGGGTCTGGGAGTGGCACGGCCACATCATGTTGTTCGACGAGGTGAACGGGTACACCCCTGAGTACATTTATGGGAATTACTTCAAGAGGGTGCCTCAGGGTAAGATTTATGTGGAGAAAAGGGAAGAGAATGAGGAGAGCGAGAAGGATGATAAGAGTGAAAAGAAAATGGGTAATTTGGGTTTGAGCGAGCTAAGTGGGTTGGGCGATTCGGGGGAGCAGGCGGATACTTCATCGGAATCTCAATGCTGGGTCTCCAAGGTTTGGGTAAGATACACAACCTTTCATTTTTGTTTACATTTATCCTTGGTACTTGTTACTTGTTAGCATTTCATATGATTACTTCCTCTGTTGCCATGTATATTACATTTATCCTTAAAGCGGTGGTTTTTAACAGAGTAATCCAGTGACTAAGAATCCAATAAAAATAGGAGTAATATACATACAAAGCTTACAAATGGAGTTACCACTTTGCGTTTTCCCAGCGACGGCCGTAGTTCCACTCGTTGTGCCCCCAAGAAAAAACCCCTCAAATGTTCGTAACCTTTCATTTTTGTTTACACAACCTTTCATTTTTGTTTACACAACCTTTAATTTTTTTTTTTTTTTTTGTCTTCGTGATTTAATGATTTTGAGGTTAGCGTGAGCAAGTCCTAGTTATGTTGACTGAGACTACCATTGGCCAGCAAGATACGCAGTAATTGTAATTGCATCTCTCTTGGTTAAGCCTATATGCTTCAGCTTATACTTTCGTCGAATTGGCATGTTGGATAAGACTGGAAGCTCATGTAATCCTATGTTAGTGGTTTCCTCTCGCCGTTGCTAGGTGATTAATTTGTTACTTCTTCTCGCTTCGGCAAGAAAACTGGAATGAAGACTAATTATGCTCATCCTTTTGAATTTGGACATCTTTTCTTGTTCTCTTTTCCAGAAACATGTTTGAGGTTGGGTGAGGAAAGTCAAAAATAATTTTCCCTTTAATTTTTTGAAAATCCCCAAATCTGATTCACTTAGATTATGGTTAGAGACGATCCATGGCCCTTATTCAATTGCTTGTTTTAATGATTTACCTCTCAACGAACATAAGCTCATGTGGACAATCTAAGTTTCTTGTTCTTTACCCAATTATCAGGTACTCTACTGTGTCCAGAATGTCAAGGTGCTGGAATCAACCCTGAAGATAAACACAATGGACAGTTTAAGCTAGCAAATTATAAGGTGTGGTAAGCTGTTGGTATTCAAAAGGTTCTATTGGGATGGGGAAGTTGATCAAGGCTAAAGTGTCCTTGTGGAAGTTGCTGCCTAGATACTCTATTTGTAGCTGCTGGTTTCTCGGTGCTGGTTTTGGTTCTTCAATTGGTGCTACAGCTGTAGAGGTTTATGGTCGATGTTCGGCTAGTGACACTTAGGATTGTTCTTTTTCAGTTTGCTTGTAAATTGAGCTTAGAGATGATGATGATGTTCGGCTTATGCCTCCTTTGTAAAACATTACGTATTCATGTTGGCCAAAATGGTGGTTGTAATAGCTTAGAGTATATCTACATAAAGCTTTTGTATTCATGTCGATCAAACATCATGTATTGAATTCAATAATCAATTTCATTTTGCTTGTGGACAGAACTTAGATTCATTGCATTTGAATTACATATCGAACTATTGTTTGCTCTGTTTTTTGTTTTTGGTTGTTGATTGAGACGCTGTGACGTCGGGCTAGACTGAAAATGAGGGAAATTTTGTCAAATTTTCTAGAAAATACCTTGCTTTTGTGTAGAAGTTGCATGAATTTGCATGAACAAAGAATTTCCTAGTTGACATGGATACAGACTAAATGGAACACAACACAACACGATATAGATACTGATTAAGGATACGACACGACACAGATACGGACACAACCCCACATTTTTCACACATTTTAAGGATACGACACGACACAGATACGGACACAACCCCACATTTTGCATATTTTTCACACATCCCCAAACTCTTTGGATATGACACGACACGGATACGGACACAACCCCACATGGATACGGACTAAATAGAACACAACACGATATGGATATGAATTAAGCTTGTGGAATGAACTAAAGCATGGGACAAATACATTGGAATGGAAGCTGCATTCCAAGCAAAAAAATTTGCAATTACATGTACAATAAATTGCATTTCTGATATAAAAGAAGTCACAAATTCATAATATAGTAAGGTTTTCCTCCACAAGTAACATAATATACACAAGTGAATCAAAAAGCTCCAACTCCACCGCAACCAAAGCTCCTCGCCTCTCAATAGTACCAACAAAAGAACCAGTGCCAAGCATATGAACGACAAGCCTTTGATGCTAACAAGGAAGAATCCATTAAAGGACATGGGACGCGAAGCAAAGCACGGGAGTGAGGCACCAAAAAATTGCAATTTCATAGTCACAAAACTGTATTAGAGCACCAACAAAGCTTGTTCAATGAAGCAAACCAACCCATGAAACTGCAATTACGTGAACTAAAAACTGCAATTTCAACACATACTATGTGGTCATCAAAAAATTCAAAGGTAGTACAAGTCATCAAATAGCTGCATCAGTAACTTCTCCAAAGCTTCATTACCTCCCTGAAGTTGTCAACATGAACAAAAGAAGGAAAAAAAAAAAGAACAAGACTAAGTCAAATTTGAACAGAGAGAGAGAGAGAGTCCTAGTCAAATTTAGAGCTAAGCTTACTATAATCATCTCCAAAATCGAATAGAGATTCGTTAAGGTCATAGCTCCACGCACCAAGATATCCTACACTTCCCTGAGATGGCTGAAATCATAAAACAATTGAAGTTATAGTAACATGAATAAAAATTCCAAATTTTGAAAAACTTGAATTATTACAAACGAAGTCATACTTACATTAATTGTTCCACTCTCCTGCGTGATAATGTCATCAAATCCCATAGCATAAGTGTTGACTTCCACATCCTAAAGTGGAATAAAGTCAAATGCTAAATCATACAAACCAATCAACATAACTATGAATACATAAACATTGAAATGAATGCATACCGGGGTACTATTTGCATTGGCGGGGGCACTTTTGTTTAATTTCTTCCTCATAATTTGCTCACTCATTGGTTGCATCCTCTTATTCGGCGGTCGCCCTCTCCGAGGACCTTTTTTTGGATCACCCACGGTAATTGATTTCTCTTGGAAACTTTGTGAATCAATTTGTACATGCCAATCAATTTGTACATGCCCAACCTTAGGCATATTGCCTACGCATTCCTCATCGTCTACATCATTCTCCTTTTTAATTTCTTGCAACCTAGCCGCCATCCTGTCAGTCTTGGCAATGGAATACATGGCGACACCGGCAACCTCATTGAATAACTTCTTCAAATAGTCATAGCGAACATTTTCGGGCTTGCATTCCCAATTAACATAACCCACCTTAATTTTTGTGTGACTCCTTGCCAAGTTTTTCATCCATCGTCGTAGAATGTATTTCTCGGGCACCACCTGAAGCTTCTTTTTTGACCAAACCAATATCATATGCGCACACACCATTCCCTTACTCTCAAACAACCGACAATTGCAATTAGTTTCTCTTGACTCCTCATTAAAATGAACAAGAAAAGTAAAAGCTTTAAATATATTTTTTTTCTTTCCAACTTTGATGTCTTGTTCAATGTAAAACCTTGAAATACCATTCACTACCGGTCCAATAGTCAAACTGCACCCAATCGTTTGGGCTACTTGCTCTCGGAATTGGTTGCATTTCGCAAGTGTGTATGCTTTCCGAAATTGGTCCTCAAAGTCATAAGGGGACACATTTTGAATTTGAAAGTTCATAGAATGGGCGTCAGCCTCATGTTCTTTTCGCACCTTCTTACGTAAAGCATTCTCATATTGCTCCACAAATTCCTTCAAGCTAGTATTGGAATGGACGTACCCGTCAAAGAAGGCATTCATGCTCTCACTTCGCTGGGTTGTTGACATCCCTGCCCAAAAGGTATCCTTAACAAATGCCGGTACCCACCGATGCCTCTCCTGAAACATTCCAGCTAACCACTCATTGTCCTGTAGACAAAATTGTTTGATGAGATTGGCCCAATTTTGTTCAAACTCCTTTGGATGCAAGGAATCATATACAGCACTCTTGAGGGAAGTTTTAATCGCTTTATACTCGTTGTAATTCTTGAACTTGTCAGGAATTTTTTTCATGATATGCCACAAACACCAACGATGTCGCGTATTTGGAAAGACTTGACTTATTGCATTTTGCATGGCCCTACATTGGTCTGTGATGATGGCATTAGGATAGGAATCGGACATGCAAGAAAGCCAAGTCTCGAACAACCATACAAATGAAGCCGTGTCCTCCCGTGTAACCAAACCACATCCAAACAAAATCGATTGTCCATGATGATTGACCCCTACAAATGGTGCGAAAGGCATATCAAATTTGTTAACAAGGTAAGTGGTATCAAAGGTGACCACATCGCCAAACTCTTTGTATAACTCTCTACTGTACGCATCGGCCCAAAAGACATTCACTAAGCGATTTTCTTCATCAAGATCTATGGCATAAAAGAAGTCACTGTTGTCTTTATGCATTTTGACAAAATACTTATGCATTGCATCAGCATCCCCTTCTTTGAGCTGTTTACGCCTCTCTTTATCCTTGTAATTCCTTGCATCCTTATCTATCCAAGTTAGATTATCCGGCCCCCCAGCCTCAATCACACATGAGGCAATGATTTGGTTCATATTGATTCCAGCAGCCGTGTTCAATTCAATTGTCCTCATAGCATGTGGTGGGAGAGTCCGGTAGCACTTCAAATATTTCGCTTTTTCCGGGTCCAATTCATGGTTATGATTCAATTCAATCGAATTCAACATCCACTTCCCGTCAACTTGCAAAGAGATATTCATACCGGCTTTACAATCTATTTTTGCCGTTGGATGGGATTTAACAGGATTCGAAGCCGTTGTCCTGGGCTTTCCACTTCGATGACAACCATAAGAAATATTAGACTTTACTCCATTGTCATTCTTCTTAGAGCCTTTTATGACTGAACCGAAACCTTTTGCTTTCGCATAAGCGCTATAACATTCCTTAGCTTCATTTTCAGAATTGAATATTGTTCCGACCTTAGGTGCCAATACCGCATCCAAATTCAGATTTTCCACCAGACTATCCTCTATTTCCATAATTCTACAAATAAGAAATACAAGGATATCAGAACACACTCACAATCGATATTCCTTAGCAAACTGAATTAAAGATTAGTAAACTCAAAATGAGGCTTGAGTTCGAACATGGTGCAATTGAACATAGTGCAACGAAAAAATTTAGACAATGAAGTGAAATCACAGTAGCATAATTAAAGTAATACTAAACTAATTAAGGCAACTATTAAACTAATTGTTATAATCCCTACGAATATTAAATTGGTCCATTGTAGAGTACTAATTTTGAATTCCAGGTTTTAATCCCGTAATTTTTTAATCCCTACTTTCAAGCCCTAATTTTTTAATCCCTAGTTTTAATCCCTTAATCTTTTAATCCCTACTTTAATGTCTAATTTCTAAATCCCGAGTTCAAGTCTTGTAGTGAATAGTTCTCTCTGTTTCTTGCACTGTTCTGTTGCCTATTTCTGGCGAGGAGGAACTAAGCCTGGAGCGTAGAAAGCAGCTAGGAGGGAGGGAGGGAGGGAGAGAGAGAGAGAGAGAGAGCATACAGAGAGAGAGAGAGAAAGCATACAGAGAGAGATACAATGGTCGATCTGTGCTTGGGGGGGGGGGCAGTGGTGAAGGTTGTTCTCCGATGATGCTGCGGTGGTCGGTGATGGTGGTTCAGCGTTGATGGTTCTGCTGATTAGAGGGAGAAAGAGAGTTTGGGAAGATGAAAGAATTTTTGAAGCTTTTGGTTCAAAATAGCCCAAAATGTTTTCCATTTTCCCGCTTCTTCTTTTTTTCCAGGCGGGAGGCGTGGGCTAGGGGGAGGGAGTAGTGGGACCTACTGTGCTTTCCACGTACTTCCTTGTTGTCGTCCTTGCACCCTTCCTTGCTAATAGCAAAATTGCTCCAAATTTGAGGTGCCTCCAGAATGTGAGGGTGTAGCCACCAAACTGAGCACGGCAAGCCTGCTCGCAAACAATCAGGTTAGCAGCCGAACCCAGCAGCGACAAGTTTCCGGCAACAGTGCTCACCCATGCCAATATAAGCCATGCTTTCTTCTCTGCAATTGGTGATATTGCTGCTGCAGATGCTGCCACTCTAGCTCCAAGCAGCAGAACTGGGGGGATAAAAGAGGAAGACAAATATACTGAAACAGGGGTTCGGGTTCCTGCTGCGAGTGCAAAACCAGGGCTTATCGCAATCTTAAAAATTTGATCGAATCGTTCACAAATTGCAGAGATCGACTTGTATGACAACCCTGCAGAAAATCTGAGACACTGTCTACTCGGTGACCAAAGTACATTGTTCTTAAAAAAATGAACGGCAAATATGATTTTGGAAATACACTTCCGAATAGATATCATCCGACATGAAATTATTGATATCCAATCGACTTGATATTTTTCCGGGATAACAGGCCCCCCAAACAAGAAAAACACTACGGAAATATAAATTTTCTTTTTTGTTGTGAGGGTCCATAAATAGGACCAAGAGATGGTTACTCTTTCTCCAGCAGTTCATATCTACTCACCATAAAGTTTCAAAATGGTTTTTAACCAGGGTTTTTATCCGTAGTATCGGGAAATGTTACGATATAGGCGATACAGCCCTATATCAGCCGATATCAAACCGTATCGGTTTGTACCAGCCGATAAGGCAAGTAAATAACTGTATCGGAGGTCCAAAATCCTATTACCTAACAAGATAAACACACATTCCTAAAGGAAGGAAAAGAGATACCTTTCCCTTGAATGGTTAAAAGGAGATAAATAACTTCCACCCAGTTCTCTCTATTAAAAGTTCTCCACTACCTTAAAAATGGAACACAAGACAAAAAAAAATGTTCCAATGGAACATATACAAAGTATCCCATTTGACCTAGTTGGCTTGTCAATCGTTCAGCCGCCAACTCCAACACCTCCTTTTTTTTATTCCCTTTTTCTAGCAGGTAAGGTACTTAAGAAGACTGCAACTTGGGTTTCTATATTGGGAGAATGCATCCTCGGCCACTAGGATAGTCGAACTGGATCGAATTCAAAACACAACTTGTAAAAAAGGTTTACACTTGATTGGAACATTGGAAATAGATAGACATCACAAGTTTTCTTTGGAAAAAACAGCCATTTTTTGAATTTTATGGGCCACTCTCCCTGCAAGCGAAAGGTTGTGCTAAAATGGCTTTGGTAGTGAATTTCCGATGTACCGGAAAAAAAAGAGAGGATGTGGTTGGGGCTCTGGTTTACTACGCAGTCATGCAACCTGAGGTTGCGATTGGTGGGATCAATTCCGTGTTACAAGAACTAGGAGATGAGAACAGAAACATTAGAGTTACGAGTATGTAAAATATGGAGGGGAAACAAAGGCGATACAAAAACGCGCAAGAGGAGAATAATCATGTGTACAAACTCTTTTGTACCCTAAGTTTACTCTAAATCGTATGCGTGTTTCCAATGTCAGGTGTAGCCATGGCCACCTTTGGCCCAAGCGTAGCAACTGGTTAGAGTAAATAAGGTTTATGCTGCTAAAAGCACAATAGCATACAATGGCCCTCAAAAAGAACAAAGATGGTGATTTACCAAATATGACCTAATAAATGAAAAACAAGACTAGAATCAACTTACCGGTGCTGTTCAAAAAAAATAAAAATTAATCAACTTACCGGTTGGTACATTTGAAGAAACGTTCGAGAGGACCAGTACAACAAGGGCAAGCACTGCGATGCCGCTGACATGATTGATACGTGCGTGGGGCTCCATTAAGTTCCAGAAAGTGCTAGGTATCCCAGTTCGGTTGAAGCCCTTGACCGTGATAAACATTCCGCAGAATCCGCAGAAGAATACAAGGAGAGAGTAGGAAGCCTGATTCAAAAATGCAGATCTTTAAGGAAGAAAAAGATACTCGGCCCACCCTGCTAGGTAATTATTCAGGAATCCATTTTTGAACAAGAAAACTTGGGCGTTTTCCTATCTTGTTCATTTTTCTTAAGAAATCGTTTTTGATAAATACTAAAACATAGTATTTTGAGAGTTTTTTTGGGGGAAAATTAGCTCCTCTCTACCAAAACTCTAGAAAGAAAGGAAACCACCAAACAAAGAGCTTTCTCAAATGCGCTCGCGGAATTCATTCTGAAAACCATCACCAAAGAGGGCAACATACATTTTCCAGGCACGGCTGTGCATCTTTGAAATCAAGGACCACGAGAACAAGTGCAGCTGTGACTGCAGTCCAAGACATGTTTAAACCGACAAGAAAAGCAGCAAGCATTCCTACGGTAACAAGATAAACACAACCTATTCCCTCCGTTGGCCAAATCCCCCTCCACTTCCATCATAAACTGCACAGGAACTGCATCTTCCCTAGAACTTGTTCTGTTTTTTATCTGGTCAATAGCATCTGCTGTGGGATTCAATCCTTGAGATTCCAACGACGTCAGATGCGACACAGTTGCAGGCGAGAATTGATGAGAATTCACATCTACCTCGGAGATCACTTCGGCTGAACCTTTTTCTTCATTCTTTTCAACGGACAAAACCTTCCAGTACATAACCAGAAGTATTAAAGCATTCAAAACAAACACCAACAAGCATAGCACCAACGAGCATAGCAGGAATAACTCCCACTACGAATTCTCCGAAAGAGATGCCACTTTGAATAGCGATAACCAAGTTTTGAGGGTTGCCTATTGGAGTTGCAGAAGAACCAATATTTGCACTCGATGCCAAAGCAAGTAGAAACGGATGTAAAGGAACTTGGTTTTGCCTCGCGATTTTGAGCACAAACTCTGTCAGAACAATACAGCTGGTATCATTGGTGAACAGTGAACTCGAAATGGCAGAAATAAAGCAGATACGGCAAAGCAAGTCCTTTGTACCCTGGCACTTCCATGAGAGCAATTTCCCCAAGTATTTGAACATGTCGGCTCTTTCAAGATAGACGCTTACGACCATGGTTCCGAAGAGAAGGCCTAGAATTGACAGGTCAATGGCGGCATACACTTGGTTTGGAGTTAAAATTCTGAATACTACCATGAGCATGGCCCCAAGGAGTGAGCCTGCAGTCCTACCAATGGGGAGAAATGGAACTGCTGGAAAAACAGCCAAAACCCAGAAGACTGCAAAAGCAACTGAACCTAGAACAACTTTATCAGTAGCAGCAAAGGCCATTTTTAGTACTTTGCAACCTTGTTTCAGAAGATTATAAGTATCCCAAGCTCATGAAGTGGAGATAATCAGATAACCAAATCTAGAAGTTTACTCTCATAAAGACATCAATGAAGTATTGAACTTCTGAGTGGAAACACATGTAAACCCATTTCAAAAATTCCAAGAGAGAGACAAAGTATGTGTGTATAATATTTCCTAGAAATGGGAAAGACAAAAAGTATATTTTTAATTTTCTATAGTATTTTCTAGACATGGGAAAATCTCTGCACAAACATCCAGTTCCCTAATGTTAAGGGGACCGGCGGTTTTTGAATAGATGGGGTACCGACGTGCACGCGGGGCCCACTCCGGATCCCACACGGATGATCCAAGCTGTTCAATAATTTATTAAAAAAGAAAAACCAGTGGGTCCATGAAAAATCTGCTCAATCTGATATGTATAGATGCTCGATCCAATCTTTCCTATGATCTAAATGAACAATGAAAAGATTGGATCGAGCACCTACACGTATTGGATTGAACTGATTTTTCAAGAACCTACTCGGGTTTTTTTTTTAAAATTATTGAACAGCTCAGATCATCCGTGCGGGACCCGGAGTGGGCCTTGCGTGCCCATCGGTTCAAAATCCGTCAATACCAATAGTAGGACTCCTTGAAATCAAGGACCGCAAGAGAAAGTGCTGCAGTAAGTGACAAATATCAACCCAGAAGAAAAGTAATCAGCATTCCTATGGTAACAACATAAACACATGTCTTCCTCAACAGTGTCTTCCATCCCTTGGCCAAACCCCCTTTCTTCCATCACAGACTGTATTGGAATTGCACCTTCTGAAGAATCATCATTCACAATATCCAGACCCCTATGTGGATTCATCATTTGCAAATCTACTTGAATGAGCATTTTCCTCCCAGGTTGAGAAAGATCATTGCCATTCGCCACCTCTTTGAAGGCACTTGAATTCCTATCCATCTCAATTGAATTTGTTCCATTTCTAAGAGTCACTTCCTGATTCATATCTTCATTGGAGACCGGGAGCTTCGGATGTAGAAATCATCCCTCAGCATTGACTTGGGGTGTGACATAGTTGTGGGCATTGTTGCCGAGAAATGATGTGAACTCAAAACTTAGAGATCACTCCCGCAGAAGCATCTTCTTCAACTTTTTCGACAGACAATACCTTCCAGTACATGCACAGAAGTATTAAAGCAGTCACCACAATTCCTACAAGCAAAGCGGGCACAAGTCCCAATAGGAATTGTCCGGCAGAGATGCCACTTTGAATAAAAATGACCAAGTTTCGAGGGTTCCCGATTGGAGTTGTGGAAGAACCTGTATCCGCACTTGAGGCCATAGCAAGTAGATATGGATGGAATGGGTCATTGTTTTGCCTTGCAATTTTGAGAACAAACTCCATCTTTGGGAACAAACTCCATCAAATCATTACAAACCGGTATCGTTGTTGAATAGAACGCTTGAAATAGTGGAAATAAAGCAGATTTGACAAAGCTAATCCGTTGCACCTAGGGATTTCCATGAGAGCGTTTTGCCCAAGTATTTGAACATGTCAGCTTCATCGAGATAGACACCTAAAAGCATGGTTCGAAAGAGAAGGCCAAGAATTGATTGGTCATTGGCCACATATGCTTGGCCCGGAGTCATGACCCTGAAGTTGACCATAAGCATGGCCCCAAGGAGGGAGTCTGCGGTCTTACGGTTCCTACCAATTGGAAGAAAAAGAACTGCTCGAAAAAACAGCCAAAACCCAGAAGACTGCCAAATCAAATGAGCCTAGAACTACTTTTATCAACAGCAGCAAAACCATTTTTAGAACTTCACCTTGCCTCAAAAGATTAAAGTAACACAATGTCACGAATCGGCGAGGACCCCATATTGCGATAATGTCTTATAGAATATAACGAAGAAAGTGTTGAATCTTTGGAAACAACCACGAATTTCCAGTTATTTTGGACTTTTTATGGTACAAGAAATCATCCATGATTGACATACATGAACTCCTCCTTTTATGATACTTCAATGATAAAATGGGGATATAAAAGATAAATGCATTTCCTAATACCAATGTTTATACAACCCTAAGGTCCTCACATCTATCTCTACAAAAAATTAAAATCACCAAGAAGCATCTAAAAAATGTACTCCACAAAAACTTCCCTCCAGAAGTAATGTGATCAAAGTGATTTATGGACCTGCCTGACCAAACACTGAAAGCCTGGGCCCAGCTATCCAGTGGGTCAACTATGAAACAGACCTGGTACCTGTAAAAGTCAACCCACCATTTGCATGACTAAAACTATTTCTAAAATTAGTACCCAATGAAGGATGGTATGGATATGTCGAATTTCCCACCCATGATGAAGCTAAACCATGAGGTGCTACAGATTTTCTTGGAAAGGAATCATGCATCAGGTTTAGCAGGCTCAACCATCATTTAGTTGAGGCATAAGAGAATGGCTGACACAATCACCTGTGAATCAGTGATCACAAGTGAAGCATCAATCCGGTTTCATAGACTGTTCAACGCCAGCATTGGGTTAAAGTACAAAATAGACGATGACATGTGTAACAAATTAGATAATTTAAGTGTTTATAGCTATATGAGAGAATTCATCATCACTTACGTAATCTAGTTCAACAAATTATGAATACCATCCGGTCCCACCTAACCTCACCAATTGGATAGGGTAAGAACAATCAGTCAGAGCTGAAAGAAGCGCTTGCTTAGTTTGGTTTAGTTTACTTTCCGGTAACGACTTTTGAAGATGTAACAGATGATTATCAGTGTAAAAGATGACCAGCACAAGACAATAAGGTTGCGGTCCTAGTTCCTAAGCGAAAGGAATAAACACCTCATATGGGCACTGAGACACCTTCTTCAGTCATCAACCAACTTTAAGAATTAGATCAAGGGTCTACTGATGGAGAGGCCTGAACAGATTAGGTGCCAAACACAAACTCAATCTTTTTCTGGTATCGAAATCATACCGATGTCTGAATTAACTTACTCTTAGATTACTTACTATCGTATGTCGTATGAGATGCCAAAAAATTGAGAAAACGGAACTGTTTTCCCATTACAATAATTTCATATACATCATCCCGACAAGTAAGAACACATTAAGCAACAACTATGAAGATTCTCAATGTTATTGAAAAGTCAACTGCATAGAAAACAAAAAACACCAGTACAGAAAATATGATCTTCTATTAGTATCATTGTCTACAATTTAATCAAATGAAGAACCCTATCCTAAATAATACATGAAAAAAAAAAAAGAAACATCACACTGTATTCGTGAACCCAAATAGAACAATTGAGATCAAAATCCCCTTACAGAACTCTGCCAAACCTCAACAAATTGCTGATCCTTGCGTGTCACGAACATTTTGTTCCCTCCAAATCCCAAGCAGGTTATCCGACTTCCTCCCATATCCTTCGCTCTCCCCACTGAATTCTTTCTGAACACCCTGTCCTCTAAACCATGTTCGCCTTTCCTCAGAGAGTCTATCAGAACCTCTGACCACAACTCTAAATCCCCTCCTTTACTGCAAAAGATTTGATTACCCCGGCTTTCAATTCTGCTCCCAACACCTTCTTTCTTCCCATTGATCACCTTTCTATTATCACCAAGACAAACCCATGAATTCTCAGTACCGATATTCCTCAAATCCACAAAGAACACCTCGCCTGAATTCACACCAACCTTGTAAATAGCCGAAAGGTTATCTGAAACCGTGACATCCGCAAAGCAATCAACCTTTTCCTTTATTTCCCATACCACATTTCCGGACCTAATATCCCAAAATTTGATGTTTCCCTGTACTCCAGAAGGTCCACTATGCGACCCCGCCGCCATTAACAAATTTTTACTAGAAACCCAACTCAATTTTGTAGCAGGGATTGCTGAATCAAGATTAGCACCAAAAATCTCATAATGACCTATCTCGGTAACCGGACGAAACCCACTTTGTAAATCATAAACCATGATCGAATTCGAATTTCGGCGGCCGGACTCAAAACTAGTGAATAAATATTCAGGAGAACACCCAATTGCCTGCACTGTTGAACTCGACCTAGTAACATTTTCCCAATTCAGTGTCTCTCTAACAAAACCCTTCTCAAAATCAATCACCTGTAACCCAGAAAAATCAGTTGCACCAGCGGCGGCAATAGTTGGGGACAAAGCTAATAGAGAATCGACGGCCGTGAATTGAGTCAAAATCGTGGATTTTCTATGGAGAGACCAATCGAATGAGGTGATTTTGCTCCCGTGCGCCACGTGGACGGATCCAAACGGCGTCGTGGAGATGGCCGACGGCGAGTCTCGCCCACTCAAGGGTAAAAGCAACGATTTTTCAAGATTGAAAGCTTCAAACTGCGATGGGTTCGAATGGGAATTCAGAAGTAGGGCTTCGATGCCGTAGAATTGGGATTCGGAGATTAGGTCATCGAAGTCGAAAGCCTTTGATTTCGATGGGAGATGACCGGTTCTGAGGAGAGAGAGAAGGATTGAGAATAATTCAGGGTCTCTGTCAATGAACGGCACATGAGGGTTAGTGTTAGAGGTTTGATCAGAAAAATCGAGAATTCTGGAAAAGAGGGATTTGGGTCCGGCTAGGTCTAGAGTTTGCTTGGTGGTCTGAAAGAGCTGACCCCCAACATCAATGGTGACGACGTTGGTATTTCGGTTTGATGTTTTTAGGTTTAATTTATTCAGAGGCAGCTTTGAATCAGCAGAAGGTGGCATTTCAGGGCCTCTAAAAGTCCTAATTTTCGTCGCAAGTGAGAAACCAGAGGTTCAGAAATTAAAGAGAAGGAAGAAAAAAAGAAACGTACAAACCCAAGAATTGGGTATCTGAAAAGATCCCACTTTTGGTCAAAATGGCAAGATTGAGAGCAAACCCAGATGAAAGAAGAGCCCCCAAGAAAAGCCCTAATTCTTGTTGCAAGTGAAATACAGAAACTGAAGAGAAAAAAAGAAGAAAGAAACTTCCAAAGCCAAGAATTGGGTACCTGAAAAGATCCCCACTTTTGGTCGAAATTGCAAGAAAGAAAGCAAACCTAAGAAGGGGTGAAAGAAAATCTAAGCCTCCTGCGGAGGAAGAAAAGTGTAGCCCGGAGTTGGTGAATGAGAGAGGAGAAAAGTGTACAGGCTGGTTTTGTAGGAGGAGAATTGGTGGGGGGCCTTCTAGAAGGTCCAAAGAGGTGTGTGGTCAACAAAAGTAGGATGGGTCATTCAAGCAGTCCATTATGGACCATAGCAAGCAATCCTTTGTCTCATTTTAAATGCTCTCAATTTAAGAGACGCTACCTAAAAAGAAACGGAAACTGCAGCACCTCAAAACGGCGTCGTTTTGGGGCAAGCGTAGGGCAAGTTACACGCAGCCAAGGCAGGAGGAGGAAAAGTGGAAAACGTGAGGAGGAGGAAAATTATTCAGTGCTTTTGCCTTCCCCAATTTTTGTAAGCCCGAATCTTCTTTCATCCAATTTCTCTCTCTCTCTCTCTCTCTTCCAAACACATGCATTTCCCTAAAACCCAATCACCAAACCCACAAAAATCCCTCTGTTTTCTCATTCCCCTATGTTTTCTCAACTCCCAAGTTTCAAGAATGGCATCTAAGAAACGGAGTGGAAGACCCGTTCTCTCAGGTCCCGTTTGATAAAAGTGATAGATGGTTGGGATTCGTAAGGAGATGGGATTAGGATTGAAATTAGTAATGAGAATTGGATTGATAAGGAGATGAGATTGGTGATGAGTATGTTTGTTTGAGATGAGATTAGATGATGAGATTATTAATATCATGTTTGTTTCACATAGGATATGATTTGATTGATAGTATACATTTCTGTTTTTGCCCTTCTGCAAAATTGATTTAATTTTTGGATGGATATTTTTTGGATCACACCAATTTTTCAAAAAATAATCAGAAAATGAAAAAAAAAACTTTTGAAAAAAATTAATATCTAGATGAAAATAATCAAAAAATGAAAGAAAAAAAAAACTTTTCAAAACAAGAACTAAAATCTGTTATCTTTTTCTATCATCAAGATTTTCTTACTAGTTGGAGCTAGGTATTTCAAATTTCCAGCCACCAAAGAAGATGGTGTCGTCTATAACCAGCTGTGGCTACTGCTGTCTTCGTTTGGTCGTGAGAGAAAAGGATGGGGGCAAGGCTATCTTTGTCTTTTCTCATTGGAGGAGTATGGACTGGACTAACAATACCATGTCCAAGATAGGATTCCTAATACCCCCAAATGACAGGACTATTAGTCCCTTGGGCTTACCAATCCCAACCTCAAATGTGCAAACAAACAAGAAATTGTGAGACCCATGGGATTCATAATCCCAACCCAACCCATAAGCCGGTTATCAAACGGGCCCTCAATCTCTCTATCTTCAAAGCCTGTGCAGTATCAACAAAATAACCTCATAAAATATCCAACCATATAATTACAAATTCTTCCCACAATTAATCTAGACAACTGTTTGACTGTTCAAATGTGGACGATCCAGTTTTTTTTTTGGGTGAATTTGTTCTTTATTCCAATGTTCTAACTTGATGTAGCCAAAAATAGACGAAAATCGTCTTCAAGGTCTTAAAAATGGACACAATCGGTGAATTATTTTCTGGAGGGGAGAGCTTTGAGAGAATAATGGAGAAAGAAAGAAAGAGAAAGTGGTCTCTTTTATGTCTTTTGCCTTTATCTTTTAGTGTAGATCTTGCAAAAATATGTAATATAAATCTTGTTTGATAGATCTCAATTAGTTATATAATACAAATTTTGAAAATTTTGAAAAATAATTAAAAATGACATGCAATTCAAAAATGAAGAATAAAAATGGGATGGAGGGAGTACAACTTACAAGGAATTTAATGAACAGAGTTGGATATAAATTTGTTTAAAAACATTACAGTACGAATTTGTTATTTAGAATTTTTTTTTATAGCAATTATGTGCATTAAACCATTCGAAACGCATTTAGATTTAGATTTGTACTGAGACCGTATCGGTATAGCGAAAATAATTAGGTTTATGAGTTAAGGGAAATTAGGGCACTCAAGTTATAGGAGTACAACAAACATTTTATTACATGTAATAAGTGCAAGATTATTTTCCACCCAAAAGATGTTGATTCCCTTAGAGAAATGATTTGATAAATTAAAAGAGATGGTGATAAATCTCAATCAACAATGATGACAACAAATATCAATAACTGAGGAGATTGATGCAACCAAAATATCTAAATAAATAAAGAACAGTAATTATGATCGAGAAAATGGACAGTGTTATGCCTTGTTTGGATTCAAATTTGAGTTTTTTTGAGTTTGATTTTTTGGGTAATTAGTGGAGAGAGAAATTAGGGTAATACGGAGTAATTAAAGATAAGGGTAATGAGTAGAGAGAAATAGATAGAGAAATGAGAGTAATGATTGATGATATGAGTAATAAGTAGAGAGAAATGAGAGCAATAATTGTAAGTAAGGGTAATGAGTATTTTTTGAGTTGAATTTTTTTTTCCCAAGTTTGAATTCAAACAAGACATTAATCAATAAAAATAGTACACAAAGCTATATTAGAGATTAATTGGCAGAAGTTGATTACAAAATTGATAAAGTCAATTGAAGATGGTAGTTGAGATAATGACAATTTCTATATGCGAATATCGAATATATTGTCAGCATTGGGAGAAGTTTTTCAGTGCCCGGTGGGCACCAGCCACGTGGTGCTGAGCATGCATTTCGACCGTCCAAACGGGTGTTTTGGACGGCCCAAATCTGTTTGGATAATTTTTAAGTATAAAATTACCAAAATCCCCCCTTAAACCCAAACAAATATGGGCTGTTCAAAACATATTTGGACGGTCGAGATGCGTGCTCGACACCACGTGTCCCGTGCCCGGTCGGCACTGAAAAATTTCTCCAGCATTGGGGACTTATAAATAGTACAGTATGAGTATTCACGTGTTACAGTCAAGAGCGTTGAGATTCTTGAGAATATATTTTTAGAAAAAAAAAACATCTCTTTCATTAATTGGAAATAATAGGTAACGTTGAAGATAATATAGGATGTAGATGATAATAACTCGTTGACTACGGTTATCTGGGGTTGTAGTCAGGAATATTAAACATGATTATACATTACAATTTTGTCGATGATGCATATAATAATCGATTTTCAACACGCAAGGACGGAGCCAGGATTTTACCTATCAGTGGTGAAATGTATACTAAAACAATAAAAAAGATGCATTGCAATATGAATGGTCATCGACTCTAAGAAAAACTCATTAAGGGATTTTTTTTCATGTTGTGCAAATGTCATCTATTGCTCAATACAAACTCAATAAGGGATTTAAAATATTCAATAATTTCTATAACTTCAAAAAAAAAATTTTGATTCGCTCTCTTACTTCAATTGAATATTAAAAAATTGAAGAAGACTAAATTTTTTTTCAATGGAGTTTGAGAAATTCACACAAAGCGCCAAACGATAAATAAAATTTTAATATTTTTTCAGAAGTCCAGTACTGCACAGTGCCGGCATTGGAAATCTGGAAGTCCACTAAACGAGAAATCCACAACTACCGAGTCGTACACAGTGCTGACTGTTTTGGTTTTGGTTAACTTGTTTAATTTTTTAGGTTAAAGTGTTGAGTTTTTTTTTTCCTTAATTAGACTTCATCCTTTATATTATTTCACTTTGCCCATTGAATTTAGTTTTGAAATACTATTTTGGGTCTCCTTTCTTGAGGAAAAAATAAAGGACTTAGGACTAGTATATAGCAAAAAATAAAGGAAAAAAAAAATTAGTGGTGGCAAGTCTTTATAAGTTGAGGATAAATATTTTTTTACATATAATAATTATATTTTTTAAAATTCTTGTCATGACAGCCGCCCCCTACTAGAACCCCTGGCTCCATCCTTGAGAGCACGTACCCAACCTTAACTTACATGAACATATTGCACTTATTTGTCGGTTCTTTGTCATACATATCACTCCTATGTGAAATACAATTGACCTTATAAATATCTAAACGCAAAAAGGTGGAATAGGGGTCCTCATGTTTTACTTCCCATCTCTTAAGAAGAAACAAGGATGGAGGAATTAAACTGTAATGCTTCTGTTAAGACAGAAAATGGGCTCCATCAGGGGCTTTTTTGCACACCAATTCATCAACATATAAAAGACAGACCACCGTGGGTGGTAGCCCAGTGGTGAGGGTCACTACCTCTCTGTAGCAACTACATGGGTTCGAGTCTCGGGGGAGGCACTTGTGTGCTTATTTCCGGTGGTGCCATGAAAGGCTTTATTCGGACCCAGTAGTTGAATCGAGGAGGGGGATTTTTCACCACTGTGCATCAAGGTGGGGCCTGTGGTGACGGCCCGTCTTCCCAGACGGTAGCTATGGTTCGAACCGGACACTCCACAAGTGGGTTGGAAGCCCCCATGGTCACGCCCTGGGGGTTGCTACGCCGGTTGCCCCCTTCCGCCTTTTTTTTATGATCAAAAAAACATACAGTATAAAAGACAGAAAAATTGTTTCCTCTCCCTCTCCCTCTGTCTCTTCCCTCTTCCCTCTCTCTCTCTCTCTAGAAACTCTCTTTGAGTGTGTGTTTGGGGAGGGACAATCCCCTCCCCTATTTTCTGAAATTTGATGATCTCGGATTGCCTGACGCCATTGACCGCAATGGTGCATGTTGCACACGTGGTGGGCGACCACCCCCGATCAAGTAGAGTCCGATCTATACAAGTGGTGGTGGCTACAACTTAATCCGAAGATGGAAACGGCTTGGTGGAGACTAAAGATGTGGAGAGATCGACGGTTCATTCCTCCCCATGTGGAGGTTTCCTTTTGTGTTTTGTGTTTTACACTAATAAGACCTCTTGCGTAGAGGTTTTTACTTCCTCCCTGCGTGGAGGTTTGTGGTTTACCTTTACGGTAGCTCTCTCTCTCCTCCTTGCATGGAGGTCTTCTTCTATCTTTTAAGAGGTTTATTACCTTTCCATTTTTTGAGCGATTTACTGTACACCGACGCACTTTATTGTCCAATATTATTTCAGTGATAAAATATATTTAGGCTTCATGCCTTTCCGAATTTTTTTTTTTTAAAAAGGACTAAAAAGAAACAAGAGAAAACAAGAGCGATTATTTTTTTGGGATTGAGGGATCCTATTGTCCTCTGGGGACGGCATGGGCGTGGTCCGGCTGAGAGGCCAAAACTGTGCCGTTTTGGTCAACAAAAACCAACACCCCTTGAGTGCTTGTTTGGATGGAAAGCTTTGAACTAGTAGATTAATAAACATTTATGGGCCCATTTCGGGTCCAACGAGGATATTCCAAACAGCTCAATATTCTTAGTATTTTTTTTTTTTTTTTGCAATGTATATATGCAGTTAGGATCCCTTACGGGCAAAACCGTGCGGACCTCCTCCCCTTTCTTGAGCAAAATTTGATGATCCAAGCCGCTCAATGTGTTCAGAACGTAATTTTATGAGTACTACCAAGAAATCGCCTAAAAAAATGATCGGAAATGGTTTGATCCAAGCAGTTTTTCATAAAAACGCTATAAATACATTTTTATGCAAAACTATTCGGACCAAGCCCTTCCCGGTCTTTTTTTTGGCAATTTCTTGAGGATACTCTTAAAATCACATTCTGAACACATTGAGCGGCTCAGATCGTCGCAATTCGATCAGGAAAGGGGAGGTCCGCACAGTTTTGCCGTAAGGGATCCCTTACTGGATCCGTAGTGTGTGTATATACAGGCCCGGCCCTGAGTTTTGTGAGGCCCTAGGCGGGATTTCAAAATGGGGCCTTTTTTTGTATATATATATAATTGTATTTTGAAATTAGCAACACCAAAGGGTTGTAGCCCAGATGGTAACCGGCAGAAAACCAAAGTTAGTCCCTCAGGTCTCGGTCTCAAACCCCACCGACATCAGTAGCAAATGAATTTCTTCCAAGTTTTGAAGGTTTTGGCGTCCAAAATGGAAGTTGCTGGAACTCGAACTCAGGATGAGGCCTTTACCACACCAACAATTTACCGCTGAACTACATCAACTTACTTCAAAAATTATTGGCATACATAATATTTATTATATGTCTACGATTTGGGGGCCCTATAATTGGGCCCAAAAGGGGAGGCCCTAGGCGGCCGCCTGGTGGGCCTATGCCCAGGGCCGGCCCTGTGTATATATATATGTATGTATGTATGTGTATTTCTCTGCTCAGCAACTGAGAATTCCCTAATCCTAATGAACGAAAGATGGGAAAATGCTCTGAATATATTAATAACTGTAAACACCCTTCAAGTTCAAGGGAGATCCAAAAAAAATCGCAATGAAACTATCATACTTGCCAGAAAATTTCAGAAGAACTAGGAGATACACTGGGAAACTTGAAAGTTTACAGGCTACAAATGACAAGGGCATTATTCAATTTCCATAAGAATAGTCTAAAAACATCAAGTTCTCAACCCTATCATTGTTACCATCAGCAACATCAACTTTACCACTTCCACTTTTCTAATCTACAATCTACTTATCTTACAATTACAAAACAAAAACGATAAAGACATATATTTAATGCAGCAGTTAGCTTATATATCCTTCTGCCTAAAGGAGGAAAAAAGGATAATGAACTAAGCGTACTGATCCTCATAAAACAGTATCTGCTATGATTTCCAGGTGATGAAGTTCTCTAAAACAGCCTTCTAGTAGTAGTCACCCGAGCATATCGTCTTTTCCAGTTTAAGAAACCCAATTCCCCATCATTTCATCCAAATATTTTCAAGAAAGGGCTACCCCGGTGGAATTGGAAATGCCAAAATCAAGCCAAGGCTTCATTTGTGCTCCCTGGAACTTGTGATGCCCGTATCAGTTAGCTCACGCCTGACCTGACTGTATAATAGGAAAGAAGGCCCAGTCCGTAGAGGGCTCATGCTTTACCTTCTCATTGGCCCACCAGTCTGAGCCAATAGTGGGGTTGTCTGAGTTTCCTCGATTCGCATTGTCAAAGTTGAATTCCTTAACAGAACCAAGCGTAATAGAGCGATGTCTCTGAGGCCGCTGCCCTTCCTCTCCATCCGCAGACGCTTTCTCGTTGGCGTTGTCAGATATTTCACCGGGATGGGCTCCACGATCAACGTGGTCATCCATTTCAGTAGAAATTTCTGTATTTTCTAGATATGGTGATACAGGCCTGGCCACAGATGGCACCTTTGCCAGGCATCTGACTACATCTTCAGCAGTAACCTCAAAAGATACTCTATGATCGACAATAGCTTCAGCATTCCTCCACCCATTGAATGAATTTGACAGCGGTGTAATGTCTGACTTTTGACGATCCAGAAGACAACCGTCCCGCGATCTGGGTCCCACAGCATCAGGGGTCAAGGACCCAGATCCTTGCTCGGATCGCCATCCACGGGCTGACAGCTTGTCAAGGTTCAAAAGCTTGGGAGGGTCCCCAATTTGGAACTGAGGACCACCAGAAGTAAATTCACGATCAGGGAAAGGAGATGAGCTGCCTGAATTGGAGATACCTGAACTGGGCGAGATCAAGTGGCCCACAGGACTTCCAGGGTAAAGATATGATTGGAATTCATGATGGGACAAATGGAATCTCTGACTAGATGCTCTATTTTGGTGATTGGGGTCAAGGAGCCGAGCAAACGGGACTTCAGGAGATGAAGGTGTAGTCAGTTGGACAGACTCAGGAGGTGGAGTAAAAGGAGCGGTGGATGGTTCAGTGGTGTAGGTGGAGAAGACTGGCGGTGAGACTAGCTGGGTCTCATGAGCGTAAGGTCCAATAGCAAAGATGGAGGTAGGACCGGGGGAATACATGCTGGCAGATATAGACAGGGAAACTGCTGGTGATTGTGTACATGAAGGAGGTTCTGAGTGAAGGAAAGATGCAGGAGAGGAGGGAGGTGCAACAAAGGGGAGTACTAGAGCAGGCGCTTGGGGTGGAACTTCAGCTGCACTAACTGCTGCTCCAGGAACTGTTGTTTCAGGAGAAAGAACGGCGTGCCCAATTCGTTTGTTTGGTTTTTGAGACCCAAAACACCAGTATATGCTCCAGCAGCTTCCCCATCTTCTTTTCTGCATTTTACAAAATTAACAATGATTCTGAGAGTCATGCTACATTTATTCTAGGAAGCACTGTTAATTTTCTTTTTTATATAGGAGGGACAAATATTGAAAGCCAAAGTTATCTCAGTTGTCATAGAATATGCAGTAAGATCATGGTTATGAAATTACATGATATACCGCTAGAAAGGATATGTAGCTGCGTTGTATCACAATACCATTTAGAAAAACAAGGATGGAATTTTGGAGTAAATCAAGTATTCGTTAGTGTTTGGTATCAGAAGAGTCGAGTCGATCAACAAGTTACCAGAAGATTGAAATATTTACTGCACATGTATTTCGTATCTACAATTTATTAAGCACCTAGTCTCCACTTATGGAGCTTCATTGCTTCTGTGATTAAGCCTCAGACATTTACCACATTAGAAAATTCTGCAAACAGCTCCCTAGTCAGGAGGTCAGCTGTCTGTGGGATGTGATCTAAGCATAAAGATATTGCTATCTAGTGACTCTCAAACACATCAGCTCTTGCATGTGTTTTTTCCAATTTTGTGTTCATCATAAGCTCCATCTTGTTTCTACTTCTATCTTCTTCTTTTTCTGACGATAACAACCACAATTGCTAAAAGGCACTTTGATCCATCTCCACCCAAGCACCACTACGCCCGGTCATCAGTTGAAACGTCAGTAGGGTCCAATATTCATTCCCTACTCAAATAGGAAAGTGGCAGTCATCCTAAAATAAGCGGGCAGACTCTCAATCTAGCAGCATGGTCCAGAACAAGCCTAAGCCTGGATCATAGTGAAATATGACGAGGGCAAAACACAGCATGGAAGCATGAAAGACAAAAATCATCTTTCCCTGATCAAGATATAATCTTTACCAATGACTTTACACATAAAACAGGTCTTCAGGAAACCATATGACACTAAATACAAGAAAGGCAGGCACTAAACGCATACATAATGCTACAGTCTCCTTTCCTCAAGCAGAAAAACCCCTGGCGTAGAGAACAAGTGTATATAAAGGGAAGGTGGTTACTTGTGTAAAAAGTAAGCCAAAGCAAGGATAGTACTGATGTTTAAATAACAGGGAGGTCACTGCAATCGTCAAGCATATCAGGTAAGGTCAGTATAATAAAGTCCAAATTGATCCTCAAACCAGAATTAACTTCATCTGGTTGACTGTTTTTCCCTTTCTTTTTGATGGGAAGATGTGGAACACGGTAAATAACATCTAAATAAGTTAATAACCTACATAAGAAAGATAGAAAATTTCAAGTTTTCCCAAAACTATATCCGCAATCATGTGTAGAAAACCTAGAAGAGTACAAATAGAGCAAAATAAACTGTATTCAAATTTTGAATTCAGGACAGCAATGACTGACTCCGTAACCAATTTTCATTTCAAAATACTGACTCTATGTTTGATGGTGTGCCATAAATAGTCCCAGCGACTTTTCTTAAAATCAAACCATATGAAAAGGCGAAGCTAAAGAAATTTACCACTATAGCAAGTAGCAACCACCAATTTTGCTGCAGAAGTCTAAGTCTAGGCAATTAACAAAGTAACCTCATACCGATTGTTCAAAATCCGAGTAAAATCCATTCCCTTTGCCAATCGTTCAGAACATAATTAAAATGCATATGCAACTGAATTTCAAATTAGGGAAGCAATGTTTGTCAAGGGGGTTGGGACCAAATATCTATTGCAAAATTGGCAAAATTAGCCAACATTTGGAATTTCAGAACTTGGGCCATCATCATGAGATCTACCAAATCACTAAAAAGATAGTACAATCTTCCATGTAATAACACCCAACTGAATTTGAAGGTTGGGTCTTGGGTGGGCAAACATTAAAAAAATTATAGCATACTAAAGGCGATATTAATTTTACCAACTACTATTAAATACATAGTCGAACAAAGGATATTTAAAATACCATAATTTTTTCCCCAAAGGTTGGGTGGGTGTTGAATTGTTCAAAATGATGTTGGGCAGGCAAACCTATATAAATTTAATACTTTTGAGATAAAAACTACTATAATTCTAGTAAAAACTTAAAACGTGGGTAAGGCAATTGCCCAGACTCATCCGCCCATGCGTCCGCCCTTAAACCCATGAAACCATGCATGTATGAACGAATTCAAATCTCTTTAGCAAAATAAGAGAACTGAAGCTTCAGATCCAGCGCAAGCTAAATCCATAAAATTGCTCAGAATCGCAAGTCAACATTCCCAAGACCCGTACACACACACAAAAATCTCATAGAAAACCAAAATGGAAAAAATCAATAGTTCCAAAAACTAAAAATCAAGAAAACCGAACGATCTACGGACAACAAGAATATAACCCAAGTGGTTAGGCCAAGTAGCATGAGATAGCAACCAAAGGGCTTACCCCCAAGAGATCGCATGGTCAAATGACTCAAATCTCACCAAGGCCAAAAAGTTTTTTGGGGCCATTTTCCCGGTCGTTAACTTTAATACCCTTAGAAATAGTCGAAGTGCATAATAGCTGGCCGAGTGGCCTGAGATAGCAACCAAAGGGCTTACTCCCAAGAGATCACATGGTCAAATCTCACGAAGGCCAAAAAGTTCTAAACTTTTGGGGCCATTTTTCAGTCATTAAGTCATGGTTGTGGTGCGCGCAAGCTGACCCGACAACGGTTATTAAAAAAAGGGGAATTTGCACTTACACCCCCTGTACTTACACAGTTTGACAGATACACCCCTCGTACTTTAAATTTAGGCACTTACACCCCTTGTACTGTGCAGTACCGTTAAATTGGATGGAAAGGTGAGTGGCTGGAGTTTTCCCTCCAAAATGACCCCCGTCCGGTACGTGTAAGTGCCCGCTTTTGGGTGATTTCTCACCAGTCCCACTCGGTTATTTTTTTAAAAATTATTGAACGGCTTGGATTATCCGTGTGGGGCTCAGATTATCCAATTGGAGGGCTCGGATTATCCATTTTGGGGCGGAGCTAGTATGTGGGGGAGGTGGCACGTGCCACCTTCGGTTTCAAAAATATCAACAAAAAAAAAATACACATAATAAGGTTGAATAAAAAAAATTTGAAGAATTGTACATGAATAGTACTCCCTCTGTCCGGATTTAATAATTTTTTTGGAGTACGTGCTATTTTTCAATCGATTATATCTTGGTAGAGTGGCAAAGTGTTCTGTTGGCTTGTGCCTTACGCCACGGTTCGTAAGAATCGAAGCCCCTGGCACCCGATGTGCTTTCTTTTTTCAAAAATACACACACACACACTCTCTCTCTCTTGTGGCACAAGTTTTTATTAACAAGATTTGTAATTTTTTTCCCACAAATTGGAAACGAATGTAACCCATTTGGAAATTAAATTTTTTCCCACAAAAAAAAAAAGTTAATACTTTATACAAATACTGTAAAAAAGTCCACGACATAACCTAATTCTACGACTTCACAATTAATTTAAATTTTTTCCCACAAAAAACGTTAATACTTTATACAAATACTGTAAAAAAGTCCACGACATAACCTAATTATACGACTTCACAATTAATTTGTTTTTCATATTTTTTCGCATAACATATAATTAAATTTTCATTGAACGGTGCCACCCCCGCCTCCGAATCCCGACTCCGCCTTGCTCACAATGGCTTCTAGGGGTATTTTAGGCATTTTTTCAGTCATTTTAGAGGGAAAACTCCCGCCACTCACTTTTCCATCCAATTTAACGGTACTGCACAGTACAAGGGGTGTAAGTGCCTAAATTTAAAGTACGAGGGGTGTATCTGCCAAACCGTGTAAGTACAGGGGGTGTAAGTGCAAATTCCCCTTAAAAAAAACGACAACGAGAGAGAGATCTTGAACTCAAATCACCAGATTTTAACATTCGAACATTTCATTCCAGTCGAATTGTGATCAGTCAAATCAGACGATCGAAACAAGAAACGCAAAATCATACTACTATATACTTTAAAACAGAAGGAACTGAACGACGTCGAATCGAAATGATTACCTGAATAGCTTGAGGCGTACGACTCTCGGCCGACGCAATCGCAGTCGCGGCAGCGCTTATAGTATCCAGAGCGGCGTTGTTGTTGCGGTTATTCATCTCTCTTCTTCGATCTTTTTCCTCGATCGATCAAGTCACCCAATTTCAACCCACGATTACTGCTTCATACCGTCAGAAGGCTGCGACTTGCTCGATCAGAGAAATTGAATGCGAACGACGAAGGATAATAGATCTCTCTCTCTCTCTCTCTCTCTCTGGATTTTCTCTCTCTAAAAGTAACAATCGCTTTTGGGGTCAAGCACGGCAAAGACTCGAGAGATTTCACTTTCAATGTGATTTGTACGGGAAACCGGAGCTTATGAGGTGGTTTGTATCTGTACAGCTTTTAATTATTGATTTTGTAATCAGGAGTGCTAGGGTGAAATTACGTGAATAACCTCGCACCAGAAAGGACACAAAGGTGAAAATGAAAAATTGACACCCTTTCAATTGTGTATATTTTTTTTTTTAAGGAAAAGTAAAACATATATTGATGATTCAACAAATACAAAGGACACAAAGGTCACCGGAAATGATATTTGCACCGACCATGGGTAGAGAAAACGTACCGACGGCCACCGGCCGGCAGATCCGAGCCGTCTAAAAATTCTATAAAAAAAAACTGAGGGGCCCTACACGAGAATCAACGGCATCAGAGGTGTGTAGGGCACTTGATCGAAGCACTCCGATCAAGTGCCCTACACATCTCGGATGCCGTTGATTCTCACATAGGGCCCCTCGGTTTTTTTTATAGAATTTTTGGACGGCTCTGATCGGCCTGCCAGTGGCCGGAGGTACGTTTTCTCTACCCATGTGGTCGGTACATATAGCATCACTCCAAAGGTCACTGCAGTACAAGAAAACAAATCAAAATATAAAAAGGAAGAGGAAAAGAGTCACTGAAAAAACAGCTCTGATGTCGGAACGTAGAAATCTGCTCGTCGCGGTGGGTGAAGACATCATCACCTGCATCAAATTAGAATGCTAGTACACATAATGACAATTGCATGTACATTGTATCCAAGTGTACAATTTTATTTTTTTCATTTGAGTGAATGGCTCTTGGCAAAGTGTACTTATATATTGAATAGGAATTAATCATGTTCATTTATAATGGGGCTGTTTACGTATATTTATTTATTATGGATCTAGTTATTTTATTTGCTTATTATGGGTTAGAATTAAGACATGCATAGTCAAGTTTTTTCAATCAATGGTATGGCGTGTATGTGTTTGGAATTTGGATATATCGATTACTTGGGATTTGTTTTCAGGTGATTATGAGCTAAAACTACTCAAATTAACTTTTATGAACGACTTAATGACCATGCTTTTTGTGGCTATACTGTACTCATATTACGTAGGAATCATCATAATCCGTTTAGTTATTATCGTTATTGCGTTATGGTCTTATTTGCTAGTATTACATCAAAATTTTCACAGCTTCAAAGATCCTATTCATACTTTGTTTTCTGTGCAAGAAAAAGCAATGCATACAGAAGTCATTGAATTTACGTACACAACCAAGGACTTGTTCGTTTGGGGGACTCAAAACCCCTGGGTACGGTTTTCAATAAATTTTATCTATTTCTCTTTCCACTCATTACTCTTTCAAACCTCCTTCAAAATCCAAAACGAACAGGCTTAAGTCATTGAACAAGGTTATATTCAAATTGCCAAAAGACCTACTCAATTACCATCTTTCACTACAAGAAAATCGTTCAATAGCAACGGTCAAAAGTGTTGCTAGAGATGCAAAAAAGCGTTGCCAAAGATCAATATAGGCTATACCAACGGTTATAGAACCGTTGGTTAAACCGTCGCGAGATATCCGTTGCTGTAGGGTTATAGCAACGGTTTTGGCAAGCGTTGGTAAGGATTTTTTTTTAGCAACGGTTTCTTTAGCAACGCTTATAACCGTTGCTAAAGGCAAGTTTTTTTTTTTCTAAAAATCTGGGGTAAAATATGACATGGCAGCCACATGGCGCTGACGTGGCCTCCCCTCTGTCGCCACATGTCGCTGACGTGGCACCCACGTGGCCTCCACCTATCGCTGATGTGGCGCCTACGTGTCACCCGCGTGGCAACACAACAATGTTTTGCTCCTCCTGGGAATCGAACCCAGGACCTCTCGCATGCGCGCGCGAGTGCAAACCAACTAGGCTAGCCCAACACTTGTGTAATATCAATGGACTACTAATATTTATACTATGCAAACCAGCTGGGTTAGCTTATGTCATTTGAGTTTTATCGATTTATTCTTAACCCAAGTTTTTAAATTCAGTTTATTCTATACAAACACCTACTTTTTTTTTTCCCCGATTAGAACCATCTATTTTTTACATAGTAAAGAGTACATCCTTCATACGAAAAATGAAATTAATCGGGTATCGTTACATACTTGATCGGGAAGAAAAATTTATTTTACTAATGAAATTTTGTCTCAATAAAGAAGTTTTCTAGACTCGATCAAGACAAATTTTTATGAGAATGATTTAATCAACAAACAAGGAAAACAAAATCAATGGTCTCGATTATAGTCCGCTTTTTAGTAACGGTTATGGAAAACCGTTGCTATAGGCCGGTTTTTAGTAACGGTTATGGGAAACCGTTGCTATAGGTCGGATTTTAACGATTATGGAAAACCGTTGCTAGAGGCGGGTTAGTAATGGTTATGGAAAACCGTTGCTATAGTCTTATAATCTAATGGTTCTTTCAAACCTCCTTCAAAATCCAAAACGAACAGGCTTAAGTCATTGAACAAGGTTATATTCAAATTGCCAAAAGACCTACTCAATTACCATCTTTATTTCATATTTATGAAGATACTATGCAAAAAAAAAAAAAAGTGGGGTTATTGTTGCATGGGATCCCAAAGGGTAGTTTTGTCCTACCATAATAATTTGTGAATGTAGATTAGTAGTACAATATTATAAAGCAATTAATAAGTGGCACTAGTAGTTGGGGAAAAAGATGAATAATTATTGGTGTTTACCGAGAAAAGCTTTTTTGTTTTTGTCAATGGGTGCACGTGTGTCCATCCACTTCTCGATGGCTTTTCGTGAGCTGTGCGCACCCTGTTGGCCCCACCCAGAAAATTCTCCCCCTTTACCAGCCAGTCGAGCTAACTTTGCACGGCGCTAACAAGCTCGTAGCCTAATGACATTTTCTCGTATCTTTCACGATAGATGAAAGTTCGATTTTTGTCAGAAATGCGAATGCTTGGTGTGGTGTTTAATGTCTTTTGCCGCTTAACGGTATCCTTTCTCCATTTCCGTAAGAGTAAGCTAAACATCTATCGAGTGTAGGAAAAAAAGAAGAAAAAAAAAAAAGAACTGCTTGCACGGCTGGCTCATCTCCCCCAATCACCCCTCTTCCCGTTTCGGATTTTGAGTCAGGTAGAGCAACCTGACTCACATAACTCGCGTGCTTATGCGAGAGCGGAAGCGTAAGCGTGAAAATAAAACACATCGCAATCTACTAAAATTCATTAGGATTGATAGAGGAAGGCAGTGTGGATTTTGAAAATTTATTCGACTAAGAGTGCAGCAATGCACGACAAAGGTTATAGCGCACCTCCCGGGAGAAGTTTTGAAAAGTTATCATCGCTATATAGATTGTCCATTTATAGAGTTTGTCAAACACATTATTATTTGTACAAAAAAAATCTAGTTCACCGTCAATCGATGGCGACATGATCACATGACATATGTTTAGAAGTCTCGTCCTAGGACAATAAATGCTTGGTTAACTTGAATTCTTTGTGCAAATAAAATGCTCAACAAACTCTATGAATGACCATTTAAAATCGCAACGATGACATCTCGAAAGATCACATTGCCACACTACAAATGCCTCATGTCCCTCTTTCACTCGCACTTTTTTTTTTATAATCGGTCCGGTCAATTTATGTGTAGCTAAGATAATTCTAAGAGTTTTGTTAATATGTGCCTCAGGGGTATATGATAGTAGTCATTAAATGATTAAACCCACTTGTATAGATTGCCGTGAAAGTATAGGTAGTATTGGACTACCAGAGAGACTATTTTTTAGAGAGACCAAATTACCCTTTTGTTTTTCCCTTCGTGCTATCCCTTCACTTGCCTTCCATTTTATAGCCCTTTCGACTCCCTCATGTATAATTGAGAAAAAAACAAGATTATTCCAAAGAGCAATAAGTAATTGTTTAGTCCGTTTAATTATAAGCAAAAAAGAAAAAAACCAATATAATACATATGCTCCAAAAAGTATTGATTATTCTAATAGACCAATTTTATAAAAAGTCCCCAAGCAAAAGATTTATACCTACATTGACTTATTATTTACGTAGTTCAGCAATGTTTTAGTCTTTACTATTTTCTCGTTGTGTTTTCTCCCATCAAACAAATTAGTTATGTAAATTTTTTGATTGAATCAATCAAACGTTACCTTCTTTCCTAATTAAAAAAAAAAAATCTTGACCAAAAGTTTAAAATACAAAAACGGCGAAAAGTAGATCAATTAATTAGTTAAGATAATCCAAACTCACTCTTTAGTTTATAATAAAATTTGATCAAATAAATTTTCTATTGACAAGGAAAAGTTGTCAGGTCTCACTCATTAGCCACTCCTTTTTTTTCCTGGGTTTATATTAGATAAGTAATTTGCTGATTTTTCTTTTTCAAAAACTCATGGACAAACCCCCCCCCCACCCCACCAAAAAAAAAAAAAAAAAAAAAAACTATCATCTCAAATAGGCTTCGTGCCGGGTCAACTTTTCTATTACATGCTCCAAAAAAAAATAAAAATCTTTAGGAGTATTACATTTGTTTTCCGCTGAGTATTTCTTTCTCTCAAAACATTTGCCTATACATGGATGTTAAAGATAGGGGCATTTTTGTCTAGTAACAGAAAAAGTTTATCTTTCCAAAAAGCACAATTTAATACTCTCGCTGTATCATTACTTTCGCCATGAAAGTTGATTAATTTGGAGAATTAATGTGTTATTATCATATGCCTTAAGAATACATTAATGACTATTATCATATGCCCCTGGGGCACATATTAACAAAACCCTAATTCTAAATCCTTAGTAGCCAGAAAAGAATTTATGACGATTAAATAAATCTTCCTTTCTCCCACATAACTCTCACTTTACCTCCTTTGTTTCATTATACTGTATGGTTCTCAACTACCCTTTTTATTTAAACTTTTTTTGGTGAAACTCATGCCCAAAAGGGTCTTTTTAAACCGATGAGATACTGTACTTTTTATCTTTACCTCTTTGTTGCATTGTCTTTCACTTTCGGATGAGTTTTAATAATCCCACATGGAAAGGCATTGCATGGGGAAAGAGCCTTTTTTGAACTCATAACCTTTTATTCCCTCTTTTTACCACTTCAATGCATCTTTGGGTAATGAAGATTTTTCCACTTTATGCCTGAATTCCATGAAATAAAAAGAGGCTGGTAATTCATTATTATTACAACTTCTAAACTGGTGGGTCCCTCAAACATCCCACAGGCCAAAAGTTTCTGATAGTTCAAAACATTGACTACTTGATTGGATAATTGCCAAAAAGTAAACAAGAAAAATCAAGACACGCTACACAAGGTAAAGAATAAAAGAAAAGAGATGTGGTTCTTAATCTACCTGGTTGTACCCCTTCGTTTCCAAATGGCAAGGCCTGAGGTTTGAGTTTATGGAAAGATTTCAAACTCTCTCTCTCTAATTGTTAGTAACTTACTAGCTCCCCAGTTTGGCAAAAAAAAAAAAAAGAGAGAATAAAACAAGAGTATTAGATTACAGTTCTAAAAATTTGCTCTCGCATAGGTTTCATCCATGACTTAGGCTCCGTTCCAGTTTCTTAGAAAATGAACTTTTTGAAAAGAAAGGTAATTTCAAGCTCAAAAATCATGTGTTTACGGCAAATAATTTTTCTACCAATATGGATCTTGTTTGATAGATTTCATTGAGATCTTTTAAACGGTGCAAAAATAAAAATTGAAAATTTATATTTCATTCTCATTATATTTGAGCTTGAAATTACCTTCTTTTTAAAAAAAAAAGTTTAAAAAGAAAGCAGAACGGCACCTTAATCAAGGATTAAGTTCTCATCCCGAAATTGTATGAATGTCCAATTTTACCCTTGTCCTATAATTTGTACGTTATCTAAACAAGACTAGGGATTAGGACTTTTAAAGGTATCCCTTCAAACACTTTATGAGATTTTACACTATTTACATGCACATCGAGATGACAGGTATGTGGTAATTGGGTAAACATAAAAAGTCAATCATTACATTTGTTCATAACTTTAACCACATTCAATTCAATAAATATATTTGTTCGTCGAAAAAAAAAAATTCAATCAATAAGGCCCAACTCGTGAAATGACAAAGTACACGTCGTAATATTGGATCGAATGGCTCTACATAAGGCCCAACTCGTCTGGGCCATCTGACCCACTCGGCCCAATGTGGATGCCATGGTGGCACTGCTAAGCCACGTGGCAAAGACCAACGTGTTGCTAAACAGACGTCATGCATGCGTGAGGTTTTCGACGTGTTACATAATGATATCATGCACATGATGCCATTACGAGGACACGAGGTGCTTGGAGGACAAGTAACTGTCTCTTTGTAGAGTACATCAGTACACAATGGAAACCTAAAATGATACGCCACTTTCTACTTCTACTGTTCGGTACTTCCACCAAAAAAAGACTGACTAACGTTATATCAGAGTGACCTCTCCTGTCATCGTCCAGACGGTGGACGGAGAAATCAAGCCCACCACAACTTAAAAGGAAAATAACCACACTGATCAAATAATCATATAACCACAGGATGTCATCACCATGGAAGTGAAACAATGTCGTATGTTTTCAAACATGTCTCCGGTTAACTATTTTCAGACAATCTACACAAGTCCTAACAGCATGAACGAATGAAACCATCGAGTGGGCTGATGGGTTGATCATAAGCCCGCGATTGAACTGCAACAGCCCACTACAACTGGCCTGCAGAGAATCTAAACCTGGTTTGTCTATGGGGCGATTCGCATTCGCCTGCTACAAGCAAGCTAAGAAGCACGGATACTGATACGGAATACCGATACGATACGATACGGATACGCGGATACATCAAAATCTAAGACGCACGGATACGGATACGGGGTTGAATACAAAAGTAAATAAAAATATATTATATATAATTTTTAATTCCTAAAATTTCATTAATGATTAAAGTTTTTCATTACACAAGTTCACCATTTCACATGCCGAGAGAGATATATTCACGTATAGTTATATATATAATTGTATCTATATAGTTATATATATATATATATATATATATATATATATATATATATTTACATACACACAACGCTCGTGCGCGAGAGAGAGATGAGAGACTTACAAGGTTGTCGAGAGAGGATATTGTCGATGTGTTTCTGGTGTCGATTGGTGGGGAAAAAGAAAAATATAGTCCTACTTGCAATTTTAACCCATATATTTTAAGTAATAACATATTTACCCTTGCGCGTTTCCGAAACATATTCGAGCGTATCCAACACGTATCCAAAACGTATCGGATACGTATCCGAGAGTATCCGCGCGTATCCGAAACGTATCGGGATACCCAAAAATAATTCTAAAAGCAGGATACTTTAAAAAACGTATCGGATACGTATCAGGAGAGTATCCGAGAGTATCGGTATCTTATACGGATACGATACGTGATACGGAGGCCAAAATAGAGTATCCGTGCTTCATAGCAAGCAAGTACACAGAGCAATCAACTACAAGAAGTGCACTGAAACTATCAACGCAAATCTTATTACCAAAGATCCACACTAGTTTCTTTGAAAACAAGACTTATATTTGTTTGAACCCACAAGTATGCGGTGCAGCGGTAGTATAACCACCTATCATATATGGCAATTCCAGCAAAAACACAACGGGTATGTTCTCGTCACAAAGAGGTAAAGAAAATACTTTAAGCAGCCAAACTTTTCGACGCAATCTCAAACACGTTTTCTGAGAGTCCATTTGTGGACATGATCATCTCCAACTGGGCCTGTAAAAAACCGCACAAGCTTATTTCATCAATTTCCTTACGGGTTAAGAATAAAGAGGAGCTATACAGTTTCAAAAGCTCAAAAAAGAAAATGGAAACATCTGTGGCTTTGACAAAATATCATCTACCAAAAACTTCATTTTTCAACTATCACAATTGGAAAGCTAACGTAAAAGTACGGAAATTCAATGAGAAGGGGTACCATATTACCTTGGCAAGGCATTGACGGGTTTCATCATATCGCTTCCATCTAGAGAAGGCCGAGACCAAGCGTGAGGCAACCTGCATTCGAGAGAGACCATTTAGTTGTCATCACGACACAATTCATATAGTACACGCAAACTGACTTCTCTAATCAGACCTGAGGATTCAGTTTGTCTAACTGCACCACCATTTCCCCCAAGAATTTGTACCCTGAGCCATCTTTAGCATGAAAATTCACAGGTGACCCACAAAATCCACCAATTAGAGCATACACCTGTCCCACAGAAGAAACAAAAAATGAGTCTCACTTACGTGAACACTTCCAGATTACTCACATAAGTAGAAGACAACTGGTGTGTGCAGCATGCATATGAGCCTGTGTGCGAGTCTGCATGTGTCTCACACACACACACAACCACTTCCAGATTACTCACATGAGTAGAAGACAACTGGTGTGTGCAGCATGCATATGAGCCTGTGTGCATGTCTACATGTGTCTCACACACACACACAACCAGGAGAGAGACACCTACCTTGTTTGGATTGCGCAGGTCAAATGCTGGATGGCTTAGGAGTTTCCTAACATTGTCGACATTCCCAGGAATGTCTGATATGGCTTGAAGAGAGAACCATTTAGCCACAACCTGGTTAAAAGAGAAAATGGAATATATCATAACCACTTATTCTCAACACTATATTTCAATCACTAAACATAGTGTGCCTACTGAGTAGTTCAGCAGGCATTACAGGTAATTTTCTGTAGACTCTGTACCCGAGAAGAATTTCTCCCCTAAAGCAGAACACCCATGAAAATCTCATTCAAACATATCTTGATTAAAAAGACAGTTACCAAGAAGTCATCCTGCCACTTGCTATAAAAGTTAGCCAGAACATCATCACGGGCCTTTCCAGGATTTTGAGCTATGGCAGCAAGAGCTGAAAATTGGTCGGTCATATTTGTGGCAGTTCTATATTCATTCAATGCAAGCTCAGTTAGCTCTGGCTCTTCAATTGATGCAAGATATCCTGCATACAAAATCAAAAAAAATACAATACAATATAACTTTCCAACTTGACAAATTGCTATGGCTAACACAAAATACCATCACTTAATAAAATTTCCAACAAAGCCATCTGGCAAAGACTGATTTAAATAACACATACCAAGTGAAATGTTCTTAAGAGCACGCCTTGCCATATTTGGATGGTCAAACTCATACTGCTCTGAGCTCCTGTTGTTTTTCACCTGTGTAAGCGGCCAAAGACGAGTTAATTTCACTAGCATTATCTTCATATTTAAAGAGAACTCCACCAAAGAAGTGTATACCATGCTCAGAAACTCTTCTTTCAGTTCGGAAGCAAGCTGCTTTTTGATGAAAGACCGAACTGCATGAACAGCATCCGGATCGGCAACTTCCATCATGTCCATGATCTCTCCTTCACCAGGCAGAGTTACTGCCTTAGCAATGAATTCCTGGATAATACAAGGCATTAATGTTGGAAGTAGGAGCAGTTTTTGATTTCTTAAAATAAGTATGTCACATGGACTCGGGTACTGGTTTTGGATGCAGGTATATGTCTTAGGTGTTGGATTTGTCTAATTTCCATCTCAATGAAACGTAGACATGCCAAAAGATTCACATCCCGTTACGTCTATCTTTATTTTCAAAATACACCACACATCCCTACAAAATGAAATCTCAAGTTGGAAAAAGGTACAGGTACCTTCGGTGGACTGATTTTTTCCCTCTTAAGTTCAGAGTTTATCACGAGTTAGCAGGAGCACTTTTGCATTCTTGAGAATCGAGTTGAATGAAGACGAAGTTAAGACACAAGTTCCTTATACAAGAGTCCATGAAACATTGGAAATAGCTGGAAAGAAAATCAATAGTTAGTACCTTGTCTAGGCTAGAGTCCTGGAGTATACACCTGAACCCGTGTACAAACTGTGGATTCAGAGCCAATGGTTTATTTTGTTGGAAATCAGCAACCAAGCTGAGCATCAGCTTCCTTCCTAGTATCTGTCCAGCTTCCCAACTAAAGCATGAACAATCATTCATTAAATTATTTGCATTATCTTCATATATTCCTTTTTTAGAAAGGTTGACGAGCAAAGTAGGACAGAAGACTTTAGGAGAAAGACTTACCGGTTGAACTCATCTGAATCATGAGCAAGAAGGAAAAACAGATCGCTGTCAGAGAGATCAGAGTCAAGTCGGATAGGAGCACTGTATCCCCTCAACAAAGATGGAATTGGTCGCTGGGAGATATTCGAAAAGACAAATTCTTCTTCTTTCTGTTCACCACCAACATAAAGTTCACAATTACTAAAATATAAGAAGAGAAAAGAAGCATTGGTCACAATAAAACCCGAACTCATACTAGTTCCTTATCATAACCATGACCAAATCCGAGTTGCAGCATAGGTAGGGATAGAGAGTCTAGAGACTATGGTCAAAGCCATGTTGATACAAGTGGGGGTAAATTGACCCCATTGACAGGGACAAAACCAGGATCCCATTGTGTGGAGGTGCCAACATGGTGTTCTCTCTAATCCATATTCATCAACAGATGCAGGGCACGAATTTCATTCTTCATTCAGTACAAACCAATAACACCACCACTTTTTATTCTTCCTTTTAAAGCAGAGAAATAGCATTTTAGGATTAGTAACATCTCAATTTAGATAACGTTTTCAAGAGGAAAGGGCATATTACACTGACAATTTCAGTTTTATTTCAACTAAATCTCGGTTTATATTCTGATTTGAAGAAAATATAACACATTAATGAGGTGTTATATATCCCTTGATTTTTTACCATTCCAATTCACTCTGCATGTGACAAGATATGATTCTCCTTTCTTTTCTTCTTTATGTTTTTTCCAAACATAATAGCAGTAATATCCATCCAACTAAGATATAAAAAATTTTGCATTACAAAAATTTCTAGTAAGGAAAATCCAATAACCACATAGAATTATCATTCCAAGGAACTCGAGTACTAGACCAATTTTCCATAGTAACTTTCTTTTTCAATGACAGTACCCAAACACACTTAAGTCCATCCACTTAGAAGTGGGGGATGCCAATAATAGCGGAATAGGAATGTGTGTATGTAACATACACCAATCTATGGATTTTTTTTGAAAGCTAGGGGGTAAATGCCCCCCTCCCAACATAACATTTAGGTCCGGCTCTGTCCACTGAGTTCGCATAATTCGTATTCTTGTACATGGTTTTGAAAGTTTTCGCAAAATATCCCTAACAATTTAATTAAATCTTGATTTCCACCAATAAATTTTTCCAAAATATAACTCTACCTACTGTTGTATTATTCTTCCATTTTCTCCTCGACCATTAGATTTCTACCCCGCTAGAACAAAAGCTTTACAAGATTGCAAAATAGAAAGAAAAAAAAACTTCCTTCTCAAGAAAGTTCAGCCCCAATGGATAAAAATTCTGGCTCCGCTGAGACAACTGATACTAGTTCCACATCACAAAAATCAAGTGCTAAATGTTCTGGAGATGGAGCCTACAGGGTTCTGAACTTACCTTTGTTATTTTAAGAACAGTACTGTAGACAGACTGATCACCACACGCAACAGAGTCCAACTTCCCATCATGATACACAGAGGAAAGAGGCATGTCTTTGCCACTTGAGTCCAGCAGACCTACCGCCACAGGAATGAACATAGGTTGTTTCACCAGCTGCCCTGGAGTCTGCGGCACCTCTTGACTGTGAAAACCCAATAAACAAACACTTCATTCACAATATCATGTGCCAATATACAGTGAAGAATAACTCTTGAATCAAATTCTCAGTTCGTACATAAACTTCAAAGAATACATATGAGCCTCAGCATTGTAGGATGAAGTGACCTTCACAAGAGGGGTTCCAGCTTGAGAGTACCTGTAAATAATTGTCTCAATTAAATGCATAAGCTTCAGATTGATCAGATGAATTTCTTTTAAAAGAGGGAAAACTAGTTGATAATATACCACAAAAGGAAATTAGCAAAATCTGCCTCATTTGCATCTCGCATGGCAGCAAAGAAATCTTCACATGTTACAGCTTGTCCATCATGCCTCTTGAAATACAGATCCATGCCCTGAAATGAGAACAAGAAGTGTTTAATGAGTTCTCGAAGACCCCACAGTCCGAAATAAATCAAGAATCAAATGCTTTAGTTAAAATCAATCCCTTACTTTTCTGAATCCATGACCACCCAACAAGGTCTTGTACATCCTCACAACTTCAGCTCCCTGATAGTGAATTAAAAAAGTTACACCAGTGAAAAGTTCATTGTTATTGTTGTCTATAGAAAGATAAGAGCAGGTAAAAGTAAGACTTAAGAAAGATTCAAACCTTTTCATACACCTACAAACAAACAAAAAGACAAGAACAAGAAAACAAGAGTTAGGAGGCTAACAAACAAAAGCAGAAAATGAGAATAACATGTACAGAGAGAAATTGCTGAAGCCCTACCGTCACTGCAAGTCGAAACCAGTGGATGTCCCAAAATAGCCATGACAACCAATTACAGCAAAAGAGTAGGCCCAAATGAACATGCAAAGTCAACAAATTATAAGTTTCCCATGCCCGCCAAATAGCTAGTGTCAATTACACAAATAAATGTAAACAAAAACGACATCCCGTATGATGTAATCAGAAACTTGCCTGTGTAGAAATTGTCCATCTGTCACGAGAAAAAAATACCAACATTAACACGATTTTTTTAGCAGTAAATAACTCCCAAGAGTAATCTAATAAATATTAACAAAGGAGAAGTCATTTAAGACAAGAACATACCTTAATGTACGAATGTGGCCGTACAGGATGAGCCATGGGACCAGCATCCTAGCAAAAGAGGACAAATCTTAACGCTTGCAGCGCAATAACTCAAAATCAATAACAGGAAATGGTAACTTTGATAAGATGAATTGAGTACAATCCTTGACGCTTAAATCTCCCAAGTACATTATAAGCAGCAGCGAGCTACTAATGCTAAAAAATGCATAATTCAAGTTATGGGCGAGGGGAAATACCTGGGGAAACTGATAATTTCGAAGCCTCGAAACATCAGCAATCCGCTTAACCGTACGGCTCCCCATGTCGGATGAAAATTCCTGCCAAAGGCATAGGCTTTAGAGATTTTCAAGCTCGGCCGAAGAAAAAAGAGAACTCAAGGTTTTCATAGTCACTCGGAATGATTTTTTGCCCAAACCTGATCACGGAAAACAGTAAGACCTTCCTTCAGACTAAGCTGGAACCAGTCTCGACATGTCACTCTGCAGAAAAAAAGAAAAGAAAAGTATTACAGTACGAAAAAGCAAGACAAAGAGAGGGTTACACGAAAGAGTGACAAGTTTTCATTAATGAAGATAAATAGTAGCACTATGAGCACCTGTTGCCAGTCCAGTTGTGAAAGTACTGCATATGCAAAAGAAGAACCACCTAAGTACAGTTCAGATAGAAAACCAAAAACCAAATATCCACGCTCATGTTCTTTTATGCAATAGAAAACAAACCTCATGGCCAATAACTCCTAAAATTGCAGCATAATCTGCATCTGTAGCAGTTTCTGGAGATGCCAAGACAAGCTTGGAATTGAATATCTGACAATGATCAAGCCAGACAACCGTCACTTAAATGAACTCAACAGTAAATATGAAACAAAGAGCTAACTTTTCAGGAAGCATACATTCAAGCTCTTGTTTTCCATGGCTCCCCTGGTAGTCAATGCATGAAACAGAATCCGTAACTTAAAAATCGGAAAGCTCATCAAATATTCAGGGAAATCACGTATAGGAGAAGCATAGAGTATGTCGAGACTTACATGTTAAAATCTGGGACAGCAACGATATTAAACAGATCCAAGTCATACTCAAGACCAAAAACCTATATGGAGAGAGAGAGCACGCTTTAGCATAAGCATGATGGAGATAGACGGAAGAATGCGTCCATAGGATTGCTTAAAGGAGAAATAAAAGTATAGAACTCACATCCTCATCCCATTTCATAGCTGCCTTGAGAGAATACATGGCGTGTTCAGTTTTTGGTATATCATTTGCTGGGGTCCAGATTCTAAGAGAAACCTTACGACCTGAACGAGTAATAAATGTGTCATCTCTGCTCTCCAATTGCCCGGCAACTAGAGCAAAAAGATAGCAAGGTTTCTTGAAGGGATCCTCCCAAAGAGCATAATGTCTGCCACCCTGCAATGAAACAAAAACTTTAACAGTTTAAAGAGATCTTTTTTTCTTTTGTATAATCTACGAATAGAGTACTTCATCATCTGTTTTAACGAATGAAAAAAGCAATTCACCTCAATGTCTCCTTGCTCTATGAGATTTCCATTAGACAACAACACGGGGTACAATGACTTATCAGCTTCAATGCGACAAGTGTATTTCGCCATAATATCAGGACGATCCTGATAGCGCAAAAGGAAGTCATCCATTTCAGTCCAAAATGTTAACATCTAACTATATGACTATCTTGCAATCTATAACTACTCATTTTTTAACCTGATAGAATGTAATTTTCCTAAAACCCTCTGCTTCGCATTGTGTACAGAAATTACCAGATGACTTGTAAAGTCCCTACAGAAAGAAGGTTCGAAGGTAGTAAGACAGAATAAAGGCATAAACTGGAGGGCAATTCAGTAGGTAACACATCTTATTTTACCTCTAATGATGTGTTCTTCTGTGGACATATCTTGTTAACAATTTCTAGCGTAAATTTACCACTTGGAGGGGATGAGAGAGTCAAATGGCGTGAATCCAGGTGGAAATCTTCCTCCTGAAACATACCAACAATTTACAGTCGGAAAATGCAAGGTTGGCTAACAAGCAACCATGTGAAATTTGAACTGGAAAAATCGCATATTGAAACATAATGCCAAACAAAACAGTGGAGAACAATGAGAAAGCAGGAAGCTTATGAACATTAGCACACGTGAGCAGTTGATACCAAAAGACAGGAACAAAGATAGTGAGAATCCTGATCAGTTTCCACACCTTCAGATCCTTGCCATTGACCTTGATTGAAACCAGCTTCATATCTTGCCCATCCAATACCAGTGGAGAAGTGCAGCCTGTTTCCCAAAACAAGATTAGTGAACATCTATTGTGATACACTGATATATCACATTAAATAAACATTCCATAAATGAACTCCCTGGGGGAAATAGAAAGAGCCTAGGAAACAAACAAAATGGGGTCACCAAATATTTCTCCATAAAAAAGTAAACATCCCATTCGAAGGACATCCAACATTTTTAAGAAGCAACCGAAAAAAAATAAAAGTAGAGAAATGTTAAACATGCACTCCTGAAGAAGGCATAACATACAAACCGATATTACCTTCGACCCCGGGGTAGACAGTTATGCTGGAGCAGACAATTGTTTCCTCCTCACCCAGTGAGAATTTTAAATCCACCTGAGTATCCGTGGTTATGTAAGAAGAAAAAATGTAGCAATCAAAATACCTATCTTAACATACCGTGTTCAATCGCATATGATTTTATTTTCTGATAAGTAATCAATCAAATGAGTAGGTATATACCGTATCAAAGTAGTAATCAGGCAACTTGTAATCTTTTAAAAAAACTTCTTTGGGCGTGTCCATTTTGGATTCGTCGACTTGCTTCGGTGCAGGTTCTGTTGCAACTGAACAAATTAGCCTCCTGCTGAATTGTTTGGCCCTCTAAAAATGGTTGAAATGCAAAGAACCATTAAAAGTGAGCATACAAATTCACCTAATGTTTGCTAAAGGATTTATTAAATAATAACTAATGATAGTGACTCACTGATAATGAAGGATAAGGAAACCAATGAAACTTCTGATGTGCAACCTAACAATACAGACAAATTATCTCAATTTAGAAAATATTAAATATATAATTCAAGATTCCAACGCTAAGTTACCTATAAATGAAGCAATATTAGGAACATAAAAAACCCAGGCTATAAAAACTACAAACCTCCAAACTTAGGTAATTCCTATATCTGGAGATATTTTTAGCTGACTGCCCGGTAGATCTGATAGGACAAGAGGTCTGAAACTGCCATAACACAGGAGAAGATTTGAGTTGCAATTAGACAATACAAGTCACAACGACCTTCCAGCAAAAATAGCAATTACACCCTCTACAATCTTAAACCACACAGAGGAAATGGAAAGAGAGACAAACAAATAGAATCTCTCCCTCTCTCACTCACTCACACGCGTGTCCGCATGCTTGCACACACTCACTTGTCTTTTTGTTCAGTACACGTAGTTTTGAAGATTTTTTTTTTTTTGGAACTGGAAAAGGCCACAAAAGGCTACAACCCTATAGATGGGGCATCAAAAAGAAAGGAAACTACACAAAATTGGGAGGGGATAGGAAACCCAAGACTGAGCTAGATTCTTCTATCAAAAGGCTTGAAGATTGAAGTACAATTTAATTTCACAGCCCCCAGCTGAGGGCAACAACAAAATCAGACCCCAAATGTAAAAATGCGGAAGAGAGGATTTTCTATCTTCAACGACAAAGGAGAGATAAATTTTCTCAAATTCTCAGAAGATAGTTAAGGTGCTTCGAAAGCAAAAAAGTTAGTGTGAAGCAGCAGGAACTAAAATCCTATAAAACACAAACACGCAGAAAACGCCCACATGAAATCCAACTATCAACATTCAAACTTTGGCATTTCCAATAACTACTCAAGAAAGATACGACAATGGCAAAATCATTTATGATAGACACAACAACACGGCAAAAGAATTATGATTTCTGAACCTTTAGGAAAATAATACGAAAACGAAGGAAAATTCAGAATTTTCCATATGCTTTCCAGAATAATCAACCAGAAAAAGAATTAAAAAAAAAAAAGATGGACCCACAGAAATTACTAATCAATAATTAGAGCTAGGAAATCACATGAGCAGAGGAGATCAAACCCAAGATACATGTCTTCGGCAAACCCAAACCTTTGCATGGTAGAATCAACCGAGCCATCATCCAACAAATAAAAACCCTAATGAATCTTTTTACTGTTTCATCAGTAGAGAATGTCAAAAATTATCACACTCGCTCAAATTGGTTTGTAATTTTACCAACAAGAACGAGACCCAGATGCTCAAAACTCAAACTTTATCACCACTAACTCAAATGGGTTTAAAAATTCCATCCATAAGAAAGAGACCCAGATGCTCAAAACTCAAACTTTATCACACTAACTCAAATGGGTTTGAAAATTTCATCTATAAGAAAGAGACACAGATGCTCAAAACTCAGATATATGCACTCAAAATCCCTAGATCAAAGAACCCATCGGAGAAAACTCTTTAGTGTGTGTGTGTGTGTGTCTTTGTAAGGTTTATAGGGATGTGGACTATGGATAATCCAAATCATGGACAAGAAAATTCAGATAAATATAGAATATACATATAAGTGCAATATATATAGAGAGAGAATAAATGAAAATTTGAAAGCCAGATTGGTTCCTGGCATTACCTTTCGGCTTTTGTCTGATGATCAGAACAGAAGGAAACAGAGGATCCTCCGAAAACCTAAGATGAACGCAAAAGTGACTGCTATTTTGTGAAGTGATCGATATACTTATATACTTATATATAAATATTATCCAAAAGGGCCCATCCCAAAAGAAAAAAACCACGAAATTTTGATAAATAAAGTAACTAATTTAATTTATTTGGCGTATTTTAATCGGATAAAAAATTAAACATGTCTTCTTCTTTTTGGTCGAGCGGAAATTAATCATATCTTCTAATTGATAATATTTATCTATATGTAATATGAATATTATTTAATAGATCTCAATTGATTTTACTAAATAAATTCATACTTACAGAGAATTACCTAAAATATTCAAAATAGAAAAGGCAAACAACTAGAGTACATTATTATTGAAAAGTAGTACGCCATAGCCATATGTCTTACCAATTAAAATATATAATTAACTTAAATTTTTTACGAACTTTCAAAAATAACCAACAAATTGGGACGAGGGAAATTAAAAATAACGAAACCAGTGAAATTAAAAATAATGAACCATACAAAAGAGGCCATAACCAAAATTTGATCCAAGAAAAAATATGAAAATAGGAATCTAAGAAATTGTCAATCAAAAATATTGGTCATACACTCCGAATCATGTATCATTAACATACTATCAAAGAGATCATGAAATTATTTTAGATTGGTTGGCTACATAAAATTTGTCAATAAAAGTGTGTTTAGATTGACCGAAAAGATTGGAGATTCATTGAAGCGTAGGTAATCTGGTCAAGTGTGTTTAGATTGACCAGATAGATCGGAGATTCATTGAAGCGTTTTTTTTTTTTTTTTGAAGCGTTTTTTCATTGAAGCGTTCGTAAGCTGGTCACATACCTTTCGGCCAAAAACATATTTTGTTGCAGTGAATACGTGTCACTTTTCTTGGACATAAAATTGGGCCATTCCTTGGAACTAGCTATCATGGATCGAATGGCCCAAGCTAAAAGGGCCCAAGTTTGTTTCAATCCATGGTTCAAGTTTAAGGCCCTGATAACTATCCTAGTAAACGGGCCATTGTATATGGACGATATGAAAGAAAATGATATCTATAACAGATGGGGAATATTTTTAGGTTAATTACTCGGCATCATGTACGTGGAATTTAATCTACGTATTTGATGCCAAGTAATCAATCGAGACAAAGATATGAGTAATTGATTCGAGTTTAATGATTCTAAATTCAACTTAGGAGTACAACACCTTATGGTCATTAGTGTTACGATTGGTCAATAAACCAAGTTTTAAATAATAAATGTGAAGTCAGCGAAGTACAATTTCACGAGTCATAACCCCACCAATGGGTCTAACCTTGTGTGCAAAAGGTATATGTTCACGACTTAGTTGATACCTAAGTCATTAGGCATAATAGACTGAATATCGACATTGGAATTGTTAGCAGTGATGGCCTTTTCTGATCTCATCCGTACTCCTATCGAAGAAAGAACTGGTTTGCTGTCAACGTCCATTAAATGAACTAGCTTTGCACTTGGAGGATATGATATTGGCTATGATCCTGGGATTGGAAGGATTACCTCTGTTCTTCTCTCCCTACCCCAATTCTGAATGATAGGTATGGAACCTCGATACCTATTTAATTTCTTTAGTATTTACTAGTAATAATGACACTTCTGCGAACACAAGTTGATATATGGCACATCCAATTTCATTTTGGAAAGCGAGACCCAGAAGTAGTTCAGACCGCCGTAACACCATCTCGCCCTATCAGCTGCAAGATGAGCCCTCGCACTAGCACACTTATGTTTTTTTCACCAGGCTTCTTCAAATATCCCAACAGAAAGTAAAGGGGTCAGCATGTATGAATCAAGGTATGATTCTTTTCATGATTTTAGGAATTGGTAACAGGGTTACTACCAAGTTCTTCACATAAATCTCACCCAAGGTAACTCAATAAACTTTTGATCTTTCAAACTAGCTAGTCGTCAGACAAAGTTTTAACATAATTATGGATGCATGTGCCTTAAGTGCAATTGTTTATATGGTTTGGCATCTAGCTAAGGTCTTGTCAAATACTAACCCCCAAAAAAAGAAACTTGGGCAGGTTCCTGATTATGGGCCTCATAATGAGCAATGGAAACTGTGCAATTTCTGTGACATCCAATTAACACTTTCCATTCCAGGGCATCAAAAAAAACAATTGAACACTTTCCAGGTGGGTTCCAGTGCATGCACTTGACTTGGTCCTCTAGTCTAGATATAAAAAGCAACCCCTACCATGGACACCGATTAGGTGTGCACTGACGGTTCAAACTCCATCTAGTGGGGTCCATTCAGGATTCTGCACAAATAATCTGAGCCGTTCAATAATTTTACAATAATTATTAGAGTAAGCTTGTGAAAAATCAGCTCAATCCGATACGTTTAGGTGCTTGATCAAATCTTTCATTTTTTTTATTCAGATTACTGGATCCTATAATCTGAACGAAAAAATAGAAGATTGGATCAAACATCTATGCGTATCGGATTGAGTTGATTTCTTAGGGCCTACTCGGAAAATTATTTTAAAATTATTGAACGACTCGGATTAGCCGTGCAGGATTCCCGTGTGCCATGGTGTGCACGGTCGGTGCACCCTTGATCGGTGTCTTTAGGATTTCCGTATAAAAAGAAGTATTTATATACACATGTGCACACGAATAAAATATGCACAAATGTTTTACTTTTTTTTGTCAGACATGCAGTCAGGGTGTTTGAGCTCCCTTACGCGCAAATCAACTATATACACATGTGCACACGAATAAAATATGCACAAATGTTTTACTTTTTTTGTCGACATGCAGTCAGGGTGTTTGAGCTCCCTTACGCGAAAATCAACTAATCACTTTCTCAGTCCGGTTAAAGGCAGGGCATTCATGCTGGGATCAAAAAATTCACCAAGAAATTACTTTATTGCAACTTGACTACAAGAATCGAACATTGACCAATTATATAGGACGCAAACCAACCAACCAACTGGACTACAAATGATAACTCCAAGGTATATTGAATGAGATCTCATATTGAATCCATCCATCACATTTGGAGTTTTTCCCTTGAAAAACTACATGGGCTCCATGTTGGCTTGTAACCCAACACTATGTACTCTCTTAATTTGTTTTCAATTTTTTGCTAAGAAAAATTCCAACACTGTGTTCATGAGAAGTGACAAATGCCTTTCAAAGTTTGGAGTCGATCCTCAAACTAATAAGGATCCAACTTCAGATTCAAACAGGTAGAAAGTAACATCTTCAATTATGGTGCTAAGAGTAATACTCTGTGACGGATATGTAAAAATAACGTGTCACAAAGTAAAAACAAATTTTAGTTGTACGAGTTCGATATCCATTTCAAGTTTCCATGGTAGTGCTATTTGGACATATGTACAACTATTTAACTGATATCTTCTCGATCTAATGGAAACTAACGGAATCTAACGACACGAGACATTGATACTTGACCGAAAATGTGAGAACTTAGACAAGTGAAATTCGAAGTGGATGGATCAAAGTTGAATTGAGTGTAAAGCGTAGATGTAGAAATTTGAGATGTAGAAATTTGTTCCCTCTAAAGTTTCATGTTCAAAATCTCCAAAACCTTATCAAATCTCATATGAGACTAGTTCATTCGAGACTTTACCTCGACCCTATCGTCGGACCTCCCGTTTGAGAACAACAAGATTAATCCTCAAAAGTGAGTCAAGATACATGTAAATTTGCTAGAACATCCTACCAAATTTTATATGAGAAATGATTTTGTCACTCTATTTGTTGTTAACGTCACTCCCCTGCAAGTGTATTTTTACACCAAAAATACACTTGTAAGGAAGTAGCGTTAACCAAGAAAAAGAGTTAAAAATACACTTGTAAGGAAGTAGCATTAACAAAAAAAAATGGCAAAATCAACAGCCTTTTATGTATAGAAAGTCAGTATATTGTGGATTGCTTCCACCTACTTTTAAAATATCTCTGAACAACCATTACCAACCCCTCCTGTGTGTCACAGTCTGAAGCCATGGACTGCACCCATTTTATGTCACATGAAGGCATGTGCAGCCAACTGGTTTGCTCAGAAAGAGTGTCTCCTCTGGTCTGACATACTCTTGAATTATTTTATTTATGGAGCCAAACAAAATACAGAACTCATACAAGTCAACTGAGCAGTATTAGTCCTTTTGTAGATGGGGATGTTATCTGAGTGATTATTCCATGCCTTTTCGGCACAGTCACGTGATGGCCCGAGCTCCTTCTTCATCACATATTGTCGTGAGATCAATCTCACCACAATGTGTGGTGGAAGAAGAGTCGGACAGGTGGTGCCCCAAAGGCATTGGAATAACTATTTTTCAAGTTATCTTTATCAGTAACATCATTGATTTCTGAAGGATAGAAAATCCCTGTTTGTATTTCAAGTACAGAAAAAATCTGTGTTTTCCCTTGTGCTCCCCCAATATAAATATATATTGGATTTTTATTCTTTGTTTGGTTCTGATCTGGTTAATACATCATTGTCTTATGCAAAAATTTAGTAGCAGTAAATTTTTTACTGCTTTCATTTTCTCTCATTTTCTTTTTTTGTGTTTTTTTTGGAGGAATGGCAAAAACTCATCCAATATAGGTTAAAAGGTTAGTAATTATAAGCTACCTAGCTAGTAGACACCAAGTTTCGAATTCCAGATCTTTGTGAACTTGAAACAAGCACCCAACCAATTAGGTCAGCTTGCTTGCAAGCTAGTTCTCTTTGTGGTTGTTTCTATCCTACTTGCATGGAGGCCTTCCTGCCTTATGAGACCGATACACTTTATCGTCCGATATGTTATCTGTGATGCAATATAATTAGGTTTCGTGCCTTTCCGATTGAAAAAAAAAAAGAAAAAAAGAAGTGTCCAAAGCTAGTAAATTATTTTCTGGAAATGTGTTGTTTTAGATAACTTTCTATGAACTGGAGTAAATATATACATTTGTTAAGCAATCTTTTGCAATAGCTTTTGCATGTATGAAGATTTGGAACAATCTCAACCATTTTTGTTAATTATGATCACTTTTAAAGTCTAAGAATTTTATTTTTTTTAGAACAGAAAGCACTTATGTTCTCTCACACGTTCAAGTAAATCTCGATCATTAATTTTAAATTCTTGGATGTTTTCTCAGGAAAATTTTTATGGAATAAAAACTTTCCCAATAACTCAATATGCATGGGACAAACAAAAAATGATGGGTACCCAGGGGTACTCAAAAGTGAAAGTGATGATATCATGATAAGTGTTAATGGTATCTTTTCAAAAAAAAAAAGATAAGTGTTAATGGTGCATGATGATGGAGTAATTATTCAGTGGTTGCCACACATTCTTGTATGTGGTGCCCCAAGATCACCGGATAATTTTTTTTATGATCGATGACCCCTTGGTACTAGGTTTACGATGAGTAAAAATTGTTTAAAAAGCGAGATTTTACGTACCCTCATACTTTCGATAGTGTTTTTGCTAAAGAAAATACACTTTGGAATGATTTGCTTGAATATTTGTAAATCCATATGCATAATATTATAAACAGATGACAATCTTTTTTCCAATAAAAAGAATAAGAAACCTAGAGCAATCATCACATCATAATTTCCGTAGATGAAGACGGGCTTGTTCATTTTTGGTTTTAAAGAAAATTTGAGTTGAGAGAGATAGATAGAGAAAATATATTGAGGACGTGCGCAAGAGTTTTAAAGCACCCAAACGAACAAATTCTTAGTCTCTCATGAGTCCATGGCACCAAACCCCCAAGACAAACAAAAATGCTAGGGGTACATATCAGTTTTGTGGGGCCCACTTCGGGTCCCTCAAAGATGATTCGAACCACCCATTATTTTTCAAACATTTTTTTATGGAGCCCTGTGAAAAATCAGCACAACCCGATATCGGTAAGGATTTTTTCTGAATTTGCGGGGGGTAATTGCTTAGTTTCGCCCCTACAAATTCAGAAAAAATCCTTACCGATTTCGGGTTGAGCTTATTTTTTACAGTACTCCATAAAAAAATGTTTTAAAAATAATGAGCGATTTGGATCATCTTTGTGTGACCTGATTTGGGTCCCACAAAATTTGTACGTACATTGTATGTACCTCTAGCAGCACTCCAAGACAAATGATAAAGAAACTAATTATGTTTGTGTTTCTTAAAAAAAAATTGATAAAAAACCGATGATCAAAACGGTCTATTTTGACTTAATAAGCAAAGTGTTAATGGCGCACAATGATGGAGTAACTATTCAGTGGTAGCCACACATTCCTGTATGTGGTCCCCCCAAGGGCCAAGACCACCGGATTATTTTTCTTTAGGATCGATGACCCCTTGGTACTAGGTTTAAGATGAGTAAAATTGTAACAAGTGACATTTCTAAACACACTTATATTCGGATCCCAATATGTCTCCGTAACACTTTCTTTTTCCTTTCGGCAATTGATTTTGATGCTTCATTTTTTTTTTATAATCACACAGAAAGACAAATAATCCGGTAATATGATTATCAAAAAATTAGAGCGACAAAATCATATTGTTCCTTTCTTTTTTTTGGAACTGTATAGATTTGGTGAACATGGGTAGGACTTGGACATCAGATCCGTCCTTTTCTTTTGTTGGGCCCCACCGGTGCTACTCCTTTCCCCTGTCAATCAGTCGTCCAAATTCTCCCCAAATCCCTCCTAACTAAATTCAGAGTACGACTTGGTACATCTTTAGACAGACAGACAGACAGAGAGAGAGAGAGAGAGAGAGACAGCTAGTCTGCAGCGTGAGAAAGTGGAGAGATGTGTCATAGACGGTAGTGTGTACTCTGAGAAAGAGCTGACGAAACATTGAAGAAACCTCCTACTGCACATTCATTTTCTACTGAAAAAGGTAAAACCCATTTCCCTTTCCCATTCATCTCATTGATTCATTAGTACTCTTTTTATCTCAATTTTTGAAAAAATGGGTTTCCTTCGAAATCTTGTTTCCTTATGGTAAATCCTTTTCCTTTGTTTTTTCATTTTGGTAATTCTATCAGTGCTTCCCATTATTGAGTATTACCCTATTTACTCTACAACTCCTTTGGCAGGTTCAGGAAGTCTCATTTGTTGATTTTGGAAAGCAGTTTCTGTTCTTCTTTGGGATCATTCAATTTGAGGACTGGGTTTTGCGTGATTTGAAGGGGAAAGAAAGATCGTACTTTCGTTATCTTGGTGATTGCGGAGCAAGTAAGTATCTTCTGGATCTGAATTCTCTTGGAATCCATTTTTGGTTTATTCTAAAGTTTTCTCACTAGTCTGAAAAGTCAGTCTTTAGATTCCATCATTCTTTGTAATTTGAAGTGCTCGTTTAGATCTATCATGCCCCTAGAGTCTTTTCAGCTCAATTGAGTGGCATGGAGGATTTCATTGCTTTTCTCCTCAATTTTGAGAAAATGGTTTTTTTTTTTTTTTCCCACTTATAGATACGTTTTTTTTTTTTTTGGTTTGACGGTCAGGGTGTCTGGGGAGTGGATTCAAAACGATTTTACTGCAAGGATTGGCATTACAAATTTCCAGCTTTTCATCCATTAAATAATATTTAAGTACTTGAAAAGTTTTTTTAAAATTGTCAAATTGTAAATAGTTAGTTACCCAGATCTGATTATAGGTCCTTAAATAGTAAAATGGAAAAAAAAAATTGCAATTTTAAAAGCTGTCCCTAAAGGGCCCAACAAATTCGTAATTGGCATTAGCGGATTTTTTGGAATTGATTCTTTTATCACATTGGACGATTTTCCATCATTGAATGGACCCATTCGAAAATAGTAGGATGATGACAAAATTATTAAAGATTGGCATTGCTTATTTCTATTCAACAATGTATAAATAGAAATAATATGCTCTCCGGGCGGTCAAAAGCAGGCCATCCACGCTGGGACTAAAGGATTCACAAAATTATGAAAGATTGGCATAAACTCCAGCTTTATTTTGTTGGGGCCTCTGCACTTCTGTTGAAAACATTTTTTTAGCTCCACTATGCATTTATATAGCAGACTTGCTTTCTCTCCATCTCAAAACAACTCTCTACATGTAGGATGCATGGGATATCATGCCTTGAAAGGAACCAGTGACCATGTAAGTATGAAGCAGTGACCCTATTAATATGGATCTCAATGAGGAAAGCTCCAGATTCGGATCGTTACGCAACACGACCTTAAGGACTCTATCATCTTCCTCGTCGGCATTCTTTTCCGCGAATCAATCACCCTTTTTCTCCCCAAGATCACCAGTTTGTCAAATACCGACACGTTCTGACATTCCACGTGGCATTGCCAAGAGAGGTGTTGATTCCGTAAATCCCAATTTAGGAATTCCAAACCTCGAATCGCAGGAAAATATCAGATTTCCCTCCTCAGACATTGCATCTGTCCCCGCTGCATCTACTTCGAGTAACTATTGTAAGTTGGACCATGTTCCTTCCTCAGCTGGCATTTCAAACAACACCCTGTCTTGTTATGGTAATGAGTATTTCAAGCACAGAGAAAAGCAGAAAAAGATTGGGAGAATCCATGGTACTTCATACACTCAGGCTCCAACTTCATTTTCCTCTAACAGACTAAGGAGCTGTGATGTGTACATAGGTTTTCACGGTCAGAAACCATTACTAATGAGATTTACTAATTGGCTTCGTGGGGAGTTGGAAGTTCAAGGGTTCAGTTGTTTTGTAACAGACAGAGCTCGGTGTAGGAACAGTCGGAAACATGGAATTGTTGAGAGGGCAATGGATGCATGTACTTTTGGAGTTGTGATCTTAACCAGGAAATCCTTCAAGAATCCATATACTGTTGAGGAGCTACTATTTTTCTCAGGCAAGAAGAATTTGGTTCCAGTGTATTTTGATTTGGGTCCAGATGATTGCCTCGTGAGGGACATAGTTGAGAGAAGGGGGGAGTTATGGGAAAAGCACGGGGGAGAACTCTGGCTTCTTTATGGAGGAAGTGAGAAGGAATGGAAAGATGCTGTTAGTGCCCTCTCTCGTGTCGATGAGTGGAAACTAGAGGCTCATGATGGTAACTGGAGAGATTGTATCCTGCGGACTGTTACCGTTTTGGCATTGAGGTTGGGAAGGAGAAGTGTTGTGGATAGATTAGCCAAATGGAAGGAAAAGGTGGAAAAGGAGGAATTTCCTTTCCCTCGAAATGAGAATTTCATCGGCAGAAAGAAGGAACTCTCCGAGCTGGAGTTTATGCTCTTTGGTGATGTTAGTGGAGATGCTGAAACGGATTACTTTGAACTCAGGACCAAGGCCAAGCGTAGGCGAAAGAATGTTACAATTAGTTGGGGTAGGAGCAGTTCTGCAGAGGAAAGATGGAGAGAACGACAAACAGAGAGTGGTAAAAGGAAGGGAAAAGAACCAGTCGTGTGGAAAGAGTCTGAAAAGGAGATAGAGATGCAAAGTACTGAAGATCAGCACCAACCACCAAAACTAAAGAGTGGTGGAAGGCAGAGAAGAAGATCGATCAAAGTTGTGTATGGAAAAGGTATTGCTTGTGTATCGGGAGAATCGGGAATTGGCAAGACAGAACTACTTCTTGAGTTTGCATATCGATTCCACCAGAGGTATAAGATGGTTCTGTGGCTAGGAGGGGAGAGCCGATACATCCGCCAAAATTATTTGAACCTCTGGCCATTCCTAGAGGTTGATGTCGGGGTAGAGAGTGGCTTGGAGAAAAGCAGGATCAAGAGCTTTGAAGAGCAGGAAGACTCAGCCATAGCAAGAGTTCGGAAGGAGCTTATGCGAAACATTCCATTTTTAGTGGTGATTGATAATTTGGAGAGTGAAAAGGATTGGTGGGACCAAAAACTCGTAATGGATCTTCTTCCCCGTTTCGGAGGAGAAACGCACATTCTTATATCCACGCGTCTCTCTCGTGTAATGAATCTAGAGCCTTTAAAACTTTCTTACTTGTCTGGTTTCGAGGCGATGTTGTTAATGCAGGGAACTGTTAAGGATTACCCAATCACAGAGATAGATGCTCTTCGGGTTATTGAAGAGAAACTTGGAAGACTTACCTTGGGCATTGCCATTGTTGGAGCAATTCTCTCCGAGCTTCCCATAAATCCTAGTAGACTATTGGACACCATTAATCGAATGCCTTCAAGGGACTTAACAAGGAGTGGTAGGGAAACTCATTCATCGAGAAGAAATAACTTCCTTTTGCAGCTCATTGAGGTTTGTTTCTCAATATTTGACCATTCGGATGGCCCAAGGAGTTTGGCAACTAGAATGGTGCTTGCAAGTGGTTGGTTTGCACCAGCAACCATTCCAATTTCTCTGTTAGCTCTGGCTGCTCAGAAGATACCCAAAAAACACAGCCGTACCAGGTTATGGAAAAAGTTTTTTCGCTCCCTGACTTGTGGGTTTAGAGCATCGTACAGTAAGAGATCAGAAGCAGAAGCATCTTCAATGTTGTTACGATTCAATATTGCGAGAAATTGTACGAAGGAGGGGCATATCCAGTTGAATGAAATGATCAAGACATATGTGCGAAAGAGAGGAATCACAGGAGTTGCACAGGCCATGGTACAAGCTGTTCTAACCCGCGGATCTATTCCCCACCACAATGAACACATATGGGCAGCATGTTTTCTGCTGTTTGGATTCGGGAACGACCCAGTAACTGTTGAGCTGAAGGTGTCCGAATTGTTGTTTCTTGTAAAAGAAGTGATATTACCACTCGCTATCAGGACATTCATCACTTTCTCGCGGTGTAGCGCTGCTTTAGAGCTCCTTCGCCTCTGCACAAATGCATTGGAAGCTGCAGATGAAGCATTTGTTACCCCAGTTGAAAAGTTGTTGGATAAATCTCTGTGTTGGAAACCTATTCAGACAAGTGCCCAGTTGAATCCTTGCCTTTGGCAGGAGCTAGCACTAGCAAGAGCCACCGTGCTTGAAACACGGGCGAAGTTGATGCTAAGAGGAGGACAGTTCGACATAGGGGATGATCTGATTAGGAAGGCAATTTTCATAAGAACTTCAATCTGCGGAGAGGATCATCCAGATACCGTTTCTGCTCGTGAAACTCTGGCCAAGCTCACTCGGCTTCTTGCCAATGTTCAAATTCATACTTCGCCATAGATTCGTTTTCCTTTCATTTTCCCCTTTTGGTAAGCAGAGTTTACATTATAATCACACAAAGCTTCAGAATAAGACTAATTTAGACAGTTGAATGGAGAACTTGTTCATACCAATTTTGATATTGATGAGATCACTTCAGTTTCCAGATTCTGTGTTTTTTGGCTTTTTTTTTTTGCAGTAATTCGTCGTCTAAATCACATCGTTGACTGGCCTTGATTGACTGAGTTTGTGATCTTACGCGTTCTCCATTTCCGATCGGGACTCAAGGATCTGTTTTGTTCAGTTATAAAAGCTCTTGGTGTTCACTTGGTATGAACTACTTGTCACCTTAACCCTGAGTGGTTTCGAGTAGTTTGAAGTCTCTCTCTCTCTCTCTCTCTCTGGGAAATTTTGAGGTAGCACGTACGTGAAGTTTATAACAGGCTCTTCGAAACAAACTGACATTCAGAATAGAGAGCGAAAAAATCAGCGAAATCTGGTATTTGTCATCTGACGATAATGAAAATCTATCTGATTCCATTTCTGAATCCAATCCATCAACCTAGAAATGCAATCAGGCATCCCATTGTAATCATGCATATCGATATAAAATCTAACGATATTAATGTAAGACTCAAGGATTTCTAAAGAAATTGAGGCCTCATGCAAATTAGGTTTTATTATCAAGATTCAAGACCCTACATTATCATGTGTGCAGAAACAAAACAACTCAAAATGGATTAAGCTTTTGCCCTAAGTATCGGCTTCACCAGCAGCTGCATCATTGCTAGTCATATTCATCCTCGGTCAGCCCCTCATAGCTCGATGTCTCCTCTGGTGCAGCTCCGGCATCTTCTGGTTTCGCGTGTTTCTCACAGTAATCTGGAAAGCTAAGAACCGTGAGTCGAAATTGATAAGACACTGACACGCAGAAACTCCGACGCTACGATTGGATCTTGGGAATTTTCTAGAAATTTATGAATATTGCAAGTAACACTTGAACAGGAATAGTTCAAATCACTTTAGTAAACATGGGATGAGCTCGATATTGCCCTCACAACAAGCATGATGCACCTGAGGGCACAAGACCCACCCGAAATCCAACCTTGCATAGTTTTTTTTTGACAAACAAAATCAACCTTGGATAATTGAAAGAACTTTTATTTGGAAATCCACAACCCACATTTGTACTCATTAGGCAAACATTTTATAAAAGAGTGTCCAGACCAGCTTACGGGCACCTCAATCAGTCCCAAGATTTTGAAGTTAATGACCGAACATAACTCCAAGGGTCCTAGGAAAATTTTGAGACAGTGTCTTCCATATCAAACACAGCTAGCTCACGGAGATGATCACCACAACCACCACAGTTCTAGGTAACCGCTAGCTTCACTGTCGATGATATTGCCAGTTTGCCACCATATCAGTGGCCATTGCCATAGCTGTTTTATCATGCATCCAAATAACAAACCAATTCCTTTTTATCGCAAAGAAAACAATCTTTCAAATCAGAAAAACACAAAACAACCTCTCTTCTTCCTCCCAAAAACTGAAAAAAGAGAATAAAAAAAAAAACCTTGGGGAGTCGCAGATGAGGGAAATAAGAATATAGTCGTATAGTATATCACTTGCTTCTACCATGGTACTTCCAACATTTCTCTCAAATCAAGCATGATCCCATTCTTATAGTCCTCCTGCTATAACATTTCTTTCCAAAAGATTCACACTCTCAGATCAAGCATCGTATACCTCCACAATGGAACAATTGGCATTCATTCTTCGTTTATTGGCAACTAATCGGGGGTAAAATATCTGATCAATGAATTAACTTAGTAGAGAAAATCTTGAAGTTAACCTAAAGCTGATCAAAGAAGGGGCAAATGGAGTACAAACAGCACAATGGGACTTCAACACATTCAAGGGCTTTCAAAACTAGAACACTAACTAAACTTACCATTACAAGTAAAAACATGTATGTGTCATCAAAACTTGCAGCGTTGAACAATCCAAGTATTTGGCATCGCGCCACAATATTCACAAGCCACCACCCAGATGATCTGTACAACAGCTGCCGAAACCGATGCGACTATAACTACAGAAACTTTACGTTGCGCTCATCCAAAATTTCAACTCATGCACATGAGACCACAATGTAGCAACCGCTCTCCCTGGCTCTCTCAGAGCCCAGCACCTAAGCTTGCACTAAAAATCAGCGCACTGCTTATTCTCAGTGCATACAAGTAATTTGGAGCCTGGCACATTTAGTGACTCATACCCATAACTACCACCTACACATCCAAATTCTGTTTCGTCATCATCACTGTCTATGTCTTTTGGAGTCACCCGGTTTTGATACGCTCTGCGTCGGACAAGGAATACGTTTAAGTAATATCTCACCAACTTCTCCCTTGTTTTAGTAGGAAGGAACTTGTATACCTCAATGTCCCAAAAGAACTTGTTTAGGGATGGCGGTTTCAACCTTACCATATCTTTAAATCTCTTTTCTTCTGCAATGGTCCACGAGAGCGAAACTTCCTCACCCATCCGATCAAACCCCCATTGATAAAACAAAGACCCAAGTTCAAGTTTTAGTTTCATCCTATTCTCGGCAATGTGAAATCGGATGCACCTAACAGAACCCGGAATTTGACAGCTACATGAATCTTGTTTCCCTTTTCCAAAAGGATCTTTTTCCATAAGGGATTTGTGTTTCCTATTTTGCGAGGGCCAGAACCTCGTGCCAAGCCACTTTGAATCACTTTCGGCAACTATGCCAGTCCATTCAGGGACTTCAGCTTGAAAGAGAGGGCCCACAGAAACAAGCTTCTGGAAAGGCTCATCATTAAAAATGCCATCAGTTTGATTTGTGCGTCGTATATCCACACTCAGATGAGGTTGTTCCTTTGGCTTGTTCTCATCTTCCACTTTACAACTAGTTTCCACTTTAGTGGGAGAAGTTACCACTTTCCTTGGAGAGGCTGAGCAGGAGTTGCAACAGGGGCAGAAGCGGGGTTTTGTGAAAGAAGGAAGCCTTTCACTGCATCTTAATCCCTCTGCAGATCGATGATTGATAACATTGCTATCCTCGTAAAAGGATGGATGCATTTTCAACTTCTTCTGCAAGTTCAAACCATGGTTATTAGCGATTTCTGTCATATTGCTAACGAATTGTGATATATGTGAAACAAGTTCGTGGAAAATGGACAAGTGTAGACTTCTCGAAGAAACCTAGTGACAAACAATTCTCTTCCTGCTATTGAGACATTGAAGATTTTGAGGCATAATGGCTAAGAAGTACGGACGCTTCAAAGGTGGAGTGTCATGTTGGACACCCATGTCAAGCACAATGTTCTAATATGTTACCTGACTGCAAAAAAGCTCTATCAGATTCCACAACAAGTATTCGATGAGCAGGCTGGGCAAAACTTGTGTGATACAAGAGAAGAATTTGTAAGACTCTACTTAAATAGTTACCCTCTACTGAAATTAAACTGATTCCCAAACCAAACCGAGCCATAAGTCCCAATCCATTGAGGTCGGCTACTTGAATGTGTTTTTTCTATTTAGCTCTGTAGAATGGCATCGCATTCCGTGATTTAAAGCTGATACTCCATTAATCAATATTGCAAGGCAAGCCAATAACGTAGTGGGGAAATGTGTATGACAATGTAATAAAAAAACAAATTACTGTTGACAACAAAGAAAGGTGCAGTAAAGGCCAAGAAGTTGCACAGACTTTAGTGCAAAGAAAACGATAAACCATAATTAAGTGGCCAGTGAAAACAATATGGCTGCACAGATTCTGATAGCCAGTCCACCAAGTTGAGTTATGGCTTACAAAAGTATCTGATGTTGATGACTTGCACCATACTTTCATGTTCAAGTTATAGTTTTGCACCCAAAATCTTGCCTCTTTGCTTCCTTCATGCATGTCAAATTCATGCATTATGTCAAGTATTTCAGAGAAGATTTCCAGACTGTGTTGTCGAAGGAAGCAAATTCCCCGCAAAACATTTTATAATTCTCAATCCATATTGGATTTTGCGAGCTGTTCCACAGCTGGATGTGACTCCAAGAGCCAAACAGGAATGAGTACCGCAGTGAAGAGTCAAGATCAGGCTCCATAATAGAATGGTTAACCAATCTTTTCATATCAAACAATTGGTACAAATAACAAGGGCAAATGACAGAAAACACGACTTAATTGAATTACCCAATGATCTTAGGCAAGCAAGCACTACAAAGATTTTTTGCTCCTGTGCTTTAAAAGTTTTGACATAATTTTAGAAGGCCTTGACCAAGAAACACTTTATCCATGGTCTCCCACAAAGTACAGGAGAATCAAACTATCAATGTCCACACCAGTATATTATATATATATATATTTTTTTTTTTGAACTGAACACACCAGTATATTACACCCATTTCAATCGCATAACAGATGAAACTCCGTGCATTATGTAATCATCATTATGTGAATCATAACACGTTATATTTTCTTAGGTAATGAATTGTGCATCGCATTCCAAACAATGCATATAAGATTACATATTATGATTCAAACCACTGAATTTCACCATATTAGGCATCACATCAATAGGATGTTGGAGGTTCAAATTACACATTTATAGGTAAGGAAAGCTAGATAGATTAGAAAAGGAGAAAACACAGAAACAAACAGGTCAAAGCCTTTGCAAAAGTAAGATACATAATTATGAAGTATTCCTGGTTGTTAACTCATGAGCAAGGACCACAGAGGCAAATGCTTGAAGATTCCCTAGTTATAACAGTCATGCTTTCCATGTGAAACTCGTCAATTTTTTTTACCCTGGTTAGTTATACTGCATAAAGCTAAAACCTTGATAGGAAACCAACTCGCAGAACTGAAACAAAAAAAAAAAAGGAGTTAACTGCACCTGCAAGACAGATTCTTCAGTGTTTAAGCCAATATGCCGTCTTCTCAAAAGCACTTCCCGCGCCAACAAAGCCTGGACCCACGTTTCCTTGCTGCTATATTCCTTCCACTCAGAGCAGTCAGGTATTCTCCCGATTGCAGGATCCTCAGGATGCTTTGCAACTTCAATAACCCAATTGAGCATTCCCAACAAAGATACAGATTCTCGTTTTCTCTTCTGTAAACCATACCCATTTCTAACAACAGGCGTTTCTAAAACAGAAACTTCGTTCTCATCATGGAAACAACTTTTTTCATCATCATCATTCATAATTTTTTCCGCATTACCATGCACTTCGTTTATGCCTCTAACAACAGGCAAAAGCAGTTCTCTCCCATCAATATCCACGTCAATACATTTCCCATTTTTTTTCCTTTGCAATTCGACAAGTTTCCCTTCTTTCTTCTTCACATCCTGCTCATTACTCAATAGACCTCTAAACTCCTTCTCTAACTCCAACAACAACAAACTGAATTTCCCACTAACTTCACTCTCTCCATTTCCCAAACTCTTACCTCTAATAGCTTTTCGTAACCACTGCTCCAACTCATTTAAATACTTCATATAAACTAGCTTTAGAGATGCCATCACCCCACCATCCAACCCACATCCCTCGGCCACAAAAGCCCACAAACCATTCCGCGAAACAAAATCGTACCCGCCTAACTTCCAAGTTACCCAGAAAAGCTTAAACAAATCCGCCGGCTGCCCATCTCCGAACAATGCCGGAATAGGCGGAATTTGTTTCTCTCTAGATACCTCCCCCAAGAAAACCAAAAGAAGTTGATCAAACAAACCCTTAAGCCTCTCATTACAATCATCAACATTACCATGTTTTATCGACGAATCCAAATCGAAACATAAATTTTTCTTATTTGAAAAGGTCTGAACAGTTCCAACCTCATATAAATTAGACCCACCATTTAATTTTGACCATCCTTCCATTAACTTCGATTTTTTTTTCCTTTTCTGAAACAATACCACATGTACAATCAGAAAATCAAGAAATCACCATCATCGGAAAGACAACCAAGTTTAGATCCTTTAGGGCAAAAAAACAAGGCGATACACTCCATAGACATACTATGTTCTGTTTGTAAACGAATTTACCTCTCTATATATGCATGTGGGTTTTGCTTCTCTAGCCACCAAAAGTGTTCCATCAACTGGAAATCAAAGATACACTGAGAGTGAAAACCGGCAAAATTTTAAGGTCGGAGATTTTGGGTTCTTTTGACTTGGGAAAAATGATAAATATAGTGGAGCTTTGCCAGCATATCAGCTGGAGGTGACAAAAATGTATGGAAATTTATTTTGGGAAAATGAAATGCAAGTTACATAGGGGAAGGAAATGTGCAAAAGATGGAGAAATAGGAAGGGAATTTATGTGGGTTTGGAAACCATGATTAGGGGCTACACCTGTGGGACTAGAGTGAGGACTGGAGACAAGACTCTGATGATGAATAGGAAGGGGAGTACATCTCGCCTAGGAAGAAAAGCAAACCCTAATTTTTTTCTTTGAGGAATAGGCTGGCTGTATGGTTGAAATGATATATGTGATGGTCAATTAGCTTATATTTATAAAACTCTATTAGTAATGTTTCGTTCGCATAATCCTTCTAAATGCTCAGCGCTTGCGCTCTCTGTCTTCGATGTCGCTATGTTTAGTAGTACAAGATGTGTTTCAATGAACCTTTCATGCCCTGCACGCGAATTATATAATTTAGGTTGTGTCATGTATAATCGGCATTAACGGATCTACGATAGTCTTTTTTGATGTCAATTGGTGAAAAAATTACCCAGAGTTGTAACAATAGACGTTTTTATCAATTACTCACGTGAGACTGTCAACAAGAAAATCAATTTTTTTTTTCGATCAAACGGAAATTCACAAGAAAATCAATTTGACAACATAATCCAAGAATAACTCCAACACCGTCACGTGGTCTTAGACTCGATTTAAGGTTTTATTCCCTCCTAAGGTCTTATATTCGATTATCCTTTCCAACAACTCTTGGGACCACCTCACCCTCACGCGTAAGCGTGTAAAACGACTGTAGGAATTACTTCGACGTGCACGCAAACTGACTCGAAATACCTTGTATTTCCAAAAAAATTCCAAGAATAGTCGCCTACGAAAAACAAATTAACTAACAACGACACACTACCATACTAGAGGTGCTCCATTCTCCTAACACTTTTTTCCTTATTTACTTTGTGTATTTTGTTTGTCTTTTTTGAATTTTTTTGTTAAATTTGTGTTATATTTTTTGGACTAATCATCTGTGTCGACGAGGGGAGTCTAAAAAGTACAAAATTGTGATCAAAAGCAAAAATAAAAAAGGTTCACTAAGGACGAAAAAAATATCAAATAACTGTTTTTTTTTTTTTTGTCAAAAGTGTCGTCTTATATGAATTTTTTTTGCAACATTGACCCACATTTTTATACTTTTCTGATTCTTCTCGTCAAAGCAAATGATCAATTCTAAAAATTATGACAAAAAACTTAACAAAAAGCTACGAAAAATAAAAAATACAAAAAAAAGTTTTAGACGAAAAATTTACAAGAATGAAAACTTATAAATTAATTCTTGTACGTTTGCTGCAAAATTTGACCCATTCATCTCTCACCTAAGATAGTACAATGATGGTCAACTGAGTTATGCCTAATATATAAGACAAATTTGCACCACCAAGTGACTCCTTTGAATGACTAATAACTACTTAGATTTTCTTGCTTAACTTTGAAGTAGTAAGTTTCGTAATCGATTGGTGGATTAATAAACATAATCGTTAATGCTAAGAGCATGGGGACCTACGCTTCGCGGCGCCTTTGCCAGTAATGTGGTTGTTCGTGGCGGAACCAGAATTTTTTATTCAGGAGGGTCAATTTAAAAGAAATATTTTCATACAAAAATATACTCAATGTATGGTGTAGCTTGTTTTAATGTCGACAAATGACGATGCCCATGTGTGGTTACATTCGTCTTTGAAAGAAATTGGAAGAAATTTACATAGCAATGCAAAATAACTTGAATTTCTCACCGGATCAATTGAAAACAATTTGGATTTGTAGAGATTGTTATTACTATACAAATCATAATCACATTGCATGTAATATTAGTAAAATTTTATATTTCGGGAGGACGCAGGGCTGCAAACGAGTCGAGCTTTGTCGAACTCGAGCTCGACTCGTTTACTAAACGAGCCAAAAACTCGAGCTCGAACTCGGCTCGAGCTTAGTCATTTACTAAAACGAGCCGAGCTTTTTTTGAACGAGCCGAGCTCCACTCGGCTCGTTTACTTAACTAGCCGAAAACTCGAGCTCGAACTCGAACTTGGCTTATTACTGCACAAGCTGAACAGAACTCGCGAGCTGCTCGGTTCATTTACAGCCGTAGGCCGACATAACTTCACCAATGGTGGTTGCGATGTGATATATATTCTACTGATGGTTGTGTGGTGGTGCTAATGACAATGACGGTATACTTTCAACCTCGAATGTTTTGTCTTAACCATAAATGTGAATCTAATCAATTACTCCTATATGTCTTTGAATGCAGTATTGACATTTTCGATACTGCCATTAATTAAAACTATTATTGGATGCAACTCTTCACCTTTTTCTCTACGTAATAATAATAGCACTTTTAGAAAATTATTTTCTATTTTTGTATGATAAATCCAAAATGCATAATTTTGTGTCATCATTATCAAGTGAGAGAACGTCTCTTTTAATTACTTCCCATGCCGATGAGAAATTTTTGGGTGCCGAGCGGATGCCACGTGGCAGTATATTGGTGATCCCAGCCGGTCCAGATTTTTTTTCCTCCCCCGACCACTCTCTCCTCTTTTTTATTCTCTCTCTAAAATCCAAACTGTCCATACGAGGCTGGGTGTGGTACCCGTCCGGGCACCCAAAAACTTCTCCATACCTATACACCATTTGCTCCCGAGAAGCTTTTGGCTGAGATTTGAACCTTTAATCAATTTCCTAAAAGAGATGAAGCAGCTATTATCCAAAAGTAGAAAAGACATAAAAAAAAAGTCTCGTGCATAATTTCTTTCTTTCAACTCTAGACTAACGTTACTGGGTATTCCCATTCTCATTCCTATCATCATCATCGTTGCAGCTTGCGAGTTTGAGGAGGATAAGATCGATTGGATGAAATTGTTTTATTGACGCTATAAATTTTTCGTTTGCACCTTGATTCCCAATTTCCAATTTTTGAACCATAACATGCCCAACGCATGCTTTCGGGTGCTTAATTAGCCACTACAATTTTCGAATTATCCCTCATTTCCTAAATTTTAAAATTACAGATACTCCATTGTTTCGAGAAATTGGAGATTTTTTCCTCCAATAAAATAACAACCCGTTTTAGAAATTAAAAAAATAAAAATTTTAAATCCAGGTACACTCTAATCGGATTAGCGAAAAAGTGACTTGTTGTAGATCGAGCGGTTTTATTTTCTTTTCTGTAGCAGAGTGACGAAGAAAAAAGATTGAGATGAAGATTATTCCTTGGGAATTTGGTTTATGTTCTTCTTCAATTTTACTTTAGACAATCAAGAAAGAATATGGAGTACAGGTTTCAAAAAAATAAATAAAAAATTACTCCGTATCAAGAAAGAATATATAAATAGCATCAACACCACCACAGCAGTAAAATACACTTGTTGGCATAACAGAAAGCATTTTCTAGGTGGGAATCATATTTTAGAGAGCTTTTCATTAGTACTTATTAAAAAATTTTGGAAGTCCCAAAAGGCGAAAGCCTTGGATGCTTTAGATTGCATTATTTTGTCATTTTTATGGAGAAAATTTTCAGTGCCGGGTGGGCACGGGGCCACGTGGTGTCCTGTATCGATCTCGGCCGTTCAACGAAATCTTGGACGGCTGAGATCTGTTCGGCTGTCGACGGGTATTTTACTTATTTAACATTTTAAAATTAGCTGAACAGATTTGGACTTCATTGGACGACCAAGATGGTGCATAGCACCATGTGGCCGTACCCACCCGGCACTGAAAAATTTCTCCATTTTTATGGCTTTAGCATTTGATTACCATTTGCCTTGTACACAATTGTTTAAAAGAAAAGAAACTTGACACTCAAGCAAACCAACTGGGTTAAGATTAGTTGGTCAGAACTTTTGCATCTCACTAAGAAGTCAAGAATTCAAATCTCTCCGTCCGTTTATGGGTGTTCTTCCCTTATAGGACTTTTTTCCTTGCTAAATTGGCCAAGACTCTTGCATCTTACTAAAAAGTCAAATTCAATTCTCTACATCTGTTTGTGGGTGTTCTTTCCTTATAAGGCTTTTCCTTTCTTTCTTTGTCTACCCTATAATGAGCTTATTTTTTGTATTGGTTGAGTTATTAGGCTTGGTTGTCTCGTGAACTCTCACGATTGATGTAGAATTTCGGATTTGTACTTTGTACTTCAAATATGATATAAATGATCTCTTCTATCGATTGATTGAAAAAGAAAAAAACAGAGAACCCCCCTGCCTTACTACAACATATGGACAGAAGGGAGAAGGTTGTGAAGGTGGCCTCAAAGGAATCTCTATTATCGCAGATCAAAATAGTACTAGTATAATCAGTTGCAATTTACAGGAACCATTCAAATGGCGGAAATAAAATATGGCTGGCCAAAGGCGCCAAACTTGCAGCTACAGAGAAATTAAACTAGAATGGCACAAGAGAGAGAGAGAGAGAGAGAGAGAGAGAGAGAGAGAGAGAGAGAGAGAGAGCAACAAACTATCTAACTAGCAACAGAAAACCAAAGAAAACACGATGCTTCTCTTTCGTTACGCAAACTATCAAGCTAGCAATTCTATTCCTCTCAATTCTATGCAAGTCCTCAGTTATGTCGCCGATAATCTGATATGTGAAAACCAAGAATGAATTTACAGAAAATGGACCCAGGGTATTGTATCATGGTGATCTTCCTTTGGTTTTCACTTTCCTTTCTCCTATCATATATTTTGCCCAAGCTCAAGAAAATGAACTCACAATGACACTTGGCATTTAAGAGAGATTTTAAGCAGTAAAATGAGTATATAGACAAAACTCACCGAAAAGGGGAAAAAAAAGAGAAAATGAAAACTCTCCCCCACCCTATTATAACCTCTTACTCAGAACTTCAATCGTGGAGAGGCAAGAACTTCCATTGAAGAGTAGCAGATAGCTAGACATCGACAGGGGGAGTGAATATCATTTCCTACGCAAAAGGAAAAGTGTTTCGTCGATATTTAGAGTAACAAAATGGACTGAAAAAAAAGTAGTCCTAACAAGAATAAAAAAGTAACTTGAGGCTAAGAAATCAATGACAGAATTAAAGTACTCACAACCAAAATCAATAAATTGACGCACCTGATCACACACTGGACAAGTGTCACTCCTTTCCATCCATTCGAGAATGCATGCAAGGTGAAAATGATGCTCACATTTTGTGATGATTTTTGGATTATCATCATCATACTCTGCAAAGAAACAAGAAGTTATATCCACCAACTTTCTAAGTCAAAAGACTCCAAACACGAGACGAAAAGCTAACTGCAGCTAAAACTCCAAAAACAGACTCGGAAATACTGCACAACAGCAAGGATCTGCTTGGATAGGTGAGAAGAGAAATCGCTTACATCTCCATTTCCCTCCAAAAGTCCTGATCCAAACAAATCCTTTAGAGTTCGGGCAGCAATAGAGGATAAAGATAATGAGTTCTACAATCTCATTACCTTCAAGACAGGTGGGACATTCCTCTCCAACCAAAACAAGAGGTTCACTGGACTTTTTTAGTTCCCCAGACTTCTCAAGTTCAACTTCTATCTCCATTGATGAGGCTAGTTCTGTATCCTTTTCAACTTTGTAGTCAGATTTCTTCAGGAGTTCATCTAGTGTTTCCAGGATGACGTTGCCAGAAATTGTTTCGTCAACAGTTCCAGTATTTGCAGTATGCACTGGGGCATCATTCTTGTTGCCACAAGTTTCTTGATTACTTGGTGGTGTTTGAGGACGGCCTAGATTCACATCATATGGCAACGGCGCTGGAGGAGGTCTGTAAGTGTCAGGAGATGAAGTTTCCAAATTGGTGTTGACTAAGAGCCCTGTAGAGAGTGCAGCCACCGTGCCATGGTGAGATGATAAGGGCTCACGCTCCTCTGACGCTCTTGGATACTGCACAATAGAGTGAACATCAAACAAAGTCCATAAGGATACACAAAGACTTCAATAACAAATCTAACCCAGCTGACAGTGAAACCCATTCCATAGCATCAAGAGGGAGACAAGTATTAGATTAATTCCAGTTTGTACCGTCCATCAAAGATAAATAATAATAAATGAAGAAAGAGTGCCAATATATCAAGTCATGATATGTGGTCATTGTGGTATATATGGAACAACAGGAAAAAGGGGGTAGGCAGCCAGATAGTTTCAACCAGATTCACCAAATAATCAGATAGCAAAACGAGATTGAAGCCAGTTCTTGAAGCAGGTAAAATAAGCTAAAACATATAATCTGAACATCAAGCTGGAAAGGTGGGTGCACTCACTGAACAAAAACATGTCATAGAAATTAATCATCATTCACATGTCCATCTGTTTCTGAAGGCTACGACATTGTCAAGTTGTCAACATGTTTAAGCTGGGAAAAAAATTACCTACACAAATCCTATGTTCAACTGAACGAATAACTCAACGGGCCATGCACTTAAAAAACTATTCCATCCATTACCAAGAGGAGATGACTGATACTTGAAACAGCTTCTTGCATAGTTTGCCAATACTAAGCATTATACTCTAGTAATATGTAATCATCTAACGGATTCAACCAAGTTGAAAAACATGATTGTTCGCAATTGGAAACACACAAGTCATCGCTATTTGAAACCTGTACTCCCAAGTCCCAATTGGTAATTGCTTAAGAGCCAGCCCCTTAAACTGTTAGATTTTGGAGACCTCTAAAATGAAGACAAGCTTCCTTGCCCCTATATTATAATGCTGGTTAAGCACAAACATACATCATGATTCTTAAACAATGGTACAAAAGGAAACATGCACTCTCGTCAGCTTCTTCAGAAAGTTAAACGAAGAAGACAGGAAAGACCAATTTCTTTTTATTTGTGATTCATCTAAATCTATGAAGCACCGACACTCCTAAAGGGCGCCGTACCCACGTATTGGACACGGGGACACGGGGACACGGCGGGGACACGGCCAAATACGTATGGGACACGCCACGTGGCGTGTCCAATAATTTATATTATTTTTTGATAGGGGACACGGCGGGGACACGGCTGGGGACACGGCTAGGGGTCAAAATGTAACTTTTTAAAAATATTGGAGGTTAATATGAAATTATTTAAAACTTTTGGGTTAAAGTGTAATTTTTTCTTTAAGACATTTAAAAGGGGCCGACTGTTCTTTTTCATCCTACTCTTCACTTCAATTCCAAGCCCTAGACACGACAGACGACTGAAGACGAAGAAAGCTCTGAGACTCCTCTCCTCTCCTCTCTCTCAGGTATCTCTCTCTCTCTCGTCCCTCTGTCTCTCTCGTCTCTGATCTGTCTCTCTCGTCTTTACTCAGTCTCTCTCGTCTCTGCTCTGTCTCTCTCTCTCTGTCTCTGTATATATGTGTGTATATATATGTATAACTGACTCTCTCTCATCTCTCCTGCATACTGTTTTTAATGTAACTGTATATATATGTATTTATGCCTCTGTTTTTTTACCTGCGTACTGTTTTTTTTTTAAACCATGTTAATCTCATACATTAATCATATAGGCCATGTTTTCCTCAACGGGTGCTAGTAGTGCAGCACCCAGAACTGTGGAGGAAAAAGTACTTTGGCAATATGTAACTAAATTGGATAAATTTGGTGGAAAAGGCGGAAATTTCAATGTAAGCATGGAAATATATATATATATATATATATTAATATATTAATATGTACACGTGGCGTGTCCCCCGCCGTGTCCGTATTTTCATTTTTTTAGAATTGCCGTGTCCCGTGTCCGTGTCCGTGTCCCCTGCCGTATCCGTGTCCGTGTCCGTGCTACTTAGATCTAAATCCTCAACTGCAGATTTATTCTTCACAATGCATCAACTGCATATCCTTAGAAGTCCTTTAGCACCATCAAATGCTGCTATGTGGTAATATTTGCACCCAGGACATTCCTGGAGACATATCCTGGTTCTTCACACTCGGAACAGAACTTGCGTTACCACTTGGTAGATGCTTTAATCAACTCATGGGATCAATTGTTCTCAACCCCTATAGTTTGCCGCACAGGCAGTAGTTCTGAATAAGACAGATGCAACACTCATCCCGATGGATGCGAGACAGCAGATGATGTGGGAGGAGGTGTCTTTCCCTGAGAATACAAGAAAAAGTTCAAATAATGAAGCCAAGCCAGCAAACCAACCCTTGCCATGGTAAGTTTGGACCCCACCACACAGCTGTCTTCATAATTGACCACAGAATTCAACAATTCAGCAATAACCTTCTCACCAATGGACATATAAGCTTCCTATCACCAATGGCTCCAATGAACAAGGCTGAAACATTTGCAGCTATGTCACATGGTGCAAAATATAACTACTAATTGGTACCGGGGCATTTTCAAGTCATATTCAGCCACCAATGGTTGCTCCAAATCAACACAAGTTTAGCTCTCAACAACAAAAATGCGACGCTGTTCATTTATGGAAAACAAGTAGTCACGATGAAAACCATCTTATAAATCTGCTAGAGAGCACAGGGCCATACACAATTTGAAATTAGAATCCTTAAATGCTATGCAGATATATGTAAACAACTGATTAGAAAGGTAAAAAGCATCAAAACATAAAGCCCGCCTCCTTCTGTCTTGGGAAATTGGCGAGAGTAATGGAACCCAAAGAGAAGACAGAAAAAAATATATATCAAAAATGCAATAAACCCCTGAACAAAGGTGTTGAAGTGAGAAATCAAAGTTTCTGCTTAATCACATGATGTACAGTTGAAAATCAGAAATGCGACATATTCTGAATACCATAGTTATCTTCCACCAATATACAAAACAATGATGACTACAAAACCAAGTTTTTACAATTATAGACAAAATCCTGCTCAAGCTTGAGAAATTAAGGTCATTCAAATCCAAAAGACATCTTGCTTAAAAGGAGAGAGATTACGGACATGATAGAATGCAGGTGAACGGTTCACTCCTACTCCTTTAGAAGAACAGCAGCAACAGCCTCCCATTTCAATTAAGATATCTCTATTATCCACCTGAAGCTATCGGAACTTTATTCATTGCAGTCCCTTTATCTGGCCTGAGAGAAGACGCTTCATTAGATAAAAACTAAAAATCCCTAAAACCCCAAAATTATCAGTTTTGTTCTTCAATAAGCCATGGACTCTAAGAATGACTCCGAAAAAATCCATAGATTCCATAGTGCATCTAGACACTTAAGTTTGTATACCACAGCTTTAAAGAAACAACTGGACTATGAGTGTATGAAAACAACGAAGAACTAAACCACCAATATTGTTTGATATCCCATGACATAAACACTGGCTTCACTAATAAGAAAGGAATCCATACATTCAGAGGTACTATTCTACTAATTAACCTTTCTGAGGACTTATTGAGCAGATATTTTTTTCATCAGTGTTTTATTGACTGTTTATATACATGTCTTCGTCAATATTTACACAAATTCTCTGCATACATGCTCGAACCTATATAACTAATTATTTTGTTCAACCTAGTTTACTGACCACACGCACATAATTCGTAACACCACTACAATCAAAATTCTGCATCCAACACTCCCATGTCCGAACAAAATGCCTTCACGTTCCCATGAATCATGTCCGCAAATCATAGGCGCTGGAAAATCGCAAGGAGTAAAAGCAATTGAGCAAGAGTATCTGAAATTCTCTGAATTACGGCAAACGATAAAAACCCCCCCAACAACACGACCTAATTAGACCAACAAAACACAAAAAACGCCAAAACCTACGGAACACAATGATAAGATAAGATTCCACAACTGAGTAACTCACTCGCGAACATGAGCTACAAAATTCACCAAACCAAAGCATAAACCCTAACCTAACAACAACAGCAGCGATCAAAAAAGGAGTAAATGCGTACATAGATACATACATGAGGCTAAATCGAAAGCAATCATTCCATCAACCAGATTCAACACATAGGTATATAGCTGCATACACACGCATATACCGCTCAAGCATGTATAATTCATATATATACATGTGTGTGTGTGTGTGTGTGTGTAAGGAATTATACCTTGATTGATGAGAGAGAGAATCGGTTGAATGGGAGGGGGAGAGGAGGGCGGGGAAGGAGGCGTGAGGGAGTTAGGGGAGAGAGAGGACTTGGGTGTGCGCGCTTTATTCCGTGCGACAACACGGCATCGTTGGAAAAACGAGCGTCGGCTAGTAGTATTTTAAAAGAAGATTATAAAGTGAAATGATATTGTCACGTTTTTTTTTGTTATTGTCGCATTTTGTAAGTGTATTTTTGTACTAAAAAATATATTTATAGGGATGTGACAATAACAAAAAAATGTGTGGCAAAATCACTAGCCATTATAAATTGCCACTAATCATTATTCCGTCACAAAAATAAATAAATAAATAAATACTACTACGTACGTGGCTACAATTACGTACGCAGCCGCGTACATAATAAAATAAAAATAAAAATTATTCCGTCACAATTACGTACGTGGCTACAAAATAAAAGTATTATTGAAAAAGAAAAATCCCCCTAATTTTCGTGTATAGGTAGTAGTAGTAGTAGTAATAAACTTACATATATTAGTCATTTTATGTACTCATGTTTTCTAAATTTCATACATATAACTTGACCATTTTAGGATTCAACGGCCTATCATCTCACCAAACTCTGCAAGTGTTCCATTTTGACCTCTCATAAGATACTATACTTGGGCCACTTGGCCTTTTTGTGCAACATGATCGATGAATAAAGAGACTATAAATGAATATATGTTACATAGGTTAGTGATTGAATATGTGATCGAAAATATAAAGCGACATTCATTCTTATAGTTCTTTTTTTACAGTATGTGTCGTCAATTAACATCGCCTTTTCATATTTAATCTTTTTATTTATTATTTGTCTGTCAAACCTTAAAATTCTTAATGTTCCTTTTCGAAAACAAATTAGAATCTAAGTGTATAAAAAATAGACAAAGACAATTTAACGCAGAATGGAAGTTGGAAGAAACAAAAAGAAAGAAAAATTAAAGAGTTTATAAGATGACTTGATCTTTTAAAATTTCATTTATAAAGAATAATGTCAAGGTCATACGTCCAATCTCAAATTTCTGCACCCGTCCCGAATCGTGGCCAATATTATTTTCTTAAACAAGTTGAATATGAACATATAGTAAACGAATAGAAGAGGGATAATTTTATTCAAGAATGAAATTTTGAAGAAGTTAGAATTTTGACGTGATTTGTTTTATTTTGGAATTTTTTTTTTTTAAATTTTCATTTTTAAAGGAAGATTCATGTAATACTACACGTATTGATTTCTGATACCAGTATACTGTGAGTGATGCACGCGCTGGGAGTATGTGAATGGGACGCGTGGAATTAGCATATGTTTAGCGCTGAGAAGGTTTCAGGTGCCGGGCAGGAATCACACATGTGGTAGCCGTTGGCGATTATAGCATCTAAACGTATTTTGAACGATCCAAATTTTAAAAAGAGAAAAAGAATAGAGAGAGCGTTCGGGTGAAGAAAGAAAAAACGGAATAAATTTGAATCGTCCAAAATACGTTTAGACGGCTAAAATCGATACCCGCTCGGCGCTCAAAAAATTGTCGTTTACGCTAAACCGAGTTGGTGGGCCGAACTGCAGCAAACAAACTAACTGGCCACGTGGTCCTTCTTTTCAGCTCTATTGGGGCCTACGATTGACAAGTTTGTCGATGACCCGAGGGTTTGGCTTGCCCGTCTATACAAGTACATACAATCATACATTCATGTACAGATATTCAGGTGTATTGTAGTGCACCTCTGTGTAGTGTGCATACATGACGGCACACAATTTTCGATTTGATCAACTAAACGGTTCATATTAAAAACAAACACTTTCAGTCGGCTACGGTGCTGCACTACACAGCGCATTACACGGGGTGCGCTACTGTGTTTACCGCGTACATATACATTTTGAACCCGTCTTGGGCATCAAAAAAAATGATCCGATATTTTTTCAAAATGATTTATTTAGAGTGCTTATAAAAAACGAACTTTCTCGAATATCGGTAAAGGTGTTTATGAAACATCTAATTTTTTTATTTTTATTTTTTGTGTTTATAGGGAAAAAAAAATGAGTTTGGATCTAAATTTTTTATTTTTAGATTTTTCTTTTCAAGATGAACCAATAAATCACAAAAATTTGGTGCAATTAACAAATGAAAAAAAAAAAAGTGAATAACAAAAATAATAATAATCCAAGTTGCTGAATATTTATTAGTTGGGCTGGTATGGACTTTGAAGAATTTGGGCTTAGAGGTTAGGTTGGATTGGATATATTTGATTAGATTTAGGCCCAATTCATGTCGAGATTAGCTGCAATATTGATGGGCCTACATTTGGGCCAAGCCTGCGATGCACAGTAGCGAAATTTACATGGGCTTGGCCTGCAAAATTAATACTCCCGCCCTCTCAAATTGGATGTCAATTTTTGATATCCGTGCTAATTTCAATTTCTTATATCTTTCAATATGAATCCTCAAAAAATATGCAATAATATGAATCTTGTTTGATAGTTCTCGATTAGCTCTATTATACAAAATTTTCAAACTTACGAGAAACATTATAGATTGAAAGATATAAGCGACGAAAAATGACACGAGTTTCAAAAATTGTCATCCATTTTGAGACGGAGGGAGTAATATTTGGGAAATTAGCCATTATTAAAAATTTCACTTAGACCTCTAGTGGATCCTATCAAAAGATCACTTATGCTGTGTTTTGACGAGTTTTTGAGAAACTTTTTAACAAAAAAAAAATTTATGAAAGTAATGATTGGAAGTAAAGGTAATGAGTGGAGAGAGATATAGAGAGAAATGAGAATAATTATTAAAAATATGAGTAATGAGTGAAGAGTAATGATCGGAAGTATGGTTAATGAGTATTTTTTGAGTTGAAATTTTTTTTTCAAAAAAGAGAAATGAACAAGGCACTAGTAATTGTAAGATGTTAGGCATGGCTCAGTGGTTGAGCTCGCTCCCCTTCGAGCTTTAGCCAATCCCTCCCCTTTAGAATAGAATAGATGTAGATTTTCGCTACGTCTAAAAAAAAGAAGAAGAAGAAAGAAAGAGTGTATTATCATATTAATACATTTCACACTTTTAATTATAACAGCAGTTGATATTCAATTAATATAACTTTTAGTGTGGTTGATGTTCTCGACGAGATCTAACATTTCAAATAATTAAAGCGAGTCCGAAAAGAGTCCAAAAAATGCCCAAGAGAAACCTTCAATGGGGAGAATCACGAAAAAGGGGTGCTCCGATCAAGCGCCCTACACACCTCGGATGCCGTTCATTCTCGCGCGTGGCCCCTCGGTTTTTTTTTTTAAAATTTTTGGACGGCTCGGATCGGCCGTCCGGTGGCCGGAGACGGCCGGCCGGGACCGTCGGTACGATTTCGGTATATGTTTGGTCGGTATACATATCTTTATCGGAGTAATTCTGATGCGGTGTTTTGATTAATTCAGTAATCTTCTTCAGGAATCAATTTTTATGGAAATGAACTGAAGTCAAACATTTTCTTGAGGCAGGAATCTAAGATTTACTATGAGGAATGGTTGCGATCAGATTCCTACTTAGTTTGGAAATGTGATTCCTAATAAATTATGCCATCAAAAATCGCATTTATATTCCTAACAATTCCAAATCCAGAAATCATGAAAGTACGACGTCAAATTTTCATTCATCCTCAAGATTATTGTGTTTATTCGGATATACCCACTTATGTCTTTGTTTCGTAAGTTAACCGTAGATAACCAACCCACCGAATCCCAAGGGGTTCGCGGGTAGTTTTACCCTGTGATTTAAGGGTTTGCTCTCTTCATAACTTTTAGGCTTGGATGAATAGGATCTCTTTGCTAGCAGCTCTTGGGGGCCAACTCACCTCGCATGTACGCGTGAAACGGGAGCTGTGGGAGAAACTTTAGGGATTAGTCTGACGTGCTCGTTAACTGACCCGGAACACTCCGCATTGTCAAAAAAGAAAAAACCAACCCACCGCCAAGTAAATTTTGAAGAACATTGTGGGCAAAACATAAGAAAAGCAGGACGACAAGGTGAGGGTGGGTCCAATAAATAGCCAAACAGTTTGGAACAAAATCTTGTGGTGACCCATGCTTTTGCACAAAATCTTCGGCGGGGGCCCAAATATTGCCCATGCCACGTTCTTTCAGGCTAATAAGAGTAATTGCTGCCGAGCAGCTTCGTGCTGAGCGAGTGCAGAGCGATCGATTTGGCTATTTATCTTGGCACAAATGGCTTGGATCGAATTTGAAAATTCAAATTGTATTTAAATTTGAATCATCTATTTCTCGGTTAAAATTCAAGTCATCAATTGTCGAGATGAGCGGTTAATCCGGCCGCTCTGCTGTCTGCACCGCTTTGCAGGGTGCTGCCCCCCATTCCATTTTTAACGGGTGAGGAAAAGTGACCCCTCGTCCATTGACAGTAACAGAAACCCAATTAAAGAGCATTCATTGGTTGGACCTTTATGAGTGTACTACTTCAGGAGCATGGATATTTTTTTTCTCCGGATTAATTTACGCGCAGCTCAATTAATTCTCTCCACTCTGGTCAAAAGCAGATCATCTACGCTGTTGGGACTAGAAATTCACAAGAAATTACTTTTTTGCGGTCTGACCTCAAGAACCGAACCCTGATTAATCGTGTGGGTGCCAAACCCACTAACTAATCATACTACCTTTCAATCTATACTTTTTTTTTTTTAAAGGACAATCAAATGCAAATTGTATTAATGTAAACACCGATACAAGTTACACGGCCCATAGGCCTAACAAAGAGAGAAAAACAAAAACCAAAAACAAACTAACAGTAACGAAAACAAGACTCGTTGGAGCATCGCCGGAATTTCGGTCTTCAAAGTCTGAACTTCGATGGAGTTTCGCCAGAATATCCACTGCACAGCTTGATAAGGAACCACTCGCAACAGTACCGGGAAGAAGACAAGCTACTACTTCACGAGCATACAAGCTAGATGTTTGCTGATCAGTTTCAACAAAGTTTCAAGTTGTGGCATCCGGAAAAGGAAGCTTGCCTCTGTGTAATGGTGATAACTGATAAGACAAGCTGTATGTGTCTAGTTAGCTTTTGAATTTTTCTTTTTAAACTCTATATTCTCTTGGATAAATATAATGTCTCTGTAAAATTATAAGTAAATGTTCTTCTCAATAGAGCGTACGATGATTAACGGTTCATATCACACATTAAGGAGTCCAAGAAAAACCCACGCGACCAAATCTAAACGGGACTGGACGATAGGACGAATAGAGGTGAGGTTGCTGAACAAAAACTCACATTTTCGGTCAAACCACAACACAAAAGTTGGCCCTTGGAAACAACTTGATGCACCAACTCAAAGGGGAAAATCCAGAAAAGCTAAAGTATCGAGTGAAGAAAGAGTACAGATAACATTAACGGTTAGGTATAACAAGTGTTATAGCCTATAGGGTACATCACCTACTCCGTCGACCCCCGTAAAGTCAACGAATAGCAAATCAAACCAAATTCGGCTTCACAAACCAACAAGCAATATCTAAACTCCAAGACTTCACATCAGCGACAAGTGAGCTTAAAAGTAACTGGTAATGAAGAGCTATACATAACATGAAGTTATGGTAATAATATAATCCGGGGCAAAGCCGCAACAAACAACCTAAATACTAATAAAGGGTTAGGGATGCACTCCAAAGCAGCCTAACTAAATTGGAGTCAATGGTTAGAGTTAACATGCATATATTACATTACTTCTACGACCTACTAAACATCCAATTTCCCGGTCATTCTCTGTATGTTTCAACTGATTTCAATCTCTTTGCTGCATGAATAAATTCCGAAATCACTTGGAATTCATCAATTTGCTGCCAACAAAACAGAGATTAAAAGGCAAAAATCAGTTTCAGAATCTTGTACAGTGTGCATATGCGCTTGAAAGAGAGGAATTCAATTTTTTGGTAACTGATGCATTTTTTACGTCAATCAAGTGAGAATCTTCTCATCTCTCAAGATTATTACGTGATCCAACAGCCGAAAATGCATTGGACAGGGGTATGGAAATTGGGTACGTGGGATATGAGGGTAAGAGAGAGACCTGTGAAGCAAAATGCTGCTGAACAGCATCAACCAACTGTGCTTTAGTAAGATTAGGGTTAGGGCTTCCCTGCAGATGGAAATCAATACTGAGCAAATAGAAAGCCAAAATTATGAAAGAAAGCATAAATTGTGAAAGATAGGGAAGACCCACAAGTTTGAAGCTTCGCCAATATCTCCACAAGGAGCTGGTTCCTAATTTTGCCAAGTTCGCTCTCTGATAATCAATATAGACATGAAGGGTCATTATCAACCGGCAGTTATAAATTATATTCCACGTTATCAACGTTTTCCAGTAACTCAGCAAGAATGTCACAAATAGGGCCTATTTATTTGGGATGGGAAGATTCAAACCGTTAAGTATCCGACAAGATAGTGAAAACCTTCTAGTCAGATAGAAGAGGAATATTCATTGAACTAAATCCAGCAAAAGTATTTTAAATGAATGTCTTACTTAAGCAGATGAGCAAGTTATTAGCGATTTCCTTTGTAACAACATTCAGATCACTATTTGATAAGGTTAATGTAAGAGAAATAGCCCGTAGACTTTCGCATGCCACCTCCAGAAAAGCATTCAGTTTTCTTATCTGATAATTACTGTTGAACAAAAACCAGTATAGATATGAACATCAGGCCTCCAAACAGAGGCCATCTAAATTTTGCTGCAAATCCCACATCTAATATCGTAGTAAAGAGCCGCTCTTTGTTGCATGAACCAAGGTACAGAGTTTTTGTGAGGGATGTGTCTAGAGGTCGGATCTCCCTAAATCCAAATCATGGAATATGCATGCAAAATTTAGATACGAGCACGTGAAAATTCTTCGCGGACATATAAACATATTGTAGACATAATACATTCCTAGTACAGAGAAAAGTCAGCTTAACATTTTAGCAACCCGTGTTTCAAATTGTCAAAAGCCCGAATAGCAGATTGCAGTCAAATAGTCGATATGCGTGTATGAAATCATATTCTCCTACTTATTATGAGGTAAAGGAAAGCAAAAACTTAGCCTTGTTTTATATACTTACCAATTGAGGTGGCCGAATATGGGACTGAACTTCCTTGCAAGTACTACGATTAGTTGACTTAGCTGATATAGATGAAATCCATGGCCTTGTATACCTAACTCTTGGCTTGCTTACTTTGCTGAACTCAATCCCAGTAGCTGCACAGATCGAAACAATGACGACCTCATGAAATTCAAAATAATAGTTGGAGGGGAAATGGTCTTCAAAAACTAAATTCAGAGCTTCACAAGCTTATAAATGCCAAAACTTACAGAAATCGTTATACTTTTCACCAATGTCAGAGCTGCCGCTAGATATATCAAAATCGTCGTCATCTTCCTCTTCATTCCCAGTGGGAGGTTCCAAAACACTAAGAGCATTCCTTTGCAGCTTCACCTCCACACCATTCTTTAAAACCTTGTGTATAAAAGGATTCAAAATTCAACAAACCTTGTGTGTAAAAAAACAGTAGTTTTCAAAAACTACTGTTCAAGACCAGTATCTAAGCAACTGAACCTAGAAACCAGAACACGTATAGGGACTCCAACGAACCGAACTTATACTCATAAATTCATCTCAAAAGAAAAGCAGGGACTCGATTCTCCTTTTACTTTTTCTTCTTCTGATCAATGAAGTTTAGAATCTCCAACATAGCAGGCTCTCTAGTGCTCCATCAACCTCAGGTTTACAGTTGATTATTTCAAATCAACCTAAACCTAATACTATGAACAAACAAAGTAGGTGAACCAGAGTACAAGTACAATGTACTCGATATTCCAGATAGTCCTTCAAGAATAAAATTAACGAATTCGATGCACAGCAACACCAATGGAGGTTTCAAGCATAACTGATCACTAATTCCACATCCCTTTTGCAGTTAGGAGAATTAAGACAAAACTTTGAAGGAAAAAGCTTAAAAGACATTGGGAGAAATAAACGACGACAAAACAGGCTTACCTGGTGCTCCGATTCCATGTGCTAATGATTCATTTTAGGTGGTATTCCAAGGTTTACAAGAATTCTAGCAAGAATTACTAAAAACTAAAAAGGGATGGAAATAGAATTCTTTGGCCAATACCCCTTACCCTCACTCTGGCATATACAGATGAATATCAATATAAATATCTCATTACCCAGGAGAAGACCAACGCACTTAGAATCCCAAAGGCACAACGAAATCACAGTCCCAACGAAACAAGAAAACAGAGGTCTAATCTTGATTCCAATACCTAACACATCTCAACTTCTTAGGAAATAAATAAACTCTACGATGCTGAACCAAATAAGGGAAGGGGGGGGGGGGGGGGGGGAACATGCCACGTAATTGATTCAACTTATTTACTTGCTAAAATTACAAAAGTAAAGACAAGATGAAAATTGCCATGCTTCCTTAGTTCCTTATTTCCTTGAGTAAAGGCTATTCCCCTTCTCTTATTGGAAGCTAGAAAGATGGAATCAAAATTTAGGAAACCCTGGGAATCTATCTAGATGCTTATCACAGACCAAATTCAAGTTTTAATGATTCTTCCTCATCATCCGATGAAATAAAAATAGCATGCCAGTTGATAAAAAGCCACCATTTACACACTAAAATTACAGGGGGGATATATTGGAATCCATTCTATTATTGGAAGCTAGAAAAATGATACTACTATCAAAATTCAGGAATCCTCCATAAAAGAAATCAATCTCACTTTTTGTGACAGACCCACCTTTAATTTTAATGACTCTTCCTCATCATGGAACAAAACAAAGTAACATACAAGACAAATAAATTATCCGAACGAACAGAGAAAATATGGGTGCAAGAAGATTTACCAGCCAATGCCAACCACCAAGACCAACAGCCTTCTTGACGACCCCTTGTAAACCAACCAACACAGACTTTGTTCTGTTGTTTCCTGTTACAATAACTTTAGTGTGCCTAGGAAGCACAGAGAGCTCTTCGTCCCCGCTTTCCTCCCGAAAAGGTGATAGAATCCGAGAAGAACAGAACTCAGGCTCCAGCATGTTGGTCCCCCTAAAGTTTCTCCCTTGTACTCTCAATCAACAAAAAGGAAAGCAAACCAAAAAACTAGAAAAGCACAAAACAGCCAAGTTATCCCACTCCAGCGCCAAAAACCTCTAATGACTCTGCGTTAAACAAACCAATTCGCAAGAAGAACAAGCAACATAGCGAATTTAGCCTTTACTTAGCACCCAAAAGCTATAATGTTAATGAGCCCTTCAGTTTATTGTCGTAGGGAGAAACCCAGAACCCATCAAAATTGAGTTCGTTCTCTTCATCTTTTACTTTTTCTAGTCAAAAAGTAAATTGATGCGGCTTCTCTTCGTGGTGGTGTGCAAAGCAAGAGCAGAATTTTGGCACATTTGAATGCAATTGAGATGAAAATCCCACAAACCCAAATGAGAAATCCCTGAAAGATTAAAGAAAGAGGTGAGAGAGAGAGAGAGATAGAGATATTAATGTTTGATTCTTCAAGGCCTGACACGAAATAGGCAAGGGAATGTTGAATGCGAAGAGGCACAAATTTAAACGAATCTGTAAAAGTTCACGGGACTCAATTGGATGGCAATAAATGACTGCAGCAGAGTTCAAAACTACAAATTCACTGGAAAATCATTTTAAAAAAAATCACAACCCTCATTAATAGATTTTTGTTAACCTCACCACTGAATTTACAGTAATATTTAACAATATTAAAAATCAAAACTCATAGCACCAATTCTCTCTCTCTCTCTCTCTCTCTCTCTCTCACACACACACATATTCAAACAGACGCCAATTAAATGACAATCATATCCTAGAGATTAGAATTCTACCACAATTGAAAAGCTCCATTACTACTTTTTGGGCAAGTAAAACTTCATTACTTGCATATGCATGTGTGAAATTGTGTTTGTAACATTCACATATAGATAGTATGTGTTAGATTTGTTGGAGGGCAAATTGGTAACAGGTGAAGTAAATTCTAGCTTACATCAACCAAATTTGAATGACTGAAGGGACCGATATGCGATAACGTCTGACAATATGCCAGAACAAACAAAAAGAACATGTATTTCAAATTTTCAAGCTTCACGAGGGCATTAGTAGACTGAATGAACCCTATCAATCAATTAAAGTACCGGGAAAACCCCGTTCATTTTTTTTTCTAAAAATCGAACAAAATAAGCCCTGTCAATCGGCTGAAGCACAGAAAAGAGCGAAGCACAAGATTCCCAGTGCATTCGGACCATTAATCATTGAATTGACACCACTCAGAGACACTCCATACCTGATTCGAACAACTCGAACGAGTAACAGAAGGCCAAAAATCAATGGAGCCAGGTAGAATGCGAGGGGCAGAGCAGCGGAATTTGAACAGATCTGAGGATTTTGAGTGAAGAGAATGCACGGAATTTGAGAGAGTGCGTGTGGGTGCTGCTACTGCTTGGTGCTGCTGCTGAGGAGTGAGGAATTCTTCAATCAATCAAAATGGAAGAGAGAGAGAGAGAGAGGAGAGATAAGAGGGAAGACACGCAGTAAATGCTTACCAACTGCCATGGGAAAGGAAACAGACACTACTACGCACATAGTACGGTCGCCCAGCCCTATAAACCGGGTTTACCTGGTAGTGCCGGTTTGCTGGACTGAAGCCGTTGCTTTGATTTGGCTCGGCTAGGTTTTTGTCCTTTTTGGGAAGAATGATTTTGCTCAACCATGTACTCCCCTCACTCCGTCTCAAAATATTTGTCCGGTCCGCAGACGAGAACATAAAATAGCAGGAGTACTACATTGATAAAATTCAAAATAGTTTGAGTTAAAATAACTACTTGGTGTCTAGTAAATCATCGATTTTTTTTGTTTATAAAAATAGTACTCCATCCGTCCCTTTTTAAGTGTCCTGTTTCGTAATTCCAACTTATTAAAAAGACATCATCATTATACCTTTCACATCAACTTTTTCATCCATTTTCCCTACTTACCCATCATCATTACACTTTTACTCACTAACTTTTTAAAATGGAATCTACTTTTAGGGGCAAAATAGAAAATTCATCAACTTTTACCCACTCACTTTACAAAATGGACACTTATAAAGAGACAGCCCAAAATAAAATACCGAACTCTAAAAAAGGGACGGAGGGAGTATTATTTTTTGATTTCTCGTTTTACATATCGAATAGACATTTTAGAACGAAGACATTTTAGAACAAAGTGAGGCACGATTTCAATCAACCATTAGTTCATCACTTAATCAAAAAATTCAGAATTAAGTAAATTCTAAGTGATAAGTAAATTAGCTTGTTTGTGGTTTTGATTTCGCTTGTGACAAGCCATCGAATCATTTCCATTCTCAAAAAGCAGTTGTATCATTATGTTGAGTCTAATCATTTAGTATCTTTCTTGATCTCATGTGAATTATCAGAACTGATTATTCTTAAAAATTAAGTTATTAAATTAAGGAAAATTTATAGAAATGGTCCTCCTAATTTCATCCGAGTTTCGTTTTCGTCCTTCAAGTATCAATTGCAACTCTTTTGAGCTTTAAGTTTGATTTTTGTACCAAATTGGTCTAATTGATAATTTCTGTCAACCAAACTGGATGAAAAAAATTAAATTAATGTCAGTTTGGACGTTGCAGTTCGTACCAAGTTGGTCCAATTGATGACGCCTGCCCTCAATCTAATTTTTTTCATCCAGTTTGGCTGATATACGTTATCAATTGGACCAACTCAGTATGAACATTAAACTTGAAGGTCAAAAGAGTTGCAATTGATACTTGGAGGACGAAAATGAGACTCGGGTGAAAATTGGAGGACCATTTATATAAATTTCCCTAAAATTAACTATGTAAAAAATTTATGTTGTTAGTTGCTAGGCAGTGGTTATTATGTTTATGAAATCTATTTAGCTTGTATAAATTTTAACACCACATTAAAACTCATATCTTAAGATAATCTTTTGATCCAACAATACAAAGATTGGAAAATTTATACAATGCTATTAGAGCACCGTCACATATAGTGTCCAAAGCCTTTTCCTTACCATACATTTATGCGAGGCTCAAGACCACTAAGGCCCATTTTGTAACGCCCCGACTTTTCGGGAGTAAAATAAAATGATTTCTTAAGAAAATTTTGCTAAATAAACATAATTTTCCAAAATAAAGATTTAGTTATTACAATCTCAAGGGAATCTACTGATTCAAAATATATTAACTTCAGAACTGACTCTAGACTTGATACGAATCCTAAGCATCCTCAATCTTCATTACTATTCTTTTCGTGTCGAATCGCATCATCGTTGAATCTCCTCCATTGAATCTGCGCCTCTAGCAAATTGATCGCGAAGCAATCGATTTGCCAGAATATGAACGTATTCGTGAGTGATAAATCACCCAAGAGAATAATCCAACCCAACCACCCTCTTACAATTACAGATAGCAAGTAAAACAGGATAATCATGATGCGAATAAGTAAAATAGAGATTTTTCACGCCAACCAGTTCATTACTATCCATTAGCCTAACGTGTGATCCAAAATTTCCCTACGAGATCTTTTCTCCCCAACCGCTAGCCATGCTCGGTCCCATGAGATCACTTCCCTTTGCTGTCGTAGATAACCTAAGTTACAATACTACAACAAGGGGATAGCTTATCATGCCTGAATCACAACTAGGGTTCGCCTATCTTATATACCACATCACAATCATCACTGGACACACGCCAGTTTATCAACTCACCACTGGATACACGCCAGTCTACCACCACAAAACATCACTGGACACACGCCAGGTTTTATCGTCACAAAATATCTCCGGAACACTCGCCAGGTTTTATCAACATAAAACGTCACTGGACCACTGCCAGGTTTTATCGTCACAAAATATCGCTGGACCTCTCGCCAGGTTTTATCAACACAACATCACTGGACACACGCCAGGTTTTATCGTCACAAAATATCTCTGGAACACTCGCCAGGTTTTATCAACATAAACCGTCACTGGACCAACGCCAAGTTTTATCAACCGAAAACATCTCTGGACTACCGCCAGGTTTTATCAACATAAACCGCCAAATTTTATCAACCGAAAACACCTCTGGACTACCGCCAGGTTTTATCAAAACATCACTGGGCTTACTTTGCCAGGTTTTATCAAAACATCATTGGGCTTACTTTGCCAAGTTTTATATCATCACTGGACTCCTGCCAGTTTCAATTCTCATCACAATCTCATCATATCTCAACATCACGCCTGCAGGCAACCTCTAAACAGAAAGAACTTCACAATTTATCCATTACTTAGCATCGTCTATGTGATTTCTATTTCGCATACCACCCCATGTCCCTAGGGTCCAATCTAACATTCAAATCCAGTATCAACACAATATCATTCTCAGTAATAATTAAAACGAATAACAAACAGATCAAAACAAACATTAGGTAATGCAATCACATAACTTTTTATGACTGGGCTGTTGCCCTTAATCTTGTATGGTCACAAAGTCATTAAGAATGTAAGAATTATTTAATTAAGATTTAAAAATAATTTTCTAAACTTTTATTAATTACTTAAGGTAATTAAGTTAATTAAACACTAATTAAATACATTAATTAGTTAAAAATATTAGAATAATTATCATAATCTTAATAAAGGTCCTAACAGTCCCCTATAATAAGTTTGAGTGCTAAAAGTTGGGTTTGAACGCTCACGGAATTATTTTGAATAAAAGATTCAAGTTAATAGGCAAAACAAGATTAAATAGACAATAAATGATTAAATATTTGATAATATTTTTTATATTTACAGAATAACATTATGGGGCTGTAAAAAGTATAAATAAAATTATTTGGAATTTTAAACCTTCTTTATAATATTTTACGGTATTATTATTAAGAAATAATACTTAAATAATAATAAATAGTTAATTAAATAAATAAAATTTTATTTTAACAAAATATCACTTTTGAACTGTCAGGAGTCTAAGAAAAATATTTTCGATATTAAAAATATTTTTTATAAGGTCGTTATTAATTTTCGTTTATAACTTTAGTTAAATATTAAATAAATAGCTAATAATGTTAATTAACCACGAATTCAGCAAGTTATGACCTTTAGCAAGTTAGGAATCTAAGAAAAATAGTTTGGGGATTTATAGAGTAATTTAAAAGGTCGTAACAAATTTTAGTTTACAAACGATCTCACGATTACGAATAAAAATTAAATAAATAGTAGATTAAATAAAAAAAAATATGAAACTAACAAGTTATGAACTTTAGAATGTTAGGAACCTAGGATAAAAAATTCGGAGTCAAAATCTATTTTTAAAGGGTCGCAAAATCAATTCGAAACCAACAAAAAAAATCACGCGCGGCTGGAAATAACAGAGTTCGCGGCCGCGAACTCTGTTTTGCTGGTTCATGCGGCTGGGATCCCCGAAGGTCGCGGCCGCAAGGTCGGCGACTGTTTTGGTTTTTTTGCTTTTTCGTCGTGTTTTTCGATGCATGGGGACACGGGGCTTATTGGGTTATGTCTATAAATCATATATATACTTAGAGGAGGTTTCGGATCGAATTATAATACCTCGAATTGGGTGGAATTGGTTTTCGATCGAACTTGAACGTTTGGGGAAGACAACTTTCGGTTTCGTCGATCGGGGGACCTTGGGGCCGAATTGGTTGTTGATTGGTGATGCTAGGAGTCGTAGGAAGTAATTCAATCGATCAATTTGAGTCTCGGAGGAACGGAACTACAAAACCCACTTTTCTCTCTTTCTTTCTCTCTAAAATTCTATGGATTGGGGTTTGGTTCTCTCTGATTTTTCTCTCTTTTCTGACTCTGTGGAAGGTGGTGAGTATGGTACGTGCCCTAGGATCGGAGTAGTAATGTATTTATAAAAGAATTTTGGTGTAGAAAGATTAGATCGAGTCCTAATCGAATTGGGTTTGTAAACGGACGAATTGGGCTCGGTTTAAGGGTTACGGAGGGGATAGAGATTGAGTAGGAGAGGGAGATATAGGAGAGTTGTATGCATGCATGTATTGTAGGAAAAATAAAAGTATGCATGCATAATTGTATCTTAAAAATAATAATAATAATAATAATAACAATTGTATTAGGAAAATAATTTTTAATAACATAAAAAAAAATTTGGTCAAAAATCCGAGTCGTTACACATTTCAACTAAAAATTTGCACAACAAATTTATTGGCTTTTTGTGAAGTTGTTCATATTAAATGAATTTTTTTTTGGTCAAAAGTTAAGTTGTTTTCACTAAACTAATACACTCGGCACATTTTCTTCCAAACACCCAACACATTTTCTGTAGCTTATAATTTAGGGAAAACAACACACCGGAAACGCTCCCCAATGTATAAATTCCTTAATTCCTATAAATATACAGTGATAGAATTGTGCAAAGTACCACGGAATATTATTGGGTAGTCTTCCGCACCGTCACATGATACTTCAACATTCTTCTCCACTGCACATCTCGGTGAAGCCACTGCTAACAGCATCCGCATTGTAATAAGCAAATAGATGTGGATAAGCAAACTTAATAACATTGCTCAAAAAATATCTCACATTGTAATAAGCAAAGTTACAAGTCTTTTAACAAATAATCAAATTCCATCATTCCATAACCAAACTTAACAACTTTTACCAATAACCAATCCAATAACCAAACTCAAAACTCAATAATTCAAAAATACCTCACATTAGAATCGTCTCATTGAGACGAATAATTTGGTGTGGCCGGGTGCGTGATTGGAACTCGTTTGTGATTGGACATTGGTGCATTGTGTATTGTGAGGTTTTTTTGGTTAGGGATGTAAAAATAACCAATGTGGAGGTAGAGGATGTTAAGTTTAATTATGAACTAAATGGATAATCAAATGCTGACGTGACACATTTTAATTATTAATTTTGATTATTCCCATTGCAGATACTCTAAGAGTATATATATTTCACAAAAATGTGTGTTATTTTACTCTTAAAAAGAGCGTTGCGACATCCCATGGCGGCGCGAAGCCACTGAATAATTGCTCCAATGCGGTGGTGTGGCCGTTAAAGAGAAGTCTGTGTTGTTTGCCACGTCTCCGACAGCTTTTATCAACAGAGATTTTACAAAGCTACAGAAGGCCAGGCCAAGCCCAGCCCAGCCGAGCCATTTATACGACGAGCTGAGAAAGACGGTTAACCTCTTTCGAAAAACCGAAACGGACGTACACGTGTCGGATCAGCCAGCTGTCGGATCTTATCCTGGCAAATTTTCTCTCTCTCCTCGCCCCCCCTCTCTCTATAGTGTTTCTCTCTCTAAAATTGTGGGGTATAAAGTAGCGTAAATTTCAGTGACAACCCCGAAGGTTTAAACTAATGACATATGCTATATAGTGTACCCTGTCACGTTTGAGTAGATCTCATGTGATTTCAATGCAACAAAAAAATGTGATAGAATTAGTAAAAAGTGTCTTATATTAACAACAATAAGTCTACATACAGCGCTCCCAACCCCCGTTACACTCTCAACTGCTGATGCGGCATTGTGCCCTACGTCTTAATTCTAAAAAAATAATAAAACGAACAAAGTCTGGTTCAAACGAATGAAGAGATAGGTGTTTGATTTGAATGGTACAGAGACAACCACCAAATTTCAATTAATTTGAGATACCCAGAACCCCAAGAATGAAAATTTAGGAGGAAAAAAAAAAGAAGAAGAAGAAAAATCTAGTGGAATGAATGGGAACCCAAATCTCAACCTGCAGAGAATAAATGAAATTTTGGTAGATGAAGTCAAGATCTGCTACTTAAATGGAAAGAAGAAAACTTTCGTTAATTCATCATAGATTGTGTTTGTGTATGTGGGTGTTTTGAGTGAGAGATACAGAGGAAGAAAAATGGAAAGAAAACTTTATATAGACATAGTGTATCTATCATATTTGAATTTTTCTGAAACCAAATTGTTTATGTGTTGGAGAGACAAATCAGATGACTAAATTTACGAAATCCATTTTTAAAATTCAAACTTTAATGCCAAGTCTAAAGTCATCTTTTTGCGATTTTGCGAAGGGGGTTGTTTGGTCGCCGGTGGTGGTGGTCTCCTCTGAACTATTCGAACCGGACACCCCTCTCTCTTTGTTCAAACCAAACTTTGATCATTTATTTTTTAGAATTACGACATGGGCCCACCGCCACGTTAGTGGTTGTGGCTTAAACGGGGTTGTGAGCAGTGTATGTAGATTTATTATATTAACAAACTCGCCATTTTAATACTAGAATTGATAATAAAAGCTCCAAACTCAATCTTTTTAATCCAAAAGTAATAAATTTATCATTTATGAAAAAAAAAACCTCTTTGAAGCAATCAGAAATTAGCATTTTTTGTTATCAATTTTTCCCTTTTATCAAAACAACTTATTCAATAGGTAAAAAAATTCAATTAATTCAAAATAAGCAAGAGGCGATAGTTTTTTTTTATTTTTTAATTATTAGAAAAAATGAATTTTTATATGCAAGTCATTTTAGCCCATTTCATCTCGTATATTTGGCCAGATAATCTCCGATTGAGGGTGTCGGTAAAACGCACATAGAAACGATACGGGCCTGGGTATAATGTTAGTTCTCATAAACGAGGGGATATCTGTAACTAACACAAAAACATCAGGGGATGTGTGTGAAATTTACCCAATAGATTATTCATTATTGTAGGAGTACGACTGAAGAGTCAGGAAACCGGGGGAAGAATAAATTTAAGCAAATTTGAAAATTGGTTTGGAGTCCGCTCTTTTCCCGATGCAGCTGGAGCGCATTTTTGGCATGAAAAAAAAAAAAGCCCGCTTTCACCAATTCAAAGGGGGGCTGTGGGACCTGCGTGGGGCCCGTACTCTCCCTCACATGCTCTCTCTCTCTCCTCCTCTCTCTCTCTCTCTCTCTCTCTCTCCGTTCTGTTTTCTTTTGGAGGAAAGAGGATCTGATGCAACTCGTACTATTCAAAAAGCTTTTGACTCTACCGTTGATTCTTGTCCCTAACTTCCGTTGAGTTTTTGGTTGCCCGGTGGGTATTACACACGTGGTGTCTCGTCGACGAACGCAGCCATCCAAACGTGATTTGGACCGTCAGGATTTTAGAGGGATAAAAAGAGAAAAAAAAAGTGGTGGGGTGAGGAGAGAGAGGGAATAAATCCGGATTGCTCGAAACACGTTTAGACGGATGAGAACGCCGATGGATACTGCCTCATGATACTCGCTCGACACCCAAAAATTTATCCTAAATTTCAAACTCTGATCTCTCTCTTTCGATTGGATGGGATAATCTTCTTTTTCTTTCTGGGAGTTTTTCCTAGGAAACGGCTTGTCTTTTAATAGATTGCAATACTTCATGGGACTTTAGACGTTCAAAAGTATTTTCAATGATTCAGATAAACGACTGTGATTGAATGATAGAGGCGACTTATTTATGTATATATATGTATTCTTTCTTCCCCTTCATAATTTTAGTTAACTTTTTTATTTTGAGATTTCCCATTATTTAAAAAAAAATGTAGTTATAGGTATGAACCGTAAAAATTAAAAATGATGAGGTTATTTATAATAGTTTTGATTTTTTGAGAACATGCAAGAAGTGTCAGTTGTTAGCGGGATTCAACCGTTGAGTTTGTGCATGGGGGTACATGGTGCCTTTCAACATGGCTATCACTCCACTCGCATATTTTTCGATTTGACTTGAAGTAAATAATATTAAACTCGCAAACAAGACTTTTTTTTTTTTTTTAAAAATTGTGACACACTTTTCTACCTATTATTCTATGCCTAGTGGGCAAAAGTTAGCATTTTTAAAATAAAAATACATACTGTATTATTAAGGAGCCATACCACGGACATACCATTTGGTTTGGTGAACACAAAATTTATACCAGATTGTGCGAGATTCTGAAATGGGTCAATACATCTAATGAGCGGGGTCGTTCAACTTGTTTAAAACATTGTTAAAATTTCGTGTTTTACAATGGGGTCACCCCCTAGGGTTTAGTTTAATTCCTTATGGGATGGAAAAGGAGAACCAAATCAGCACTTCAGCAGTGAGTCCATGGGCCTCTATTGTCCTTATTATGGGGTATACTTACATTGGATACTCATACAAGCTACTTGGGCCACTGTCCTTTTCCCTGGAGGCTACGGGGGCTGATGAGACCATTTTTGGGAACTGGGGGAGGCAGCAGTACCGAACAGTCGATCCGGCCGTTCATCTCAGAAATCGACAGTTTAGATCTTAATCGAGCAATGAACGATTCAGATTGTATAAGCTCATATTCAATTCGAGCTGTCCGTGCCGAGATGAACGACCAAATGCTGCTCGGCAGAGAGACGGAGTTCATTGGGTAGAGAGATCATATACTTGGGGGGTTTTGTCTAGTAAACTCAAATGCAAATACTCACGTGAAATCAAACCATGACATTTCAACTGAATTTTCAAAGACACATCAATCATAACTCGGGCTCATGCTCGATGTTCCAGTTTCTTTGCGCGTCGCTGTTTTTATATTTTCTTGCTGTTAGCTCACGCGAGAATTTTGGGAGATTAGAATCTTGAACATGTTTCAATGACCAATAAAAAAAATAAAATCATCCAATGACCACAAATGCATGAGAACACCGGTGCATGCAAAACCTAATACAGAGGGGCCGAAGGCCTCGTAAAAGTTGAAGAGGTTTTGCAAATGAGGAACCATGGCTAGTCCAGTCCATCAGGGTAACCGAAACAGCACAGTACATTTTTTCCTCCAACAATTCCTCGGCAGAAATACAGGTTCATTGGCATCACAACGCAGGAATTGAAATGAGCCCTAGTTGAAGGCTTATAACATCAGTTGCCAATGGTACAAAGAAATCTAAAATAGGGGAAAGGAGACTAAACTTCACTTATTTGGGTCAAGGCGCCACCACGACACATGACGAGAACTGTTGAAAACTTGAAATGGGAGGTAGTGCTTAATCGAGTTGAGTTAATACGGTCTTCTGTAGCCGCCACCACCACGCCTCCCATACGAGTCAGAGTAATCATCATTGCCCCTCCTACCGTGCGGGGAGCGTGGTCTTCCTCGGCTTTCACTGGTACGAGGATCTCTCTCATACCGGCGGGGAGGTGAGTAGTCATGTCCTGCAAAAGCGCACCCAAATAGAGCCAGGACAATTGAATATGTTACAGATAAATATAGCATTCTGTTATAGTACTATATTACGCGTTACTTGAATGGCATGCTAATCAGTACTCTGCTAGACCTGTTATTATATCCAGTTACCAGATAAGACACAATCAATAGACGAAAGCTAGCTTTAATGGAGGAGTATTCTTGAGACCTCATAATTGCTCGCAAAGGAACTTACAAGACCTAAACTAAATGACATAACTTGCCAAGCAACTAAAAAAGGTCAGTCATGTGGGTAGGATACAGAGTGGAAAACCATATAAGATCTGTAAATTGGACGAAAGACTTCGCGAGTTCGACCCACATTTCGCTCAATTCGGCAATCCGCGCAAAAGAATGTGATCCAACCGCTATATCTGATGGATTGTGTGACTAAGCTCCAATCCTTGCTTCAGATCCCATTTTTGTCAAACAAAGGGAATTCAGGCCTAGACTGCTAAGTACAAGCATGGCACTGAAATCATAACGGGTGACTTGACATAAACAACATATGCCGAACCATTTGGACAAGTCATAGAAAACCAAATGAACTTAACCAACCAAAGGGCTTATAAATGTACGAACATCGTTTTTGGCATGTACCTCGTTTATCTCTCAGACCTTGGTACCTTCCAGGAGTTGGCGTCCTCCCACGCTTCCTCTTGGCCTGTGGATACAGAAAAATGAAAGATAAACAACTCATATCAAGGAGAGAAACCACCATTATGTTAAGAGTACGTAGAACAATGTTGAACTTCAAAGTATTTTAAGAAGTTAAAGGACATGTCCCGAACAGCTGCAATCAAAATACATGCAGTGGGTTTAACAACTTCAAGGATTCAAGGATCATTGCTCATCAGGAAAAGAGGAAAAAAATTTCAAGGATGATTCATGTCGTTACCAAAGTCGACTCCAAAAGAACAGTAGCGACACAAACTGTTTGCCTTCTCCGGGGTTTCCAAAAGATAAATAGAACAACCATGCGAAATACTGTTAACAAAGTCCTTTAGGCCCTTTTCCCACTTAATATGCATTTCACTTCTCTTTTCCCCCCCTTTCTAAGGCACCAATTAGTAACGGAACACTATGACAAAAGACATAAAACACCTGAGTAAATAATAACTTACTCACAATGCCTCTAGGTCATTCAGAATATAAGCTAAAAACAAATATAATAACCAAGTTAAACAAGGTTATGAACGTAGAGAAGGTATCAAGGGCATACAACCCTTGCAAAAATAGTCGAATTCGAATCGATGAGTTTGAAATGTCGATGCAGGGCGGATAGCGTGAAGAGTGATATGTCGATGTAGAGCTCAATAGCGTGAAGGTTTAGGTTCAACTGTTTAGACTTTAGAGCCTAGAGTGTCATTTCGGTGGAGCTACACAAGCCAAACCTGCTGCCAAAATTATATCAGACTATATTTCTGAAGATGAGTAAAACTTAATGGGGTAACAAAAGTATTGACGATAAAGAGTTTAGGTGCAGTGCACTATTTGCACCGTTCCTAGAAAAAATAATACCATTTCCACTGTGATTAATCGTCCTTCGAGCACAGAACGATTTAGATGCTTAATACAGCGTTCTGCATCCTCATTTGTCTCCATAGTAACAAAAGCAAACCCACGAGATTCTTTGGTGTGAGGATCTGTAACCAGCTGGCACTCAGTAACCTGCAAACAATGAGGTATCACATATCAGCCATTCATCTTGAACAGGTTTTAAAAATGCTAACTTCCTCCTCATTACGGATAAAGGGCACCAGATCTTAAAGAAATCAGCTAAATAAACTCTGCAGGTTACATACTTCCAGTTTGGTAAAGACCAAGTTTGATTTTATTTCGAGTACAAGCAAATGAACTTGTTAAGTATAATCCACGTAGGAAATTTGATTCCAAACAGCAAACCATATCCCAATTGTATGGATAAACTTATCAATTGTACAAGTATGCTCTTCAGTTCCTGAAACCTTTTTTTATTATCATTTTTGTTCTTTAGTATGAAGTATCAACTACCACAACTTCTAAGTTCTATCTACCGTACATGTACTCATTAGCACACCCAAAATGAAAAATCTATTCACTTTGTAGGATCTAATAACTAAATTTAGAGGGCTGATACCTTTCCTTCACGGCTGAAATATTTCTCAAGTTCACTGTTAGTAACCCTTGTAGACAAACCCGTTACATACAAGTTATTTCCGGGATTAACAGCACCAACAGAATCACGGCTCCTGGAGTAACACAACGCACCTGTCACATGGAATAATACATGAAAAATAATCAACTAGGTAATTTTCACACGTGGGATTGTTTTACCTGGAGCGACTCCTCCTAGACCCTGACAAGGATCTCGATCGACGATCCCTAACACGTGACTTGGAGTAGGGGGGTGAAGCAGAAGATCTAGAAGCATAACACAAGGAAAGCGTTTCAAATTGACAATTGAGCTAAAAACAAACAAAATCATAAAACTATGAAGTCGTCTTTTCCAGGATTCTCACCTTCCTTCCCTTGAGTGCGACATCTAATCTACCTATACGCACATTCCAAAAAAAAAAAAAAATGAATTGAAAATCTAAAACCCAATGATAACAAAATTAAGAGCCATGGCAATGGTTTGAAGATTCTTGAAACGGGGGATTAAGTGATGGCATTGGTCAGTAGAAGTAAATTCTGAATCTTAATAAGCTCAATTTGCATACCAAAAGCCTGATCTATCGAAGGAATTGAGAAAAACTCAATCGACTTGACAATAAACCTGATATTGACACTATAACATGGAAAAAAACCAAAAGAACAGAAAGATGAACACATAATGATAGACATCCATCTCCGATATCAAACACTTCGGATATATCCGAAAAGAACAAAAAGTAATACACTACAGAATACTGCATCAGCTAAGAAAACGCACGAAAATTTATGAATTGTAACCAAACGTCGCTCCAATATCTTCAGGTTACCGAGATCAATCCAAAGGAAAGACCAAAGTTTTAAAATAGAAAAATAAGACCCAAGGATGAAGTTGGGAAAATGTCAAATTCTGAATCATAAGCTCGAGTTGCATATGAAAAGTGTGGCCTATAGAAAAATTGAGAAGAACTCTATCTAATTCTGAATAAGCCTTATATTAACACTATTACTTGGGGATAGAAAACCAAGGCACAGAGATGAAAACATATCAAGATATCAATTCTTGTACCATTTCAAACCCTACAGATGTATCCGGTAAATCAATTTACAATCACTTCAGATACCTACAGAATACTGCATCAGCTAAGAAATCGCCAAAAACTGGACGACTTGTAACCAAACGTTGTCCGATCTCTTCAAGTTATCGTAACCAATCCACAGGGAAAGCCCAAAAGTTCTTGAAAAAAGGAATTAGCGCAACGTTTTAATTTAGGGAAAATGGCCAAATTCTGAATTTTAATAAGCTTGAGTTGCATACGAACAGCTCAGTCTATCGAAGAAATTGAGAACAACTCAATCTAATTGAGAACTTGAAAAAACAAACCATGAGAATATCGTTTCGTCTCCAATATCAAGCACGTCAGATATGTTACCTCCATCCCAAAAAGATTGTCCGGTACTCAAAACAAGAACTAAAAATAATGCAATTTTTTTTGGGGGAAAAAAATTCAAGCCTTTTGCCGCTTGTTACTGATTTATACAAAAAAAAAACAAGTTTGAACGTTTCTTGATAAAAACAAAATCTTTTTGGGTCCGGTAAGAAAACCCCGAATTTTTCTTTACAGAATATTGCAACAGCTAAGAAAATCCCGAAAATTAACGAGTTAAACCGAACGTTGCTCGGATCGTTTCTTCAAGTTATCAAATACCAATCCAAAGGAAATCCTAGTAAAAGTTCTTGAGCAGTTCTTCACGGAAACCCAAAGAGAGAGAGAGAGAGAGAGAGAGAGAGAGAGGAAAGAAGGTACCTTGAGTTGGAGGGGCGATTCGGATGAGTCAACTCGGGATCCCTGAGCGGACGATAATTTTCAGGCCTCTGCTCGTGAGAGAGGAGAAGCGGGGGTACGACATAGGAGGAGTAACTGTAAATCCGAGTTCAGAGACAATGGGTCGTAGAATTTCGGGTCGGGTTAGTTTGACAGGTCCATCGCAATCGGTTGGTCTAAGCCCATACGAATTACACTGGGCCGGGATTATCTTGGTCTACTACTAAGCGAGTTGAAACCACTCGCTGCTGGCGAGGAGCTCGGTTCGCTTCTTGATCAAGTGGTGCGCTAACCCATCGCGGGATTCGCGGCCTTGCCTCACCAAATTAACCGCTCTCCTCTTGCCCCACCATCGTCCCTCGAGCCCCACCATCGTCCCTCGAGGGTATTCGTCTGTTTTTCGACAGTCTCTTAAAATTGGGGCAAAACTAGGGTTAGGGTTTTGAAAGAGTGGAAAGATGAAAGCCTCGGAGGTTTCGACCAACGCCAAAACCAACGACGGCGAGAGCGAATCGAAGAGGAGAGGGAACAAGAAGCCCCCATTCAGACCAGCGAAAGACGACACGAAGCCACTTCTCCGGGACCCCATCGTCAGATCCGACCCGATCGAGACCGAAGAAGCCGAGAAATTATTCATTGCCTCAAAGGCAACACGTGGCCGTGCTTGGGCACATCCGAGCCGTCCGTTCGGTACCCGGACGGCTCGGATTTAGTGAGAGAAACAAAGAGAGAAAGGGGAGAGAGAAAGGAGGAGAGAGGGTGTTTTAATCCGAGCCGTCCGGGTACCGAACGGACGGCTCGGATGTGCCCAAGCACGGCCACGTGTCCCTGCCTTTGGGGCAAGGAATAATTTCTCCTTTCCGTGCTCCGACTGCCTCCTTTCCCCTTTTCTTCCAGACCAGAATCCCAGTCCTAGGGTTCAAGGATTTTTTCGTACGTTTTGCTTCTGTAGAACTCGGATGATGAACTCGTTTGGAATTTTCTTGGCATGTTTTTTCCCTTGATCTTGTCTATGATTAGTTCGTTGGGTACCCTGTTGCAAATCTTCAATGTTCCAATTTGTGATCTTTGATTTAGATAAATGATGTTCTTTCAATAAAACTATCGGTACACCACCGCATTGTGGGGTCCCACATATGATAGGATTTCTCAATTTATTTCAAATGTATTTTAAAGGGTTCTTGTAAAAACCAGTTTAGTTGGAGTTTAGTCGGATATCAGTGAGTGCTAATTGAGGATATCAGTGAGTGCTAATAGAGCAAATAATTGAATAATTCCCGATATCCAATTGAGCTGTTTTTTCTCTAAGAACGAATTCTTTAAAAAAATAGAAACAAACTGAGTGGCTCCGAGACCCTATAATCAGATCGGAGTCCTCGGACCCGATAGAGATGGATAGACCTGATCATATCTGGTAGTATCTTTGTGTCAACAGATATATAAGAGGGATGAGTCTTCCAAGGCACCATTGGATTGATCTCCAAATCTATGCGAGCCTTGCTGTAATAGTAGTTGTTTCCAGGAATAATGTTTTGAGGGTGACCGGTAAAAGTTAGAACCTTGTATGCCTTGTGACTCTTGGGGGACACTGGTACCCAGCTGAAGTGAGGAATCCATAAATAATGCCACTGGAATCAAAGTAGACTATAATATCAGCATATCCTAAAACTATGCCAAGTAAAAAACTCATGAGCAGAAAATGTTAACGCGTTTCTGAATTAACGGCGATGATGTAATCTTTGAGGATGGTTTTACAATGAAGATGAGGGAGGGTGGTATGGGCCGAGGACTAGGTGGAAGTAAAGGGGGTTATTTCTATTTTCAATCACTTGAAACAATGATTGTGCGCGTTTTACAAGATATTCACACGCCAACCAAAATACTCTACGTGCAACAAAGTTCGCTACTCTTCAAGCAACAAAGTAGGCCACTCTTCAATTTTATCGCTTGATTCTATGTAGTTTTATGCATGATATGCACTTTCACGGAGGAAAAAATGAGGACATTTGTATACTCCCAATATATATATGATAGACCTTTCATACAAATCAAAGGGAAACCACATCCTAACTGCCAGTTTTACGTCATACATGATAAAAATCCGAAGGATCTGGAATAATGTTGGATGATCTAGGAAGTTTGTTGCAGCATGCATTAGTGGACCTGAATATGCCATGAAACTTGTCCAAATATTCAACCAGAGAATTAGAATCAGCAGATAACAAGAATTTTGCGAGTCCGGCCCCCTTTTTCTGTCTCCATTGACAACAAGAATACAGCAAGTTCATTATAACGTGTTGCATTGCTTACTCAACCTGTCTATCTTGTCCAAACATCATTGCAACATTTCTAACGGACATAATTGCATCTTATCCCACTCAAGTGAAGAAATAAAAGGGGCAATGTAAGAGCCAATTCCTAAATTAATTGAAACATTTACAAAGACAGCATCTTGAGCAATATTATCTGGCTTCTTTGAATAACTTGAGGATGTCGAATTCCATAGACGTTCTCTCACTTTCAAGTTCCAATGATTGTTCTCTCACTTTGCTTCCACAAGTCTTGCACGCATTGAGTCCGGACTAAACTTCTTGTTGATGCTGCAAAGGTCAGACCATCTTGTTAAACGACTTAATAAACTTCCACACATGCTTTCTAAACAGAATTACAGGCTTTACAGCCTAAGCAAACAAAACAGAGAAATCACAGATGAAAGGCTTACCATATGAGAAGATCCCCACTAGATGCCAACTTCTCATAAATCCATTCAGGAGCCAGTTCTAGCAAAAGTTTAAGTTGCTCTTCAACGTCTCCTGTGAACGCAAGGAGAATAGAAGTTAGATCAAACAGAGCTTTTGCATCAACAGCATCAAGATAGATTTACAATGCTGATATAACATAAAGGCTTACTTCTATCAACAATATCTAGGTAGTTGGCCACTATCTTGTGCATAAACTCCTCCTTTGTGACGACGGAACGCTCGATTGACTGAAACAAGAAACGGATCACATCAAAGAGTTTTGGTAAACTGGCAATCATCTTTTGCCGCCTCTTGGCTTGTGAGATGGCTGGATCCTTCTCCTCTATTGCTTTCCGCTCTCTCTCTTTAATCTGCAGAGGCAATAGAGTTAGTTTGAATATATTGCCAGTGGAACATACTACATAGACATGACAACATTCCTCCCAAGGAGGATTAAAAATACAAGAAAATAAATTGTTAGAGCAATTAAATGGAATGCTGATAAAACAACTTCTCCTTGTAATGATAATAACAGCGGGGCTGCCTTTCTGTGCTACAAATTTATTTATCGGTGAAATGGTTCCAGGACACACTGCATTTTCCTTAGTCAGAAACAAATTTTGACAATCACCCCAAATAAAGGAGATTACCAATTGTCATTTTTTGTTTTGTCAGTGGAAGTAGTCCCAGTCCATATGAAATAACAGTTGTGTAATGAAAAGGATTAAAGGTTAGCAAATCCATTGTGGCCTTTGTGGGCTTACCGATTCCAGAAGTTTCTCAGGAAGAAAATCAAGAATATTGTTGTCAACAGACAATCCTCCAACAGGATTCACTTCATCCTTGACTTCAGCATTTTTCACTGGACTGTCAAATTCCAGTGATCTGTTACAGAGTGGTCGTCTAATTAATTTGTTTTGTGAAGCTGTTGAGTAGTCATCTGGGCTCATATAACTCCTCTTTGGTGTTCGAAGTGCAGGTGTGGCACTCATCAGCTTCACTGGAGTTGAAACAAGTTTCGCAGGAGTTCCTTCAATGGTAGCGGTCCCAACAGAAGAAGAGGTTTCATTCTCCAGATCTCTCTTTTTTAGTGGACTCGTATGTGGATGAGACAGTGGTACACTCGCTTGAGAAGCCCCAAGGGACGAACATTTGTTGCTTGTGAGTGGTTTTAAGGAAAATTTACCGATGGACGGAGCAGAATATGCACTGATTCTCTCTTCATTGGAACTCTGGTCAACATCTAGCTCTGAAACAATGAGAGCTGAACTTTGCAGAGACACTGTGCCCTTTTCTTGGTCTGAATGTGTCGTAGCATAGCTTGAATCTTTTTGTGAGAAGTGCTTCCGGAAAGTACGAGATAGATGGGTTGCTGCTGCTGGCTGCTGTTCTGGAAGTACTCCAGTTGATGTCTCACCAATCCAAGATGAAATAGAAGCATTGCTTGTATGCATATCTAGCTTTGACTTGTTGAATGGCTCTGGCAGATTTTCCTCCGGAACTTCCCCCTACATTTAAACAGACATTGTTAATTGCGCAGGCTATTCCCAAGAAAAAGGAGACAAAATGCAAAACAAAATGCTAGAAATATATAACTAACAACTTCAAAACTACAGCAGAGAGGTCAACAGCAGATATTTACTAAATTTTTCTTAAAACTCAAAGCTAACTTCCTGGCTGGAGAAAAGGTACACATATTTCAGGTTAAGGCTGTCAGGAAGTAGCTGTGGGCTTTGGGTGAACAGCACATTGCCCTTAAATGCACTAAGTTTTGAGGCGTTCTATGTTCCTAATTGTTTCACAGCCCCATCATCCATGGTGAGCTGGGAGATCATTTAAGCCACACAAAGGTCCGCGTGGAGGGATGACCAAAAAGAGTACATATACTCAAGTGGAAGACATCAATTTGAAGGGTTAGAATGGAAGTACTCCATATAAAGTAGGTATATACCTCGGGATGGGCTTTACAGAAATCCAAGAGTCTGCTGTGGAAGATCTTCCTCATATATGAATTCCCACTAGCCGATTTCAGCTCCCCTTCATCCTTAATGGCATCGACATTCAGTGCAATATGAAGGTCCGGCTTCATACAACTTGTTCGCTCATCGTGTACAAGTACCTTCTTCACCTCAATCACTTCTGGTAAAATAAACTTCAGTTGTGCCAAATGGGCATAGGAGAACCTCCTACAAAGTTAGATCAACAGAGCAAGTTAATGGACAGGATAAACAAATAGCCTGAAAAACTAGAATAGCCTATAGCTTGCCCGTACTAAACCTTTACCGGTCGGTCAAACACTCGACTTTGGGACTAATATTTGTAAATGTGGAGGTAGAGCCCTTCAACCGAAGCAACCGAATTGAACTATCCAAGCTATCAAAGAACTTACTCAATATCTCATACCTGAAAACAAATTCAACCACGACATCAGAAACCAACAAAAACCATGGCTCGATGCCCATAATAGATTCAAAATCAGGGAATTTCAATCTAGGTAGGTACAAACAGTATCCTAGTTTGGTCAAGTTAAACAGAGAACCGCAACAATAATTCAAGAAGTACGCGGAGGAAAACCAAATTTGTTCAACCAAAACCAAACAATAGTATCTTTTTCCCAACCGATCTAATTGAACATAAGCATGATAAAATCACCAGCAATACACAATGCCAAAACCAAAAATAGATCAAATCAGATTCCAGGAATTCGCCAGTGCTATGAGACAAACAGAAGTCACAGAACTCGGCCTCTCTCATATCAATGTTAGGCCTAGAAATCCCAAACAAACACACACGCACACAAATTGAACACGGAGACCAATCTTAAGTGGTTCGGCAAATCAAAGACTCCACGGGCAGAACTCATTTTACTAATTTGTAGGAGAAAATACTGCGAGCCTGTTTGTTTGGGATTTCTGGGCCGCATAACAATCAACAGATTCCTACCACTCTCAAGATCTATACAAACACAACAATGCTACATACCAAACTTAATCAGAAAAAATACCCAAGCTTTAGAACATGTCAAAACATATGGGCCAGATCCTTGTAGCTAATTGAGTACTTCTTATAGAACTGGACTCGCCAAAGCCGACAAACCGACGCAAACAGTGTAAAATCTTGTCAAACTCGCCCAATAACTTACTTTTGCGGAAGCTTTACCGACCCATCAACCTTCTTCTTTGGCTTTCCAATCAGCTTCTCGGGGGTCTTGATTTCGTCCAACGTTGAAGGGTTTTGTGAAGATGAGGATTGTAGCGTCTTCTTGGAGGAGTCTGGAGAGGATTCCAGCTCCATTGTCAGGTGGAGAGAGAGAGAGGAGAAGAGGCGGATAGTGTATATCTAGGGTTTGCCGATCGAAGAAAGGGTAAATTATGCTCTGATGGGTAAAGGCGGAGAGAGAGAGTGAGTGAGTGAAAATGGCGAGAGCACACCATCACGTGTTGGGTTTTCCCTCCAAAAGCAGAGCCAATTGACGGAAATAGACGGTGAGGGTTTAATTGAAAAGAAGTTCTACAGTTTAGGGGTTTCATTGACATTTATGCTCTGTTTGGGAGTGGAAGAAAATAGGAGAAAAGAAGAGAAAGAAAAATGGGGGAAAAAAATGAAAGGAAAATTGGTTTATAGTACACACTTCTAGATATATTTATATTTTCTCTTTAAACTAAACACAATTGGGGGTGCCCTGTTGGGCAAGTTTTTGGATATCAAAAAAAAAAAAAACACAATTGGGGGTGAATATTTTTAATTTCTCCTTCCTTTTTCTTCTTTTTCAAAAGTTTCAAACGAAGAATTAGTAAAGTTTGGAAATTGGAGATCTATGGGACATTTGTGAGAGGTTTTTTTTTGAAAATTTCTCTGATGTATTTTACTATCTTCTGTAATAAATGGTGTACGTATAGTAGGACTCGTTACTCTCCCGTTCCACTAACACTTTTAACAAAATAAGTTAGTTTTGTCTTTATTTGATTTTTTTTTTCATATTTGTTAGTTTTGCGTCAAATGAATATCGTATTTGTCGTTACTCTCCTGACGAGAGTAATTGGAAAAGTAAATTTTTTTTATTTTTATCCAAATATTTTAAAAAATTACCACTTTTCAACCCAAAAAATTTAATATATTCGATTTTTTTTGGCTAAAAAGTGTTTATTTTTCAAAATTTTGGATAAAAATAAAATTTTAAAAATTTTCAAGACGAATCAATAATTTCTAATAATTTAACACAAAATTAACAAGCGTGAATTTGTTTTGAATAAGAATAAAAAGTGCTACATAGGTAGAAAAGTTAAGCGGAACAGGAAATGTTGGTCTTCTCGCAATTTGCATGATCCAAACATGCCGTACGATTACCCCTTGCATCCTTTCGCCGGGGTCGGTGTCCTTTTCCCGTTTCTGGTCTCTATATATCCCTCGAACACCTCTCTCCTTTTAACACCTCTTCAGTTCTTCCGACAGAGGGAAAAAAATACCCAAAGCAATTCATTTTTACTCTCTCGCCAGATATCAAATCGATAATCCATGGGACACGGTACCATATTATTATTAATTCTATATCGTTCAAGAATCAAGATCCATACATACACATACTTATACAATCGCATGTTTCTGAATCGATTTCTCATTATTTGATAATTTTCCCTGCAATGGCAGGAGGCGACAAAGGTCGACCTAGCAAGAAGCATAAATCCTCCTCCGCCAAGGTCCTTCAAATTACCCTTAAATGTTATTCGAAAGGGATTTTGGGTTTTTCTTAATTGGGTTAAAATTGGGATTTTTTTGTGCAGGAGGACCGTAGGGCAACCGTGGTTGATGACGAAGACGCTTATTACGCTGAGGAATTAGACGAAGATTATCGCGGTGGTAATGCCCATTTGTCTTATGTTGTTCAGTTGTTTATTAGTTCGAATGTGAATTGAATTGAATTGATTTGGATGAGCTGAGTGATTGAATGACTGAAGAATGATTGGAATTGATATTTGTGTAGAAGGAAAGAAGAGAGACTTTAGCAAGCTAGAACTTAAACCAGATCATACTAATAGGCCGTTATGGGCTTGCGCCGATGGCCGGATTTTCCTCGAAACCTTCTCCCCTCTCTACAAGCAAGCTTACGATTTCCTTATTGCTATCGCCGAGCCTGTTTGCAGGTATAATTCGTACATTTCAAAGTTTATTTGTGTATTAGTAGTTGATTTGTACATTTGTATCACTTTTGATGGATGTCAATACACTTTCATGGATATATCAATACATTTTACTTGGATATTGATACACTTTTTACGCATTATCCACCACCTTTTGACGTATATCTATATTATTCCCTCCGTCCCCAATTGATGCCCCCTACAAAAAATTGTGCAATTTTGAGATACTAAAGTAAAGTACTTCCGTGCGAAATTTTTAAAAAGTTTGCACCGAATTAAAGAACCCATGAGGGTTCATGAGTTTGATGCAAAGAAGTTCAAAAAAATATGCACTGAAGTAATTTGTTTTTTGATCCGAGAATCGCACAATTTTTCATAGGAGCAAGCAATTTGGGATGGAGGGAGTAGTTGATTTGTAATTTGACTTGAATATTGTTGTTCTCATTTCTCAATGTGTAGGCCAGAGAACATGCACGAATACAACCTGACTCCTCACTCGTTATACGCGGCGGTGTCTGTTGGTCTGGAAACCGAAACCATTATAGCGGTCTTGAATAAGTTATCAAAGACCAAGCTCCCCAAAGAGATGATTGACTTCATTCATGCTTCAACTGCCAATTATGGCAAAGTGAAGCTTGTACTTAAGAAGAATCGGTACTTTGTCGAATCCCCATTTCCGGAGGCAAGATGGTTTTCTTTTATCTACTTATTGCTGGTTGTATTCGGTTGGTAAATTTGGTTGCTAATGCTTCATATTGGGTACTTTACTACTTTCAGGTATTGAGGAAGTTGCTTAAGGATGGCGTTATCGCTGCCGCAAGAATTATTTCCGAGGTTTGTGGTCGATGCAAATAACTGAATAAGTCTGTTAGTTTGGTCTCTTCATTATTTGTTTGGAACACAACTTCTTAATTATTCTATTTCCATGTGTGATTCCGATAAGTTGCTTTAATTTTTAAAAGATACGAATGCGTCCTTTTCAGTGATGAATATGAATGTCTCGATTACCTATATATTGATATAACATTATTATTTGGCTGCATTTACCGTCTATGCATGCAATTTGTCGGCTTCCTTTGGGGTTGTGAATGTTCTACAGTTTGATGCAGGGTCATTTTCCACTAGTCTTTGTGGATGACGTTTAGGTTCTTGGTTTTAGCTGCAAGTACTGAGCTTATCTTACTGAACTTGTATTCTTTTGCCTGCATTCTAAACCATCATATTGGGGCACTCATTTTTGAAGCCCCATTTCCTTACCTAACTATTTGACATATGTATCTTGCTAGGGGGTGCATGGAAGTGATGGATTTGCAATCGGCAAATCATTGGGTGAGTTAGAAAATGGGCACAGCGAGTTGCTTAATGAAGCGGAATTGGCAGCGGCAGCTGAAGAAAAAGAAACTCATTCCTTTGAAGTTGATCCTGCTCAGGTACATTGAGTTGAATCCTTTGAAACTGATCATATGGGGTTGTACATGCGTCACGTTGCTTCAGTTTTAGGAAACTCAATCCTCTTCTTTATGCATGCTTTCTTGAAGAAAATTTGATATTTTCTGGGTATTATTGAACTTTATTCAACTAAGCAACACGGGAAGTTCAGTGGTCTATAGAGCCATGCTATAAAGTCAGTTGGGATGGTGTGTCAATACTTCTTGTTTCATTTATTCATTTACCTGCTTTAGTTTACCTTTGATGCGATTGGGTTGGGCACTGACTGATCACATATTGTGTTTGGATTAGGGAGTTGGGTACCACTACACTAATGAAGTCTTGGTGAACCTTGTTGTATTCTGATTGAGACTTGTTATTGAACTACTAGTGCATTCATATGTATGATGTATCCATGCTTGATAGTGGAACTTTTGGTACAATGACTATTAGTAATTGCTACTGATCTAATTTCTCATAGTTGATTGAGTTGGTCATAGGAAGTACGACTATTACATATTCCTGTTCAATAACTGTAGAGCAGAGGACGCAGTTTTGTGTCGAATCACTGATTGAAAATATGGGTTTGAACGTTCATTTATTTCTCGTTTGGATTTTTCTTAATTTTCATTTTTCTATGTGTCAGGTTGAAAATGTAAAGCAACGTTGTCTTCCAAATGCTTTAAACTATCCCATGCTGGAGGAGTATGACTTCAGAAATGATACTGTGAGTTATTTGTTAAGCTTGTCCATGCTTTAGGAATGTCCAGAGTAGATGTAATTTTTAAAATGGAGAAGCCGTCTTGCCACTTGACATTGTATTGGTTTTCCTATAGCATTTCTGATGCACTGCTTTTAAAATCTTGACACCAGGTCAATCCTGACCTCGACATGGAATTGAAGCCTCAAGCACAACCTCGGCCTTATCAGGAAAAGAGTCTTAGTAAGATGTTTGGAAATGGTAAGGTCATTTAATGCATTGTTTGTGAGCAACAAACATCTGGGCTAATGTATATAGTGATTTTCTCCACATCACTGCCTTTTGTGTCTCCAACTTTTCCCATGCCCTGGTCCATTGTTAGGAGTCAAACGTAAATGGCTAAAATCCAATATAGATGGTTGACAATACATAATGAACTTGAAAGGTACAGGGATTTTCTTTCAAGAAACGGAAGAAGGCAATTGAAAAGCTTGCCAAGTTAAGATGGAATGCAATGGCACTGTTGCATGGCCACTGGTGCAGATTTGGAGTCATGAAACCTGCATTTATAGGAAGTTTAGTTGCAATGGTTTCTCGATATTCTTCAATGGTAACAAAAGATGACTACTAGCAAGAAATGAATGCCTTTGAGAAAGACAGGAAAGTGCAGCACTTTAGGCCGACGATGAAGATAGACCAACGAATGCACTTTCTGGATTGGTAGTGTGACTGTGAGGGTGTTTTCATCTGAGCTATGCTATCTGGGGTAATGCAATCACAAGATTAATGCTAAAACTTGCTTATTCACACTTCAGAGGATATAATGGTCCCTGATGTCCTAGATTAATCTGGATACGAGGTCCCTTTGTCGGGATTGGATTTTTCCCAATGAGCATTAGCTTTACCTAGGCATTATTAGGGTTCATACAAGGTGACATTGGAACAGTTCGAAGGATGTAAGTACTGTACTTCATACATACCCCTTTTTCCCAATCTCATACAAAAAGTTGTCTTGTCCTGTTGCCCTTTGCCAGTTTGCATTTTATGCTGTTAATTTTTTGGTCCCATGTCTTTGCTAATCTTAAGTTGAGGTCTTAGAATTACTTTGGATTCTGTTCTACAGTAGATTATTTTGTTGCTTCAGTCGTGTGTAATTTTCTCAAGAAGCATGCATAAATGGAGAGCCTGTTACCATGCATTTTCTTTAGGCGGAATATGATTTTAGATTTATGGAGGCTTTGCCTTAAATCCTTGTTCATTATCTCAGGTAGAGCAAGATCTGGCATTATTGTATTACCCTGCGGTGCTGGGAAGTCTCTAGTTGGTGTCTCTGCAGCCAGCCGGATAAAGAAGAGCTGCCTTTGTTTAGCGACAAATGCTGTTTCTGTGGATCAATGGGCATTTCAGTTTAAGTTGTGGTCAACGATACGGGATGAGCAGATATGTCGGTTCACTTCTGATAACAAAGAAATATTCCGTGGTAATGCAGGGGTGGTGGTAACTACGTATAACATGGTTGCTTTCGGTGGCAAACGGTCTGAAGAATCTGAAAAAATTATAGAAGAAATAAGAAATAGAGAATGGGGATTGCTTCTCATGGATGAGGTATTTTACTTTTATGGAATCATAGCCACCGTCTAACTTACGCAGAATTTTAATTTCCAAATAAATATCGGTGGTGTTTTCTAGTTTCAAACGTATTCATTTTGGTTCAGGTGCATGTGGTTCCTGCTCACATGTTTAGAAAGGTTATCAGCATCACCAAATCCCACTGCAAACTTGGGCTTACTGGTATGTATTCGACAAAATTTTGATGCATCTCTAACAATTTTACTTGTTTGCCAAGAAGTGAAGTTTTGACTTAAATTTGACTGCAGCCACACTTGTGAGAGAGGATGAGAGGATCACAGATTTGAACTTCCTTATTGGTCCCAAATTGTATGAAGCAAATTGGTTGGATTTGGTTAAAGGAGGATTTATTGCAAATGTACAATGTGCTGAAGTTTGGTGTCCGATGACAAAGGAATTTTTTGCTGAATATCTGAAGAAAGAGAATTCAAAGAAGAGGCAGGTCCGTCAGTTACATAATTTCTTGTGTTGTACATAAGAGAGTTAGTTATTGTTCTTTCTTTCAATTGGAAATTTCTTTGTGGGAAGATATTTTTCCTTAAGAATGACGAATGTCATGGCAGCTTCTTTTTTTCTTTTCTTTCTTTCTTATTTATTTATTTATATATATATATATATATATATATATATATATATATATATATATATATATATATATATATATATATATATATATATATATATATATATATATCTGCAACTATTGATAGACTGCTACCCCACGTTTTCCCTCTCCGACATAGTGATTGGTTTTTTCTGATTCCAGGCACTTTATGTGATGAACCCTAATAAGTTCAGGGCTTGCGAGTTTCTTATTCGGTTTCACGAACAACAGCGTGGTGATAAGATAATTGTTTTTGCGGACAATCTTTTTGCACTGGTAGAGTATGCAACAAAGCTTCGGAAACCTATGATATATGGTGCTACAAGGTTTGTGGATGCATTTCTCTTTGTCACGTTGTTTCTCTCCAGAGATCTATGATGTATGGTAGAGTATTTTGTTTTCCACGTGATAAGTATTTTAGGGCTATCTAGTCCTGATGTAACTTAATTTTATTTGAGTTTTTAATATTTTAGCCTGATGTTATGTTGTCAATGTGCAGCCATGTTGAGAGGACAAAGATTCTTGAGACTTTCAAACATAGTCGGAATGTAAACACTATTTTCCTTTCGAAGGTATGCGGTAGTGTACTCATAGTCAATTGATCATCTGGATCTACTATCATTTCAGAGTCAACTGAGTCAAGATTTGTCATATTTGCATATATTTTGGTTTCAATATGTATGGATATAATAGATGGAACTCAATAGAAGTAACAATTAATGTAGCTGTGAGCTTGATGTGCATGATTGAACTTGCTTATTGTGGTCAACAAATTTGGTTATTTGGTTTCAAGGAATCTTCTTCTTCTTTCCTTTTCGTTTTTCCTGTGTTTTAGATCATTTTTTTTACTGTACAGAGTCAGAAAAGTTGAGCGCCCTTGTTGTTTGATATTAATGCTTTTACTATTCACAGGTCGGTGATAATTCCATTGATATTCCTGAGGCCAATGTGATAATTCAAATTTCCTCGCATGCGGGGTCAAGGCGTCAAGAAGCCCAACGACTTGGCCGTATTCTTAGGGCAAAGGTATTGATTGGTATTTGGATACCATTTGTGTTTGTTTTTTCCACGCACTTTATATTTGTTACATAATAAAGTGGAATATGGTGGAATATAAGTGTTGAAAATTCACCTCTATGTATGAATAGATAGACCCTGGAAATGGATTAAACGTACAACAAATTTCTATGGTTTAAGAAGATAATTTGTAATGAAATGTAGGAAAAGGCGTTCTCAATAAGTTTAAGAGGAATGTTCCCCCGTTTGAAGACACATTATGGTGGAATGAAGATGTTAAAAAGCAATAAAGATTTTTTGACGACTCTCTATACATGTAGGCACTACAAAAATTGGAAGAAAGAAAATTAGTCAGAACAGAAGATAAGAAAACAATTAGTGAGGTTAATCTGACAGCTGAGGATGATCTTTACCTGATTTGAAGAAGAAGATACATCTAAGCTTGCCAATATAACAGAAAAAAGTGCTGAGATGCTGCATTAAATGTAGGGAACGAGTAGTTGAGAGGAGATTAAGACATTTGGCAACGGTTTTCAGAAAACAAATTAGGTTTCATGCCGTAGGGCGATAATGGAACGGTATAGGGGAAGGGGTAAGGACTTCATATGGTGCTTAGTGTTTACATATTAAAACATGGCTTATAATAGGTGTTTCTTTAGATGTTGCCACTGTCTTGAGAGGAGATTTCTGTACATAGATAATTGACTGTTTGATCTCATGGCCTAGATTAGATTTTTCTGCAAAATGATAATGCATTTGTTATGTAAAGTTTGTTGTTGGTTTGACAGGGTCGAATTCAAGATAGGGTGGCAGGAGGTAAAGAGGAGTATAATGCATTTTTCTATTCCCTTGTATCCACAGATACGCAGGTACTCACTCCAACATTTCTCTCGCCAGCTTCTTTCATTTTTGTCGCATTTTTATCGGGGTTTGGAAATTTCTTGAATTTGTTAACCCATGATGGCATTTGTTTCATCGTTTAATACGCCTTATATGAATTCGTGTTATGCTGGATTCAGGAGATGTACTACTCAACGAAAAGGCAACAGTTCTTAATTGATCAAGGTTATAGCTTTAAGGTGAGGGCTTTAACATTTTTGGGTGAATATAGTCAATGTTCTAAAAATTGCCAGGCCCTAGTCGGGCAGAGAAGGGGCTCCTACCGCCGACTAGTCAGCTGCCTAAAGTCTTGGCAGGGACTAGGGCGCAAACTAGTTGGCCGCCTATTCTAGGCGTTAGACCACCGCCTAGCGCTTAGGTGGGGACTAGTCGGCCGGCTCGTCCGTGTGGGAGTTTGGTCTTCTGTGAGCATTGAAGTGTGGATTGCCCTTTTTTCTTGCTGGAATTTTTCCTGGTAGAGGAGGAAAGTGCATTAGTGATGTATTAAGCAGATAAAGTCAACTGTTAACTCCATGTATTTTTAACTGTCATGGGATTGCTAATTATAATCACTGTCAGGTAATCACAAGCTTGCCACCACCTGATACGGGAGCTGATTTGAGTTACCATCGCCTTGATGAACAAATTGCCCTGCTGGGAAAGGTCTCTCTCTCTCTCTCATTTAAGATGCTATTCTCTTTCCTCGGGTTGCTAAACTCGCTTTTTCCCGTAACAGGTATTGAGTGTAGGTGATGATGCAGTTGGATTAGAGCTATTAGAGGAAGACCCAGATGACATAGCACTTCACAAAACAACTCGCAGAGCGGGATCTATGAGTGCCATGTCGGGAGCAAAAGGGATGATTTACATGGAATACAAGTATGGTTACCTTGCTTTCTTTTTGGATTCTCTGTTTCTAGATTTATTACTTGTTCCCTGGTTCATGGCATTTTCCCTTTTGTTATTCATTCCAATTCCTTTTGTCTTGTTTATAGTAGCGGAAGAAACAAGCAACATGGTCAGAAAAAAGCCAAACCTAAGGATCCAACCAAGAGACACGATTTATTTAGGAAACGCTTCGTCTAATCATATTACTGAACCACATTGAGTGATGGTTTCTTCGAAACTTCATCTGATGTCTCTTCTTGATCGGCGTCAAAGAATACGCCCGAGGGTCCATCCCGGAGATGTCCGTGAGATAACAGCAATGCTTCGGCTCAGCAGACTGTTTACCGCGTTCTTTGTTGGTTTCATCACAAATGTTGTCTAATACCTTCTAAAATTATCCGGAAAATCGATAGATGTGCTGACTTGGAACATGTATATGTAACAGAACGGGATGTATTTCTCTTGTGATCTGAGAACGTATAATAATGGTGTAAACCTTAAATTTTGTAAGATGAGGCGACACGAGATTATTGTGCAGTTAATCGCATCTAGCTCAGGAGTTTTGAACTTGGAGCTGGGTCCTGCTGGGTGCTGTGCTCTTTGGATGGATCCCATCCTGGTCTTATGATTGTGATCTGGACCGTTCATCTTTATTCGGTTCGTCGACACTGTTCATTTTTTGTTCAGTTCATCGACTTTGTCATCCTTCCCAAAAAAGATCAATCTAATGAGATTGATATTGATTTGGATATTGGCATCCACGTTTTTCATGAATCGCATGGACACCAAATTTGACGAGTTGCAAAATGAGCAATTCGAATCATACTTGGCAATTCGTAAACAATTGGTTCGATGTTGCGTGGAATTCATTTACTCCGTAACTGGAAAGATCGAACAAAGAATTTGTTCACCATCGTGTTCATGAGCACCATATTTAAGCATCTCCATCGTGTTCATGAGCACCATATTTAAGCATCTCGTAATCAATAGCTGAAGGGGTCGTTTGGTAATCCAGACTAGGAGGAGGCATTGGGATTAAGGGAAACCCGGATTCACATGTTCCTCCTTTACTTGTAGTCCGGTGTTTTGTTGTTCAGGGATTGAATGTCTCCGGACTATTTTATGTAATAGTATAGTGTCTCGTATGGGGTACTAACTACTACCAACTAGAGGGTGGTGGTATTAACTGGTCCGTCCCTTTCGGATTAGATTGCCTCCTCATTCGACGGTATGCATTCTTTTGTCCTGCTTTTTATCCCACCCTAGTCAAACACAATACAAACTAATTTTATCCTACCCAGTATCCGAACCGAACCGACATGTCTCCTCCATTCCTAACCTTAATCTCAACTACTTCAATCCTTCTCACAATCAATCTGGAAATCAAACGCGCTAAGAGGGATTAAAGGGAAGGCAATGATTGAGGAATCTGCTACATTATATCAATCCAAGTTGGCCGATTTGCAGAAAAGACTGGGGTAAGTAGCCACAAAACTACGAAAGTTCCTTAATACATTGGGAATCCCTGTAGAGCGGTACAGAGCAGCCGGATTGCTCATCTTGGCACGATTCGGATCATAACCGAGAAATGGGCGGTTCATATTTGTATGCGCTCAGATTCGATCTGAGTCGTCCGTGCCGACTGCCGAGATGAACGGCTGGATCGACCGCTCTGCACCCACTCGGCAAGAGTAAAATCTCACCTCTCATAACCTTTACCCAAAGGGCAGTGTCATCGTTATGGAGTTTTCCAATTGAGCTTGGGCATAATGTCAAACTCTCAGTCGCGGAAATTTGGAAACTCCGGGCTGGATTCAAACTCCTCCTCCAAATACCTATGTTGTTATTGAATCAAAGGGCAAACAATGTGTGACCAAACTCATCCTGGGACGTCATAAACGACTCTCGTCATCTTTTGGCATGATTCGCGATCGTGGGTACCTCATGCAGCAGTTGGGGTTGCCGCCGCCGAGCCACATCAAGAAGGAGAGTAACAAGTGTGCTGACTTATTAGCAAAAAATGCCCATGACCAACAAGAGAGTTTCTATTAATACGCAACTATTAGCGGACTCTAGGGGTGTTTCTTATCCCCAGTCCCCACATTACGTTTTTTTTTTTTTTTTTTTTCATGCAATGCAGCAGTTTAACCAAAAAAAAAAAAAAAAAAAGAAGAAGAGAAAATGAAAAAGTCAGTGCACTTTGGTGGCCGGCTTTCTAAAATGTCATTTTCATGATCTTAATTGTTCAATTAAAAAGTTTCTTGGGCACTTTATTCATATATACTAGAGATAGAAAATAAGATTGATTAGATATCAGTATCTCTATATGTACGAGCGAACAATAGTTAATTTTGACGTAAATGGTAAGTATAGAATCAGAGAATGAATTGTAAAAATAGATTTTGTCTCGATCATGTGACTACTAATATCCGATTAACCTGATTTGATGTACAAATGGCAGCACCTCCTCAAAACCTCGTTCTCCAAGTAACATTGTTCTATTAAATTTGAAAACCTTCAACTTGTTTTCGCATTTATTCGTTTTACGCCAAATTTTTTTTTTTTTTTTTAATTTTTGATTCATCTCAACGAAATGAATCGAAAAAGTAAATTTTTTTTTCTTTTACGTATTTTGAAAAAGGACCACTTTTAAGTAAAAGAAAAGGTCCACTTTTTTTTTTAAAAAATTTTTTTACTTAAAAGTGGTTCTTGTTCAAAATATTTGGGTAAAAGTAAATTTTTTTTTTTAATTTTCCGGTTCGTCTCGTTGAGACAAATTAAAAGGTCAAAAAAATTTGGCGCAAAACGAAAAAACGCAAAAAAAAATCAAATAAGGACAAAATGAGATGAGATTTTTTTTCTAAAAGTTTTAGTAGAACACCAATTAAAAGTCTTGTGCAATCCCGTCAGACGATTTTCTGTCCATTACATTCATGTATTTAATTGGACTCTCAATCAAATTGAATGTTGGAATTTTGTAGCTTTCGGGACGTCTTCTATTCTTTTTGAGTAATAGAATTGTCTGTTTTGTCAAAAAATAAAAAAAAATAAAAAAAATAAAGTCTGAATCAAGTAGTTGAAGGAATAAACAAATTTAATTGAAAGTTGACTGATCCAGTAAACAAAATAGAGAAAAAATTATTTCCACGACTGGTGGAAAACTTAGGTTTTCCACCACAGTCTATTACGGGCCTCACAAGATATCTTTTGTTATAATCTGAACCGTCCATTTTATAGGGTCCGTAGAATAATATAACCACGCAAAAACTGAGATTTATAGGACGTCAATAGGTATATTAAAAATCTACTTTTGATTTAGAAAATGAACAGTCATGGATAGTTTAACTTCAAAATCAAGTACCGTCCATTTTGCAAACCAAAATTCAATTTTTGATGTATTTATCGATATCCAATCAAGCTGATTTTTTTCATGGATATACTACTCTATGTACCCTACAAGATGAACGGTTCAGATTAGAACAAAAAAAATCTTATGGGGCTCATAAGCAGTGGTGGAAATCTTGAGATTTCCACCCCCGGTGGAGAGAACATACTCTCAACAAAATATCGGATAAAAAAAAAAAAAAGTAAACAAAATATGAATAATGCCGATAGCAACAACTGCAACATACATGCACTTTCCCTTGGTCGTTGATTTTAAAAAGAGACACAAGAATTCAAAAATAGACACTCCTAATCCTCGCTCCTGCGAATCTCGGGAGTTCAAGATGTTTTTGAAAGACGTTTTCACGTTCGTGCTATCGCTCAGTCACATGTATTCAATACACATGAACTCTATACAAGTCACGTGGGATCACGCACGTTGAATGATTCTCAACACACTTGTATCTCGATCTGCGTTCGGACATCTATTTCTCAATCAATATTTTTCCCGTTCAAAAACAAAAAGTGGCGGAATAAAAGTCTACTTTCCAAATTTGCCCTATAATTTTTTGTTTATCTCACATCTACCCGTTGGTAGGGCTGCAAACAAGTCAAATCGAGTTTTGTTGGGTTCGAGCTCAATAAACGAGCCAAAAAATAGAGTTCGAGCTCAGCTGTAAACAAGCTGATCCTGTAACGACCCGGATTTTTGACCCAATTTTTTTTTTTATGTTATTAAAAATTATTTTCCTAATACAATTGTTATTATTATTATTATTATTATTATTTTTAAGATACAATTATGCATGCATACTTTTATTTTTCCTACAATACATGCATGCATGCACGCCTATATTCTCCCTCACTCTCCTACTCAATCTCTACCTCCTCCATGACCCAAAATTCGTGCGTAATTCGTCCATGCAAAAACCCGATACCGTTAGGACTCGGTTTAATTCGAAACTCATCCAATTCTCCTATATATACACACCACACCGACCCTAGGGCACGTACACTATTCTACCACCTCCAACGGAGTCAGAAAAGAGAGAAAAACCAGAGAGAAATCAATTACAATCGATAGAATTTTAGAGAAAGAAAAAGAGAGAGAGAAAAGTGGGTTTCGAGGTTCCGTTCGTCCGAAACCCAAATTGATCGTTCAAGTTGTTTACTACAGTCCCAAGGATCACCGTAGATCAAGCAATTCGGTCCCAAGGTCCTCCGATCGAAGGAATTAAAGTCGTCTTCCCCAAAATCACGTTTTCGATCGAAAACGAAATTAATCCGAACCAAGGTACTATAATTCAATCCGAGGCCTCCTCTAAGTATATTAAGTGTTTATAGACATAACCCAATGACCCCCGTAGTCCCATGCATTGAAACGAGTGAGAAAAACGAGAAAAACCGAAACGGACCCCGACCTCGCGGCCGCAACCTGCGGGCTGCTCCAGCAGTGAGAACCAGAGCAGCGGAGTTCGCGGCCGCGAACTCCATGCGGCCAGACCGCGCGCCTGTTTTGCTTTCGTGTCGAATTGATTTTGCGACCTTTTTAAACATCGATTTTGACCCCGGATTATTTTTCCTAGGTTACCCACACTCTAAAGATCATACCTTGTTAGTTTCATATTTTTTTTATTTAATCTGATATTTATTAAATTTTTATTCGTTATCTTGTAAAAATTTACAAACTAAAAATCATTGCGACCTTATAAACTACTCTATAAATCCCCAAACTATTTTTCCTAGATTCCTAACATATTAGAGGTCATAACTTACTGATTTCATAAAATTTTGATATTATTAGCTATTTATTTTATTTTTAATTAAAGATACAAACGAAAAATAGTTGCGACCTTATAATTAATGATTTTAACATCCAAACTATTTTTTTTAGACTTCTGACATCCCAAAGACGATATGTTATTAAGATAATAATTTAATTATTTCATTAACTAATTATTATAAATTACGCATTGTTTCTAAATAGAAATACTTTAAAATATTATAAAAGAGGTTAATAATTTCAAATAATTTTGTTTCGACTTCTTACAGTCCTAAGATGATACTTTGTTAGAATAAATATTTTTTTTAATTATTTATTATCTATTTAGTCTTCTTTTGCCTATTAACTCAATCTTTTTTTTATTTAAAATAATTTCGTGAGCGTCCAAACCCAACTTTTAGCACTCGAACTTATTATAGAGGACTGTTAGGACCTTTATTAAGGTTACGATAATTATTCTAATATTTTTACCTAATTAATGTATTTAATTAGTGTTTAATTGACTTAATTACTTATAATTAATTAATAAAAGCCTAGAAAATTATTTTTAAAGTCTTATATAAAATTTCCTACATTGTTATTGATATTTTGGCCATACAAGATTAAGGGCAACGGCCCAGTCATAAAAAGTCATGTGATTGCACTACCTAATGTTTGTTTTGATCTGTTTGTTATTCGTTTTCATTATTATTGAGAATGATATTGTGTTGATACTGGATTTGAATGTTAGATTGGACCCTAGAGACATGGGGTGGTATGCGAAATAGAAATCACGTAGACGATGCTAAGTAATGGATAAATTGTGAAGTTTCTTTCTGTTTAGAGGTTGCCTGCAGGCGTGATTTGAGATTTGATGAGATTAGTGATGAATTGAGACTGGCAGAGTAAGCCCAGTGGTGATATAAAACCTGGCAAAGTAAGCCCAGTGACGTTTTGATAAAACCTGGCAAAGTAAGCCCAGTGATGTTTTGATAAAACCTGGCGGTAGTCCAGAGATGTTTTCGGTTGATAAAACTTGGCGTTGGTCCAGTGACGTTTTCTGTTGATAAAACCTGGCGGGTAGTCCAGCGATGTTTTATGTTGATAAAACCTGGCGGTGGTCCAGTGACGGTTTATGTTGATAAAACCTGGCGGTAGTCCAGAGGTGTTTTCGGTTGATAAAACTTGGCGTTGGTCCAGTGACGGTTTATGTTGATAAAACCTGGCGGTAGTCCAGAGATGTTTTCGGTTGATAAAACTTGGCGTTGGTCCAGTGACGTTTTCTGTTGATAAAACCTGGCGGTGGTCCAGCGATATCTTGTGATGTTAAAACCTGGCGGTGGTCCAGCGATATCTTGTGATGTTAAAACCTGGCGGTGGACCAGTGACGTTTTATGTTGATAAAACCTGGCGAGTGTTCCAGAGATATTTTGTGACGATAAAACCTGGCGTGTGTCCAAAGTGATGTTTTGTGGTGGTAGTCTGGCGTGTGTCCAGTGGTGAGTTGATAAACCGGCGTGTGTCGGATGATGATTGTGATGTGGTATATAAGATAAGGCGAACCCTGGTTGTGATTCGGGCATGATAAGCTATCCCTTGTTGTAGTATTGTAACTTAGGTTATCTACGACAAAGGAAGTGATCTCATGGGGCCAGAGCATGGCTAGCGGTTGGGGAGAAAAGATCTCGTAGGAGATTTTGGATCACACGTTAGGCTAATGAATAGTAATGAACCTGGTTGACGTGAAAAATCTCTATTTTACTTATTCGCATCATGATTATCCTGTTTACTTGCTATTGGAATTGTAAGAGGGGTGGTTGGGTTGGATTATTCTACTTGGGTGATTTATCACTCACGAATACGTCTGTATCCTGGCAATCGATTGCTTCGGCGATCAATTTGCTAGAGGGCGCAGGATTCAATGGAGGAGATTCAACGATGATGCAGTTCGACACGAAAAGAATATCAGTAACGAAGATCGAGGATGCTTAGGATTCGTATCAAGTCTAGAGTCAGCTCTGAAGTTAATATATTTTGAATCAGTAGATTCCCTTGAGATTGTAATAACTAAATCTTTATTTTGAAAAATTATGTTTATTTAGCAAAATTTTCTTAAGAAATCATTTTATTTTACTCCCGAAAAGTCGGGGCGTTACAGATCCAAATTCATTTACTAACCTTCTTTTTTGAGCCTAGCTTTCTCGAGCGGAGACGAATTTTGGAGTGTTACGTTCGGTTTCGTTTATTAAATGAGCCCAAAACTCTAGCTTAAACTCAGCTCAAGTACTTAACGAACCGAGCCCTCAAATTCCTTGCGAGGAGCTCGGTTAGTTTGCAGTCCTAGAATCCATCGGCACAAATATCTCATACTCCACTATTTAGGCCCCGTTTCAGAACATTTTCTTAAAAAATAAATACTTATTTCACATTTTTAAACTTAAAAATAATGTAAATAAAAAATAATTTTTCAATTTTTTTTGCACCATATTAAAGATCTTAATAAAATCTATCAAACAAAATTTATATTAATAAAAAAATTATTTACGTAAATACTTAATTTAAAAGAACTTATTTACCTTTTGGGTAACGGGCTGAACTAGTCATAGCCTCCTCGTCGTCGTCGTCGTCGCGGACCTCTTCAAAGTCTTCGTCGTTGTGAAATTTTAATAAAGCCGTCGCAAATTCTCTGCATTTCTATAAGACTCCTTACAACTGGCTTGAACCGGCATCGACTTCATCTTCTCCGTCGTCGTCATCTTCTTCTTCTTCTTCAAAAATACCGAAGCGCTTGGTTTCTTCCGAAATTGAGGTCTGAGCGAAGAAAGATGTCGACGGCGGCGCAGCAGAACATGGAGAAGATGCAGCTCCGCCAGAACTACCGCAACTTCTGGCACACCGATCTCACCAACACCATTAAAGCCGACACTCCATGTAACCCCTCCCTCCCTCCCTCCCTCTCTCTCTCTCTGGATAACATACACAAAACGGATTAGATAATTGGATCATCTCTGTACGTCAATATGTAATGTTTGATTTTGTGTTTCTAATTGGTTTTTGTGTGTGTGTGTGTATGTGTGTGCAGATTGCTGCCTTGCGTTTTGGTGGTATGTATTCTGATTCTTAGTTTGCTTGATATCTCTAATTCTTGTTCGAAAAGGATGAGCTGTGGACTGGGGCTGACTTTCAAATGTACTTTGCAAAATTGGACTGAATTACTCTCTGCTTCTAATTTTTGGTTTGGCAGAACTTTATTATTGGATTGTTTTCCATATCATTTTCGTCTTGTGTGAACTCTTGTTAGTTTGTGTGAATTATTGTTGGTCTCGACGGGAGGAATTCAAAAGTTAGAAAATTATGACGAAAAAGTTTTTTAGTAAATTTTTTATTTTGTCTTCAGAGAACTTTTTTTATTTCTTAGGTATGGTTTTGTACTTTTTATATTTCTCTCACCGAGACGAAGCAAAAATTCACAAGAATTTGATGCAAAAATAGTAAAAGTTCATAGAAGACAAATTTATACATAGAAGATAGTCCAATAATAAAGTTAGTCTAACCAAGCCTAAATACGTATTACCGAATTGGAGTAACTTTCAATGGTTTGAATGATGTTTTTTGGGAAGTTTTGAGTTATATTCTAGCAGTTTGTTCGAATTCATTCGTGTTCTTATTTCCTTAAGATGGAAGCTTTGTATTGCCACTGATTTAACATGAGTACAGGTGTATACTTATATTGGGATGAGTAAGCTTTTCTGAATGGCATGTTTGATGCTCTGTTTATTGCCATAGTTGTGCTGGGCTTATCTGGTTCTTGATTAATATAAGCTGGACAACTAAGTTCCTGAAGGAAATCAATAAAATTCACTTTTTTGGTGTTCAAATTATATAGTTGGCTTGAGGACAAGCATTGGTGGTGTATTTAGGGATTTGCATTTGATTAATTGCTGTATGGCTTAAGATATTTCCTTGTCTTTGGCTATTATTGATGAGTAACTTAGAAATTTCAAAAGAAGTTAATTGGGGAACTGTTGCATGATGTTCAATCGCTTTGTGAATATTCTATCGTATAGGTATTTTCTTAAGGTTGAAGCTTCGTAGTGCCATTGATTTAACTAGGATCATGAGGACTTTTGTACTTTATTGGTGCTATTGAGAAAGATCAATGGCATGGCCAATGCTGTTTATGTAGGTGCTGTAGAAATGAATGACTATTCTGTGTCAAATATAAGCGAACCACCTTAGTTCCTGAAGAGAATCTCTAAAAATTCACTTTTGCTTGTATTCAGTTTCCTTTTTTCCATTACCCCAAGGTCTAGCATTTGTGGTGTGTTTAAGTAGATTAGCATATAGATGAATGCAATATTTTTGCTCTCGGTCCAAACAAGTGTTAGGAACCTTAAAGTACTGAAACATGTTAGAGGGGAGTAGTTGCAACTCATGATGCATCAAGGCCTGAATTCCTCATTTCTGTTTGGTTGCATGAATCCCTTCGGCAAATTTGGCCTTGGCAAAATTCCATCTTCGACTTTGATTGCAGGCAACAACATTTTTTCTCTTCTCATTGTTGCCTTGGTTGACATTCTTCACTGCCTTCCTCTTCTTCTCCTACACTCTTGAGTTGAACCTCTCCTCCATCGCCCTGTGTTCATCTATCTTCCTTGCAAAGTTCCAAACCATCTCATACAACTTCTCATCCCTTGCTAGATTCCGGTTTCTAACAGCTACTTTGTTCCAAATGTATTCCCTTGTCTCATCTCATCAGGTTGGTTTTGTTACCCATTTTCACGTTGTAACTCTGAGTATTACAGTGGTCATGTACCTACTTTACAGTCATCACATTCTCGGGTCGTACACCAAACGTATGAAAGATGAAGCACTAGTGAGTGGAGACTGTTATTGAGATGCACTGACATGAATTGAGATGAGGCAATAGATGCATTGAGTTGTGTGTTTCTGGTTACCACTGCACTCGAATTCACCATCTTGAACATGATGTAATTTTCCCTGTACCTTGATAAGTTTTTAATAAGACATTCGTATCGTTTCTTCGGGAAAATTATTCTGCAAGCCTTTTGCATCACATTTATTTCTCTTGGTAGTTGGAACTTGTTTCCCTTGAAAAGCCATCTATTTCTGGATTATCAATTTTTTCTAACTGTGGTAAATTTTGTTTTATTTATTCACTCCAGTGGTCCATGTGTCTCATACCTGCTCCGCAAGCGAGCTCTTTACGATGATATGTCAAGGTAATTGATATCCATAAGTTTTTTTATGTGAAATTCCTTGACCTCCTGGTATCAGTGTTCCTTTCTTGCGTGTTCCAGGTACGTTTGCTGTGCGGGTTACATGCCCTGCAGCGGTCGGTGTGGAGAAAGTAAATGCCCAGAATTTTGCCTTGCCACTGAGGTACGATTGTTAGATTCTGCTTGTTATCACTTCCTTTGCTTACTTATTTTATTTACTTTCTCGAGGAGCTTCTAGGTTCCATGTGCTATTCTCAAGTTTCGACTTTTATCTTTTAGAAATGCAAAAATAAGTTTCTGCTTCATTTTACGTTGGCATGGAGTTTTTTTTTTCTTTTTGCTCTTTTTTGTGGGTCTAATCTTGTTTCACTATTTCCAGGTTTTCTGTTGCTTCGGAAATTCTGTTGCCTCAACCCGTTTTCTGCTGCAAGACGAGTTCAACATACAGACCACGCAGTGTGATAATTGTATTATTGTACTCTCTCTCTCTCTCTCTCTCTCTCTATCCATTTATCTATCTATCTCTATGTATGAATACATAGGTGTGTGTACGCAAGCCAGATACCCTAAGTCCTGTTGAACTTTCTTTTTCCTGATACCTAGGCTTTCATGATCTGCCTTCAACAAGTTGCATGCGTATTTTCCATCATTGCCATGATTGTTGGAAGTTCAGAACTTCAAGAGGCCTCTCAGTTACTGTCTTGTTTGTCCGATATGGTCTATTGCACGTAAGGGTTCCCTTCCAACTTCTCACTAACACTTGCAGCTGATGTAATTTACACAATCTTCCACTGATTGCTGTTTAATTTGTTTTTGCAGGGTGTGTGCATGCATGCAGGTATGCGATATGTTAAATAGAGCACTGTCTTATTGGAAATTATGTTCGTTACGTTGAGAAAACTTTAAAATCAATTTTGTACACAAAGTTACGCATGCACTGATGTTTAGGACAATTTTGAGTATGAAATGGTGACCCTTTTTGGCATGATTGAGAAGGGTGAGGAGATGCACCATTTGGTGTGGAATTCTCAACTCGACTCAACTCAATAATCCGTTGTCCCAATCCCTGCACGTCACTTTGCCTGTAGTAATCTGTATAAATTTGGGGTATTGCAGACACAGCACAAGGTTGAAATGGACAAAAGAGACGGTGTGTTTGGGCCACCGGCAATGGCAGTCCCTCCTTTCCAGCAGATGTCACGCCTTGATCAGCCATATCCTTCCTCAGTTGGATATGCACAACCGGCATATGGTCAGCCCTATCCTCAGGCTCAAGGCTATCCTCAACCTGCTTATCCCTCCTCTGGTTATAGGTGATCCTTGCGCTGGTATGTCTTGATTGTGAGCAATACCATGTTGATGGTACCCATTTACCTATCATCCAATAATTGAAACAGACACTTCTGTCTTAAATTGTTTTCGCAAAATGGTGGAGCAAACTGATCTGTTTGTGGTTAGGTTTTCTTATTGTGGGTTGTTTTCCTTCACCCCCCCCTTTTTTTTGTCTATGATGATCTATTGCATGTGGATTTATATTTGGAACTTATATATGGATTTGCAAAGTTTGGTTGGAAGATTATTCTGAAGCAGCTTTTTTGGGTGATCTCATTCAGCTTCTAAGCTGGAAACATTGCAATTTGGGGTCTTCTTTTGTACATTTTGTGTCTAAAAATCGTTCCCTTTTTTCCTAGGATTGTTATATTTTTGGTCACATGGTCTCTTCCCGTATATGAAGGGTATCTGAGGGCCAAAAACTCGACAGTCTTTACCGTACTACTAGTTTTTTTTTGATCAGACCGTACTACTAGTTTGATGGGAACCGGAAATCCTATTGTGCAGTCGCACTACTAGCTTAATGGGAACCCAATGAAAACTCTGTAGTGCAGTCGCATCCTATTTTAGTGAATCCATTGAATTGGTAAATATGGTAAAGTAGCTCCTAGATGGCGAAGGACTCCTTTGATGGGTTTCGGCTTGTCGCACAGTTATTATTGGCAATATTTCTATCAATTAATTTGGAGATTTTAATTCTTGTAATTTAATGGCCCGAAATTTTGACAAATCTTTACCTATTAATAAAAACTATGTCAATGAATTTCATTTATAGTTTTTCTGATTTATATCAACGGTGCTGCAATCTTTTTAAATTAGGTTATGTTTCTTTGAAGGCCCTTAAGTGGAAGTTGTAGTCACTGTGGCAGAAGGATTCAACCATCCGGTTCCCACGGCCGCTACACCTCTGTGGTGCACCCGTTGCTCAAATTGATAACTGGAATACCAAAGCTTTGATTTCCCTTATGGTGGCACTCTTTGTGGTGTCATTTGCTATGTCAAGAGTTTGCGCCATGGTACCCACTCTCACACCCAAAAATAATCGGAATTCTACTTGGGTAGGCCCGACGGTCCCACAACAATTTTGATGTGATTGTCCTTACCTAAAAACCGATATAGAGGATTTGAACCCCTGCAAACCCAAGTGAAATTTTAACATTTTCAATTATAACTAGGAGAATTCTAAAACAACAAACCTTCGCATAAATTAATATACAACAAACGCACATAAGTACATGGGCACATACGCTAGTGGCAAACACACATAAGTACGTGGGCACATAAGCTAGTGGTGCAGTGTTTGTGGAGGCCACACCCTTATGTAAGTGTTTGTGTATTTGTTTGGGTAAAAATGTTAATAGTAGTAGAATGATTGTTATAACTAAAACCTTTGTATACTAACAGCTCGAAACCCGCATGGGCCAATAATTGATTAGTGTTTTCGATCTTTGTCTTATATTCCCAATTGCTTAGGAGGCTGCTACTGCCACGACTACTTCTTTTACTGCCACGAGAGATTAAACCGAATTGACATTCTTGCCCTTTAAAGTTGACAAATGTTCTCTCTTGCTTGCTTTCGTTCCTCTGTTTCTGATCTCTTTCTCTCTCTCCTCCTGCCTTCTTTTCTTTTCTTTATCTCGAAGACCCCACCACTGGCCACTAGATCCAACCACTATCACCATGTGGATGGCCAACCTAGTAACCATTGACATGACAAGCAGTTTCTCGCAACCAACCTCGTCGAGGAGTGCCTTCGCCATCTCCGCCGCCCCTGGGGTCACTGCCGCTAGTCTCTCAGGACTCCGCCATGCCACAATCTTCAATTCCTCAGCACATCCGAACACGATGAAGAAAAATATGAGAAACCCGCCGATTTCAAACCCTTAATTTGGTTCCTACCCAACCCATTTAGACTTTTCGTTATTTTAAATTAACAAACCCCTCTCCTTTTGACCCTCATAACAAGGGATTACCGATCCAAAGTTTCAAACCCGACCCAATTTGAAAATCCCATTTGCTATAACAGTTATCCGAAATCACATGAATAAAAATGAACTCCAATTGGAAATTGTAGATTTATAAACTGCGAATAACTCACATGCCCTCATGTAGTGGGTACCCATCTGAGGTTGCTTTATGATTTGTGATGGGGAGATTTACAAAGGGTGTTGTACGAAATCGGTCGCGTATAATCCAAGTTTGGAGATTGTACAGGCGGCATTGGTGGTGCCGTGGCGGCGGAAGGTGGTGGTCGGAATGAAGTAAAGTGTGGCTAATCCACGCACGGATAAAACAGAAGAGACATTGGACAAGAAACATGAAAGATAAGAAAACCTGGAAAGAGAGTTGCAAGAAAAACCTGAAAACAGTTGTTAGGAAGAATGAGGGCTAAGAGGGTCATTTGTGGTCAAAGTTTCGAGGCGCTTAAAAAATAAGTATACCTTCTTAAAAAATAAATACTTATTTCATATTTTTAAACTCAAAAATAATGTAAATGAAAAATAACTTTTCAATTTTTTTTGCACCGTAATAGAAATCTTAATGAGATCTTTCAAACTAAATCCATATTGCATATTTTTAGATTTCAATAAGTCCATCGTTTTTAAACTTGAAATTACCTTTTTAAAAAATAAGTACTTATTTCACGTTGCGGAACGGGGCCTAACACTATCGTTCTTTGCATTATCGGTCCCCATTGTTTAAACATCTATTCAACAAAAACTAAGAATTAAACATCACAAATTTTCTTTCTCCAAAGTTTAGAAGAGTTACCATTGCTAGAAAAAAGACTACTACATCAGAGGAGGCCACTATTCTCATGAAGAGGATCTAGAAGCTTGGGGAAGAGAATTTCCACTTACAAATTCCACCATCTCTCGCAGCACTCTTGGCACACAATGAGCCACAGAGTTGCCAACACTTCTCACAAAACTAACACCAAGTTCATCAAACAAAGAAAACAAACGACACCTACATAGGGTGAGATAATCCCATGAAGGGAAGAAAGATCCACATAAGGGGAATCATACCTGAAAACAGAAAAGAGAACGAAAAGAAATGGGAAAAAAAGAGAAAACCACCGGTAGTAAACTATGTCGCCGAAGCCGCCATGCTAGATTTGAAAACCTATTCGCCAGAGGAGCAAAATCTAGCCATCCCTTCTCTATATCTATGCTGGATCCGATCTCAACTTGACCGGAGCCGTCAGAGGACAGATGAAGGAAGTGGAGGTGGAGGGAGAAGGCGGATGATGAAGGGGAAAGGCGGATTGTGGAGGCAGAGAGAAGGTGGAGCTCGAAGGGGCTAGGAAATGAAGGTGAGGGAGGCTGGAGGGAGGGGGTAATGGAGGCGGCAACCCCACCCCCTAAGAAATCCCTTCGGCTAGCGGTCAGCTTGTTTGACAGGACTAATAGTGAAAAAAGTTTACTGATAAAAAAAATATAGTAAATTAGAGGCCGGTCCTGATTTTTAGGCTTGGTTTGAACCCAACCCTGTAATATTTTTTCCGAACCTAATAGGCTCGGTTATGTGCGTGATGGACTATTTTGCCCCAAAATCACTGCTCCTGCTCCTTTCCTACAACCCGCGGACAACGACGACGACTACAATCACCACTCAGATCAGGCTGATGCGGAATCACCACCTCTGTCATCTCTCTCTCTCTCTGGCCATCCTTCGGCGACAACGACCTCCACCTCGGTCTACTGTCTCTCCGTCCAGATCTCTCGCCACACATCCGACAGCCATGGAAGCCCTCTCTGTAACTCCGCCGGATCCGCAGCCTCGGAGGACCACCTTATCTACATCGACAGCCCTGCCTTTCCGCCATGCGAGGTGGCCACGCAGTTGATGCAAGAGGCGCACAGGAAGGAGGCGGCCGAGCTTGAAACGGTTTACGAGGCGTTAACTCGATCCATTGAAAGGGATCGTGTTGAGAGTCAAACACGTAGAGGACGTCGTGTTCTTTCTAGCCTCTGATAAATCTGCATTTGTGACCGGGCATGACCTCGTGGTCGACGGTGCATACGTAAGTTGATCTTCAGCGTCCAAAAATCAAATTGGTCTTTTGTGGATACTGTATTGCATTGTGTAATTGTGGATATTCATTTCACTTTTTTTTTAAAAATAACTATATTTGATTTTGATTTTCTTTTTTTCAATCTTTGTTCGTATGTGTATTTTCTATGAGAATTGTGCATTTTTTTTATGAGAACTGTGTATTGTTCATGAGAACTGTCTATTTTCTATAAGAAGTGTATTGTCCATGAGAATTGTATATTGTCCATAAGAACTGTCTTTGAGAACTGTGCATTTTCTATGAGAATTATGTATTTTAGTGTGTGGTGAGACTATGTAAATTGTGAATTATGTATTTTAGTGTGTGGTGAGACTATGTAAATTGTGTATTTTACATAAGAATTGTGTATTTTCTATGAGAACTGTCTATGAGAATTGTGTTTTTTCTATGGCAATTGTGTGTGAGAACTGACAGTTCTCGTAGAATGAGAACTGAGCACTGACTATGAGACTTGACAGTTAAAAATTCAATTCTAAATCAATTTATTTCCTATGTGAACTATTACTTTTTTACTTTGATTACTTTTTTAAGACATGACAGTGAGAACATTTATAATTATATTTGATTTAGATTACCTTTTTTTTTGTTCAATTTTTATTCGTGTGTGTATTTTCTATGAGAACTGTGTATTTTTCTATGAGAATTGTGTGTTGTTCATAAAAACTGTCTATGAGAACTGTGTATTGTCCATGAGAACTATCTATTAGAACCATGTATTTTCTATAAGAACTATATATTTTTTATGAAAATTATGTATTTTAGTGTGTTGTAAAACTATGTGAACTGTGTATTGTCCATGAGAACTATGTATTTTCTATGAGAACTGTGTATTTAAGTGTTTGGTGAGACTACGTAAACTGTTCTCATAGCTCTCATTGACTTAGTTCTCATAGTCAGTTCTCATAGCTATAGCTCTCATAGCCCTAGTTCTCATAGCTCTCCTCAGGTATTATAACCTCAATTCTCATAGCCACAATTCTCATGGCCAGTTGCCACAATTCTCATAACCAGTTCTATGAGAATTGAGCGGTTCTCATAGAACTCACTATGAGAATTGGCAGTTCTCATAGCCTACATAGCCAATGGTATTTTTGTTCAAAATAAATATGGGTCGCATAGCCAGTTTTCTATGAGAACTGAGTATTTTTGTATGAGAACTGTATATTTTTCAATGAGAACTATGTATTTTTGTAGAAGAACTATGTATTTTTCAATGAGAACTTTGTATGGTCCATGAGGACTATCTATTGGACCGTGTATTTGCTATGAGAGCTATTTATTTTCTATGAGAACTGTATATTTTAGTATGTGGTGAGGCTATGTGAATTATTTATTTTTCAGTTTACGTAGCCCCATTCTCATAGCCAAATCTCTATGAGAATAGTCAATTCTCATAAAACTTACCATTAGAATTGATTATGAGAATTGACAGTTCACATAGCCAGTTTTCTATGAGAATTGAATGGCTCTCATAGAACTGACTATGAGAATTGGCAGTTCTCATAGCCCACATAGCCAAGGGTATTTGTGTTCGAAATAATATGGGTCACATAGCCAGTTTTCTATGAGAATTGAATGGATCTCATAGAACTGACTATGAGAATTGACAGTTCTCATAGCCCATATAGCCAAGGGTATTTGTGTCCGAAATAATATGGGTCACATAGCCAGTTTTCTATGAGAATTGAATGGTTCTCATAGAACTGACTATGAGAATTGACAGTTCTCATAGCCCATATAGCCAAGGGTATTTGTGTCCGAAATAATATGGGTCACATAGCCAGTTTTCTATGAGAATTGAATGGTTCTCATAGAACTGATTATGAGAATTGACAATTCTCATAGCCCACATAGCCAAGGGTATTTGTGTCCGAAATAATATGGATTACATAGTCAGTTTTCTATGAGAATTGAATGGTTCTCATAAAACTGACTATGAGAATTGGCAATTCTCATAGCCCACATAGCCAAGGGTATTTGTGTCCGAAATAATATGGGTCACATAGCTAATTTTCTATGAGAATTGAGCAGTTCTCATAGAACTGACTATGAGAATTGACAATTCTCATAGCCCACATAGCCAAGGGTATTTTTGTCCGAAATAATATGGGTCAGGAATTGATTCTAAAAATATAAATTTTATTAAAAATAAACATGTACACAAAAAATTAAGAAGAATGTGCAAAATAGTAAAATTGCATGGAAAGTCAAGAAAAAGGACTGAAGGAAGGAAAAAATATTTTCGTCAGGACTATTTGAAGTCCGAACCAAGAAAAAAGGGCCGGCCTCTAAATTCTCCTTTATTTTTTTGCTCGGAAATGGATTCTTTGATTATTGGGCTTATCTAGGTGGCTGGTATGGGTCAATGGCCCCCGATAATTGGGAAGCCCAAAACTTTATCCTCCAAAGAACTTGCAAGAATATTTAGATTTACTCCTGAAGTAGTCACTGCAACAAAAAAAAAGGGATTATATCCAGGCAAGCTGGTTTGGACGTTTGGTTGTCTCTAAAAAAAGAAAGTAATGTGTCGGGGAGAGAAAGACCGACATCAACACATAATGTTTAATGAACCAACTCATAACTAGTTATAGAGTAAAATTTTGATATACCGATTAAACACAAAGAGAAGAGGGGGTGACCAACACGTGACTATAAACAACTTCCTATTTAGTGGGGAGCAGTAAGAGAGGGAACCTGCCGAGCTCGGCAAAACGACGGAGCCACATATATACAAGGTGATTTTAGTGCTCCGACTCTCTCACTTTTCATAATGATGGATATATCCCATTTTGTACATTTTGGCTGTGGGTTAGCTTGATTTTGAATACAATTCAAGTGATGCACTCAAACCACCAAGACATAGCGTGACTCTAAGAAAGAAATAATACTCCAGGTATCCAAGTACTTTACAACTCATCATATGATTCAAAATACTATTATATGTTTTTGCTCAAAATCCTGTCTCTCCTCCCTCCAAGCAAAGAATACCATTCATTTTGTGTCCCAGTCTCATTTTGTAAGAAACGATAAAGAATTATTGAGAGAGCTTGGGACATCCTTGCAACATACTCAAGGAAGTTATCATCTGAGAAACTTTTAGGCCTACGGGGGACACCAAGCAACATGGTATCCCCTTCGGTCTGTTTCTTATTTTTTTGGCCGTTTTTCGATCACATTTGGATGATCGGCTCTGTTTATTTTGTAGAGTTCGGCGAGGATCATTTAAAAAATTGTGTTCTTCGGATTTTATTTGATACATGATCGGCACATGTGAAAATCGCAAAAAAAAAAGCAAAACTAAGTTTTAATTCAGTTTGTTTTTGGACCCAGTTTTGGTTTTATTCAATTTTCACGTGTGCTGATCATGTATGAAATAAAATCCGATGAACACAATTTTTGGTATGATTAAAATTCTCGCCGAACCCTACAAAATAAACAAAATCGATTATCCAAATGTGACCAAAAATTGAGAAAAGGACCGAAAGGGATACCACGGGGCTTGGTATCCCCGGTATACATAAAAGTGTCTCCATCTTACAAGCCCATGAGGACATATATATATATATATATAGGGGCCGGTTCTAGAGACAATATATTTGACAATACTTTTGACAATAGATTTTTTGAAACCCCACGTGGGACCTTCAAACATATGATCGGAGCCGCTCAATGTATTTAAAACATGTTTTTAAGGGGTCCCGTAAAAAATTAACGCATTTGAATATCGGTAAAGGTTTGATCGGCTCATTTAGTTGATTCCTGTCAAATTTGACAGGATAAAATTGAATGAGCCGATCAAGCCCTTGCCGATATCCAAATGAGTTGATTTTTTGGAGTATCCTTAAAACATGTTTTAAACAAATTGAACGGCTCGAATTATTTGTGTGGAAAATATATTGTCAAAAGTATAGTCAAATTTATTGTCTTTAGAAACATTATATATATATATATATATATATATATATATAGAGAGAGAGGATAAATAAAGTGCATTTGGCACATCATAATGCAATAGAAGAATAATTTTTTATTTAATAATTCTGGATATTTGGGTTAAACCTAAGGACACCTTGACTAATTCCTAAGAAATTAATCTCGCGGTTCACAACCAAGATTCAACTGAAGTCAAAGTAAATCACCGTGTATGCACGGACGGACCTTGTAAAACTCGATAGCAGATAATGAAATGACCATTTAACGGGCAGTCAATGATTAGAAACACAACCCACTACTTGGTCTAGGTTATTTTTGTAATGGAGTATATCTCTGAATGGGAAAAAATTTCAATGCCGAGCGAGTATCATGTAGTGCCCGTTTGGCTATCTGAGTCGTCCATTTTATTTTTAAACGGCTTAGATTTGGAGAGAGAGAAAAGAAGAGACAAAGTATTTGGAGGAGATGAGAGAGAGTTTTTTAATCCGAACCGTCCAAAAGTATATCGAACGGCTCGACTTTGCCGAGCGGGTGCCACGTGGGCAATACCCGTTCGGCACTGAAAAATTCCTCGAATGAATGTGACCAAGCCAATTGAGTAGTACTACAGCTCAAACCAATTAATCTAAAATAGTGATTGAGAACTAATTTTGTATACTTAATTAACTTTTATTTCGTTTTCAGGTTGGTCGGATTATCCATCAGGTTGATATATATGTATAATTAAAAAACAATTATCAATACATCTGATGTCACATAACAGCGATTGTTTAATTACAGTGGAGTATTACTTTACTCTGGAAGAGAAAATCTTTTTAATGTATAGTGTTCCATAAATAGTTGTTTACGGAGATGAATCGCGACCATCTGTATTGGACAGTCCGGATGTTAATGAAACTTTTTCGGGTAAGAGTTTAATTCTTTTTAGGAAAAGTCTCATTTAAATTCGAACTGTCCAAAGTTAAAATAGACTGCCGAGATCGCGCGACTCCATGAATAAGAGAATCACTGAGCCTCCGTAAATAAGCGAACCTCATTTTACAAATGCCCAAAATGCATTGTGTATGATTGAATTCTTTTGTTTACATCTGACCCAACATACATATACCTAAAACTCAAATTCACCTCGAGTAGTTTGATGGCCGTGCTATCTCCAGACAATCGAATATGATTCGATCAAGCCTTTAGAGTTCCAACATGTTTGGTGATCAAACGCTAATTTCTGCACAGAAATAACATACATATAAGACCTACAAAATGAATAGCTCGAAACGTTAAAAAATTACGTTGTCATGCTTCACATGGGGGAGCACATACCTTAAGCGCCGCATAAGATTATCTTAATTGATTCTTTGCCATGAAAGTCAAAACCAATAAAAACAACTGGGGCCAATTATCTTAATATAATAATTATATAAGTAAATACTTTAGGCGCAACCATATAGTTTACCGAAACTTATAAAATAAACAACTTGAATCGTCGAATTAAAATTACTGTGTGACGCACGATTAATCGCGGTCGCGCAATGGGAGAATCTTGGGCCTACTACTATGTCAAAAAGTAAGAAAACAAAATGAATTCCCGGCATAACGTAGAAAAATGGTCGTCCCGGCATAATCTGTTAAAAAACTAGAAATGGTGGGGCTCCATCTTGCCTCTCCACATCTCTCTCTCTCTCTCTAGAAAACGCCAATTCCAGTCTCCGGTTCAAAAGAAAAACCCAGATCTAGAAAGTTGTATTAACACAATCATTTACGCAATTCCAGTCTCCGGTGCAAAAGAAAAACTCAGATCTAGATCCTCTCGTAATCAGAAAGTCTATTAACACAATCATTTACGCAATTCCAGTCTCGGGTGCAAAAGAAAAGCCCAGAGACACACGCATTGGATGTACCTCGTTGTTAAGCGAAACGATAAGTCTAGGAACACAGTTTACGGGTCTGGTTAACATGCATGGAACATAGTGTTTCGAACATAGGGAGCTGATCCTGCTGGCAAACTCCGAATAAGGTGTTTCAAACCGTTCAATTTGTACGAGTTCACATGCGTCGAACGACTCGAAAAACAGTTCTCTTAGAGCTAATTCGTTGCTCTAAGGGCCCGTTCCGGAAACCTTCTTAAAAAATAAGTACTTATTTCTCAAACTTCTTATTCCACCTTCTTATTTTTTCCAAACAAAAACTTTTTTTTACATTTTCAAACTCAAATATAACAAAAAAGAAAAAAAAAAATTTTTTTTTGCACCAAATTAAAGATCTCAATGAGATCTATCAAACAAGATCCATAGTGATAGAAAAATTATTTGCGTAGACACATGATTTTTGAGCTTGAAGTTACCTATACAAAACATAAGACTGGAACGTATATAATTGGCGCCGACGGACAAAAATCGTACCGGCGGCCGGCCGGGCCATCTCCGGCCACCGGACGGCCGATCCGAGCCGTCCAAAAATTCTAAAAAAAAAAACCAAGGGGGCTTACGCGAGAATTAATGGCATCCGAGGTGTGTAGGATGCTTGATCCGAGCACCCTTTTTCCGTGTACTTATCAAATATCATACGTACACGAAAAATGGGTGCTCGGATCAAGTATCCTACACACCTCGGATGCCATTGATTCCCGCGTTGGCCCCCTTGGTTTTTTTTTTTAGAATTTTTGAACTGCTCGGATCGGCCGTCCGGTGGCCGGAGATGGCCCGATGCGGCTACCGATACGATTTCTGTCCGTCGGCCCTCATGGAACCTATATAAATTCTTTCAAACCTTCTTATTTTTCAGAAATACCCCTTCTTATTCAACAAAAAAGAATTCTTTTGGTTATGGAACGGAGCCTAAATGAAAACGGGAAAAAAAAAAAGCATATGCAACAAAAGTAGAAAATGGTTGGTGGGGACTCCAATTATTCAATGCTCGTCCGGGTCGTCCCTCTCTCTCTCTCTCTCTCTCACCTCTCTATGTGTATCGTACGACCCGCCATTAAATTGTCTGTATTTACTCCAACACACACACAATCTCTCTCCTCTCTCTCTCCCCTCTATCTCCCTATCTCTCTCCTCTCTGTGAGTCTGTGTGATGCCGTTGCCCTAACGGACAACCCAACTAAAAACAACCAACCCGTTTCGGAACTAGTGTCATCATAAAACCACACCCACATGGCCACTTCCACTCTCAAAATCCAAACCCATCCAAACAGCTCCAAGCCCAAACGCCGCCGTTTCCGCGAAACCACCATCACAACCACCACCGCCGCCGCCGCCTCTCAGCACCCGCCTGATCACCAGCGCAGCAAGCTGGGCCCCACCATCGTCGTCTCCCCTCACCACTCCTGGTGCTGCCCCGCTGCGCCCAATAAACTCCCCCCTCCTCCTCCTCCTCCTCCGCCACCGCCGTCCCCGCCTGACACGTCATCGAAGCCCATGGACTCCGCCGCGCACGATCCCTTCCCTTCCTCCCTCACCAAATTCAACTCCGTCCTCACCGCCGGCCTCCTCAACCCGATGTCCCCCCCTCCGACCCGGTCCAGCCCGACCCTGTTCGAAATGATGGCCAACGAACCCGACTGCGTTATCAACCCCAGCAGACCACCACCACCGCACATCCCTAACCCTAACCCTAACGGCGGCGCCGTTTTAACAAATCCCAAATTGTTACCCCAGATTCCGATCCAACAGCGGCTGCACGAGCTCCTGGCTTGCAAGAGTCCGGGGAGCCAGTTCAACGACGCGAATTCGAGCGACGTGAAGCTGAATCTGAGCGCCAAGGACGGGGTCTCGGTCACGATGAACGTGCACAGGCAGATCTTGGTCGGTCACAGCCGGTTTTTCGCGGCGAGGTTGACGGAGAGGCGGTCGAGGCAGGAGAAGGAGAGGAGTCCTGGTAATGGGAGTTGTGTTGTGGAGATTGCGGATTGTGATGATATTGAGGTTTATGTGGAGACGTTGAGGTTGATGTATTGCAAGGATTTGAGGAGGAGGCTTATGAGGGAGGATGTCACTAGGGTTCTTGGGATCTTGAAGGTAACTAATAATTATAAATCGTGTAGACATTGTTACGGGCATTGCGTATGTGTTGAATGAGATTATCATAGCCTTACATTGAAATCTCACAATGGAGATATCAACGGTTCAAATCACCTGCATTGAAAATGCATATCTTTCGTGCAATTTCAGCCGGAGGATTGCACAAGACACATAAATACTTTCATTTAAACAAGATAATATATTCGTGCATTGAAATCTCACAATGGAGACTTGAGCGAGTTCACATCACTTGTACCGAAAGTGCCTCTATTTCTTGCAATTTCAGTTGCAAGATCGGACAGAAGACTGAAATTGCACGGAACAGAGGCACATTAGCAAATGGGTACAGCCAGCCTTACAGGTGACCTGGTGGTGATATCACTGATATGAACTTTGTTCTAACCACGGCAAACGATATCCAACCTTTCCAATTTTTATATCAGATTAAGGAAGAAATGAGTTTTTCATCAAATTACTTGAAAAAAGCTCTTGGGAATAAGTTTGGAATTTTTAAAAAAAGATTTGACTGAAATGCTTAAAAGAGTAACAAGGATTGGTGCATTCATTTTGTCATACAAAATGGTTAAATTGAGTATTGCAGACAAGTTGATTATTCTTTTCCAAAGATTTGATGAAGCACCATTGAAGTGGTTTGTACGTTGTAGTTTCTATCCAAATCAACAATTTGGAAAAGAGAGTGAGAGTTGGAGGTGGTCTTGTATGTGTGAAAATAGTGTTCTGGAGTATTAGGAGTGTGAATTGTTTTTTATCTTCTTATGATATAGGTTTCAGCTGCAATTGGGTTTGATGCTGGGGTTTTGTCATGTTTGGAGTACTTAGAGGCTGCTCCATGGGCTGAGGACGAGGAGGAGAAAGTGGCTTCTCTGTTGTCGGAGCTTCGGCTTGAAGGGGTGGGAGCAGGGGAAGTTCTTAAGAGAGTTTCTGTGGATGTTACTGCTGGGGTTGATGAGGGGAGCAACAATGAAGAGGTGCTGCTCAAACTTTTGCGGGTGGTTCTGGAGGGAAAAGATGAGAAGGCAAGGCGAGAGATGAAGGGATTGGTATCCAAAATGCTTCGTGAGAATTCCTCTCAAAATGACTTGAAGAAAGAGTCTCTGTATTCTGCTTGTGATGGGTGTTTGCAATTGCTTCACCACCACTTTTTGCGAGCAGCTGAGGCAGATTTGCAGGATGTGGGCCAGATTGCCCGACAAGCGGATAATTTGCATTGGATTCTTGATATTTTGATCGATAGGCAGATTGCTGAAGATTTTTTGAAGACATGGGCTTCACAATCGAAATTGTCTGATGCACATTCTAAAGTGCCGGCCATTCATAGGTATGAGGTTAGCAGAGTGACATCTAGGTTGTTTGTTGGGATTGGAAAAGGGCACTTGTTGGCTTCTAAGGATGCAAGGTGCTTGCTGTTGCAAACCTGGTTGGTTCCATTCTATGAGGATTTTGGATGGATGAGAAGGGCATCGAAAGGCCTTGACAGGCATTTGATCGAGGATGGTCTAAGCAACACCATTCTTACTCTGCCTCTAGCATGGCAGCAGGAAATTTTGATGTCTTGGTTCGACCGGTTTTTGAACTCTGGTGATGATTGTCCAAATATACAGAGAGGGTTTGAAGTTTGGTGGAGGAGGGCTTTCTGGAGACGAAATGGTGAGCCTGAACGGCCCCGGCAAATGCGAATTACAACTGCAAGCATTGAGAACGTGTGATATTTTTCATCTACAAGTTGTGGGTTAATACGGTTCCAGTGGATTTATGTCCTTTTATCCTACAGTCACCTGGTTCTTATTGCACGTTGGGAAGTTTTTCAGTCTCCCTTGCTAATCTGGCTCCAACAGTTTTTTTTGAAGGGACTGAATTCATGAAGCTGGGTGATTTGCTTCCCTGATTCATATTTCGGGTTTAATCTTGAAGAAGACATACATGTTTGTGCACCTTCCACCTGTTGTTGGGAATAATCACTGCTGATTTACTCTGTGCAGTTCTGTATTTGGAAAGGAAACCTTTTTATTTTTTATTTTTTCCCTCCTGTTAGTATATATGAATGAAATTGTTTTCAGGAAAATGATGGGTTGTTGTGACTTGTTGCTTTTAGGTTTTGAAAATCATCAAACTAGGGTATTTTCTCTTTCTGAAAAAACCAAGGGCTATTTCTTGTAAACCAGGACTGGCAGGTGTTGACAAATGGCTAGCCATGAAGACCTAACTGTAAAAACACTGAGGGTAGACATTAGCGGCTATGGTTAATGCGGTCATTTTGTGCTGTATAACGGGTGCATTCTTGGACACATACGCTATATTAGACGTCCTTTCTTTGCCAAATTCTTCTGGCGGACACAGGGTGAAAACTGAAGAGACAACGGTCTATGTCATGGTAATCAGTTGCAATGCTGTCCAAGCCCCTGTTGGATATATAGCTGTATGGTGAATTGGCCCTTGCTGAATTTTAGTTGAGTTTATGCCGGTTCTATGGAGAAACCATTTTTCACGATAAATTCACGTTTTGTTGGGCTTTATATTGCTGCTCTACATATTAACGTTTTGTAAGAAGCTGAATGCACTATTAACTCATTACCTTTTTGTTATGGAAGGATATGGAGTTGTGTGGTTTGTTACTGTGGGCACACGCCCCTGAAAATCCCGCATTTTTGGTTTGCGAAAAATTCGGTTTGCGCCATTTTGTTTGAAAGCATGACGAAATGCTGTTTTGAGAGAGTCGCCACCCGAGTTTTGCGGAAAAACACCAAAGAAACCGATTTGAAAATGTTTTTGTTTACGTTTGTTTGATTTGAAAAAGGCTTGCAGACTGGACCGTCGTCACCTTCGATATCTGAGGTTCGGGAACCAGGTTACAAGAGGGAAGGGTTTTATGGCACCCCTCTTGCCCAATCCGGAGATCGGTCTCTACTCAGGCATTTTGTAAAACATTTGCATTTTTCTCTCTTTTAATCATTTTCAGCCAGTTAGGGCGGGGGAACAGTTAATAGGGATTAACAAATGACAAGTTGTATTTGCATGGCAAAATATTGTGAATGGCATGTGAATAATGATAATAGATTCAGAACAAGCGCTTCTGTGAGCGTTTTAGACATACTGGCACACACTGGCCCAGAATGGTGCGCGCAGGAACAAATCTGTATGCACTGACCACACCACTGCATACAGAGACAACCTGCGTGCGCCATACTAGTACTGGCGTGCGCCGGTAAGCCTAAACCTACAGCTTCTGAACTCAACCCTCTGGGCTCTGGAATGGACCAGTGTACACTCAGGACAAACCACGCAATTGATATAGCAGCATACACATGGTTACAGGGTACAGCAACAAATCAAACAGAAACAAATAGACTGAAAACCCCATAAACAGTGTGGGGATCAAACAAAGGCCAGGGCTAAACTAAGAAGCAAGGGCCAGCCACTGGAACCTTGGCACAGGTGGCGACGCAGTCGTGAATGCTCGCCTGCTGTCCTTTCGGTCCAGTGTTTGGCTTTACTTCATCACAGGTTACGGAACACGCACCGTAAAGATCCAGAGCCTTCTTGAACAGTAATAGCGACAACTAACTATCTGATTCTAAAGTATGGAAAGTCAGAAGCGGTTTTTAGCATGCTCAAAGGTGATCAAGAATGAAGAGAAAGTAAAATGAGGATGATCGGTGGTCCCCACACCAGTCTTGCCATGCAGCCATGACTGCGGCTAGAGGGTGGCGTGGCGCCACTAATCCTCCTACGACTTTGTTTATTTGCTAGCGGGACTGGTATTGATTACCAGCCTGGCCTCTGCTAGCTCCCCTCAGGGGTCGAAATGATTTCCAGAACAAAAGGTGGTATACCTTTGGATTGAGGTTGATGGATGGTTTGAGTTTTGAACTTGGGATGGAGGGATGGATGGAGGATGAGAGTGGCAATGTAGGGCCAGGGGCTGATCTTCCTTGCTTTGTCTTTCAATGGGTGAAAGAAAAACAAGGGAGAACTAGAGAGAGAAGAGGGAGAAAGTTGTGGGAGCTCTTATGAGTGTAACCCCTTGCAAATAAATGCAAGGGGGGTATATATAGCAGAGGGAGAGGGCTGGGATCAGCTGGCCCTAAGGGCTTGTTTGGCCTCCAAGAAGAGGGGAGCCTCCCATGCATTAAATGCATGGGACTAGTTGATGGGGGGTGTAGGAGAGAGGGGGAGACCGTTCTGGACGATGTAATCATCAGGGGAACTGTGGCTCACGTCAGGGTGGCCACAAAAGTCTCGGGCAAGTGGTCCCGAAAAGGTGATTTGACTGGGAACAAGTGGCGTGCGCCACCGAAGAACTGGCGTGCGCCACTGGAAATGGCTCCATGCTCGATGACTGACACGTGGCAGTGAACCAGCGTGCGTCAGTTTATCACCAGCGTGCTGAAGCAGGTTTTTGCTGAGGCTATTTGGTTCTGGCTCGAAGGGTTTGAAGAAGGGCTTGAAAGGGTTTGAACGAGATCCGGAACACTCAGAGCTCAAACACACCATCGACTTTGGATGTTCTCGACCTTTAATCATCATCGGGGAATCAAAGGCCGTATATAAACTAGTCTGGACAGTCCAGAATAGGGTGTCTACAGTTACATTTTGTATGGTATCGCTTGCATAAATTTGTCACATCTGTATTCGGAGTATGGCCATTGCTTATTACTCCCTCCGTCCCATTTTCTTTGCCCTTTTCATTATTCGTGCTATTCTTTAAGTGCTTATATCTCCCAATTTATAATATTTTTCATAATTTTAAAAATTTCGAGAATTATCAAACAAAATCCATATTGCATATTTTTGGAGATTTATATTTGAAGATATAAGTGATTGAAAACTGACATGAATAACGAAAATGGACAACCAAAATGGGATGGAGGGAGTAGCAAACTCCGTGAAAAAAAAGAAAAAAGAGTAGCAAACTGGAAGTGAGCTCAATTCATATCAAGCAAAAATAGTCATGTTGCATTTGCTTGGGGGAAAATGTTTTCTTTGGCCTTGGAAACTTATGAAATTTTGGCAAAGATTGTGTTCACAAGGAAAGAATTTAGTTGAAGGTAACCTGGGTAGTTGCAAGATGACTTTTATTGGCGAAATGACGAAGTCAGAACAGCCTCACCAATGTCAGATGATTTATGGACCTCAAAGCTTACACTTAAAAGAGAATGAGGCTGCTCTTCTTTCACTACATGTTGGTGATTGTATATTATTGGGTTTTCTTGACCTTGTATTGTACTTCAACCTTTTATCTTTCATTGATGAGGGAGGTGAACTCATGAATGAAACGAAGAAGTTATCTCCTGTTGAATTACAACAGGAGATAACTTCATTTGCTGCACCTTCTGTCTACTGTCAAGGTAGTTTAACTATGAACATTAACTTTGTTCCGTATGGTATCTTTTTCTTTTTGATTTTTTAGCTTTGGCCTGGGATTTGAAGGGGTTCAACCTTTTAAAAGTGGGTGCTAATGTTACTACTGTGACAACTAGACCAATATTTAGACATATGTAATGATAGTTTTTGCAGTAGACTAGAACTACAAATTCAGAAAGAAGATGTTTACTTCCATTTTGGCCTGGATTTCGATGTCTATTTTCATGCAATCTTCCGGTAACCTCTTCCAGTTAATTCGAAATATATCTTTACTAATTTCTAATGTTTTTGCACATCTTGCCAACTTCATTATATGCAAGGACAAGGTCAGGCATTTATACTTACAGGTTGGATTTTTCTTGTCATACTTAACCAGAACTGGTATAGGAGCCAAAAAATGTGATATCTCCCTGTATGTAATTCATACTTGCTACATACCATTACCTTGTCTTCTGATGTTCAGATTCCAGAGCAAAATAGGAAATGAAGAGAAGCAGGCTTCTCAAATTTCTACCATTGAGATAAAGTTTTTGGAGGACGTGCATTAAAGGAACGGAACGCTCAGATCGCCCTCAAACCAAAATTGTGGATTTACCCTTCCTTGGGTTAGATGTGGCTTTAGTGATCTAAATCTAGTCAGTTATTTCCCATCATCGGTGGCGTGGCAGGTTTTGTGTGTTCTACTACCAGATCAGAGAAACCACGTTGCCAAATTTACAGCGGATATCCAAGTTCGTGCTGCATAAAGTCTGTTGCTAAAAATTTCAGTTCTGTGCTTCCACACCGCGCCAACACAGGTGAGATAATTTCCCCTTTATTCATGCGTTGTTGTCTTCATCATCCAAATGGGTGAAGAAAGACGGGAAATTTAGTTCCCCTGGCTTTGCCCTCTTTTGCCTTCAATAAGGAACCAAAAAACTATCAAGTTAACCTGGAAATCAAAACTATTCTCCTGTTTGGCTAAGAAAAGCTGAATGCATTTCGAAATTAGTTAAGAAAATTAGCTATTTGAGAGGCTAATGCTTACCATTCCTGATCAGTCAGCATTTCATCCGTCAAACCAAATTTTCGTAATTCTTGTTCCGTGTGGTGCACTAATAAGCTGTACCTGTTTGAATCAATTCATAGTGTTCAAACATGACATGATCAAGAGTCAGGACGCGTAATGATGAATGCATATGAGGATTTTGCTTACTCTATTGTTTTCATTTGCTGATGTAATAGTTTATCGTAGCTTGTAAATGAAACCTCCAATTTTGCAGTGTCATTGCCCACAATCGTCCTGATTTTACTTACGACTGTCGATGTTATGTTCGTTGGTGAAACCATGCCCATATAATTTATATTTCATTTCCTACTCCAGTGTGAGTTTGACGCTGTTTGTATAGCATTACTTAATTTATACACGAATAGAATGGTTCCTTATAAAGTGTAGAGATAGATGAAACCTTGAGACTTGAGAGAGTGAGAGAGAGAGAGATTACCTGCCACCATAACCCCGTTCCATGACAATCATCTTTCCATTGCCCATGTTAACGAGTCCTTCAAATTGCTCCACGGTCCATTTGTACCACCTCATTAAGAAGACCCGTAATGTCAAGCCATGTGATACCAGTACCAAGTTCATATTTGGGGTGTGCTCACCCGGTGGCTGGAACCGTCCTATGTCAATATCTGCTCTTAGCGTTTCTCTGAATCCTGCAACGCTATTTCAGTGTTAGTATTTGTCATGAACGCTACAGGAAGAGAAATATAGCAGAGGCTGAATACCTGTTATTCTGTCATAAACATCTGCAGCCGATTCTCCATTAGGAAAGCGGTAGAAGAAACGGCCATAAATAGCTCGAAGCTTTTTCTCAATTTTCATCTGTTCTCTGTCCTGAAAGTTTCCTTTTTGGGGGAGAGAAAATTAGATGAATGTTTAAAAATCATAGTAGTAAACATTTTGAGAATCAGGATCTCCATGCGACATTTCTCTCTATGAGTACCTACGTCAACGACATTAAGGTCTTTTAAATGCTAAGTATCCGTGTCGTTTAAATGCTAAGTATCCCTGTCGGACCCTTGACGCTTTCGACACGGATACCCGAGTACATATATATTGATGGGCAACAACAATTACACTGACATTATACTATCTGGCTTTTAGCATATTTTTTAGGGCATGTGACATACCAAAATCTTGCTCTCTCAAACGAGGCTCCTCTCTGACTCCAGCAATCCTAGAGCGGCCAAAGGCCTTGGCCACATTTCTAAGTGTCTCAAGTGTTCTCCTATAAGGTGAGGCATAGAAGTAAACCCTCCAGTCATCTGCTTCATCTCTCTCTATCATCTCTCGAATTCTCCTCCCACACTCCTCAGCCTCCTCCACTCCTCTGTCCGTCAGACCAATCTTCGGATCTGCCACCCTCGTATACACGCCCTCGTCGACGTTTCCTTCGCTCTGCCCATGTCTAACCAGTATTATCCTCCGCGGGCGGGGCGGTGGCTGAGGAATCCGGAGGGTGCCCCGATCAAGAACGAGATTCTTTTCGGGGAAAGTGGCCGACCCATTCTCGTATTTCACTCTTGCCACGCCGACTGTGTCCTCGCAACACTTAATGGAGGTCAAGGATTTGTACCCTTTTGGGGACATTGCTGAAACTAGGTTGGGCATTGTTTTGTTGAGCCTCACAGATAGAGAGAGAGAGAGATGGTAGGGAGATGAAAGGATGAAAAATGTGTGGTGCTTGAGAGTAATCTTTCTTGTGTAGAGCCATAGCCACAAGTGTCCCAGTCATTTGCTGTGCTGCCATTATGTGTAATTCTGGACTTTTTCCTAGAGGACACTTTAATGTTTTGTATGTTTGTGCTAGAGGTTGGTGCACACGCACAAATCGCCTGGTCTTCTGCTTCCTCAATAGTAGGAGTGATTTGACCAGTTTACACCCCATTTTCTCTTGACAAGGTAGGTGCCGAGACTTTAGTGAGTGCTCCTGGAGTAATGCTCCGCGTCGGTTAGGACATGCCAATGTCATTTTGTTCCTAGTTTACAAGCACCAAAATCACGGGGTTCTGCGGTTGTACCACACGGTCTTGCTCCAAGAGCAAAGAATAACTCGTCGGTAGGCACATGGTCCGCTGGTAGAAATAAGTGTAGCTAGTGGACATTTTTGCTCTTGAGAGCAACACGAGTTCTGCCTTTCTCGTTTACTAGTAGAGACTGTAGAGTAGCAGTTGTCAAAATATGTCTTACCAGATTCGTTTTTCCAAACATATTTGCTGACACTTTTTGAGAAAAAAACACCCAAGATTTTTTTCATATTACTGGAAAACATTGTGCTAAGAAATGAAAGAGAGATATGAATGCGATGAGTATTTTAGGTTCCAATTGTTGATTGAACTCTTGTCATTGGATAATCTGAAGTTCATATTGTTCTTATCTGTTTTTTTTTTTTTTTTTTTGCGCTCGGTGCATTGTTCTTATCATCGTACACAATTTCTATCGAATTGATTATGTGATTATAATTAATTAAAACCAACATTCAGTGATATTATTTCAGTCAAAAGTACTTCATGTATCTCACCAAAAAAGAAAATGATACTTGCCGAGAGGGAAAAAAAAGAAAAGAAAATGATATACCAGAGTTTTAATTCTGGTCTCCAGGAATTCAGTTCAGTAGATGCAGCAGCTGTTGTATGGTTCTGGTTGATATTTGGTAAGGGAATCCATGTTCACACTCCACATTTACACCTCCTACTAAGCTCAGTCCGTCCACACAGATAATCTGTGCACAGATTGCTTCATGGGACCCACTCCGGGTCTTACAAAAAAAGACCGAGCCATTTATTAAAGTCGAAATATTTTTTCGAGTAGCTTCAGTAAAAATCAGCTCAATGCTTGGCAAAAGAAATAAAAAAATCAGCTCAGTTGTCTAACTTTAAATGCTTGATCCAATTTATAACTTTTCATTTAGATTATATTAGGAGTGTTAAATGGGCAGGTTTAGGCCAAAATGGGCAAGATGTAAGTGGGTTAGGTCTTTAATGGGTCATTGACTCATTTAGACCCATTAATTATGAGTTCAATTACCCATACCCAGCCCGACCCATTTATTTAAAATCAAACCCGACCCGTCCATTAACCCAATTACATACTATATACTAAAATTTTAAAATGACTAAATACCCATATACACTAAAATGACCATATTACCCCTATACATTTAAAAATTAAAATACCCGTGTACAAAAAATTACCATATTATCCATGTATACTAGAATGACCAAATTAAACAAAAAGTCTACCGTCGCTCTATTTCACCGCTCTCTCCATTATTTTCAATCTCCGGATTTTAAAAGACTCTTCTAGGACTGGAAGAGATTTTTCAAAATTTGTACCATTGATTGCCAAGACGGATGGGAGATTGAGTGTTGTGGTGGGAGAGCGACACCACTGAAAGGGGAAAAAAGGGTCGCATTTTTTTTTTACTTAAAAGAGGTTATTTCCTAAAATATTTGGGTAAAAATAAAAAAAACTTTACTTTTCCGATTTGTCTAGTCGAGACGAATCAAATAGTCAAAATATTAGCACAAAATGAACAATCGCAAAAAAAATTGAATAAAGACAAAAAGTACCAAAAGAGAAAATTGTTAGCTGAACGGGGTCTAATGACTTTTGACTTGTTAGGAAAATGCATTTTGAGAACTTCGGTCAATTAGTTAATTAGTAGGCGGTGATTCTTTTTTAATTATTTGAATTTCTATTTCCATTAATGAGATGAGAGAGTGAGAAAAACTTATGACCCAAATATTTATAGTTTGGTTAAGGATTTGAAGAACCCTTTTTTCAGTATTGAACAACGAATTATAAATGAATTAGCAGCTATTAACTTTGAAATGGGTTTGTTATATGGGGAGAGAGAGAGAGAGAGAGAGAGAGAGAGAGAGAGAGAGAGAGAGAGAGAGAGAGAGAGAGAGAGAGAGAGAGAGAGAGAGAGAGAGAGAGTTTGGCTCAGGGAATTTTTTTTATGCGAGAGAGATACGGAGACATTCCACTGTTTTTTGCTAGTGGGTTATATGCATGCCTGGTTGGGTCATTTAAGTTGACCCAATTGATACCCAATTGAGACCCATTAATAGATGGGTTAGATGGAGTTAAGACCCATTTTAACCCAACTTATAAATGGATTGGGTTGAGTCTTTCTTTTAGTTGATGGATTTGGATTTGTTAATGGGTTTGGGTACCATTTGCCACCCCTAAATTATATATAGGATTTGAAAGTTGGAGTAAAAGATTGTCATCAAGCATGTAACGACCCTGATTTTTTGTCAATAAAAATTTCGCTAAAAATTTGAATTTTATTTTAATACTTGGATTTCATTTTTAACATCCAAAAATCGGTCGTTATTGACTTATAAAATTTTTATTGTTATATTTGAAAATTCTTTATTTGTTTTATAAATCCTTTTTAACGATTAATAATCCGTCGTAATTAGGTTTAATGACTTAGGAAATTGGTATTCATCGCCCGGGCATTAAGGTCATTTTCTAAAGACGAGTATGTCTATTAAGACCTTGGTATAATTACTTGGCAATTGTAGTAAAATCCTAGAATTATATTTCTCGGCTGGAAATCCTACATGGCAACCGATTAGTTAGCAACCCTAACTACCGTTTGGCTTAGTTACATTTCCCTAACCTAGAGTGTTGCATCGATGCCGAAATAGTTAGTAGAAATTTTTGGCCTTTGCCTTGACTGCCTTGCTTTGGCTTGGCTAGGCTGCCTAGGCATCGGGTCGCTGTTAGGCCTGCCTCGCCCAGGCATCGGGTCTCTGTTAGGCCTGCCTCGCCTTGGCGTCGGCTCACTGTCGGGCCTGCCTTGCCTTGGCGTTGGCTCACTATCGGGCCTGCATTGCCTTGGCGTCGGCTCGCTGACGGGCCTGCCTTGGCGTCGGCTCACTGTCGGGTTGCTTTGCCTTAGCTGCCATCGGGTTCTGCCTTGGCGTCGGGTCACGCCTTGCTTTTGTCTTGGCGTTGCTGGGCTGTCTTGCTCTGGCCTTGCCTCGGCTACACCTGCCGCCAGCCGCATGCTACGGCCACCTGGCCACCGCTTTGGCTAGCTGGGCCACCTTGCCACCGCTGGCATTGCCGCTTAGCGGCCACCTTGGCCACCGCTGGCCTCGCTAGCGGGTCACCGCAACGCTGGCTAGCGGGCTTTGCCACCGCTTTGGTAGCGGTTTGCTGGCCACCGCTTTGCAATGGTCGTTTTGGCCACGCTCACGCCTTGCCATGGCGTTTGGCAGGCTGCCTTGGCCACGCTCACGCCTTGCCTTGGCGTTTGGCACCGTCGGGCTTTAATATTCCGTTATTAGACGATTTCCTACTAAATAAAACCAAAATACCACTCGAGCAATGAAAGCCTAGATTAAGTATCGTTAGTCTTTAACCAATTAGTTAGAATAGCCTAATGCCCACTTAGCCTAATCACTTCTTTATCCATTGGACGATAGATGCTAGGGAAATTCTTATCCATTGGTTAATGGATATAAGACTTGCCAAATAAGATGACAAGACTAGTCCATGATCTTCCATGATGGCCTAATTCAATAGCCTTAAGCCTAAAGAGTGAAAGTGACATTACTTGGCATGCCACCAAGTATGATTTGACAACACAAGAAGAGAGAAAGAGAGAGAGAGGGCTGGCCGGATGGATGAAGAATGAGGGAAGTGTGTGTGAGTGTACCTTGACACTATTTGACAACTTGGTTGATATACTATTGCATGACAAGACAAGTCCATGGACCAAATCCATGGGAAGATGAAGAGAGAGGAGTTGGCCGGCCATAGGGGAGAAGAGAGAGAGTGAGTGTACTTTGACACTATTTGACCTAGTTACAACTTGGTTGAGGTGACTATTGGATGACAAGGCATGACATACTTGACATGACAAGTCCATGGATCAAATCCATGGAAGGAGAGAGAGAGATGGGATTCGGCCAAGAGAGGAGGGAGAGAGAGCTCAATGTTTGGCTATAAATAGCCTCCTCACTTCTCATTCAACTCACACCTCAAGCATTGCTTCATCTTTTCTCTAAAACCCATTCTGTTTTGCCCAAGCAGCCTACTGTCCTCCGAAAAACTCCATTTTTTCTCCGGGAGAAAGTCATTTCTAGGAACAACGTCCTCCACGAAAGTCGTAGAACACTTCGAGAGCTTCAGTTTAGACCCAAGAACCACCCCAAACGGTCAAGAAACGGCCAAGATATCGACCTCCAAAGTTCAGTGAAATTCTCGGATTACCAGTCCAGACAGCTTACTGTCACTCCCTTTATCACCATTTTTCTCCGAGCGAAAGTCGTTTCTAGGAATAACGTCCTCCACAAAAGTTGTAGAAAATTTCGAGATTTTCGATTTAGACTCAAGAACGACCTCATTCGGCCAAATATCGACCGAGTTATCGCCATCCGAAGTTCAGTCAAAATTCGGATATCCAAATTCCAGACAGCTTACTGTCACTCCCTTTATCACCATTTTTCTCCGGGCGAAAGTCGTTTCTAGGAACAACGTCCTTCACGAAAGTTGTAGAAAATTTCGAGATATTCGATTTAGACTCAAGAACGACCTCATTAGCCAAATATTGACCGAGTTACGGCCATCCAAAATTTGGTCTAGATTTGGAAGTTTCAACGCTCGTGGAAGTTTCCAACTAGCTTATTCGGCCCCGACTAGTTTCGGATCAAGGTAGAATTTTCCGTCTCCACTATCTCTAAGTATATGTAGAAAGTTCCTAATCTCTATCTCTATGTATAGTTATGTTAAAATGTAGATTGTCTTGAACTTAAAAAAATATGGTACGAAACTTGACGTCGAATGAATGTTAAAAATAAACCTATCCTGCTATTGAAAGTATGACATGTTGAACAAATGATTTCTACGTCAATAAACATGTGTTGTCTTTTTGAACTTTTCACAAAGGAAGAAAGAACGGATTTTGGTAATATATTATTGTCTTGAGGATGATTATGAGCATGTATGTATGTTTGCTTGCATTACTTGTTGTTGATAAAGCATAAGTGGCTTTCCACTCCAAGGGCGTTCATACATGTGGCGTTATGCTTTGAATAATAATTTGAGTACGATTAGGTAATATAGAATCGGATGATCTTGTTAGTTTAAGTTTCAGGATTTCATATGTGTTGTTTTGAGCATGCTAGATAATATAGAGATGAATGATCTTACAAGTTTTGTTTCAAGATCACTTTAAAGTGATTTGTCCCGCCACGGAGTCTATGCATGATTACGAGACACGAAAATCGAGGAAATAGAAACATGACACCTAGAGTGTGTTAAAGACAATGCGTGTTTTGAAAACGCAATGCGGCCGGACTTGCCCATTGTGGGAATGTGGTTGATATGGATAAAAAGGATTTTTTTGAAACTACATAATGACCAAATGTGGATGCATTATGTGATGTGTGTGTGTGTTGTGTGCCAATGGGAACCCGGCGTGGCGGAACCATTGTGAGGATACTCGGGAACCCGGCGCGGCGGAACCGAGGTTGGGTGTGTGGCTTGGTTATCCGCGGAGAGGAGCCAATGCAAAAGTGTGCCAATGGGAACCCGGCGCGGCGGAACCGAGGTTGGGTGTGTTAAAAATGATTTGCAAATGTGTGCCAATGGGAACCCGGCGCGGCGGAACCATTGTGAGGATACTCGGGAACCCGGCGCGGCGGAACCGAGGTTGGGTGTGTTAAACGTGATTTTCAAAATGTTGATTTGGAAAGTGAAAAGGATTTTGGAAACGTTGATGAATATGGTGACACGGTCTACGATGAGTCGCGTAGGAGAAACACATACAATGCAGACACCAACGTTAGACTGAGGAATGTGGATGTGTCATTGTTAATACCTTGTTAAACATGTATGTATTATTCCGTTGCTTGTGTAAGAATTGGTATGTTACTCTTATACTCTGATATTGGTAAGATATGGGTTAGTTGGTATAGAATTACTCTGCTGAGCTCTTGTAACTCACGGTGTTACCTTTGGTGGCCCTGACATATTATATCGGTGGCGACGCTGGTATAATGTGTCAGATTTTGTAAATGATCAAGATGAACAGTACACCTTGGAGGCTTTTGGAGCTGAGGTGCTGGTTAGGATGAAGCCGCAGGCGGAACTGTAGTCAGGAACCCTAGAACCCCTTTATTTGTATAAATATTGAACCCTAGTGGAAGATATGTTGTAATAATGAGCCAGACTCCATTTGATTTTATCAATGAAATGTTTTTTAACGTACCCAAAAATCAGGGGCGTTACAAAGCACTTAAAGTTATCCAATTGAGTTGACTTTTTGTTGTGGGGTCGCTCGAAAAAAATTATTTTGGATTTAACGGACGGCTCGAATTGTTTGTGTGAGATTCAGAGTGGGCCCCATGAAACAATCTGTGCACAGATAATCTGTGTGGATAGTCCCAAATTTGTCTCTCTTTTTTTTTTTAAAGAAGACTAGAGTGGAGTGGGAGAACAAAAATCCAGAGTGTGAATATAAATTATGTACTTAGTACTGTAGTAATTAATCTGGGCCTACATTATGTTCCGGGCTAGGCTCTATCTGACAATTACAAACAAACCCAACTATAAGTTGGGCCTAACTATAATAATAATACAAGCAGATAGTGTGATTAAAGCCTTGTAAAAAAGTAGAGTGTGGATGAACCAATTTCTAAACTTAGCTTGAAACGCATATATCCGGACACAGATATGTTCCTAACACTCTGCTGGCCGTGTGACAGCCCACCTCTTGGGTTAAGTCCCACGTCGGGAACTTTAGAAAGTGTAAAATGGTATATAATGGATTTCGACCAGTTACTGTATAAGTTGAAATTAACCTTTTGAGTCACGTGGTTAGATGAATGGTTAGCAGGTCAGCTGGGTCGAGTCGTTACAGAGCCGCATTAAAAGTAGATATATTCCTAACACTCGGGGGGCCGGCATTTTAAGTTGTTATTGGGATCGATTTTGAATAAGTTTCTTTATTATTCGTTACAGTTCTTTACTTGTATCTTTTGGAAAATATACATATTTATCGTACACTCGCTGATAATGTCTCTGACTTTACTCGACGACACATGCAAAAATCACTGATAATATTGTCTTTGAATCTTTCGTTGCAAGTCTTGAAACTGGTTTTTGTATGCTTGGAGACTAATTAATTTGGTCTTGTGGTTCAACATAAAGAAATTACATTCTCCATGTTACGTTTTGATTCAACCGCGCACGAGGCACACCCAGCGGTCAAGATTTGAGACTTAGCGGTTTTCTCCCTCTTAAGACGTCATGATCAAAACCTCTCGGGTGCTATCAATTTTTACGAGGTAAATTCATATAGAGCTTTGCTCTGGGTTTATCCTGGGACTCTTACAAATGGACGGTGGAACTGACTCTCTAAAATTAGTTAATATGCGTGTAAATTGATCCGAACATTTGAGATATAGTAACCAATAATTACGTTTTGATTCGCGAATTATAGCCTGGCCGGGGTCAACCCTAATTGTCCATTACGATGATAGCTTGACAAAATGGTCTTTGTTTGAATATTAATAATTTTAATATTATCCCATAATAAGATGGCCTCACTGACAAAGAAGGGTCTGTAAATTACTTAGGGGAATGGAATATACTATACTTTTATAGGTCTAATGATTGAGATCCATATTATTATTTTTTTAATTAGACAGACACTAGCTGATTCAACTTCCAATAAAACACTCCTCCTTCCTCTACTAAACGTAACCCTAACCCTAATCCTTGACCCTCCAACCATTTTATTCTTTCCGTCCCGATTTATTTGTCTATCATTTTGATTTATACATGTCTCAAATTAACTGTTCAATTTCAATATCAAAGGCTTAGATTATGTAAATTTTCAAATTAATGGATTAGATTTGGTTTGCTTAATAAGCTGAAAATCCGAGATTGGACAAACAAATCAGGACGGAATGAGTATCTTACAATAAAGCTGCCCAACTCGAACTAGAAATCATTTTATTAAGAGCGTAAAAGAAGAGAAAACTCCACAAAAGTTTGGCCCATAATCCCATCCACTTTCCATACTTAACCATTATTCTTTTTATCGAGACCATTTCATCACAATTTTATCCACATGAGAAACCTTCTTCTTTTTTTTTTTTTTTAATAGCGGTAAAAGTATCATTTTATTAAAGGGAAAAGAGAAAAGGGGATTTCAACCGACGGTTGGAAAATAGACCAAAATGGGCAAAGCCCATAACACTAGAAGGCATAAAAGTCCAGATAAAACAAATAAAGTCCGTAAATACAGATCCGGGGGTGCTGTAGTGCACCCTCTCGCACTACACGTGTAGTGTGGTCAATCAGGTCATCCATCTGGACAATGGACGGCTAGGATTTGTAGGAGCTCAGATTAAATCTAAGCCATCAGTACCGAGTGGATGGTCTGATCGGCCGTGCTACATGGTGTAGTGCGGCGGGTGCACTACAACCCCTCCTATTCCCATAAAAACACCTATTAAAAGTGCAAATATTACAATTAAACCCAACCCTTGAAAACCAAAACATAACCCTAAAATTTTGAGAAGCTTCTGTCGTTGCATCCCACAACCTCTGCCCCAAACCAGACAGCCATCACTGCGTAACCACCACGCCGCCACCACCAGCCACCCCCAGCAGTGGAACCCCTTGAGATGAACATATGAAGCTCCATCAAACAAACACATTATCATTCATTGTGCATGGAGTATGTTAAAAATGATTGAAAACTAGTTTGGCCATTTTCGTTATGGAATAAGTGAAGTCTCAATATAAAAATGCTCCAGGCTTTATCTTTGAGGAAATCTGAAGCTCTAGCTAGCTGCGCTAATCACATGAATGATGGGAATTATGCATTGTTCTCGTACCATTAAACGAACCCCTGATCTTGAACTCCTGTGGACTAACTTACTAACTTCTCCGCTAACATCTTACTAACGTATACAATATCGAAAAAAAAAAAAAAAAAACGAACACCTGGTTCTGGCCTTGTATAAGAGGAAGTCCTATATATCCTACGTCAAGTAGCCCACATTTCACAAAAATTAAGATAGTATATACCTATCCGACAACCATTTGCTTTTGTCTCTTTGGTGTAAAAGTCTCGCAAAATCATCCAATGACAATACTGGAAAGTTTTCAAGCAACCTCTGGTGATTGATTACCCACATATATATATACATCAATCTATTATTAAATTCCACCAAGCATTAATTACCCCATGGTGCTTTACTGAGGTTTTTCATCGGGCTCCTTGTAAATGGGCGGAGAGATTAAAACTCCAGAATTAATTGAGATCTACGTAAATTGACCTAGACACTTGACTATTAAATTTTTTTTTAAAAAAAAAGGCGTTACCCTCCATGGTACTCAGTAGTAGGTTGTCACTGCCGGGACAATAGTAAGCTCAGAAGTGTTACTCGATCAATAGCTGTTGGTTGCGCATATAGGTTTTTGTATTGGCAAAAAAAAAAACTTCATTTTCGTAAAGATTATAGAATGACATCATTACAATAAGAAAAGAAATGTATTGAGAGAGCTTCGAAACGACCAGAGCTCTCCTAATGCTGTAACTCGCAAAATCTAGACCTATACTGTCCTTAAAAAAAAAAAAATCATCAAAATAAATGACGACAATATAACATTGTTGTACAAGATTTTAAAAAAAAAACAAAAACAAAAACAAAAAATAAATGCTCCTGAGATGTTCCCAGTGCCCCTAAATACGTTGTTCGTTCATATATTATATATAGTTGTGGATTTTAAGGTAAGATTTTGGGAAGGCGTCCACTCAAGTCTCACGTACGATGTGATAAAAATTATTCATTTTGTTGAATATATATGATCGATATATATTTTCCGTATAATTTATTTTCAAAATCCTAGTAGAGCAGTACATAGAGACTACCGATATTCGACCGATCGACTTTATTTGTTCTGTCAACAATGTTCTCGAACTCGAGTCCTCAACAGCCTAGCAAAATAAACAAGTTCGATCAGGAGATAATAATTAAAAAAAAAAAAGAAAGAAAGAAAAGAAACAAGTTCGATCAAATCATCGATCGAACCCAGAGTAGGCTCCAAGCACACGTACCCGCATGCAGAATGCATTCAAGGTATAGCATGCCAAGGGTTAGTTCCGTTGGTTGTTGGATTTCCTCTTACACAATTAATCAAGGTTTGATTTTTGAAGTTAGATCGCAAATAAGTAATTTCTTTCGAATCCCCTAGTCCCAACTTGAATATCGCAAGAAAGTAATTTCTTGAGAACCTTTAGTTCCAACGTAAATGATCTGTCTTTAATAGGACTGGAGAGGTGAATAGTCCAGATTCGTACGTAAACTGGCCCTGAGAGAGAGAGAGAGATATTTCAAGAAAGAGAAACAGCCAAAGGGTTTAATCAAATTCATTATGACGTTCTTTGTCATTTTCTTTGACTTTAATTGCGTCGGTGACCTCTTCCTTTCGTGTGTACAAAGGACAAGCTAGCTAGAAGAAGAATCATATTAAAATGGTTAGAGATATCATGTAGTAATTATGGGTGGATTAGTCTCTCTAAGTATCTACATGTTGGCCCTACATAAATAAATTAAGCAAGGGACACTTTTGACCCCACCAACGACAAGTGATTTAATCATTCTTAATTGGTTTATGTCAAATATAGCAGCTTTCAATATTCCTCACCATTACAACGCTACTTTTACCCCACACACACACACACACACACACAAAATTCAACACTATGCCAAAATTTCCACCAAGACAGGAAAAGAAAATGCATGCTTAAAATAATAGTTTTTGGATCAATTACACTGGGGGAGATATTATCAATACTAATTCAATACCAAGCAATAATCTAATTAATAGCATGTGGGATTATTAGACTGTAACCACCAACTCATCTCCGGCGGGGGGAGGGGGGTTGAGCTTAAAAAATCATTGAGAATCTATTAAAACACATCATTTTCTATAATTCTATTTAGTTTAGGAATATGATTCGAGCTTAAAAATCATTTTCTAGACAATCTGTTGAAACACATCATTTTCTATTCTTACGATTGAACTCAACTTTGAGATTTAACATGACAACATGTGAGATTGTAGTTCTGCTTAGATTTGGCAAAATGATTCCTCAGGGTTATCTCAAGCGGTGTAAAGGGCGGAGGTAAGTGAGCTTGGAATTACAAATTTTTAGTTCGACTCCCACCAAAGGTATAATTCTTTGGGCTAAGTCGCAAAAAATTCTCTCGCCAATTTCCTAGTCTTGGCTTAATTAGTGGCATGCTTTTTACCGGACGGCCTGGGCAATGAGATTAGTCTAGGTATGCATAAGCTGGCTCAGACACTACTTACCCACATTTATGCTCACACTTTTGTCTCCACGAATCACCATTTGCTTCAGCTATTTACCTTTATGTGTTGAATGATATTTTGAAACCTCATGTAGTGCCCTTTGCATGGTGGAAACAAGGAGGTGATGGATGGCTTTTTCAAAATTTTTGAATGGTTAGAAATGAAAGATAGAAAAGGCAATTTTTGTTGCCCAAAACACTGCTCACAGCATGAGTTTCAACAAACCCATTTATTAATGGGACTTTCCACAGCACAGTGGCCAATAATTAGGCCCTTTTTCTTTTTTCTCTCATCATAACTACTTTGGAGAAAACTTTTCTAATCAAAGGTGGTTTGTGACCACTGTTATCCTCTGTAGAGGAACCACTTTGCTACCATCCTCATGTGGAAAATGTTGTGCCCCCTTTTTGGGCCTATCTTAATTTGCCTTTCTTTATGATCATGAATACATGTAGTTACTCGATCAATAATTTAGAAAAGTCTACTAGTTAAATAAACTTTATATGAAAATGTTTGTAAGGAGAAAGAGAGGTGCATGCTGGTCCTAGAGACACCTATTTGTACCCTGGGACAGATAAAGTCACCAGTAAAGAAAGACGGAGCCTTTCGGATTCGGTGAGGTGGGAGGTACTAAGTTCGAGATGTGCCAACAACTTCCGAATTTGGTCATTTTTTTCTATCCGGTTTTGGCCTGCTAGTCTTTGGTGGGGCGGTAGTTGCTATGGCTCTTTTGTCCATCCCGGGATCCGCCGCGGGTCTGGAATCCCTATAGTCATGCCTAGGGGAGGGTTGCTATGACTGGTCGTCTCCTCCTCCATCCTTTTAGCTTAGAAAAAGAAAGAAAGATGGAGCCAGTAATGTTTCTCTTGCTGTTTTGGCTTTTCTTGCTGTTTTGGTTGGCATATTGCCATCCTTTTTCAGTCTTGGGTGGCGTTTCTGCCGGTGTGCCCTTGCTCCGTTTAATCTTTGTAATCCTTTGCACTGATTAATAAAATTCTTTTTGCTAAGAAAAAAATAAAATAAAGAAGAAGCCAAAATTAAAAAGTTGGAGCCATATATTAATAATTAATTTGATCCAGTTTGGCAACGGTAACGGTAAAAACTAGTTTTAATAGTAGGATTCTTAAGGCGTTTTTTTTTTTTTTTTTCCAATATATATTTAAGTGGGACAAATGAGTCAATACCCAACAGGAATCGGATCCTTGCTTTTGGGTTATTATGACCACTTTGATTTCATGATTTCTGATTAAAACTGCTATTTAATTATTTATGCTCATGTGTGTTGTTAAACGACTCAGTTGACTCAGTTTATTCGAGAATGGTTTGTATCAAATAGAGATAAACTAACTAACAAACCCGTTTCCTGAGTCTGTCTTGAGTGTGTTAATAAGTTTTCAAACTAACTTTGAAGTTTGAACAACATATTGCTTGCAGGCTCGTAAGGTATTAGAAAATCGAGCTACTAGAGCGCAATTCATGGCCGAAGTTCACTTGATATCTTCTCAATTGGCCGGCCAAGTTCAACAAACCATGCATGCATGCATGCTTAAATGTATTTTTCGAAACTTGCGTTCTTATAATGATGTGTTTCGATATGCTTGATCTTGTATTTACCGATATTTGATCTGTATTTACGCAATGAAAATGCCAAAATGAATGATTTAAATCACCACGTAACGATAAAAATAAAAATAAAAATCACCACATCAGATCAGGCTGGGTCCCATTTTCGTGGGAAATTAGGACCACAAGAAGATGCTGCATAAGCAGAAGATCATTCATTCCTTGGGAAAGTAAGATTATTACGAGCGTGGAAATTCTACGGTGCTTTTTCAGAGGATTTTAAGGTCCAATCCGGTTGGTTGTGTCAAGACTCTAGTCTGGTCTAGTTTTTTTTATTTAACAATATTATTCACACAATAATTCAAACACAATAACTTACATAATCTCTCACATACATGTAGGGCCCGTACATGTATGTCAGAGGTTGTGTAAGTTGTTAAAGTTGTTGTGTTTGGATTATCGTGTGAGTATTATTTTTGTTTTTTATTTTGTGGGCCTATACGAGGCCCACAACAATGATTGAAACCGTTCATTTTGTCCAGCTCGTCGAGAGCTTTGACGGCTCAAAAGAAAATCGCAGATCGGATACCGATCAGTACCTAATCGAACCACATTTATCTTGAAGAAAATACGCACTATCGCACTGGCCGGACCCATTTGCTCCAAGATAAATGTGGCTTTACCGAGTATGGATCGATAACTGATCAATAAGAGTTTATGTACAGTAGAATTTCCGGACAATCTCAACGAAATAAACGATTTCGATCATTGTTTTGGACTTATCCGTTTGAAATTTGACTGGACTAGCTAGACACAGCTCAAAGTTAACCGATCCGGACTGGACGTTAAACCCTATTCCTAACATTGTGGGTCCACATGTGTGGAAGAGTATGATGGGAAATGAAGAGGCTATGGCTGTGTGTGATCTATATTGTTCTTTGTGGACTGTGGCGGTCCCCACCATGAAGCTTCTTCAATTTTGGTGTGTTATATGGGCTGAGGAGGCCACCCACCGTAACCCGACAAAACCTACATGAACTGTAGCATAGCTTCAACGGACAAAAATCATTTGGTTTTTTTTTTTTCCTCGACAAATGAAATTTTATAAAACTCGAAAGGGATACATCGAGAAAGAACGTACACAATAAGCACAAAACGCTTACTCGTTCAAAAAAAAGTAAAAAGAAGAGAGAATATACATGAGCATCCAACCGAAAGTTGAATGGAACCACACCTAAAGAACATACTAGAGTTGCACCTTTCAGATACCATCAAGAAAGTCCTTAAAGTCCTCCACAGTGTATACCTTAATCATTTGGTGTTCTATGTTGATGTGTTGCTTGGTGTCTCAGTCCCCTCCGATACTACACAATCATGCTTACGCGATGTTCAAAACTAAATATACGAATCCCGCGTGAATGTCTGTTATAGTAAAGATTGTTGAAATTCTACGTTGCGGTATCCTAAAGCCACTGAATAATTACATATTTTAAAGCGGGAAACAATTGCTTGAATTTCGTGGTACCATTTTGATGTAAATGATGAAAATTGTGAAAAATCAAATTTCCTGTAAATTATTAGTGCTCGATTACCAAGAAAATTGCAAGACACACAATCTTATTTCTAATAATTGGTATACACTTTCCTCCACAAATTCCTGCAAAAAAAAGAAAGAATTTTAATGTTGACGCAAAAATCTCTGTCAACAGAACAAACTCACGAAAGTAATTTTTTTTTCTTTATTTCAATTATTTCTGAGAGTGCATTTCAAACCGAACATTCCCAACAGAACAAACTCGCGAAAGTAATTTTTCTTTTTTTTTTAATTTCAATTTTTTTTGAGACTGCATTTCAAACCAAACATTCCCAACCACTGGACGGAACCTTATGGTTTCATAAGGAGGTTTTTCACCTTAAAATTGATATAACAAGAAAGCTCATGCTTTTATGTCATAGAGAGGCGGGGGAAACAAAATTAGATCACCTGATCATTACTCTCATTAAATTTGCCTACCTATATATATCTTTGAGCCTCCACCATAATTTATAGCTAAATTATTTCACATAAAACCTGCATTAGTTAATTAATTTGCCTATTTTGTAATACAACTACTAATTATAAATAGCTAATCGTTTATTAGAGTGTCTTTTTTGTGCTTAATTTGGTTTTGTTTATTTTTCAAAATCATCCGGAGTTTTGACGTTTTGGTCATTGAAATTTCAACCCGTTTATGGCTACCAATGGGTGCCCTAATGGTGCATAGATCGACGTGTGAGGCCCGGCCCACTTTTGGGTTTCACACAATTTATCCGAGTTATTCATTAATTTTAAAATAATGTTTCAAATGGCCAAGTGGAAAATTTGATCAATCAAATAAGTGTAAGTGCTTAATCTAATCTAATATTTCAATTTTTCATTTATAATTTAAGATCCTACATCCTGAATGAAGAATCAATACATTTAATCGAGCACTTATAGTTATCCGATTGAGTTGCTTTTCACAAGGCCATAAAAAAAAATTACTATTTTACAATTGATGAATTAATGACTCAGATTATTTTGTATAAAGCTCGGAAGTGCCCCCGATCTGGGCACTTCTTTGCTATATGCTCGGTCGGTACTCATAGAATTATTCTTGACATTCAATGGAATTAAAGACTAATGGGTGAGTCTCTTTTCCAATTGAATTGATTAAGGGGTACACATAAGTACATACTATAAAGACCCACCTATAAACGCTATCAAATTACACACTCAGGGGTTGCCTCAGTGGTAAGGGCGAATGACTGACTTTGAGCGTATTTCCCTTGGTTAGGGATTCGATTTCTCATTAGGTGAGTACCCTGATAATAAGTGAGGGGCCGTGATTGGTACGACCGCGCTAGTTTCTCCCGAAGTTTGAGTTGTGCAGTCGAGTCCAATTGTGGCTTGACTGTAGGGCTGTTCCTCGATTATAAAAGAAAGAAAGAAAGAACGCTATCAAATTTAATATGGACATTGAAAAGCTACCACATATTTGTTGATCTAAATTTAAGGTACGAAGAGTACTGCCTCTCATCTCCATCAATTTACATCCATTAGGGCCATCCCAGATTTAATTATTTTGTCGGTTAATTTGCAAATTTTCTTGATAGCTTCTTTTTATATGGTTATTCTTCGCCCTTTTTTTTTTTTTTTAACCTTAATCAATAGAAGAGATCGTTTTATATATTAAATATGAAACATAAAGTGTAAAACGGTCTCTTCTATCGATTCTTCGCCGGTTTAGTAGCCTTTCCGTTTGAAATTAAGTAATATTAATTTTTAATAATTCAGTATCCAGGCCAGTGAGAACTGATTAATCTAGGAACCGGTGTCCACCAGCTGGAGGTTCGATCAATTAGTAATTTTTCTTCTTCCTATTTGAATGCTCATTTTGATGTAACTTTTCGCTTTACTTGTATCTTATACAACTGATTGGGGTTGAAAAGTGCTAAAAATTTGAGTATTACAAAAAGCTTCTGTAATTGAAGATTGGCCGGGCCCAGTTTGTGAGCATATCTAAATTAGAGGTCATGAAGTTAACGACTGGGCAAACCCCTCCAATGGTCTCAAGATTTGAAACGTTTGGCCTCCGTGGGATTCATTCGAGCATGCAAGACCGAATAGATTAAAAGCCCATCTCCATCAACATATATAAGTTCTCTGCGAATAGATTAGACAGAAAGAACTTATGGTGATGCTAATAAATGGAATCTCCATCCAAAAATTTCAAGCACATTTTTAGAAATGATCAAATCCGTTCTCTCACTTTCACCCTGATTGATCACATGCATTTTTAAATAAAGAAAGGATTATATAGTATATAAAGTCCCTTTTCGTCGTTTAACTGCTCTCGAGTTTATTTGATGCATGACAGACAAACAAACAATTTGATCAAGACCATCATCAATAGGATAGATGATGACTTCTGGGATTGGTTACATCCTTTGATTAAAGCATTTTTTTTTTGTAAATGGTAGGAGTTGTATTATATCAGAAAACAGCTGAATACATCGAAGTTAGATATCGTCCCAAGGGGAGTAAATAACCAAACAAGAGGCCTAACTAACTAACTAACTAAGGTCACCCACTAGAGCCTCACAACCCGGCTTCGACAGCTAATCGGCCATTACCGACCTCCAAATAGAGGGAGCAACACAAACACTCAACTGCGGCAAAAGCAACCAAAAGAACACTAGAAACCCTACACAGGGGAGAGAAAACTCCCATTAAAGGGAGAGAACCAAACCAACAAAATCCAAAATAAACGAAACCGAAAAGATACAAAAATTCAAATTAAAAAAAAAATATATGTCGAGGATGTTGTTGCCAAAAGCCGTCGCGCTGGATCCATCGACTTATTCGCCGTATGAGCAAAGCCAAGCCATCTTTAAATCTTCACCAAATCGGCTCCAGCAATGATGAACAAGCAGACAGAGGAAGGAGGCAAAGCCGGGGGGGGGGGGGGAGGGAGGGATTTGATCAATCGTTAAATTGGGCAACCAACGATCGAGAGTCATTCATTGCCGATATGAGGTCTGAATCGTCAGATGCATGATCTGACGGCTCAAAGGTGCGCGGTATGGTGCTGCGCACAGCACCATTCCCCAATTGAAAGTGGTAGGGGAAGGAGTAAATTGTAAAGTACCAACTTTATTTATTTATTTTGTGTGTAGTGAGACATGCTTGAAGTTGAGGTTCAATGCCTCATTAACATTTTTATATGGTGGTCCAACTTATCTCTCCATCACACTGGTTCTCACTTTAAAGTATCGAGTCGGCACGAATTGTTTTTTTTCCTCTTGCATCGAACGGGCAGAACGTTAGATGATAAAAAAATAGTCTAATATTTTTTCTGGTCCTCTAATATTTTTTCTGGTCCCGTATTCGATGCAAGCTAGCATTAGTCTCATTTTATTTATTGAAAGACATATGTGATGAAAAATAAATATGAAATATCATGTAACGGTGGTCCCATGCATCGAACGGGCACAAGCGCTAGGGTTACAGAAATGAATGTGGTACACTGTGTGCGTGCATAATATATAGAGGGTCCGTAATAAATAATGTTGGAAGTATAAATCACTATAAGAAAAAACACTTTTGCCGACTAAAATAATAGTCGCCAAATGGCAGTTCTGAATACATCGAAGTTGGATATCGTCCCAAGGGGAGTAAATAACCAAACAAGAGGCCTAGCTAACTAAGATCACCCACTAGAGCCTTGCAAGTCGGCTTCGCCAGCTAATCGGCCATTACCGACCTCATACAGAGAGAGCAACACAAACCCTCAACTGCGGCAAAAGCAACCAAGTACACCAGAAACTAGATAACTGCGGATTCTACGAGATAAACAGTTTTGATCTTTGACATTGGCTCGGGAGTGGAAGCTAAAGGGGACCGTCGTCTTGGTGGTACATGAATCCCAAAACCCTTCCTGAAGAATCGGAATTATGAATACAATTGATTTTTAACTTTGTTTTGCATCGTTCAAAAATCTTGATGAGTACTTTAAAACGGCGCAAACAAGTTCCAAAAAAGATTTTGAAAAATATACTCCCTCCGTCCCATTTTCATTGTCCATTTTTGTTTTTCGTGTCGTTCTTTCAATGCTTATATCTCCCAATCTACAATGTTTTTTCATAATTTTGAAAACTTTGTATTATAGATCTAATCGAAAACTAATCAAACAACATCCATATTGCATGTTTTTGGAGATTCATATTAGAAGATATAAGCGTTAAAAAAATGGCACGAAAAACGAAAATAAACAATAAAAATGAGACGGAGGGAGTAATTTTTTTGAAAATCAAAACGACACGACTTTACATAGGGAGCATTTGGGACGGAGGGAGTATAACATTTGTCCCTGATCAAACTTTTTGTTTGTCTTGATTTTTGCCAAGAGAGGCTAAGGAAGGAAAGCTAAAATAAAGCGAATAAAAGTAAATTTGCCAACATAATTAAATATCATCTTAATCTTATTCGTTTAACGAAAGATAACACAAAATTTGAAAGTGTAATTTTTAATCTTGAACATTGAGTAATTTTCAAAAGAAAATGAGTTTAAAAAAGACAACGAAACAAGTTATTAAGTACTTCCCAAAAAAAAAAAAAAAATTGTTGGTTTTATTTGCTTAAGGAGTCAAAATGAAAAGCAATGAACATATACAGTTTTCAATAGCGGAGCCAGGATTTCACTTGAGGGTGGCCGAACAAAAAGATAAACTTGCATTCAAAAAATATACTCTTCGTATTAATATCGTTTTGTATTATCGTATCCTATAATAGACAAGTTGATCATTGTGAGTCCAATGTCACAAATAATATGCGAATTTATTTTGTTTTTTCTTTGATTTTGTTCAATTCTCTGTTGGATGGTATTGTTTTCTCCTTGTTTGTTTCTGTTTTTCCCTCGAGGTACCCTTTCGAGTTAATAAAAAGTTTCTTTTGCCGAGCAAAAAAAAAAAAAAAAAAACTAAACCACGCATGTACCTATTAACTTCTTACGAGAGTATTTCGAAAAAATTCATAGGCAAATATGAAATTTTTTGAAATTTTTTTTTTGGTAACTATTTGAAATTGACCTCAATTAAGTAAAAAATTGTACTCCATAGTACTAGCTAGTATACTAATTACCAAAGTGGATAGAGCTTGGCCCCCTCCATCGATCCCTACAGTACAAGCTTCGCCCTTATAGTTTAATTTTCATGTGAAAAATCCATTTCTATTACGGTGTTCTATTTTAAAAAAAAAGGCATATCCATGGAAGATTGGATCAACCTCTTAAACATATCCAATTGAGCATTTCAGAACCTACTATTTCGGCACCGCTAGCTTTATTATTATTATTATTTGGGTCTCCTTCTACTCCATCGATAAATCAAATATCCAAACACAGCAAAGGCCACTTAATTTTTTTTTTCCTTCTCTTTTTCGTTGGAGGATCAAGGCCACTTGATTTGTAGAGTAGGGGTGAAGAACTTTAATTGGATCCAATAGGTCCAACCAATCAGCCACCCATCAAGGTATTTGAACGGTGGTGATGTAGCCATTAGAAATTTAGGATGGTCCATGCAAAAATTACTCCTATGAGAGAGAGAGAGAGAGAGAGAGAGAGAGAGAGAGTGGACCACTCTACTCTCTTGTCTGAACAGTGCATGCTTTATAGGAGTATATATAGTATCTGAACAATTAACCAATCATTTTACTATTTATGGAGACTGTAGTTTTGGAAAAACAACAGCGTATCTCTTTCCCCGATTTCTCTGGGTGCCTGCCTTTGACCATATATAGCTCTGATCTGATCAATCCTCCAAAACCATAAAAAACCCTACCTACACTTTCTTCTCTTTTCACTACTCATATACATTTGCATGCATATATACATACAGATATGCATGTAGATGTGTAGGCTAGGGGTAGTACGTAAATAGGGAGCCCCAAGGATTATTCCGGTTAGTTGGTGGATTTGTTCGCCGAAAGATTATTAGAGTTTGATTGTTGAGGTCAGGTTGCAAAAAAGTATAGTACTACGTCCGTCTCAAAATAAAAGCTTGGTCCGCAAAACGAGGACTTAAAAATATTACGTTTTCTCCAAGAATTTTTTTTATAACTTTTTTCATCAATTAAAAAAACTCATGGATATCTAACAAATTGTTTTTAAAAAGTTTGAATTTCACTTGAAAAGTTCGTATTATCTTTAAGTTCTCGTTTCGCGACTGGACATTTATTTTGGGGCGGAATGAGTAATTTTTTTGTGAATTTTCTAGTTGCGGCGTGGATGACTTACCTTTGAGCGGATAATTAAGGAGAGGGATTAGTTGAGGTGCGTTTAAGTTGGCTCAGACATCTTGACAAGGAAAAAGGTAACGTAGTAGATAGATATGGACATATGGTACACATGAACACATGTTCTATGTACATGCAGTGCCGGCCCCGACATTTGGATTGCCCAAGCCCGACCTCACGCTTGGTTGCCCACTTATATATTATTAATTTTAATTCATAAAAAAGAAGAACAAACAGGTTTAAAAAAATGAAAAGAAAAACAAGATTATATTGTGCTTTTAGCTTAAATTACATCAAAAATTCAAAGTCAAAATGCAATCCCAGTTATGGTACTTTATAATTTGTTTTTTTAACTTTTCATCGTCATTTTTGAAATTAATTATGGGTCTCAATGAAAGGAACAAGAAATATATAAAGAGTGTTGTTCATGCCAAAACTTCTCTTTGTGACTTCAACCAAGAAAGACTACTCTCAGAAGATAAATTAAGTATTGTACTTTAACTTATTCATGTACTTATTTTCAATTGAGATTATAACCAATCCACTTAATCTTTCGTGTGACATAGTAGTCCGAAGATAAATTTCTATGTGATTTCAACTAAGAAAAACTACTCTCCGCCGAAGCAACTATTTTTACAAATTCTTTTTGGCAAAAAAGCCTACCATATAAGGTTAAAATTAAGCGAGTACTAATATTTACCAATATAGACTTCTTAACATCTATATCAATTATTTTAATGAAAAGGAATATGAAAGTAAAATAGTTTGACCAAAACAAAAAAAAGGAATATATTTTGCACTCTCCAAATTATTAACTGCACCCTTTAACTTTTAATAGTAGAGGTCACATGAAATAAAAATCGTAAAAAAATAATAGTAGGAGACTTAAGCGAAGAATAAAAAAAAAAAAAAAAGTTCTATGGACAGACAATGAAAAAGAGGGGCTCCATTGGGAAAATAAAAAATGAAAAAAAGAACTATCTTAGGCACGTCTCGAACCTACATCACAGCTGTGGAAACATACAACTTTTTCACCTGGCGAAAGCAGAAAATTTTATAAATGGTGCTATATTAAATATTTAATACATATTACATGGTTAATTTTTTTTGGTTGCCCCGTGATGGGGGGCTGTCCAAGTCCGGGGACTTGTTGGGCTCACCTTGAGGCCAGGCCTGTGCACATACATGCACCCATTACCGCATAATATCCATACGAATTACGTATATTTTGGTACTATTTGAAATGAATACACAAACAATTAAGTTATATATTCCACATATTCTTTAAATATTGTTTTCATGTCACCACATAATTATTTGTAGGAAATTTTAACGTACCAGCATCGGGGTCAAAACTATTGTCTCACCTCGGGCAACGAATGCTATAGAGTTTTTTTTTTTAACTCCACCAAGCAGTTATAGAAACTTGACTTAAGATATGAGGGCATGGCAATGGCGGAGCTATTATAGAGATAGGCAGGCCCAACGCCCACCCATTTTCTATTTTTCAGAATAAGTTAATAGACATTTATTAAATTTACAAATTTTCAACATAATTAAAAATTTAAATACAATTTTCATGTTGAGCAAATAAAAAATAATGTGGATGATAACATGCAGTAATGTTACCTTGTCTTGTCAAATGATATAATAGTGACAATACTTGACATAAATTCTTCAATTATCGAAATAGTTTTCCGATTAAACTAAACTATATGGTACTAGTGCTTGCTCGTGTCTACGGCACTATGCACCTCAATTAGAATTGCCCGTGCCTAAGGCATTTGCTAGCTAGTGGCTCAAACACCAAATCGATTCATTAATGTGTAATATGTGATCGTCTTCTTAGTGGTACGAAAGAGAATTATTCGTGCCTACCGCACTTCCCAACTAAACTTTGAAGCTAGCTACAAAGAAACTATCAATCAATTTGCTTTATAGGGTTTTGGATTGGAAGATCGATGGTATTTGTGCAATTACTACAAAGAATGTGGGCATTTATATTAGATTTGCAAAGTTCTTCGTCTACCCTTAGATCAAATGAATCTCAACCCTTATTTCAACTTATATTAGTGTAGTCCCTACACTCTTGTGTTTTATTAGGTAGATAAATGGACTGAAAATTATGAATTTATGATTTTTTACGTAGGCCATTTTTCTCAAATATTAACTAAAATAACTTACCCATCGTCATTAGCCTAAAATAAAATAAAATAAAATAAAATAAAATAAAATAATATAACAGAAACGCATCCTTAGTCTTAATAATAAAAAAAAAGACCAAATGTCTCCAACGAAATTTCTTACATGTAGAAACACCAACCAACTAGAAACCAAAGTTATTGGGGGTGACATCAGCATTATGAGACCATGTTGATATTTTCATGTGGAATGGTACATAAGGGAACGGAGAGAGAGAGAGAGAGAGAGAGAGAGAGAAGGGGCATGCGGCGGAGAAAGCTTCGCGTTATAGGACCACTTGCCTTTATGAACAGACAAAACTTAAACTTTTGTCTACCCTCCTAGCCCACGCTCTCACAAGGCTCGTGGACACACGAAAACTACTAAAAGCCCGTTCTACTAATGTTCTTATTTTTTTAAGTACTTATTTTCTATTTTACGAGACGAACTATTCTCTCATAATATATTATTTGTAATTTAAAAAATAAATACTTATTTTTCTTGGTTAAACGGGAAAAAAAAATACACCAAGCAAACCTGCAAACATGTATATGTATATATATAATCAGGTTACTAGTAAAGTCACCAACTATAGATGTATCGTCGTGACAGTGAAAATTAAGTTTTCTTCGGTAGTAGGGGTCGAGCCCTTGACGTTTAGCATAACTACCTCCTCCCTAGCCAGATTTTCAGGACACCAAATTCTAGACGAACATCCAAAAAGAGATTAGTTGTCCACACGTTTCTATCATTAATCTACAAAGGTGCAAGCAGAACAAAGATCTCTCGTAACTACGTTCGAGTCACATGGCTAGTACTAGTACTGCAAGCGGATAAGACCGTACACCCGCCTAATAAAACGAACACCTTTATTTTAAGCGGATCTTCACTTGGTTTAGCCAATGTTGGGTCGTGAAGTACAAACACCATGTGGGTGGTGCTCGTTGGGAGTTTGGCTCAACTTGAGAAAGAAAGAGAGGAAAGATGCGGTCCCATTGGTTTAGAGAGAGAGAGAGAGAGAGAGAGAGAGAGAGAAGAGGAGAGAGAGAAAGGTGGTGGGGGTGATGGGTGGGGTGTGCCTTTAATTGGCGATTTAATTGGAATTAGTTGGAAAAAAATTGGACCACCTCATCTTATGACCTTTCCCAGGCTCTTGTTTTCGGAATACATTTTCCACACCACCACCTAGCTATTGGCATCTACTCTTTTTTTCCATTCTATGTAGGAACAATTACTCATGTCCGAATCAACTTACGTCCATCTCAATTTAGTTTCTTCTCGTTCCTTCCCGTTCGGTCAAAAATTGAACTTTAATTAATTATGCGAGAAGCAGACTCACCAATCTTATGCGGAAAGCAAATCCATCAACCGACCGGAATCATGGGAGTTAGCTAATGTTCTCCTCTCTAATTTCCCCTCTGGAGTAATGGAGTGCAGAAAAAAACAGACACTGGGGAGTTGAATTGAATTTTGATCAGAGCTAGCACCAGAAAAGCCTTTGTACTAAAAAACCCCATATGAAAAAGCCTGCAGACAACTCTGTCTGTTGGTCTAAAGACCCAGTTCTAGGGATTCACAAACTTCTATACATACATACATACATAAGTATGTAAAAAAAAAAAAAAACATATCCATTAATGGGTTTCGGAAAATGCTACCCTTCAGTCCATTAGGTGTAGAATAATGGATAAAAAGTGTATCTATATTCGAAAAAAAATGTATTAATATCCGTAAAAATGTGTATTGATATTAGAGCTTGTTTTTCATTATATGCATATTATCTTCTATCTAGTGGACGGAAAGTAGCAAGACCGATGTGCTTTTTCATTTTTCTTGAGTGGTGGGTTCTGTAATTATTACTGTTGACGTGGGGTTTTTAAGCAATTTTTTCATGTGTACTGAAAAGAATGTAGTAATTAAAACAAGTCATGTGGCGGCTTGTAATCCATATGGATAAAGCGGAGAAGTATATATATGATCATTAGATCGTTGGCCCAGGGCCAGTACGTACTCTGTAGTACACATCAGAGAATTTCCCTTTCATTTTATAACTCTAATTTCATTGCATGTACATTTTCATTTCATTTCATAGAGTTTTAACGGTTGCCCGAGTGGTAAAAGCGAGTGTCGGACTTAGGGAGTAATTCTCTTGGTGTGGGGTTCGATTTTCTGCCAAGTATCTTAGTATTTAAATGGGGGACTGTGGCTGGTGTGCTATAGGTTGTAGCTAGCTCTTTCAGAAATTACGTTACGCAGTCGGGTCCACTTAGTGGGCTAGCCGTAAAGCAGTTTCTTGGTTACCCAAAAAATTATTTTTTGTCTCTCTCTTTATTCTATTAAGACAAAACATCGTTTATTATCTTTTAATTGATAATACTTTTTATATATAATACGGATACTGTTTAATATATAAATCTCAATTTTTTTTTGTAAAATAAAACTTTCAAAATCACAAATAAACTTAAAATGGATATAAGCAATTTATAAGTGACAGAAAACTCTTAAAAAAGACCAACAAATTTGGACCGAGAGAGTATTATTTTACGACTAGCAATTTAAATATTCTTAGGAGTTTTTTATTAGCGGAGGGTACGAAATAATTGAGGTAGGGGTTTGATTACTAGGAAGTCTCTTTTGGTTGTATTAAAAATCACAGTGCATTGACCCTCTAGACCACCTAGTGCTCGCTCGTGCATCTGAACCGTCTATTTCATTTTTTGTACGGCTCAAATTTGGATTGAGAAAATGAGAGAGAAAGTGTTGAAGTGAGAAATGATTTCAATCCGTGCCGTCAAAAAATGTACCGAATAGCTCGAATGTGCCGAATGAATATCACGTGAAATATACCCGCTCAGCATTGAAAAATCTCTCTCTACAACGAGAGAGCAGAGAGAGAGAGAGAGAGCGCGTATATATGAAATGATGATATGGTCATGGGGTTGAAAAAAGAAGTCATCATCACAAAACCCTATCTGACGATCCTCCATCTCTGAGGAGATCATATTCTCCTCTCTCTCTCCCTCTCTCTCCTTCCTTTTACTAGGTTTGCTTTCGTGCTCCGTCTTCTCTTGTTTGCTTATTAAGAGCACAAGTCTTAGAAAAAATAAATAAATACAAAAACAAGGGAAATTAAGCTCACTCCACTCTCCCCTCTCTCTCTCTCTCTCTCTCTCTCTAAAAACACACACTAGGCTGCAAGTTTGGGTAGGGGAAACGGGTTTTTGCTCTTCTTGGTTACTATAAGGTTTATATTGTTGATGGATTTGTTGTCGCAGGAAACAAGAAACAGCAGCAGAACCAGAAGAAGAAAGAAGATCATCAGCTTTGTGATGATATGAATGGACGATCAAGGACGTGATCATCATCGAAACCAAGAGGAACACAAGATCATCAACCACATGGCCTCGGCCGCAGGGTATTGCTACTCCGACGACAACCCGAACAGCATCCAATCCCACATGGACCAGTTCGATTCCAACCCGGATCAGATTTACAACTTGTCCACAGGCATGGACATCAGCGCCATAGGGATAGGGGGGTACCCGATCCCAGTACCGGACCAATCAGCAACACTCTGGCACGACCAGGAGAGCCCGGATCGAATCGGCATCGATGCACACGACCACACCAGATCACTGCCCTTCGACGCCTCCTCCTTGAGGTGTGTGTTTCCCTGTGAGGGAAATGAGAGGCCCAGCCAGGGCCTCTCGCTCTCTCTCTCCTCTGCAAATCCTTCGTCGATCGGGTTACAGTCCTTCGAGCTGAGGCATCAACAACAACAGAACCCAGATCACGAAATGATCAGATTCGGTCCTGGATCGGGTTCGCGGTCGGATCACGGGTCGTTCGGTAAATCCGTGGCGGGAGATGGGTATTTGGGGAAACCAGGAAACCTCCATCAGTTCGTTCAGATCAGGAACTCCAAGTACCTGGGCCCGGCTCAGGAGCTCCTGAACGAGTTTTGCAACCTGGGATTGACTGCCGGCCAAACTGGCCCCAAGGGAAAAACAATAAAGCCCCATCATGAGAACACTGCAGCGAGCACTAGCACTGCTGCTTCTGCTTCTGCTTCCAAAAACAAAAGCTTGTACGGCGGCAGCAACAGCAGCATTGAAGTCCTGGAGCTGCAGAAGAGGAAATCAAAACTGTTTTCAATGCTGGAAGAGGTAAGAAAGTATTCGGCTCCGGTGATTTGTTTTCGAAAGCTGTTTGATTTTTTGCCTCACGAAAACGCGTTTCACTTTTAACGTGAAGTTACTCGTAGCTTCACGTTAAAGCTGCGTTAAAATCAGCACAAACATACATAGATACATATATATATATATGTATGTATGTATACCCACTAAAAAAATGGGAGTGTTGTTGATATGAAATAGTTGGAACTAATTGGGGGACTGAGGGGGGCCTTCCCATTAATACCCACATGGTGAAAATTTTTCAGACAGTTCCATTTAATTTGAAAGAGAAAAAAAAAAAAAGAAAAGGTTTTGTCTATACTTGTGTTCCCTGTTCTATTAACTCTTTGACTTGGTCTGTATTTATTCAATGCTGTAATATTTTCCCAACTCCAATGTTTAAAACTTCCAACTTTTTTTGCAACTAAAGGGATGGTATCGGTTTTTTAGAATCGGTTTTTCAGAATACTTTCGAAAAGTTGTTTTAGAAATAAAATCGATCGCTCGTAGTTTTTGTATGGATAGTTTTTAACAGAATGATTTTATTTTAAACGTTTCCACAAAGATCAATTGGTTTCACGAAAAAATTGAAATAAATTTCGAAAACCGTCAACTAAACAAATAAGTAAAAGTTCGTAAGAAATAAAAATCGTCGCTTTTCAAAATATTTACGCCAACTTGAGTTGAGAGTTAGAATATGCAATATTCTTATTATTACCATCTTCTAAACGTTTTCTCTAATATATCTTTTCAAAGAACCTCAGTAATTTTTTTTTTTTTGAGTTTTATAAAAATATAAATTGATGAAATTATATTCTGAAAACTGCAAACCAAACAGGAAAACTTTCAACTTTCTGTAATCTCTCTCCTACTTTTTTTTTTTTTTTTGAACTGTAATCTCTCTCCTACTTGGGAGATCAAAATTCACAACTCTCTCTCTCTCTCTCTCATATATCAACTTTTACAGGTGGATAGAAGATACAGGCTCTACTGTGACCAAATGAAGGCGGTGGTGGCCTCCTTCGAGGCGGTAGCCGGCCAAGGGGCGGCGGGGGTTTACTCGGCCTTAGCTTCGAAGGCCATGTCGAGGCATTTCAGGTGTCTAAGAGACGGTATAGTGGGCCAAATCAAGGCCACAAAACAGGCCATGGGGGAGAAAGACGTGACGGTTCCGGGGGCTTCCCGCGGCGAAACGCCGAGGCTCAGGCTTCTTGATCAGACGTTGAGGCAACAAAGGGCTGTTCAACAGATGAGTTTGATGGAGAGTCATCCATGGAGGCCTCAACGTGGGTTGCCGGAGAGATCGGTGTCGGTGCTCCGGGCCTGGCTTTTCGAGCATTTCCTCCACCCGTAAATATCTTCCTCTTTTCTTGATATAAATTACATATGCATACATGTACATTTATAACTTCTAAAATGTGGTATCTCTATCGATGGTACGGTCATGATTAACAGGTTTCTAAATCGGTATCCATGATATAATCATGTATCGACCAATATCAGACGGTATAAGCCATTATATATAGGTGAATTTTTCTTCTTCTTTTTTTTTATTTATCAAAAGTTTAAAATCCCGTTACATAAAAGCTAATACCCTGATACGATAACCCATGGCAGCAAAATAAGAATCTTTTTTATTGACTTAATACTTTTTTATTTGGAAAAGAAATTTCGTATATCACGAAGACTAATACTTTATAGTATTAGCCAATTTACATGCAAGTATCGGGAGAAGGTTCAAAAATCCGTTACGTAGGGGTTGAGATTAAAAACCTGCTTAAATATTGCTTGTCCCCTATCTCAGTTAAAGGATCTTTTCTGGCTTTGGTATTTAAGCAGATTAATTAGAATATTAATTTTAGTTTATTGTTATCATAATAAGTATGTAAAATTTCTCTTCGTACATCAAAAAGAAAAGTGTATTTGTGGCATACGTTTGTTTCTTGGATTATTTTTTGAATTTCTTTTAGTACAGAAGTTGGGATTTCTACTTCCTCAATTATTTTACTTTCGCAGATAATAAAAGTTTTTTTGTTTTTTCCCAGCCACCATTATTCAGATTCCAAAACTCATGTGTCACATTGCTTTCAATCATTTATTTATTCATTTTCATATGGCTGCGTTTTTCGTAGCCCTAATATTTTGTGTGGATTTATTTCGGGAAATGATAACGCCAAAATCATTTTTGTTGGTACCAAAACTCTAGTATACAAAAGGTTTATACCATTTGCAATGTACAAAACTTTTATGCACTTGAATTTTAACACCAACAAAAACGGTTTTGGCATTATCATTTCCATTTATTTCTGTTGCAACTTACATATAGGTCCCACATCTCTCTCGCTCTCTCAGATGCAACTTATACATATAGGTCCCATCTCTCTCTCTCTCTCTCTCTCTCTCTCATATCCACTCAAATTTACATTCTTGTAGGAGTCACTGGTAAAAGTACCATTGGCAGAATATATCAAATGTCCAAATTTCTGAAGTAGTACTTCGTCTCATGAAACTCTCTGCAGGTATCCAAGCGATGTAGATAAGCACATTTTAGCCCGCCAAACAGGCCTCTCAAGAAGCCAGGCACGTCCATATCTCTCCCCCTATTTTCCCGTCACATTTTTGCGCTCATCTTTTTATCATCCACTTTTTCTGTTTTTATTTACGTGTATTTACTACAATATTCCTTCATGTGAATCGGGTATCGTTATTAATCTAATTCGTTACACCCCCAATATTTTTGCATCGTCAATGTGGTATATCTTCCTATCCCTTCATGAGCGAAAAAGTCTGCGAGCGAAAGGGTAGTAAAGTAAATTTACATAAAACAAAAGGCAAGAAAGAGAGTGCTAAAGTTACTTTTACTTTTTGACAGGGCATTGTTTTCCGAGTCCTACTATTGGTACCGACAAGTACCATATCGAAAATGGACCGACAGCCACACCGGGCCAAATCCATCCACCGGACCACCGATCCGAGCTGTTCAAAAATTCTATAAAAGAAAAACGAGAGGGCTTAAGTGAGAATCAACGGCATCCGATGTGCGTAAGTGCTCGATCCAAACAACCCATTTTTCGTATATACATACGAAAAATGGGGTTATATACGAAAAAATGGAATGTTTGGATCGAGCATCTACACACATTAGATGCCGTTAATACTCGCGTACACCCCCTCAGTTTTTTTTAAGAATTTTTGGACGGCTCGGATCGGTCGTTCGGTAGCCGGAGTTGGCCCGATCCGGCCGTCAATCCATTTTCGGTATGGAACCTGTCGGTACCAATAGCTTTTCTGTTGTTTTCCTATGATGACAAGCTGAATATTTTTACATTCTCAATGGAGTGTAACTTTCCAAAATCCACAGCTTATTATATGCATATGTATACATACATTTTTGCTTTACCCATTTTTTAATAGGGTTCCTCGATTATTTGTCTAAGTATCCACATTAGGCTTTGCATTTTGCTTACGTTATGATTAATCAACTAATTAATTTGTGGTTGTTCAGGTGTCTAATTGGTTCATCAATGCAAGAGTGAGGCTGTGGAAACCCATGGTGGAAGAAATGTACTTGGAAGAGACAAAGGAGCAAGAAAACAACAACAACATGGGCTTGGGGGCCTCTTCCTCGGATGACATGATCAATATCCGAGCCAACCAGACCCGACCCGAAGACCAGAAACCGACGCCGGACCAACTGGTCCGGATTGATTCGGAGTGTCTCTCTTCCATCATCAACAAACCGGAAAAAAACGACAGCAAGCACATGATGAGCAAAAGCCCTCAAAATCCGCCACTTCACCACCACCAGCAGCAGCAGTTGAGTTTTGGTAGGCTTGGGGATGCATTTGGCGCCATCGAATTGGACTTTTCGTCGTACAACCACCACAGAGGAGGCGTTTCGTACCATAATGACCATAACGCGCATCAGAATTTTGGTGGCGGCGGCGGCAGTGGTGGTGGTGTGTCTTTGACTCTTGGATTGCAACAACACGGCGGGAATGGGGTGAGCCTGGCGTTTTCGCCTTCGACGTCCCAGAGTTCTCTTTTTTACCCTAGGGATCACATCGACGATTGCCAGCCGGTTCAGTACTCTATCATGGACGGTAGCGAAGCGCAGAATTTGCCTTACAGAAACTTGATGGGTGCACAACTGCTTCATGACTTGACCGGATAAAAGAAAAACACAAGGTAAAATTGATATTATCCATACAGAATTTTCGTACGAATTACTTATGCAGAATGATGCGGCCTTTCGTGATGTTCTTATTTTGAAAGATATCACTGCAGCCGCGTCATTCTGAATGAGTTTCCTACGTGAAAATGATGTTTGTATGTCACTTTCTTGGTAGAGGTTTTAAAAAAAAAAAAAAAAGATGAGAAGAAAAGAGTGGCGGTGAGTCGGTGACGGTTGCCGGAGTTCTTGTCGAGAGGATGGTGATGGAGGAAAAAACTTTAATGGGGGTATAGACGAATTACTTGATACACAAACATAGACTTATGTTTCTAGCTAGGCAAATTTTAGATAATTTATGTACAATGAAAGTTACTGCCGCATAGTAGTTGGTAGTTTTCTTTCCAAGCTTTTGTAGCTTGGAGAAGAATATTTTGATTGCTCTTAGGTTGAATATTTTGGAATGGCCAGGTGATTGATGCATGAATATACAGATATATTTCTTCCTATATTTAGGTAGGGTCTCCAGTTGAAATATTGCTCTAATGATCATGTTATGATATTTTCTTGATGTCAACCCCTCTCTTTTTTGTGTGTGAGATAGGGAGTTATAATTTGTCTCACACCGGTATATAAGCACCATGTTTAGCCCTTGTCTCCATTTTGGTTGATTCTTATATATTTTTTAAGTACTTTTTTTTTTTTTGAAAAAGCAAAAATTTTATTAGGGATAAACTCGATAATTGGTACATCGGGGGAAAAAGAAAGAGGAAAAAGGAGAGGGGAAAGAGAGAAAGAAGAGAGGGGCCTGGGGTGGGGGGGGACTTCCAACAAGAAGTTGAGAAGAGACAAACTCCAAACTATCGATACCATATACAGCAAGATTTCTAGCCAAAATACAATTAAATCCGCATTTCTTCCCCGTCCCGTTAATTTTACGAGACAGATCATTTTCTCACAATACATCACTTTAAATTTAAGAAATTATTTTAGTTAGTGGAACAGAGCCTTAGAATCCAATGTATGAGCTTGAATTGTCTATCCATTGCTTAGTGATCGAGTTTGAGTTAACCCCAAAGGGTTTGGCCAATGTGGGCACGTGAAAGTTACAAGTGCTTGTCTTCTATAAGATCATATGTTCGAATCTCATGGAGGCCAGTCAAAAATTCCAAACCTTGAGGCCACTGGTGGGTTTGGTTGGTCATTAAGTTTAGGACCCTAGAATCAGAATTGGATCGCATAAACTGGCTTAGACATTTAGTTATAGGAAGAAAAAAAGAAAAAAAAATCAGGTTTGAGTTAAATGCTTTAATATGAGCAAGACTCTTTCACTTTTCACTTTTCACATAACCTTAATTCCAAATGAGATTGTTTCGCTATTTTTCTCTTTACATGCGAGTTAAATGTCATATGATAGTAGTATCAAAGTTTGTCACACGTCGATAAATTATCATTTTAGAAGCTAAAAATAAAGTCTCGAGAGTCTCTCCAATTATTACTTATTATTTCTAAATTGGATTGGATATAGAGAGAGATAACTTGTGAGATGAAACTCTTTTATATATATATATATATAATTAGGGCTCCGTTTATTTGGGCTTAAAATGTTTTCCGGTAAAATATTTTACCTATTTTTCAGTGTTTGGTTGTGTAAAACAATAGGAAAACATTTTACATGTAAAACGTTTTCCATCAATTGGATGAAAATGACTTACCCTTAAATCTTCCGTTAGTTATTTTCCGAAATGAACCCATTGCCTTCTACTGTCACTGCTCAGTTTTCTTGATCGTCAGTACTGACCCACGTACAATTCCAATATTTTCAGAGCTCTCCACCGTTTAAGCCCCCCTCTCTCTCTCTACACTATTTAGTTGATTTCTGAAAATATTTTTCAAGTGCCAACCAAACATCGAAAAATAAAAGTTTGAAGTTTGTTTTCTGAAAAAAAATATATTTTCCATTGTAAAACATTTTACGTCGAAACAAACGAAGACCTAGGTTTTGGGTCAATTGACGCGTACTTCGACAAATCTCACCGTCCCAAAGTCAAGGACGACCCAAGATTTTTTTAAGGTGGAAGATATACAAAACTTGTGATAGAACAAGCTAACAGCTGATAGCATCATTTGTGTCTCTTATTACTCACAAATCCCATGGAGCTCATGGATGATAGCGAGCTAGCTAGCTAGATATTTTTTTATTGTTTTCTTGCTTTTGTCAAGGGCAAAATTAAATTGAGTTGCACAATCAGTTAGGTTAGGGCGTCCTCCCATATATATGTAGTTGGAGATTAAGACTTTTGACTCATAAAAATACAAAATAAAATATCATGATATTTTCCCCCCCCCCCTCAAAGTTTCATGTGGTCCCTAATCCACCCCCTCCAATCTCCACTAGTTGACGTCTCCTTTGGTGCCAAAAGAATGCGTAATTATTCAGTAGTTCGACAGCACAGCCACGGGATATTTATGCGTGATAAGTGCACTTAGTCATGGATCCTACGAGAATATGTGGCATTGGAGGATCTAGGAGCGCTGCTAACGTACGTGGTCATGCATGCTCTGGGAGTACTGAATAATTAGACCTAAGGATTGCGATCTACCCTTTTGATCCGTCAACTACGGGGATGGCAATGCTTCGTGCATGCTGTTGGAAAGGCAACTTTATTGCCTGCTTTTTGAAACTTGGCATTAATGGCATTAGATACTTTTGAGGACTTTCTAGGGTTTGGTACGAGCACACGATAATCTTTTATCTAACCACCGATTGACGGTTCAACGGGTAAGTTTTGGAGGTCTTCCATCAATGCTTGAGTTTAAGGTGGGATGCTTCGAGAATGATCGAGGTACGTGTGAATTGGCCCGGATTTGGTTATTAAAAAAAAAACAGAGAGAGAGGCTTGAGTTTAAATTTCCAGAACACCAGGTGGAATAACCGCATAAACATTACCCATTGCGCAAGCTGTTGTTGCTAATTAGGCTCCGCTCCAAAATACCTTCTTAAAAAATAAGTACTTATTTTACATTTCAAACTCAAAAATAATGTAAATAAAAAATAATTTTTTGAATTTATTTTTTGCATCGTTCAAAAGATCTCAATAAGATCTATCAAACAAGATTCATATTGCTAGAAAAATTATTTGCGTAACCACTTATTTTTTAGTTTGAAATTGTCTTCTTAAAAAATAAGTACTTATAATTGCCTCCTTATTGTATTGATAATTTTGTTCGTGTTTTTAAATTTTGTTAGGTTTAAGCCAAAATTGTTGATTTAATTGTTGTTCGTCTCCACGAGAGGAATCTAACAAACAAAAAAAATACGACAAAAAGCCACACACAAAAAAAAAGTTCGCTAAAGACAAATAAATTTTAAACTGCTGTCTTTTTTGTCTTTAGTACTGTCTTATTTGACTTTTTTCACCTTTCATTTATTTTTTTAAACACCATTCTAAATCCTCTTAAAAGAAACATTGACGGTGTTAAAACACTCATTATTTAGGTGTCTTTGGGTGTATTTCTCCTTTTATTTTCCTTATCTTTTTGGCATGTAGTGAACTTTCTGGTTCTCTCTTCCCCTTTACTCGATGTTCTCTCTTCGAGTTTTATAAAATTTTCTGTTACCGAGCAAAAAAAAAAAAAAAATCCTCTTGTTGAGAGACGAATGATTGCTCTTAAAAATTTTGACGAAAATCTGAACTAAAGATTATTAAAAGTAAATAATACCGACCGTTTCGAAGACAAAATAATTTAGGCAAAAACTTAGGCCAAAGTTGCCCTGAGTAGGTGGATTCGAACTTCAAGGGGTTAACTACGTAATTAACATCATATCCTCTATTCATTCTTAACACTAACTCTCCGAGAATTAGTCTGGACAAAAACCTTGAGGGCAATAAAGTGAACACACATATAATAGCTTGCAGAAAAAATAAAGGAAAAAAAAAAATCAAGAGATGAAGATTTATGCGGTTGGACAAGAATATTTTAGGCCTCTGGTTGGTAGTTTTGGATTTTTGTTCCTGATCTTTTTCTCGTCTCAACTTCTTGTTGGAAGTTCCCCCGGCCCCTCCCCCTCCCTTCCTCTTTCTTTCTTTTTCCCTTTTCTTTTCCTCTCAATGTACCTATTGTCGAGTTTTTCCTCAATAATATTTTTGCCTTTTCAAAAAAAAAAAAAAAAAAAAGAATCCATATGTTCATGGCTGAAAGTGAATTCCACAATGTGTTCTTGAATGAGAAAGTTGTGATTACGACGAAACCTAAATTTACTCGCAGTATATAGTACCAGGTATTCATATTAGTAATTTCCTTAGATATAGAAGAAATTCCGAAGATACAGTTGATTGACTTCTCGAATTCTCGGTATATACGCAACAGATATTGCCATCAGGATCACATATATAGTTTATCTGCAAGATGAACGCTGCACGTATGTTGGGGCTGAGGCTGAGATCCCCTCGCATAGTGCAAGCCACAATGAGCAGGCATGTTTACATCGATATATATACCAAAGGACTATTAAAATTTGAATGCAAGCACTGAGCGAGGAGCGCCAAGTACTTACCTATTGAGCCAACCTCTCGGTGGTATACTCTTAAATATTTTTTGAAAGCAAATTCAGTGACCTTGAGTTCAGCACCTTTTTCTGACTGCACGAACTAAACACAGAACATACAAAACATAGTTGGGTCCATTAAAAGTAAGGACATTTGGAACGAGAAATGCTAGAAACACAACTTAAAAACGCGACTGTGTTCGGACTTGTGTTTTAAAATTGTCTTCCTTATAATTTTTGATTTTAAACTTTGGGTGATATTCCCTTTTGCCCCCTCCGTGAATGAGTTGAATCCATCATTTGATAGGCCCCTATTGTGGGCAAAGATTGTGAATTTATTGGGCCTTATTCTACGGACCGATGTCTTTGGGGCTCCAGTCAGGCGGTGTTGAGGCTCATTACTGCTTTGTGGATCCAAACATTATTCTGGACAGAGCCGCAAAGAAAAACGGGAAATTATCCGCTGGTCCTACTTTTTTGTTGCCCGTCCCTTGCCAACCCCATTTTGTAGAGGGTATCCCGTCTGCCCCCTTTTTAAAGTTGCTTTTACAATTTTGCCTTTGTTTTAATTTTTTTTTTTTTTCGCTCGATCATTTTGTTTATGACGGCTGGCAAGGGGGAGAATTGCAGCGAGAGTGAGAGGAGTTGATGGCCACAGACGGTGATGGTGGATGATTTCACGATGTTGGTGTTTGGGGGTGAATTAGTTCAATCAAAGGAAAAAGATTATGTGCGAGCGTGCCAGAAAAGAACCAACTTCACGAATGAAATTATTCTTTTCAACGTGATTTGAAACAACTAATTCATATCAGGCAACTGTGTTATCTGTTCAATTACCTCAACTAAGAGGATTTTTCCTTAAAATGTCAAACCAAGACTAAGGACTGGCTTCAGATCAAAAAAGATGATTGAACACAAACGAACCTGAATCTAATCAAAGGTAAGTTTGTATACAAACACTATTAAGACCTTACTAATACCAACGAAACAAATATAAGCACGCTGAATTTAATCAAAGAGCACTTATAACCAATCGAGACGATCGAACACAAACAAACCTGAATTAAATCGAAGGAAAATTTGTGCACAAGTACTCTTGGATTTTTCTAAGACTAAGCAGAAATATAAGCACACTGAATTTAATCAAAGAGGGCTTATAAACGATTAATCTTTGGTTAGAGAAAGACTAGAAGAAATAAGAAACTTGAATTTAATCGAAAGTAGTCTTACATGCAAACAAGCCTTCAACTTACAAAGTAAACTAACTAAGTCCTAAACTAAGATAAATCCCTGAGCAATCATATTGAGTATGAGTTGTCAGTGGATGAGATTTTGTCGGGGGTTTTTCCTTCATCTTCTTCTCTTATTTATAGACAGGTCTGCTTTCGAATTCCACGTCTTCAATTAATAGCCACGTTCTACTTCGAACTGCCCATGATTCCTTGAAAAATGGTTGAGTGGAGCCTTCGAACGGTTACTTGGATCTGCTTCCTCAAAATTCTTCTCTTTCCACGTTTGCTAATGCCGATCATGGCTGTTTTCCTTGGTTGTGGGCTTCCTGTTTTTGTGCAACGTGGGTAATTGCAGCACGCCTGGCTTTGTAAATGATTCCCTGCTTAACTTCCCATGAGTCGAGGGATTAATCATCATTGGATGAGTTTTAATAAGTAATCAACGGCTAAACTCAATTACCATTAAATTACCCTTAATTGAGGCCCAAACGCCGCCGTTTCCCATCAAAACGATACCGTTTAGTACTAAAATAATATCGCCATTAGCCCTATGATTCCATGTATCTCGGGCCACAATGGGATATGTTCTGATAGGCCAAAACATTGTTTGATGCCACGTGTAATTTTCTCATTGGGTGGCATATTTTAGGATGTAAACAGTTGGACGGTGGATGATCTCAGAACATTGGTGTTGGAAGTCTTGGTGAATCTCAAATTGAAGTCCTAGTGGATCTTATAAAATCTAAAAAGTCGTGGTTGTGGTTCTGATCTAAGATCTGAAGAGGTGAGGTGCGAATTCTAATCAAATAAAGCATGTGAATTCTGTCAAATATAAGGGTGAATTCTATTTTTAAGGGCGTGTGAATATTGTCAAATAGGGGATGAATTGAGCATGTGAATTATGTCAAATATAGGGGTGGATTCTGTTTGGTTTGTGTGAATTCTATCAAATAAGGGATGTATTCTGTCAATATAGGTGTCAATATAAGGGGTGAATTCTGTTTTTAAGGGCGTGTGGATTCTATCAAATAGGGATGAATTCTATTTTTAGAGCATGTGTATTCTGTCATATAGGGTGAATTCTATTTTTAGAGCATGTGTATTCTGTCATATAGGGGTGAATTCTGTTTGGCTTGTGTGAATTCTGTCAAATAGGGGATGAATTTTATTTTTAGGGAGTGTGAATTCTGTCAAATAAGGCATATGGGACATGTGAATTCTGTGGGGGTGAATTGTGTCCAATATGGGATTTTGAATTATGTTTTTAGGAGGCATGAATTGTGTCAAATAGGGCATGTGAATTCTGTTTTTAGGAGGTCTGAATTCTGTCAAATAAGGCGTGTGAATTTTATTTTTAGGCCAGGGTTGTGAATTATGTCAAATACGCATTGTGAATACTTTCAAATACGGGTGCATTCTATTGGGGTGTGAATTCTATCAAATAAGGGGGTGAGTTTCTGTTTTTGAGGGTGAATTATGTGGATTTTGAATTCTGTTTTTAAGGGGTGTGAATTGTGTCCAACATGGTTTTGAATTCTATTTTTAATGGGTGTGAATTCTGTCAAAAATGAAATGTGAATTTTGTTTTTAGTGGGTGCGAATTATGTCAAATAGGACATGTGGATTTTGTGTTTTAGGGAGTGTGAATTCATACCCTTTTTAGAATCCATACACTTTATAGAACTTCAGAATTCACACTCCCATAATTCACAACCCTTTTTTCAGAATTCACCTCTCACCTAACTACATAATTTACACCCATTTGAATTATTAACACCCGTAGAATTCACATTTCTTTGCACAATTCACACCTCTCATACATGCATGCACTATTTTCACCCACATATTTCACAATTTTTGCAAAATCCACACCTCATATTCACATTTCCGATTAACTGAATTCACACCTCATATTTAGAATTCATGCTAACTTGATATTCAGAATTCACGCTAACTTGAAATCCTGTACTATATTTACACAGATCCACTAAGACTTCTACAAGATGCTAACTTGAAATCCTATACTACACTATCCTACACATAGTACACAGATCCACTAATAATACTTCTACAAATTAAATCCAACAGGACTTCCCAGAACCACAATCAACCATCACGATCCACCACCAGGAACCTCCTCCACATGAGATCCACAAGGATGGTGGCTCTCCTATAGAATTCCTCCAACTCAAATGACGATTCATCCCTCATTGTCAACCCCTCCAACGACGACCCCACCTCCGTGGCCGCAAGGGAGGGTTCGGCTCCCACGGTTGAGCACCTAAACATTGAGAAGAAGTTGGAGGAGTGGAACTGTGGAAGGTCAATGCAGAGGAAAGCGGGGTATATTGGGAATATCACTTAAAACAGGGCCTCGACGGGGTATGGTTATGGTTAGACGCGCGTTGGGTCTTGAACGGTAGAGGGTGACAAAATAAGGCCGGCCTGGAAGAATTCCAAAGAAAAACTAAGTGAGCCCAGCCCAGCCCAGCCCAGCCCAGTGTTTGAACTACTTCAGCGACAGCAACTGCGACTTCCCATAATGAAAGATACATTAACTTGATCGTGGTGTTTTTTTTATCACTCAGGTGCCCGGGCCAACTTTGAAGAAACGATCCGATGACATTGGTCTTTCATACATAACAATTAATGACTAACATCGAAAAGTATTCTAGACTTGTGAAACTAAAATAAAGTGAAAGATAGATCAAGTCGTCTTAAAAGGTATTTTGTATACTGGCCTAACACGGAAAATTTTAAATTATGTATAATTAAGTTTAACGAACTCATCCTTCTCTGTGGCCTTCGCCCCGCTTGCAAAGTTGAGGCTCTGGGTGTCCGTCGCGCGTTACAAATGGCCATGGAATAGAATTTCCCCAGAGTTATTGCGGAAGGTGATGCTCTACAAGTTTTCCAAGCTCTCAAACTCATTCATCCCACTGCCTATTCGCTAATTGTCAAATCTAGATTCAGCTAATTTTACTATAATTTGGGGGTGTTTTCGGTAGTGAAAAATTTGTAGATTTTTATTTGTGATTGAGAAGTTGTTAGGTGTTTCTGATAGTGAATAAGTTGTTGAGATATGCCAAGTTATTTCCGGTATTGAATAAGTTGTTGATGGATTTGTGAGTAGTTAGTACTATAGCAAAAATAGTTTTTGTTGACAACTTTTTTGTTGGTGGAAACGAGATGGTAAAATGCTGAAATTTTTTTGTAGCCTATCAGAGCATATCCCATTCTGGCCCGAGACACAGGGGATCATAAGGTTAATGGCGATGTCATTTTAGTACTAAACGGTGTCGTTTTGATAAGAAGCGACGGCGTTTGGGCCTCATATGGGGGTAATTAAAACGGTAATTAGGTTTAGCCGTTGATTACTTATTTAGAACCATCAGACGGTGGTTAATCTCTTGTTTTGTGCAGCAATTAGGCATGGATACAAGGAATCATTTCTAAGATCCAATCGTGCTACACTAACTCACGTTGCATAAAAAGCGAGGAAGCCTCTGATTGACGACCATGATTGATATTGTAAGCGTGGAGAGAAGAATTCTCAAAAATCAACCCAAGTAACCAGTTCGAAGGCTCCCTCGACCCGTTTTCAAGAGTCATGGCGATTCGAATGAAGACGTGAGAAGCAATTGAAGACGTGGAGTTCGAAGGCAGATTCAGCGTCTATAAATAGAAGAAGAAGTTGAAGATAGCCTCCCCCGACAAATCTTATCCTCTGACAACTCATACTCAATATGATTGCTCAGAGATTTATCTTAGTTTAAGAGTTAGTTTAGATTAATTTGTAAGTTGAAGATTTGTTTGCATGTAAGACTACTTTTGATTAAATTCAAGTTTCTTATTTCTTTCAGTCTTTCTCTTACCAAAGATTAGTCGTTTATAGGCCCTCTTTGATTAAATTCAGTGCGCCTATATTTCTGCATTAGTCTTAGGAAAATTCCAAGAGTGTTTGTGCATAAATTTGCCTTCGATTCGATTCGGGTTTGTTTGTGTTCGATCATCTTAATTGGTTATAAGCTTTCTTTGATTAAATTCAGTGTGCTTATATTTTTGCATTGGTTTTAGTAAAGTCTCAAGAGTGTTTGTATACAAACTTACCTTTGATTAGATTCGGGTTCGTTTGTGTTCAATCATCTTTTTTGATTTGAGGAAAATCAGTCCTTAGTCTTGGTTGACACTTTAAGGAAAAATCCTCTTAGTTGAGGTAATTGAACAGATAACACAGTTGCCTGATATTAATTAGTTGTTTCAAGTCACATTGAAAAGAATAATTTCGTTTGTGAAATTAGTTCTTCCGCACACAATCATTTGCCATTTGATTGAGCTAATTCATCCCCAAACAATTTTTTGGCACGCCCGGTGGGACTTGAAGTGTCAAAATGCCAAGGCTTAAGAAAGCGATAGGGACACCTATTGGCGTATTAGAGCCAGAGAGGCAAGCTGTGCCAGAGCAGGCTGCTGAGCCAGGTACGCCTATTAGTTTAGGTTTTCAGCCATTGGCTTTAGAAATGGAAGAACCTCTGCAGGAGGAGCCTTCTTATGAGATGCCTCCCTATCAAGGGCCTACAACTTTCCCTTCGAATCTCCAAGAGGGGCAGGCTAGTGGTAAAGACCACGATAAGGATGAGATGTTTAGAGAAATGATGATAGCTTTTAGAGAGATGGCTCAAACTCAAAGAGCCATGATCAAAAGCATAAAAACTAGGCTACCTGACCCAGAATTAGCAAAAAACAGACCAGTAAATATTGGACTAAACAACCAAGTTAATTATTGGACTAAACAGTCAGGCTAACTCAAGCACTCACCAAAGTGAAATCTAGACTAGGCAAAGAGAAAATGTATCCTGAGGAAATACCACAATCTTGGTATGAGCCAGTGAAACCAACAAAGCCATTGGAGATTCCAAAGCAATCTCATGGTATTACTATAGGAGTCCCAAGAAATTCTGGGAACAGACAAAGTGTCAACCCGCTTTTCGAACCTATTTTGGGGAGATGGGGGGATGACATGGAGTTGGAACAAGGGTATAGGCCAGAAAGTAGGGATGTTAATATACAAGACCCTTGTGAGTTGCCAGTCGCTAGGAATCCCTTCTCAACCTCTCGAGAGAAAAATCCTAGGTACACACAGATCCCTGTGGCGCCCGAGAGGATGCAGCAGCCACCACATAGGAGGCTCCCCAGGGAAAAACAAGGGGATTTTAGTAGGGTCTACGAAGATGATTTGGTAGGTCAAGATCAGCTTGTAGCAAATCAAGAGCAGAATCTCCTCGTAGACAATCCAGTGTTAAGAGACCAAGTTATGGGTCTCATACAAGAAGTTTGTGGATCTCGAACTCGGGGGGTACAGCCTCAGATCTATAGAAAACCATACCCAGAATGGATAGACACAACGTTTCAAATTCCTAGGGAATTTAAAATCCCTGATTTCACTTTGTTTTATGGAGATGGGAGACAGTCTTCCGTAGAGCACATTGCTAGATTTTCTGCCCAATGTAAGAACTTGGCTCAAAATGGCTTCATGAAATTGAAGATATTCCCAAATTCCTTGTTTGGGCCAGCTTTTGCTTGGTACACTAATTTACCACCAGGATCAATAACCAATTGGTTTCAGATGGAAGAGGTGTTTCATGCACAGTTCTTCCATGCAGAACCTGAAGTCTCGATGGCAGACTTGGCTAGGTTAAGGCAGAAACCAGATGAAAAGGTAGCAGACTTCATATCTAGGTTTAAAAGGGCCAGGACCAAGTGTAAACTCCAACTGCCTGCCAGAGGCAGAATTTGTGAGGTTAGCACAAGATGGTTTGAGGGAACTTCGAAAGAGGTTCGATTCCACTGAGTTTAGAGACTTCGCAGATCTAACCTATAAAGTCACAAGATATGAATCATTGTTGGAAGAAGATACTGATAGACAAAATTCTTCTTACTCTACATATTATAGAGATCCCAACTATGAAATAGATGCTGCAGAAATTATAGAGCATGATCCTTGTGTTTGCGAGCCTTTAATCCAGAAACACGTTACCATAGGACAGAAATTCAGGCAGAAGGAAATTCCTAAGGTTTATTCTTTTGATGTATCGAAGGCTGTAGTCTTGGTTTGACATTTTGAGGAAAAATCCTCTTAGTTGAGGTAATTGAGCGGATATGTGAATTGCTGATATTAATTAGTTGTTTCAAGTCACATTGAAAAGAATAATTTCGTTTGTGAAATTAGTTCTTTTCTGACACGCCCGCACACAATCATTTGCCATTTGATTGAGCTAATTCATCTCCAAATAATTTTTTGGCATGCCCGCACACAATCATTTGCCATTTGATTGAGCTAATTCATCCCCAAACAGAAACGAGATGGTAAAATGCTGAAATTTTTTTGTTAGTGAAAACTAGATGGTAAAATGTGTTAAATTTTTAGTATTTTTTTGTTAGTGGAAACGGGGCCTATTGCATTTTGAAAGAGCGAAAATTGAGAGTGCAAAGATTGAGACCGGAAGTGCACGACATTTTGAAAGATTACGTGAAAGTCCGTTCCAGAAACTAAAAAAAGTTCTTATTTTTTAATAAGGTAATTTCAAGTTTAAAAATTATGGGTTTGTTGAAATCTAAAAATATGCAATATGAATTTTGTTTGAAAGATCTCGATAAGATCTTTTATACGATGAAAAAAAAATTGAAAAATGATTTTTCATTTACATTATTTTTAAGTTTGAAAATATAAAATAAGCTGCTTATTTTTAAGAAAATTTCTGAAACGGGCCTCAAGTTCGTTCCACTAAGTTTCTTAATTTTTTATTTTTTAAAATGAATTATTTTTTATAATATAACACATTTAATTTAAAAAATAAGTAAATATTTTTTGAAAAATAAAGTACTCTATTTCCCTTCATAACCCACGTGTTATCGGGCAATCAATGTCATCTCTCTCTCTTTACTGAAACACAAATACAACCCTTTTGACCCTCTCACACTCCTCCCTCTCTCTCTCTCTCCTCACGATCTCTCTATCTGCATCAGGTAAATTTTGTCAATTAGGGTTTCCCTGTTCATAAGTTAATCCTATTCTATTCGATCCTACGTTATTAATCCCTTCATTTCCCTTTTGATTCCTCTTCCCGTGCGAACAAAACAGCACTAATTAACTTTGATCAAATTGCTTCCTTCACGCTCTTATTCACTACCAATCCGAGGTTTTTCAAAGGATGGATTTGATGTCGGGATACAAGGTATTTGCATCTTAGTATAATTTTTTATGTGTATTCTGTTAGAAAGTCGCAATTTTGTTGGTCTGATGCTTTTATGTGATCGACTTGCAGAATCGCGTACAGGGGGTGGTTGGGCGTGTATTTGGGAATGAGAATTCTGGTTCGAGTGAAGACAGGTAAAAAAAAAATCATTTATTTATGTTCATAGCCATTGTTGTAGTTGAGAATTTATGCATCTCTAGATGGCAAGCAATGTTATGCAGCAAGACCAAGGGGTTGATTGAAAATTGTGGTTAAGGCCCGAGATTTAAGGGTTCCTAGGTCTCCGGTTCGAAACCTCTCTCAGGTTGTTACAAACTCATGGGTAGAACCCACCCTTGAAAACCGGCTTACAAGGAGAGGGTGGCAAGAGCTTTTATACACAAGACAAAGCCCATACTTAGTCATTGTGGGACATTAGGATCGTAACATATCACCACGCTCTGCAAGCAACGTCCATGGCTGCCAACTCTATCGAGACCAACCTGATGATAGCCCTTTCTCTTTTTTGGCAGCTCCACTCACCTATCAGTATCCAAATACTTGTTTAGGCATTTTTACCCAGCCTATAGGTCGCCCCCTCCGCGGATCGAATTGCAACGTGGTGGCTAGCTCTGATACCAAATGATACAAACTCATGAGTAGAACTCACCCTTGAAAATCGGCTTACGAGGAGAGGGTGCCCAAGAGCTTATATACACTAGACGAAGCCCATACTTAGAAGATGTGGGACATTAGGATCGCAACACAAGTGTTATCAACTCCTTTGGGGCAATTCCATATGGGACTTTCCCCCAGGCATTAATTGAGCTCCCCACCAGTGGACGGTGGGCCTGTCCATGTCCCCCAGGATTAGTTGAGGTGAGCGTGAGTTGCGCATATGTTGGCCCAGACACCTGAGTAGGCAATGTTATGAGTCGTCATAATGTAGTACATTGGTCGTAAATCAGATGCGCCATAAAAGCGAGGTAGTGAAGAGATTGTCACCCAGCGTGTACTGTGGGGTCTAGAAGAATCTTACAAAGAAAATCAATGACTGTGGTCATTCGAAAGTTGAGAACTTGAGTTGGTTGCAGCTTTAACTTACAGTAAACGTAGCGACGGTTTATGGAAGTTCCGTGTGTGATCAAAGCAAAAGAACATTTGAAAACGTTAAACTTTTTGTGTTCCAGCTGGTGTATTTGTCCATGTTGACTTGAATTATGTACTCAACGGTGGGTCATTCCTTTATTTTCTTACCCAATAATGGTTTGACTTCATCGTTATATTGAATCAACTTGAAATCCTGCATTTGTCATATCTCTTGCTCCACCTTGTTGACAACTAAATTTATTTCTTTTGTTTTATTTTGTTGAAGGAGATGCACCGTTTTTCCTTTTACTAATAGGAATGCTGTTATTTCTCTCTGTTTTTCTGTTCCTTTTGCGTACCAAATTTATGCACTTTTGCTACTAATCCGCTTTTGGCTTGTTTCAATAGCTATGTTGAAAGGGTGCTTGATCGCATAAGCAATGGCGTCCTTGCGGAGGATAGGAGGGCTGCTATTGTCGAACTTCAATCTGTTGTAGCTGAAAGTGGTGCTGCCCAACTAGCTTTTGGGGCAATGGGTCAGTACTTATCTTTAGTTGCATTGGGTAGTGTAATTTTGGAGCATAATAACTATTTATTTCACTTCTCCTGCAGGTTTTCCTGTTATTCTAAGTGTCTTGAAGGAAGAGCGTGATGATGTTGAAATGGTTTGAAAGCTTTGCCCCATGGTTTATTTTTATTTTTCTCGGTCCATTGAGAATTTTGGCTTTTTACGAAATAGGTGAAATGCTGTTTTCATCGTCCCGAACAGATGCTGGCTGACTAGTGACACTGTTGTATATGCATTCAATAATTTGGAGAAAAAAAGGACTTGATGCTTGAGAAAGGGAAAATTATTCTTACCTGTCAAAGTATTGGGTAAAAATTTAATGGAATAATTCTTTGCGGCAACCTCTTTTCTTGCTGTCTGTGGGAGATATTGTATAAGAGGGACAGACATGGCAGGGCCTGCCTTGGAATTCTGAAAACACTGATCACAGTAGATTTGGCACTTTTCCTTTAACAAGTTTAAGTTTTTACTTTCGACAATGAAGACTAAAGCCTTTAGAATAGGGTTTTAGAGAGAGCTTTATGCACATTTATGTGCATATAGCTGTCAAGTTTTGTCTGACTCTCATGGTTGACGGAACTAAATTAGTCTTTTTCAACATGCCATTGTTGTTTATTGTCTTTCTTCATGTACTGTCTTCCCACTTGTTATGTATTAATAATGCTAGTGTCTTCATGCCTTGGATGCTTGAAGGTTCGTGGTGCTCTAGAAACTATTGTGAGTGCCTTGACTCCAATTGACCATGCAAGAGGGCAGAAAAATGAGGTTCAACCTGCTTTAATGAACACTGATTTACTTTCCAGAGAATCGGAAAGCATTTCTCTTCTTCTAAGTCTGTTGGTGAGAGTTCCACAACTAAAACTGGAATGCAGTTGGCAACTTGTCTATGGGATTTGCTTCATTTTGCGTATTGCTTGACAATTTGTTGAATTTATACCTTGCCAGTTGGAGGAGGACTTCTATGTACGATATTACACTCTTCAACTATTGACAGCTCTTCTCACAAATTCTCCAAATAGGTACATTGTATTTGGATCTGTTCTCATCATTTCTAGTTTTGTTTATAGCATTACTGGATCATTGGGGGAAATTATTTGCTGAGTTCTTTTTCAGGTTACAGGAAGCCATTCTAACTATTCCTCGTGGATTAACTCGGCTCATGGACATGCTTATGGATCGTGAGGTATCAAAATAGTCCTCTATATGCTTGAAATTGACTTATTCTTGGTTTAATAACCTTGACAAAAACCTGCTTATTTGGAAATTATAAACAGACATTATAACAAATTTAGCAGAATAAATAGAAGCTTCCTTGAGCATACTGAATTTCCTTTCCAGATTCCCACTACAATGTTTCCACTTTTATGAAACATGTCTTTATAACTGGAAATGTTGTGTCTAGGAATTGGCTTTGTGTAACTTGCTGGGTAGGAATTTGTTGAAATTCTTTAGGGTGTTTGTGTTGCTCCTGATATTGTTAGATCCTGGAAAATCTGTGGCTTACAGGTTATCAGGAATGAGGCCTTGTTGCTTCTGACTTACTTGACTCATCAAGCGGAGGTGAACTTTTTCTCCTCTCATGGTCATTTCCTTTCTACATCTAACATCAAAGTATTGGTTTTCGTTTGACTAACAATTGAACGAATAAAATTTTCAATTGCAGGAAATTCAAAAGATTGTGGTCTTTGAAGGTGCTTTTGAGAAGATTTTTAGTATTATTAAAGAGGAAGGAGGTTCAGAAGGTGGTGTTGTTGTGCAGGTGATTTTACGAGATTAAATGTATTCATCATCAGTATTCTGACTTTTCTTCCATCTTTTGTAGCTATTTTGTTGATAGGCCTGTTTTTATTGCATGACCTTCTGTTAGATTCAAGTTTGAAGTTTATGCACAATTTCCTTTGCCATGTGCATGTTAAAGCGTTGCTAACATGATTATTACCGTGCAGGACTGTCTTCAATTGTTGAACAATCTCATTCATAACAATGTGTCTAATCAGGTTTGTTGCCCTTTGTTATTAATCCGCGCGTGCATTGGTGTCCTCACTACTAACCACTTTATCGGCGTGGTGTAGGTATTGTTAAGGGAGACTATGGGCTTCGATCCTTTGATATCAATTCTAAAGCTAAGAGGAAGTAGCTACAGTTTCACCCAACAAAAGGTTAGACACACGGACGTCTATGACTTTGTTCACTTCCTGTAGTTCAAATGTTGTATATGTCGAAAGACGTACACATATAGGTGCCATCACACAAACCTTACCGGTCATTTTCTGTTCTTCAACCAATATCATGCCAGTAGACAATAAATCTACTCGGTGCTTTGGAGACCATCAATTTGCTGATAATGAGAGGTCCAGAAACGGACCCTGCAAAGGATGCCAACAGGTTGACTAATAAAACAGTCTTGGTTCAGGTTTGTTTCAACTTTCTTATCTTTCTGTGAATACCTTGGAAAAGAAAACTTGTAACTTGATCCTATGTATCTTACTGCTCTTTTCCATTGGTTGTAGAAAAAGGTTTTGGACCATCTTCTAATGTTAGGAGTAGAAAGTCAATGGGCTCCTGTTGCTGTGCGATGTACGGTAAGATGTTACTTTTAATGCGATTGATAAGTTATCTCCGTGTGTACACGACCATTCAGAGTGTATTCTGATGGCGAACTGGAAAACTATATTCGATGCTAGATTATCATAAGCATTAGTAACACCTTGACTATTTGTGACGCACGTAGTGCAATCTGAACTGTAACTGTTTTAGAAGAATGGAAAATCTGGCGATTTTATTTGCTTCTTGTCTTTTACACATTCTGGAAAGCATTTCAGTTTTTTTTGACTCTTAGTAAATACATTCTCTCTGGATATAACATTTGTCTGATACTCTTCTTTTCCGGTAGAGGAAAACAATCATGGATTTGGATATAGCTTGTTAGAATAATATTACGGAATAAGGCTTTGTTATTGAGTTCCATGTTTAGACTAGGCTTTATTAGTCATCAAGTCCTTGTAGCCTATGTAAAGGCATGTTAGGGTTATATTTTACACACATCAATGAAAGCAACCTTCTTCTCAATTCAGTATTCTTCTCTTCACGTGCGAGTTAGGGGTCACACTTGCGGGGGAGTGTTACAGTTTGTCCCACCTTGTTTAATTATCTCCTCCAAAACTAGTGTATGAGCCTGGGCGGCCTCTCTAGTCATTTCTAATTGGTTTTGAGTTTGATGCTTTAACACGAAACTTAGGCTGCCTGCTGAGAGCGAGTATCCCAGAGGGCCTAGATGTTATGGCAACCTTCTTCTCAATTCAGTTTTCTTACATAGTTTTTGACATCATTCCAAGTTTCCAACTTTCCAATCGAGTAGCAAATGTGACTTTGTATGATTGTGTGTGTTCCACAAAGTAAATGGCCTATGCATTACATACCTTCCTTTAAGACCACTAATGGTGTTCCTAGGAACGGTGGTGTGATACAAGAAAAACAAACGGCATATATTTCGTATCGGCTATCTGTGTGATATTTGTAGGTTGCTGGTTTCATGAAATTTCCTTTTGGCATTAGTTTTATATCTATAGTAGCTTTGCAGCTAATGTTAAACTGAACCAGCATCCATCACCTAACCTTTTTTCTGGTGGGATTTTTTGGGTGGGGGACAGTTTCATGGAGCATAGAAAATGTTATTTCCTACTTGGTAGAAAATGGCTTGTTTAAGATTCATGCGTCTGGCTGGAATCTACCGAAGGAGTTCAGATTTTTTGAACGTCCATATAACTCTTGTTTTATTAGCAGTTAGATGAGCTATATGCTGACATTATTTCACGAAATGAGAAATCAAGCATTTTGTTTAATGCGGCATGGCAACTCAAATAAATATCCTGGTGCATCCCCAGCTTAGAAAATGTGCCAAGCGGGGTATATTACTTTTCCAAGACTTCTAATGTGCATGGGATGCTTTTACTTCTGCCAGGCACTTAGATGCATTGGTGATCTGATTGAGAGTCATCCTAAGCATCTCGATGTCCTTGCAACTAAAGCTCTTGGTGAGGAGCCACAATTAGAGCCAGCACTGAATTCCATCCTTCGAATCATCTTGCGGACTTCTAGCAAGCAGGAGTTTGTAGCGGCTGACTATGTTTTTAAGTGCTTTTGTGAGGTTGGTGTCGTTGATTTCATTTTTACTTATGGTTGCACATCATGAGCATGCTAACAATATAGACAATTAGATCCTTATATTACAGCCTCTCTTACTTTATTGTTTAGTTGGTATCTATCTTGAGTTATGTTTACATGGTTGGACCACCTTATTTGAAGCAGAAAAACCCAGATGGTCAAACAATGTTAGTGTCTACATTAATCCCTCAACCGCAGTCAATGGCTCATGCTCCACCCGAGGAGGATGTGAACATGTCATTTGGAAGGTCTGTTTGTCCTCTTTGAATCAAGTACTGAACTTTGACTTAACCCTTTTGGTCAATGGTTAGTATTAGTGTCTGATGTACAACGTCTATTTTGTGCTTCTTGGTTGATCATGAGTCCATGATACGTGTGTCTATTGAAGTTCTTGAAAGACTTTAGCTTGGACTTGCTGCTTCTAATGATTAATGTTTTTAACGTTATGTTTGTGGCAGCATGCTGTTACAGGGTCTTACTTTGAGTGAAAATGATGGCGATCTCGAGGTACATAGTGTCTTAATTTCTATAGTCACTTACAATGAACATTTGTTTTACTGTGTTGAAGATCAACATACGAATCTTGCATAACTAGATGTCTAGATACCATTCTAAGTCCTGTTTTGTGACAGTCTGCTGACTCCACTTAGTTGTATTCATGAGTTGGCTAAGAGTCAGTTGGGAAGCATTTGCATACAAAATCTTAGAAGATATTTATCCCTCCATCTTGAACATGTTCTTCCTTGTGCAGGGAACTTCTCCTTTGGAGGGGTATCTGAATTGGCAGTTCTTTTGCTGACTTTGTCATCTTTTGTTTTGGGCACTTTGTCTTGCTTTTTTTATCTCGTCTACAAGGGCTTTTGCGTGTTCATTTTCCTCAGTGAACTACTTTTTGATCACGACTCTCTCTGTCTCTCTCTCTCTCTATCTCGTTATTAACTGTTTAAAAGATAACTATGCTGCGCAGTTCTCTGATCTCTCTCTATCTAGTTCATCATCTCGAGTCTTTTTTACTATTTTGGGCCATGTCACCAATATGCGTTTGGGCTGAATAATTCTTTTCTTTACCACGGAAAATCATTAGTTTTGCTTGTTGCTGCTGCTTTGTATATGACCATCCTACTATTTTTTGAAGTGCAGACTTGTTGCAGAGCTGCCAGTGTTCTTTCTCATATACTGAAGGACAATATCCAGTGCAAGGAGAGGGTGTGCATTCTCATCTCTTTTCTATTTCCCAACATTATTCTATCTACTCTTATTAGGCCATTAAAGTTTGAGAACAACTGCTTCAAGGAATAACTGCAGCATTATACTTCCTCTGTCCCCATTTGGTAGTCCATATTCTCTGTTCTGGACATCTTAATACATCGTTTATATTTGCTTCTTTCTTTCTTTTTTTTTCTAGATGAGTTTGAAACCAGTCTACAAGAACTGATTGAGATCTTTTGGTCGGTAGAAAAAATCTTGAAAACTTTTCGAGAAAATACCTGATTTGTTCAACCATTTAAAGAATGGGAGTGCAAGAGAAGGACAAACTAATGGGCACGGAGTGTGTAGCATTTTGAGGCTGTATGGTTTACCTTCTGCCGTTGCTGCAGGTTTTACGTGTTGAACTGGAGGCACCAACACCGTCTTTGGGATCTGCAGAGCCACTGTTGCACCGTATGGTGAAATACTTGGCTCTTGCTTCTTCCATGAAAAGTAAAGATGGAACATCAAGTACATTGGGGAATACATATGTTCAACCCATTGTTTTGAAATTGCTGGTCACTTGGCTATCAGATTGCCCTAGTGCAGTCCAATGCTTCCTTGATTCACGTCCTCATCTTACCTATCTGCTAGAGTCGGTATCTAATCCAACAACAACTGCATGCATAAGGGGGCTGGCTGCGGTACTCTTGGGAGAATGTGTTATTTATAATAAATCCATTGAAACAGGAAAAGATGCTTTTGCCATAGTTGATGCCATTAGTCAAAAAGTCGGGCTCACATCATACTTTTTGAAGTTTGAGGAGATGCAGAAAAGCTTTCTTTTTTCTTCTGCTAAACCAGCTCAGCCCATCAAACCATTGTCTAGATCTACGGCTGCTGGTATGGAAGAGATTGAGGACGTTGATGAGAATCAGGCAATTGATCAGAAGAATGAAGATCATCCAATGCTTGCACCGCTGTTTGATAGTCAGTTTGTGAACTTTGTTAGGAATTTGGAGGCGGATATTAGAGATAGCATTGTGGATGTCTATAGCCAACCAAAGAGCAAGGTGGCAGTGGTGCCAGCAGAACTGGAACAAAAGGGTGGGGAAAGTGATGGGGAGTACATCAAACGGCTGAAATCGTTTGTCGAAAAACAGTGCTCTGAGATACAGGTATGGTTGCTTTGGTAGTTTATTCATTTTGGTATTCATGCATTCACGTAGCAAAAACAAACTTCCAAAAGATCAAAAGACAGCCTGGGATTCTGTAGCTTGTTTAATGCTCCTGTATCTATATTGTGCAACTTAATTGGACTAGACTGAAGACCCAAAAAAAGTGATAGTAATACTTGGGCTAGACAGTACACGTTGCTCTATTCTTGTCAGAAGAGGGTCCTTGACAACTTCTTTTTATCTTCTGGTGTTGGTGTGGGGAAGAGTGGCAAACGTAGTTTGTCCAATCTGGTTTATCTTTTGGCCTAGAGCCATAGCAATATCTGTGTGAAAGTTAAAGATTATAACGAAATATGCTTGACTAGAGCCAGCTAAACTAATTTTATTATACTTTCCTTTTATGATTTACTTATTTGTTTGTTCGTCTTCTCTCTTAATCTGAAAGGACCTTCTTAGTCGAAATGCAACTCTGGCTGAAGACCTGGCCAAGATGGGTGGTGGTGGCTCATCCCGATCTGAGCATAGAGCTAGCGGAGGTGCAGAAAGAGTCCACGTTGAGACACTTCGTAGAGATCTTCAAGAGGCGTCCCAACAGTTAGAGATGCTCAAGGCGGACAAAACCAAGATAGAGTCGGAGGCCACGATGTACCGAAATCTAGCCGCAAAGATTGAAGCGGATTTGAAGAGCTTGTCTGACGCTTACAACAGTCTTGAACAGGCAAACTTCCATCTGGATAAGGAAGTTAAAACCTTAAAGAGTGGTGGGGCCACGCCTGTTCCAGATATTGATGCTATAAAGGCGGAAGCGAGGGAAGAAGCACAAAAGGAGAGTGAGACAGAGTTGAACGATTTGCTTGTGTGCTTAGGGCAAGAGCAGAGCAAGGTGGAGAAGCTGAGCACGAAGTTATTGGAGTTGGGGGTGGATGTTGATGAATTACTAGAAGGTATTGGCGATGAGGCTGGGTTGCCAGAAGACGGGGAAGAGGAGGAAGAGTGATGGTCCTTATGTTGGTAAGCCCTTCTACTTAGTCATTACATTTCTTTTCCAGAATTCCCCAAATGGCTGATTTGCATTGACCGTTTGTACATCGTTGGTGAATTTGTACAGTCTGGTATTGTTATTTATGATTTTGAGAAGTTGAATTTGACTTCATTAATCTTTGGAATCTTTCTGGGATACTTTTGTTGGTGAAAACTTGATGTGTTTTCCGGTGCATTGACGGCAACTCCCAACACACTACAGTATTTTAATCAACTTGGTAGCATGCATTTTTTTTCTTTTTCTGTCTCTTTCTTTGTTCTACATTGCATTGCAACATTAAAATGCCCTATCCCTCATAGACCATGAAATACTTCTTCCATTTTGGAAAAAGGTTTTGAAAGCCTAAGATATCGTCTTGGAAACTATTTGGCAGTTTGCAGCTTCATATATTACGCCTTTATTGCCTAGGTTCGAGTCACGGGAATAGCCTCTTCAATAAACAAAATGGATAGTAAAAATCGCCTATTTGCTACCCCGGTGAGTGGGGGAGTCTTGCGTATTGAGGACTATCGTTTCTTACGCCTCTTTTTTTCTTTGTCTTTTCTTTTCCCTCTATAAGTTTTTATGGTAATATGAGCATTTTGCTGCCTTGGAGGTATTATCTGAATATAAGTACCCTTAAGTTGCTACAATCCAATTCAGTTCAGAGGCAAGTTGCTCAAGATAATCTTTTGGAAGGAAACTTGCTCAATTTTTCAGGGTCAAAAGTGTGAAACCCCAAAGAAATCAATTCAAAGGTTTAAATATTGAGCTAGGGCTTTGTTGTATGTCAATTAAATCACTATTTCTGCAATGCCTTTCTTTTTGTCTTTGTGGTATGTTTTCGACACATTTGGGAGAAACATATCCCTTCTGAACTCTCATGTAACGGGTATATATTCCCCGTCTTTCACAATGCTGGTGTCCCGGGTGCACTGGTGCTTCTACATATGAATTATTTTCTTGATTTCTTACAATCATTTTGATAGTCTTGCCAGCAATTCTAATTGCCAAATAGAAGTGTCCAGACAAAGTCATGTTCTTGTTGGGGAGTAGGTAGTTTCCCAGCACAACCTTTTCAGAGGACACAGATCCATGTCTAGTCTAGTCTAGTCTAGATATAAAGCATACCTTGTGGCAGTTACTACTTACCCTTGCAACTTTTGCTTTATGAGAATAATATTCCTTTCCGCTCCTTTTTTATCATTTACACTCTAAAAGTTACTTAACTTTTGCCTTCTTACTCTGTAGGGAAATATCATTGTTATATTTTTACTCGTTAATTTTTTAAAATGAAATATACTTTTAGGATCAAAATGAAAAATGTAATCCCTTTTGTTCATTCACTTTACAAAATGGACGCTCATTAAGGGACAGTCTAAAATGAAATACTCTCTTTAAAGGGACGAAGGGAGTAAAAAAAGCAAAGAATCAAGTTTATCTTCTTTACCATGTTGTACCTCTAGGCTCCGTTCAGTTGTCAAGAATTTTGTACCGGAAAAGTTATTCTCAGCAAAAGTTAAGTAAAAGAAAAAGAAATTTATTTTCTTGTGAATGTTCAGTTGACAAATTGTTTTTTCCAGGAAAATTAAAGTTTAGTGGTTCATTTGCCTGGAAAAGACAATTATGAGAAATTTTTAATTTTTACTCCCATGACTAATTTTAAATAAAAATAACTTTGAGAGTTAAATAATAGGTTATCATATTTCAAAAATTAACACATACGAAAAATGTATTTTATCTAATGCAAAGCCTTTAACATGAAATGTAAAAATCAATTTGTAATTCCCTATTCAATTTGCTATCTTCTGAATGGTCATGAAAATCCTCCCTCATTTAAATTGACATCCTCTGATAATCAACCGTACAAATTGTCACGATGAATATACCATTTTCTCGCTCCAATTTATGTATATCTTGATTAATTGGATCGTTTCTTTATGGATTCCTTTTCCAATTTTTTTTTTTTTTTTTGTAAATGTGTCCCTGAATATTACTTGATCATTTTGTCCAAGAGGATGAGTTCACCTAATTCGGTGTGAATTTTTGACTTGCTTAATTTTCCATTCATGAAAGGGCATAATTATAAAGTCACATGAAAAAGTAAGTGTGAAAATTTATTACCTTTTCATTGGGTGTAATTTTGGACCAATTTATACGCACATTGACTAATCACTTGGGATCAATCCTATCATTTACTAGTGAGGAGCCCAATTAAAATTGTGACAAAGTCTCATCTGGGCTGGCCCCAAGAGTTGATAACACCTAGTCGGTTTCAAACTTGAAACCTAGGTGGGAGCAAAATTTCAAGCCTTGGCCTAGCGGCCAATCCTTCGGGCTTTTAAACTTACGCGGATTTGACAACGTAGCTTAATGCGTGATGTGTCCCGATACACTACGATATGTAAAATGAGAAAAGTAATACAGTACACGATTTGTATCTCGTTTTGAGAACCTTGGTCTCAATTGTAACTCCCCGACTTTTCGGTTGCAAATTAAATAATTTCTTTGCGAAAATTTTGCTAAATAAATATAATTTTTCAAAACAATGGTTTAACCATTACAATTTCAAGATAGATCTACTAAATCAAAATACACTAACTTCAGAGCTGACTCTAATCTTGATACGAATCCTAAGCATCCTCGATCTTCATTCACGATATTCTTTTTTGTGTCGAACCATCATGTTGAATCTCTCCATTGAATCTTGCGCCCTCACAAATTGATTCATGGCTTAATCGATTTGCCAAGATCTGACGTGTCAAGTGGTGAGAAATCACCCGGTAAAAATAATCCAGCAACCACCTCTCTTACTTGCATGAGCAGGCAAACAAGGGAATATATGGTGCGAAAGTAAAGCAGAGATAATTCACATAACTTGATTCATTTGCTATCCATTAACTTAACATGAAATCTAAGATCTCTCCACGATATCTTTCCTCTAATAGCCATGCTCCGACCCATGAGATCACTTCTGTTGTCGCGGGAACACCTGGTTGTAATATGCAGAGTGTGCACCCTCAATAACTACCAACAAGGGTAAGCTTATCATGCCGGAATCACAACTGGGGTTTCGCTATCTTATAAACCACATCACAATCATTTCACAATCATCGACACACGCCGGTCTATCAATTCATCACTGGACACCCGCCGGTTTCAATTCTCATCACAGTCTCATCATATCTCAACATCACGCTTGCAGGCCCTCTAAAAGAAAGAAACTTCACAATTTATCCATTACTTAGCATCGTCTACGTGATTTCTATTCCAGCATACCACAGTGTCCCTAGGGTCCAATCCAACATTCAAATGAAGCATTAACACCATATCATTCTCAATAATAATTAAAAGCTTGAATAACATCGAGTCAAACAATTACTCCTCCGTCCCTTTTAAGTGTCATGTTTCGTAACTCCTTATTAAAAGAACATCATCATTATACCTTTCACATCAACTTTTTCCTCCACTTTCCCTACTTACCTATCATCATTACTTTTTTACTCACTCACTTTTCAAAAAGGAATCTACTTTTAGGGACAAAATAGACAATACACCAACTTTTATCCACTAACTTTACAAAATGGACACTTATTAAGGGATAGCCCAAAATGGAATACTGGACAATAATAAAGGGACGGAGGGAGTATTAGGCAATGCAATCACATAACTTTTTATGACTGGACTGTTGCCCTTAATCTTGTATGGTCACAAAGTCATTAAGAATGAAAGAATTAATTAATTAAGATTTAAAATAATTTTCTAGACTTTTGTTGATTAATTATAAGTAATTAAGTTAATTAAACACTAATTAAATACATTAATTAGGTAAAAATATTAGGATAATTATCGTAACCTTAATAAAGGTCCTAACAGTCCTCTATAACAAGTTCGAGTGCTAAAAGTTAGGTTTGGAGATCCGTGGGATTATTTTAAATAAAAAGATTATGTTAATTGACAAAAGAAGAATAAATAGATAATAATTAATTAAATAATTAAAAATATATTTATTCTAACAAAGTATCATCTTAGGACTGTAAGAAGTCTAAATAAAATTATTCGGAATTATTAACCTCTTTTATAATATTTTAAAGTATTATTATTAAGAAACAACGCGTAAATAATAATAAATAGTTAATTAAGTAAATAAAATATTATTTTAATAAGATATCATCCTTGAGATGTAAGAAGTCTAGGAAAAATAGTTTAGATGTTAAAATCATTGTTTGAAAGGTTGCAATTATTTTTCGTTTGTATCTATAATTAAAAATAAAATAAATAGCTAATAACATAAAAAAATTATGAAACCAGTAAGTTATGATCTTTGATATGTTAGAAAACTAGGAAAAATAGTTTGGGGATTTATAGAGTAGTTTATAAGGTCGCAATGAATTTTAGTTTACAAACTTTTACACGATTACGAATAAAATTTAATAAATAGATAATAAAATAAAAAAAATATGAAATTAACAAGTTATGATCTTTGGAGTATTAGAAACCTAGGAAAAATAGTTCGGGGGTCAAAATCCATGTTCGGGACGTCGAAAGGTTGATTCGAACCAAAACAGTCCAACCCGCGAGGTTGGACTTGTCAAAGCAGTGCGAGGTCATGATTACAGTTCATGCGTAGGTAACCCGAGGTTGGCCATGAGTTCTGCCTGATTTTGGTTTAGTTTTTCTCCCGTTTTCAATGCATGGGACCTGGGGGACATTGGGTTATGCTTAAAACATTAAATATACTTAGGAGGCTTGGATCAAATTATAATACCTCGGTTGGTTCGAATTGATTTTCGAAACTTGAATTTTGGAGAAAAAGACTTCGGGTTTGATGGGGACCTTGGGCTCGAATTGGATGATCTTCGGAGATGCTTGGGGTTGAAGGAAGTGATTGGAATGATCAATTTGGATTCGGTTGAGCCTAGGAAGTACGAAACCCACTTTTCTCTCTCACTTTCTCTCTAAAGCTCCATGGATTGGAGTTCGATTTTCTTATAATTCTTCTTCCGGACTTGTAGGATGTAAGAAATTTCGTAGGGAACCCTAGGATCGACGTAATGAAGTATTTATAGAGAATTGAGAAGGGTTTCGATTAAAAACGGGTTTAAAGAAGTTGTATCCTTCTAGGACTTGAATTGAGACACGATACGAACGAAGATACGATCACGGAGGAAGCATAAACGAATTAGGAGGGTGAGGGACGAGAGAAGTGTGCATGCATGCAATTACTTGTATGCAAAGTAAGAAAGAAAGAAAATAAAATTAAATAGGATAAGATAGATAATTATTTTTTTTTTATAAATCTCTTAAGGGTAACGATTTTATTATTACTAATAATACTTTTTAATGATCTTATAAATAATGAAAATTTTTGGGCTGCACAACACTTATATGCTTACAAGGTAATTATATTTAAAGAAATTTTAATCTCCAAACATAAATTTAGGTTTCAATTACATTTAATCCATTATTATAGACTAAAATAATAATTTCTTATTTGAAAAAAATTGGGTTGAAAATCCGGGTCGTTACATCAATACTCAAACCCTGGTGCAATCAATCATGCGGCCTTTCATCTACCAAATCTACCTATGTGTAGGGGTTTTTTATTTTTTATTATTATTTATAGGAATGACAAGAAACTCATACCGTATAGGTCAGATGGTTAATAAGTCAGTAGACGGCAAGTTTCAAACTCGAGACTTTTAATAAGCACTCAACCAACTGAATCAGCTTGCAAGTTATATGTACGTATATTTGTATACAAGTAAGATATCCTACAAAAGCATATCAAACTAATGAAAAATCTTATTACACAATCTCGTAAGCGTTAATGGATGGATTAAATATGAGATAAAAGCATCCAACGCCAAACGAATCTTTTGCAAATTTTGTGATACCTACGGGATAGTTGCATTTAAATCATATAGTACTACTCGTTAGGTACCAAAATGTCCTGTGGATGTCTGATAAAGCCATGAACTTCGGGCCACCCATTTTTCTAGCCTATAAAGTAATCACCTACCCTCAACTCATGGAATGGAAGGTGCAAAAATGGAGATTTACTGAGATCACATCACTACAACTACTCTAAAATGATTTTAAAATTTCTCACCCCTACTAGGGCACACTCTAGGCTCTCTGGTCCATCCTTTGACTGTGGTCCATATGCTCAAAATACTACTCTATTTATATTTTCTTCTAGCCGGGGGAGGGGGGTGGTTTCTGATGACCATGGCCATGGGTCTCAGGAGAGTTTGACCCTCATCAGCGTTCTATCAATTCTCGTGTTGGGTCAATCCATATAAAATTTTACCCCGCTAATTGAAGCATCCGTAAAAAATGAATAGTGGGGTTATTCTCCATATTAATGGGTCCATTATCAAAAAATGACTCCTCGATAGCTATCCCAGTCGTATCTATAAAGTGGTGCACTGATATTATATGAATATACCATAGGAAGAATCCAACTCGAGAAAACGTAGAAGGGCAAAATAACAAGCAGTCACTACCCACCCATGAATTGTCAGCATGATAAGGGCGAACCTGCGCTTGTAACAAAGCAAGGTTCGATTCTCCCTAGAGACAAACAATGATTGAAGTGGGGGGGCCATGGCGGTGGATTGCTTTGCTAGTCTCCCTCGAGGTTTGGATTGCGCAATCAGGTGCAATATGACTTGGCTACAGTGTTGTTCCTCGGTTACCAAAAAAAAAAAATTCACTAGTAAAACTATTTGAAAACACAGCGAGGATAAATTAATAAAATAAAAATTGAAAAATATTGTCCATCACGTTCTAACAACCTAATGGTGAGCCCGTCGGTACCAATAGTGGGACTGTTCACAAAATAAACCCTTAGCGTTAGCACAATGGTAGTCATCTGACAACCAAAAGCCTCTGCAAGACCTTTGGTGCAAGATTCGACTCCCTCCCACATGCTATCAATTCCTGTTAACTCGATTCACCACTAGCGTACGGCGAGATTTGTCTCCCGAGAATGTCGGTTTATTGGCCCATATGCTAAGACAATACATTAACAAAAAAACTATAATGTCTACATCAAAGGCCCATGACAGAACCAATAATTTGATCCTGTCTTTATCGAGAAAGGAACAAGGCACCAACTAGAACAAGACTTTCTTGAAATGTTCTGCTGGATTTTATTACTATACACAGGGAGGAACAGAAACAAGGAGATTGACCTATCATCAAATTCAGAACATGTCTAATGCTTCAACATGTTGCACCAAACTTGGAAATGTAAAGTGTAAATTGGACAAAAATTTTAGGTGAAATGGCAGGTGATGCATTTGCAGCATTTTAAACAATGTTGATGGAAATAATAATTATAAAAAAAATTAAATCGCGGAATACGTCAACGTTACTTTCCCACCTAAAATTAGACTAAAGCTGCTGAAATGCCATTTAATAGTTGACATTTTGCCGCATAAAATTAGACTAAACCTGCTGAAATGCCAGGTAATCCAATTGCAGTTTAACAATGTTGAGGGAAGTAGGTGATTGGAATAAAAAAAAATAACCATGATAAAGATTTAAGTAAAAATAACTCGCCGATACGTGTCAGATAATTACAGACTTTGCAACATGATCATGGCCAAACCAGCCTTTCCATTTTGATTTCATCGGTCATCAGCGCCAGGTAACGCGTGCTGTCTAATAAACTAGGCAAGATTCTGTCTGCTGTAAGCATAGTTTCCGGCTTATGTTTTGCAGGAAAGATCCTTAGCTTTTAAGCATGTCTCTAAGCATGTAAGAGTACAAGTGCACATTCTCCCATTTAAGTAATCACAGTGCAACATAAAAAAGCACCCTGTACCAAGGTACGGGATAACGTTTGTTTTTTAGCATATCAAGGTACATACCGTGTATCATAAGAGCATATCGTAAGATACGTTAACAAGAGCAAATTTATGTTGAAAAAATAGACACAAAATGCGATATCTACTCCGTCTCTTAAAAAGAACCTTTGATGATACAAAAGTTCAAGTCTTTATCTATGTAACATATTTTCTAATAAGAAAAATTACCTCGTATCCCAACATGGATCATGTGGTATTGCAATATTATTTACTCAAACATAAGGTACGTTTAGCAATATGTATGGCTTTTGCATTTACATGCACCAAATAGAAAGAAGTTGGCGTATCCTAAATCGGAAGATACGTATCGCCAATTTTAGGATTTTGACAACAATGGAAACAACTATATTCAAGCAATCACTCTTCAACCCAGTAAATACAGATACAGGATACGTTCCGAATCACTAGAAACGACATGCACATCTCAATTGTGATTACACATTACTAGATTCAGTAAGTACTAAAACTGCAATCTTGCGAGTGTGAAGAGTGAACAACTTTGTGCATTAATCGTTTGTTTTCTTGATGATTGATTGTAAACTCGATAACAACACAGGAAGGGGATTTCAAGGCGTGAATCAACAAATATATAAACGGAGCCAAGAATGAAAATAAATAAAAATGAACCGTGAAGACGAAAAAAGCTCCCATACGTTGGTTATGACGACAATGCTTCGCTGATCTCACCTTCCCTACATACACCCACATCCACCACCATGTTTCTTCCCTTTGAGCTGAGGACTCTGCAACAGTTTCTCCGCGGAGACTGCCAATAAACAATCAACGGAAAACCAATCAAACCCACATGATAAGCCAATACTGTAAAGAAAATGCCCACCAACATGATGCAAGCTGGTGGGCCGGATGGACCCACCTCCAAAAACATTTTCTTTTGATTCTAATGCCGCACTCAAACAGTCACAGTGCTCCTGGCTTTCTAATCGTATTCTGGTTTGTTTAGAATGTCTGATAGTGATATAAATCGTGACTGCATATATGGAACATGGACTTGGATATGGATTGATAGTACTATAAATGTTCCATGAATGTGTATGTGTTACGTGGCTCTGGTATATGTCTACTAGGCAGATGCATCTAATTCTCATCTCAAGACCATGGGAGCACCACAATATATTCATAGTTCCTTAGAAAATATTTTGTTTCCAGAGGCAAATTGTATTTACAGGGGTGTCATAAGCTAAGTCATGCACCATATGAGAGTTTGAGCGTAGTTTTATACAATTTTTTTGTCGTTAAATGTCAAACTAAAATGTTAGAGACATGCCACAGCCTTGCGCGAATGTCCAGTGTCTTAGACTCTTAGCTAGGTACTTCATGTATTGTAACATAGACTGCAATAATATGACAACTTAAAGATTAACGAACTAGAGAGATGTTGCTTACCCTATCCCATAAGTTAGGGTCAGGTTTTTTGAAAACTTCAACTCTCGCAAGATCATCTGGATCAGGCATCTTCCATTTGCACGGTGGATGAGGCACTCGATGTCTCAAGTATTCGCTCACCGTGTGATTCGTCAAAGAATCCAATCTCGCCTTCGATAAATAGAAGACAAAGGGCTTCTGACAAACATTCCGGCTGACAGGACGCGTGTTGAAAGCATAAGCCGTGTAATCAGCTCTCCTATACCAATTCAAGAATGTCCTTGAGGGCATCTCTATTTCCCTAGGGGATAAGATGCCGCGGAACACTTGGACTGCGAAGCCCCACGATACGGAGACGGTCCACTTCTTTGCACTATCGTAGCAAATTGATTGTTGCATGAGACCGGCTGAGTCGAGCTCCATCAGAATTTTGAGCCGTTGTAGGGCTTCTAACCGTGTCACGTTAGGGAAAATAGGCTCAACCACGTCCAGGTGGTGCATTGACACCAAAGGTGCCACCGGGTGAGCGGCAAGCAGCCCAAATAGGTTCCCATAAACGTCATACTGCGTTGCATTCACCAACAAAAAGAGTCACTACTAGAGAATTCTTAAAAGAGCTAACAAACATTTAGGAACTATGTTCACATCATTGTCAAATCTTGAAATTGAAAATAGCTAAGTTGCATGAAATCTTCCAAGCGCACGTAAGGTGAGGATTTTAAATGTGTCTGAATGCGACACCCCTGCCCTTTTAGACCCCTGATTTGATTACATGATATATGAAGAAAAATAAGCTAACATTAGGTAAAAAAGAAAGATTTCTAGCCTTTCGAATGGATCAAAGTTGAATTTTTTTTTATAAATCTGATTGATTTCAAGTGCAATTCGAAATTGGTCACAACAACATTATCGGAAAACGTTATAGAAATTAAAGCACAGTACAGATACACCTTCAGGATTCTTTCTTGGACCCATACCTACCCTTGAAAACGTATCCAACCCAAATGTCCAGAAAATAATCATTCATAAAATAAAGATAATATTTCATAATCCAACAAGAAATCACAATTAAATGCAAAACTTAAGATACAAGCAACAATTTACTTTAGTGTCACAATTAAATGCAAAACTTAAGATACAAGCAACGATTTACTTTAATGCCAAGATCTTAATTCTACAAGCATGTGAAGCATGCGAAGAATAGAAAAAGGTCTTGTGATGTTAGCTTCATTTCTTTGTAAAATATGATACCATTTTGGATGGGGTCTGGCTTGGCTATTTATCAGGGTTACGTCTGAGAAACAACAAAAACTGCAGGAAAACCATTGATACGTGTTTTGTATACGGACCCAATATGCATATTGAAGTAACACAAAAAGTACCGACAAAAACTTCAGAAAACCATTGATACATGGTTTGTTGTATACGGACCCAATACGCATATAGAAGTACCACAGAAAGTACCGATACGTTATAAATACGAATACGGTGGCGAAGGCATGATTTTAAGATTTACTGTAGTAATCTACCAATGATTCATAGCTAGCACCTAATACTCATCGTAGTCCAAATTTACAGAAGGAAAAGTAACCATTCAACATCAATCATTATTTATACCAAGAGAAGAGAACAAAACACCAGCAATGATACCAGGTCACACCTACCCTGTGAATAGAGGAAAAATTATTTGGTGGTGTGTGGCGGTGCCCAGCTCCTTCATGGGCCGCATGGTTTGTGTTGGATCTGGTACCAGGAGTGATTATTCAGTGCTTGTGGAGCTCCATGGGCCTTTTTCCGCCACATTGGTGGCAAAAGGCCCCGAGGACCACTATGCAATATTAATTTTTTCTGTTGATAAATGTATTGCGACACCATGTGGCGATGCTCCGAAAACCACGGAAAAACTACTCGTGAATAGAAAGTGTAGTATCCTTAATCAACGCTGCTAGCCACACAGATTTGTGTTGCACAGATCATGGTATGGGGCCCACTAAGGGTTCCACACAAACAATCCGAGCCGTTTTCATTAAATGTAATCACATATTTTCGAAGGTTGTGAAAAATCAACTCAATCTGATTCCTATAGGTGTTCGATTCAATCATCTAACTTTTCATTCAGATTTCCGAATAATAAAAAGTTAGAGATTTGATGGAGCACCGATAGGTATCGGATTAATCTGATTTTTTCACGGAAGCCCTTAAAAAATGTTTTACACTTAATGAACGGGTCGTATCGTTTGTGTGAGACACGTAGTAAGGCCCTGTTCCAGTTTTGCTTCCTTTTCTAAAAGTACTTTTTCTTCAATTTTCAAACTCAAATATAATGAAAATGAAAAATAATTTTTTAATTTTTTTTGCACCGTATAAAAGATCTCAATGAAATCTATCAAATAAGATCCATATTGCTAGGAAAATTATTTACGTAAACACATAATTTTTGGGCTTGAATTTACCTTCCTTTTCTAAAAGTTACTTTTTTGAGAAACCGGAACGCCTCCTAAGCCTCACGCGCGCAATTGCTGTGTGGGTAGACTTTCTGATCTACAATGATATGGGCAAAACAGTGGTCCAACCCTAGTGGGTCCCTATTCTTCACCTACGAGCGACTAGGACGCCATTGAGATGTGGACTTGTTTTTCGCCTTTTGCTAGTAGGGCCTTTAGAAAGGGACAGATAATTTAGAAGCACCGAATAAAATTTTCCTTGAAAATAGACCCAAGTCACGGTCTACTGAACTTTTCCTCCAGTCAGACAATTGACAACCATTGAATGTATCGCCCAAGAAAAAATTATTCGGTGGAGCATGAAGTTCATCCCCTCATTGAAATTCACTGCATAGTACATACCGTCCTAGGGGCCAATAAATTACCAAAACCAAAACCAATTTTATATTCTCAAGTTTATAAATGTATATGTTATGTGCAAAGGTGGCGGAGGACCGAAAAAGCATCGGTCCTCCCCTCATGTAGCGGCCGCAGCCGATATACCGGCAGACAATGCTAAGTAGTCAGAAAAGCTAACCCGAAAATGTTTCGAAAAGAGAAATCCAGTACACATCAAAGTGAATTTGAACCATTGATTTTTCTTTGGGAGACATTTTTCCGGTTAACTTTTCGGCCTACGTGGCCTACCTATCATTATGGATATTTATATATCGTTTGGATACTTGGACATGGGTGAAAGCAACGGGGCATGGAATCATAATTCAATGCAAAGCTAGTTCAAGAAAAACCCAACCAAAGTTACTGTTCTGAGTTCTGAAAATAATCAAATTTGGACAGAAATTCACTGGTGTGACGGTGACATGGGTGGAGCCGGGGAGGCAACGGGGGAGCTTTCAGAAACAGAAATTAATCTGAAGAAATTCAATGCAAAAGTAATTCCGAAAAAGACAAAAAGTATTACAGAGTGGATAAACCCAAAATAGTACTAGTACTACTATCCTTTTTTTGACATTGGTTTGAAAACTTTAAAAAAAATTTGGAAAACATTATTAGTCAATTTGGAAAGAGCTTTTAACCAACGAAAACGAGTTCAAGCTCGAATAGCTTGGTTAACCACTTAAACGTTAAGAGCATCACCAATTCATATCCTTTTTCCCACCGGCCCGGCTATAATGCCACGACCAAAACTCTTAGTGCCACGACAATCAAACCCACACTGACATATTTACCCTCATTTTCTCTCTCCTGTTCTTTTTTTCACATCTCTCTCATTCATTACAAGAAACCACAAAAAGGTATTCCCAACCCAGATTTTTGTTTACTTCTTTGATCTATCACTTTCCAGCAACTTTAATTTCTTGCAAATTTCGTCCCTCCCTAAAAAAAACAGATCAAGATCTAAGCATTGAGTCCATATACGTTTCCATCATTTCCCCTTCTCTAAATTCTCATCCTTTATCTTTGTAGCTGCCACCTAAATCCATCAGCACTACCATTGAGAAGGTTTGCTAATTCTTTGGTTTCGAGAGTTCTCCATCTTATTATTCAAAGGTGTTCCGAAAGTAAACCGAACTATTGACGAAAAGTTATTGACTTGGTTAATGGCTGGATTTGTGGCCATGACCTATGCATTGGCGATGTGGCGGGGAAGAACGAGGGGATAATGATAGAGAAAACTGGGCGTTGGGTGAGGACTGAGGAGGTACATGGTGATGACAGAGAAAACTCAAAACAGGGCGTGGGGTGGGGAAGGAGGTGCAGAGAGAAAGACCAAAACAGATGAAAAGCCAATACAGAGCATTCAATGTTATTGGCGAGGATAAAATTGTCAAGTCAAGTAATTGTTCGTGGAATTATAGGAAGTAGTCGTGTATTTAGCATTAACCTTTCTCACCCAAACTTGGGTAAAAATTTGAGTCAAAAGCTTAATTTGGATAAGGTATCTCTAATGTTAAACCCATGTTTGTACCCAAATATATTCTCGGATGACACACTTGTAATAAATGAGTAGCACAATTGTAATAAATGATAGTAAAAATAGGTTTTGTAAAAAATGAGTATAGATTTGAGTCTCTCAAAATTTGAGTGAGAAAATAGATAGTAGAACTCAAAATGGGTAGACAAATGAATATAACATTGGAGATAAGTTTTTAAGTTTTTTACTCAAATTTCGATTTTGGATGGACAAGGATCGGAGATGCTTTAACACTTGTCATACTTGAGCTGTCATACTGGGCTTAGGTTCGAACATTTAGTCGGTGTTTCCCAGTTAGATCAGGATATCGGGTCGCTACGCTGGTTCAATCCCTTCCGTCCAACCCTTTGGTTGAGCTGTCGAAACAGCACGAACACAAATTCTAATCTAACTTACTACACTACTAAAAACAAAAACAAAACGTGTTTTTCACTTCCAAAAACACAAACACCCCACAACCGCCCCCCCCACCACAAAAACACAAAAAGGAAAGGAAAGTGATTTTGCAATTTGTATTTATTCAGCACTTCATTTTCTGTCTTTTTTTATCTTACGTGAAATTATCATTCTTTATTCATCAACTATAAAGGGTATTATTGTAATTTTAAATAGGCACAAAAAAACGAAAGAAAAAAAGTGTGGTGCCAGTGCCACAGATAGGCTCCGTTTGGAACCTATGAAAAGGAAAGGAAAGGAAAAGAAAATAAAATAAAAAAAATTCCCTTTCTATTGTTTGGTTGGAAGGAAAAGTGTGAAGAAAATAAAGATTTTGAGGGTAATAAATAGTAAATTTTTCCTCTCATTTTCTTTCTCTTTTATTTTTCTTTCTTTTCTTTTCCTTTCTTCAAGTTCCAAACAGAGCCTTAATTTCCAAAGCAAAATGAAAACTACAAATTATTACGAAAAACACAAACCTGGTGGAAGCCGACTTCTTTGGTGAGCGGAACGCCGAGCTCCGCCATGCAAGCCTGCATCCGGTCGTCGGAGGCGAACAGCCCCGGATACCTCTGCACGCACTTGTCCTGCATCCCCTCGATCGCCTTCGCCAGCGGGTAGCTGATCGCGAACCCGCCGCCTCCGTACGCCATGCTATACGAGAAATAAATGTTCTGCAGGTGGCTCTCCGACAGGCTTCCGACGTACCAGTACCCCTTCCAGTCGTACTTCCTCAAGACCCTCACGAGATTCTCCGTCACGAAGACGGTGTCGTCGTCCCCCATTACGAACCACCGGATCTCCTCCCCCTCCCCGTCTCTGTCCAGACCCAGCCGGAACGTCTCCGAGACGATCCGGGAGATCCGGATCGCCGACTGGTGCCCCTGGCGGTTCGTGTAGGCGAACCGGGAGGTGTTCGAGGAGGTTTTGATTACGGGCAGGGGCTCGCCCCGCCGGGTGCCGACCGGCTTGTCCAGCCAGGCGACGCCGCGGGTCCGGTTCGGCTCCCACCACAGCTTTATGTAGTTCTTCCTCTGCTCCCACAGCTTGGCCGACGCCGCAATGCCAAACACGATGTGCCTCAGCTCCGTCCTCTGCAATTCGGACTGGGTTCGCCCCGGTTCCTCGAATTCGGGTCGGGCCGTGTCCGACGGGAAATTACGAGATTGGGGTAAGGAGAGGCGGGTGTGGCGGCGGAAGGCGGAGAGGGGGTCGCCGTCGTCGGTGGAGGAGCAGCGGTGGCGGGAGGCGGCGGAGGAGGAGTAGGAGAGGAGGTGGAGGGTGTAGACGACGTAGGTGACGGAGACGAAGAGGGTGAGCCAGACCATGAACTTGGGCAGGGACCGATTCTGCTGCGCCGCGGCGGCGGCAATGGCGGCCGCTGCCGAGGGGGTGCGGTGGACCTGGCCCCACCCCAGCTTCTCCGAATCCTTCACTTTCATATCCTGAAATCTAACAATGGGTTTAATGGGGTTTATGATTTGGTTGCTTGCTTCTCTTCTAGTAATCTGAGAACCAGATCGAAGCGGAGAGATGGGTTTTCTGATTATTGGAGAGGGATGAGAGTGGGAGAGTGTTGAGTGTGGGAGACAGGGGAAGAAGAGTGTTGAGCATTGCTGACACTCTTGCTCTGGAAAAGAGCAAAGGCAGGGATAGAAGTATTGTAGTATTATATATCGAAATTCTTTGGCTCCATACACGTCTCAAGTGTACATGCATTATTTTAATGGAGTCTCCAAGCACCTTTTCGGTTTAAGTCTTGAGAGATCTTTTTTAAAATAATGAGGGGTGTTTAGACAAATAATTAAGCCGACTTTCCCGCTAAAATGAACCAATAAGCCAAAGAAAAAATGTTCTTTCTGTCAAAAATAAGTCAATAAGCCAAGCTTAATTATTTGTCCAAACGGGCCCTGAGTGTAAACATAAATAGATAGAGAAAATTCAACGAAAAATGTGTCCAGAGATTTTGAGACTTAAAAAAAAACAAGGTTTAAGTTTCATAAACAAGATTCACATTCGATATGAAATTTATTTATTATGAATTCAAAGATAAGAACTCATTTTTTAGCCAGTTAGAATAGAACTACGGACAATTAAATTCGGACGGAGAGAGTAATTAGTTTTATAGTAGAGTTATAATAAAACGAAAATGTAAAGACCTACCCCAGCTAAACATTTGTCAAACCACATGGCTCAAAAAATTAATTTCAAATTATACATAGCTAGTTGGAATCACTTATAAACCACTTTTACTTTTCAATTCCCACCGATGTGGGACTTAGGTGGACTCTTACAATCTCCTTACCTTAGCCCCAAATGTCCTCGTTGGATTGGCTCAGCAACCTTCCCCGGTGGCCATGATGTGACACGTAGCTCCGTACAGCTCAATTTTTGTGCTCGTACCAGATTTTAGAGGTGGCTATCACTACGTAGACCAGGGTTGTGCTCTGATACCAACTGTATTGACCCGTCTCAATTAATTTGCTAACCATTCGCCTAACTACGTAGCTCATAAAGTTAATTTCAAATTATACAGTAGCTAGTCTGAATCACTTATAAACCACTTTTATTTTTCAATTTCCACCGATGTGGGACTGGGGCGGGCTCGCACAGAAAAGATTATGCACGATTTAAAAAAAAAACATTAATTTGAAAAAATGAGTGAAATCTTTATTTTGATGTGAAGAAATTAAAAATTTTATCCAGGAAGTTAGTTTATTTTACAATATATACAAGGAATAAGATGACCTTATGTAATGAACTACCATTATGAAAATGAACATAGTATACACGAGCTATTGAATTTTCTTAATAAATGCGTCAAAAAACACGTGGTAACCAATTACTGAATAATTCAACTATAGGCCGCATAGTTTGTAGGGAAAAAAAAAAAAACCTATATTGATCGAAACTCATTTTATTTCAAAATAAATATGTTGCGATCTCTATTAATTAATATATTCTATTAGAAATATTTTTAACATGATTGATATAATCTAAATGGATTTTAAAATAAAACAAATTTCAACTCTGAAAAAAAAAAGCCTAACAAAACGACACCGACACTTAATTTTGTGAGCCGCAAGAAAAAGATAGAACGTTGTTTGGAGTATTAGGAAAAGGGTCTTTAATGGATCTAGATCTACCGTGACACAGCTATTCTATGTGACTTTTATTTTTTTTTTTTTTTTATTTTTTTCGGTACGTCCGAAAATTCATGTGACTTTTATTTTTGATCACATAAAATCTGTGACTTTTTATCGAAGTGATGTTCACAATTAGGGGTGCTTAAGCGGATCAACTAAACAGTCCAAACCACCTGAGGTATGGTACGATTGAATATGTACGGATCTTAATATAAGAACTTCGGTGAATCGGGTTCGATATGAGCGGTTTTGTAATATGAACCATCCAAACTGTCCAAAGCGAAACTGAACCAACTGAACCGGACAACGCTCACTGATTGGTGCGGTGGGAGAAAATGACAGGCGTATTGTAGCGAGCAGTTCGGTTCCGAGCCTGAACCATCGGAAAATTTTTCAGTGCCGAGCGAGTACCACGTGGTGCCCGCTCGGACATCCGAGCCTTCCATTTCCTTTTTGAACGGCTCAAATTTGGAGAGAGAAAAGGAGAGAGAGAGTGTTTGGGCGAGAAGAGAGAGAGTGTTTCAATTCAAGCCGTCTAAAAGTATATCGAACGGCTCGAATTCGCAGAATGGATATCACGTGGGCAATAGCAGCTCGGCACTGAAAAATTCCTCCAGAACCACCCAAAATCGTCTGCGGACACATAAAGGTAGCACTTTTGTACGAGTAATTAATTATATAAACCCAAACTCAAAGATATTCTTTTATACTCTGTCTCTAAGCAATAATTATTATTTTGCATCTCACTTTTGACGGTTTTAGGATGTGAACAAATTGTCAAGCTTTGCTCCCAAGTTTAGCTTTGGAAGAAGCAACTATGAGCATCTCCACACGTCCGGGAGTTGCCCCAGTTGTAAGGACGAATGATTAATTTTGGAAGAACTCTCCTCAGTCAGAGATTCTATTTTCCATTGGATGACTACCCTAATAGTAAGTGGGAGGTCGTGACTGGTGTAGTCGCGCTAGCTTTTTTCGAAATTTGGGTTGCGTAATGGGGTCCAATTGTGACTCGGCTGTAGGGCTATTTCTCGGTCATCAAAAAAAAAAAAAAAAACGAAGAGCATCTCCAACTCATCTCCATTTGACTACCAAAACTCTATTTTGAAGAATTCATACCCTCCAACCCAATGTCATTTGGGGTCTCCAAAATAGAGACTCAATTATCATTCTTCATAGTTGGACGGTCTCCTACTAAATGGAGCCTAGGGGTGAACAAAAAACCGACCGAACCGAACCGAACCGAGTTCAAGAACCAAATCGAACCGGTTCATATTTTTCGGTTTTTTTCATTATCCGGTTCGGTTCTTTGAGGTAAAAATTTCCTGAAACCAGTTCGGTTATCGGTTTTTGAAAATTTTCTGCGAACTGAACCGAACCGGTTTTATATATATATATATATTAAATATTTTTAAAATATAATATATATATACCTCACTACCTCAGTTACATATTTCCTTTTTTTTTTTCCCGGGCTAGTATTGTTTTTTAATTGTTGAATTATTCTTCAATGGGCAAATTTGTGTGTGTGGGCTGAAATTGATAAGGTCATTGAGGGTACTGGGTTGGAATTAATTTTGAATGGGCTAAAACAGTTTTAAATGAGTTGTAATATCTCTAAATGGGCTTAAAAAACTTTTGTGGGTTGTAATATTATCATTGGCCTACCGTTTTTTAATTGGGCTTGGCCCGAAAAAAGCCCAACTTTGAGAACCGGAAGAAGCAAACCGACCATCAAAACTCGGTTTCGGTTCCTTCTAGTTCCTGAACCGGTTTCATTTGATTTTGTCAAAACCCCCCCTGAACCGAACCAAACCGAACCGGTTACACCCGTAATGGAGACCCATTTCCATTTCTCCCCTTTACTCTATTACCAACTATATCTTATTTACTTTTTTGCTAGTATTTCATCAATTACATATAACTTTTATATTACATGTCCTATTTCTATAAAAGTGGTATTATGGAAAAGATAATAACATTTGGCCTTGTTCGTTTCTCATCTTTACTTTGTTTTAATTTTGTTTTTCAATCATTACCCTATATCTTTCTCCAATCATTACCATATTTCTTCAATTATTAATTTCATTTCTCTCTCTATCTCTCTCCAATCATTACCCATCTCTCCAATCATTATCCTATTTCTCTCTCCACCCACTACCAAAACTAAAATACTCAAAACTCTTAAACGAAATTACCTTTAAAATGAGTCTAATATTAAATATATATAAAATTATAAACACATGTTGAAATAACATCAAATGTAAATTCAAACCATTTGAATCCGTAATTATTTTTTTTCTCATTTACACTATCTTATCATTGCACTTATTTGAACTATGAGTTGAAATGAGAAAAAACATGCATAAATGAAAAGAGGAAAAAGAACAATACCAAACGATAACAGGAGGAAGAATTGGGGGAAGTTATCTGGAGGTGAAAAATGGAGAATTGAGTTGGCGTTGCTGATTTTCCAAAATTACTTTTTGAATAGAATAAATATTTTTTTAAGTCTCCAAAATGGAGAAAGAGTGAGAGATGAGTTGGAGTTGCATCCTCAATAATATTCCTCCTCAGTTTATCATTGTTAAATAGTATCAACAGATATTTTTATGGTAATTTGAAAGACAATTCCCCTTGCATAATACTGTTGAGTAATTGGCTTAGCCATAATTAAGAAACAAAGAACACAAGACCGGAAAATTTATGTGCGTGTAGTTTGGTGCATTAACGGCTTACACCAATTTTCACTATATGCATCATTAAAAAGGGTACATGAGTTAATCATCACCACTTGCCCTAACAACCATGTTTATGTTTCGGAATTGCTGCTTCCAAGCCCCCACCAGAAGCGTTGCCCTCTAAACGAATTGGATCGTGCATTTGATGGTTCGGATCTCATTTTGGCCATGAACGACCCTCAATCGTTGGTTGTCGAGATGGAATTCGAGTCGTCGACGGCTCAGAGGTGTGCAACACGGTATTGTGCACCTCACTGCACAACACCAACCGGAAGTCTCCTCTAAACTCCCTGCAATAGTCAGATTGTAGTCAACGATTTGCAAATAAAACAGAATCAGAGTTCGTCTCAAATTGTCACTTCATATTATATGTTATAAATAGTTCATGCATACGCACGTTTTATCAAACAGTGATTACCTAATTTCGTAAATCATTTTGACACCGTTAAAAGTGCAATCATCAATAATTTGCAACATGTGCTAATCATTTTCACACCTAATCTCTTAAGGGAGGTTAATTTGGAAACTTCACGTAAGAGTCATACTAGAAAGTATAATAATATAAAGACTGTGGAGTATAAACCGAGTCCGGATCCTCTGTCTGACCCCCTTCCGGACTCGGACAGGGGTCTGTCACATCTCTCTCGATCGTTGATTTCACAAATCAACGGTTGAGATGTGTCAAACACTTTTTCCTCAAAACTACATCGTTTTAGAGCAAAAAGTGCTCGGCACATCTCAGCCGTCGATTTGCGAGATCAACGACCGAGAGGGGGTCAGACAGGCCTCTGTCCGGAAGGGGGGTCGGACAGGAGATCTCATGTGGTATAAACCAGATGGTCCATGTGCTTATTACTTCTAATATTACTGATCTCGTTTTGAGGAAAAAGTGTTTAACACATCTAAACCATTGATTTGCGAGATCAACGGTTGAGAGGGGTGTGACAGGCCCTTGTCCGGAACGGGGTCGGACAGGGGATCTTGTGTGGTGTAAACCAGCTTGGTCCATGTGCTTATTACTTCTAATATTACTAACCTTTATGGGTATTTTGGTAACCTCACCTAAAAGCCCTATAAAATTAAAAATCAGCTTGGTACCCGTGAATTTTTCAACTTCTAAGACCACGGTTCGTTGCATGTGAGGTAGATAAGTTTGCACCGATATCAAAAAGGTGTTTTATTTTGAAATACCAAACAGACCCTTCACCCCAAAATTCTTGTAATTGTCGAACAAATGGAATCTTGGGTTTCTCATTACTTTATCTTAAATTTAGATAGATGTAAAAAATTGACACGGTTACTTAAATACTAATTTTATGATAACCGGATGTCCGGATTACCTTACGCGCACCTCGACAAATTTCGGACCCTGAAGTTAACGACCGGGCAAACCCTCCAGTGGCCCGAAGGTTTGGAATGTTTATCCTCTATGGAATTCGAACAAGCGATTTCCTGAAGGACTAACACATCGCACTTAGCCAAACCCCTTGGGCTCGATACAGCTACTTAACTTAAAAATTAAACAGATACTCCTATATATAGGTACTGAATCGTCTAGCTAATTATGCACAAGGTTGGCTTTTCTTGACCCAAAGCATTGTAGCATAATCACTACTATAAGCAAGAATAATTGTAAAGAATGTTTCATTTTGTTGGACCATCGAATCACATTATTGTTTTGGTGTAGGATCAGGCAGTTAAATTGCTTTTGAATCAAACGCACCTAGCTACTTTCGGAAGCAAACGGAGTGTCTAATGTATAAGCCCTATCATAGTATCAGTCGAGAACAATTTTGTTCACCCTTGTGAGGTTATAACTCCCTGTTCACATTTGGCGAGATATATAGCGGGTCTTGTTTCAATGGTACGAACTATTAATTTTGTTGGAATGTAATCGAGTAGGAGGTAAAAATTCAGCTCGATTGAGTATCAGTAAGTAGTTATCCAAAAACTCGAATTCTGCTCTATTCAAATATAGACTCAATAATTGGACTTTTGGTCCAAGTCACTATAGATAATCGATTAAGTTAAATTTGTGCGTGATCTGCTAACAAATCATTTCTTTAAAAAAAGATGGACTGTGATCATTGAAGCAAAATTTGTCATATATTCCAATAAATATGGGTAAGGTTACCCTCACTAGAGATTTTTTTTTTTAAATTTCTTTTTATTTTTATCTAACCAGAGGTGAGGGTGAACAAATTTGTACTCAATAGTCAGGACCGGGAGACCCTGCCAAGCAGAGGTGCTTGGTAGGGGTGCCGAGCGCATTTCAGCCGTCCAAAAGTGTTTTAGACCGCCCGGATGCAAAGGTACCGAACGGATTTTTTTAAAAAAAAAAAAAAGGAAAAGGAAAAAGATGTTTCAATTCCGGGCCGTCGATTCCGAGATGAATGGCCGGATTGGCCGCTTGGCACCGGCTCGGCAGGGTCCCCGGAATGTCTACCTCACCTTTCTATACTTGTATCCTCCCTACTCAGCGAACTTTCTTTTGAGTCCTGACACCATGTCGATAATTTGAACCAACCATATCATGATTCTGCAGAGAAGAATGTCGAGATAAATGTCTTTGTGAAAACTTTGCTTGATCGGATTGTAATTGTGTCTTCTGATAAATAAATAAAAAGTAGAAGAAGATTGTAATTGTGTCGGGATGATTCTAATTATAACCTCAAGTGTATTTTATAAAAAGCATCGGAGTTGTTCAAATGCTTATAAACCCGGATAGGTGCTTATTCTCCATGAGGACGTAGGTTCGAATTACACGAAGCCAAACATCCCAAATCTTGGACCACTGGAGGATTTGTCCGGTCGTTAACTTCAGGACCTCAAAATTAGTCGATGGCTCAATGTGTGCACAAGTTGGTGTAGATATCCGGTTATAAAAAAAAAAAAAAAAGTTCAAATGCTTATGTGAGTCCTGAATGTGAATGGAGATCAAAAGGGGTAGTTCGGAAAGATAAGGAGGATAGGCGATAAACGTAAACTCCACAAAGCGGTATGGAGAGGTGCTTGACCCCTGCATTTAACCCTACTTTTTCATTGCCATAAACACGACCTGGTTACTATATTTGGGAGATCCTTCTTACAATAACCAAATTCAAAGACATTTATGCCATTGTTTAAAGCGGTAGGCCTGTTTTTGAACTCAAATTAATGGTCAAAACTCTACCATATCTGTTTAAAGTAGTACATAGCTAGGGTTAGCATTTATGCCATTGTCAAAGTAGTAATAGACATATACACACTGCATTCTTTAATAGGAATCAAAACTACATGACAAAAGGACATTGAATTAATTAGCCCATGTGGCAGACTGGTAGTAGTCTGTTTTTACAAGCAAAATTCAATAAGCTGGTAATTCTTTTCTCAGCATCAAACCAATAGATAGATAGATTGGATATACGATATACTTGAATTAGGACAAATGATAGCTTATGGGTAGAGGTAATAAATGAACCAAATTACTCGGGTTTGAGCCGTTTAGCCTGGCTCTAAACCTGAAGATTGTAACCGTTTAGCGGGTAGGGCTGTAAATGAACTAAGTAGCTCGCGAGCTCGGCTAAGCTCATTTACTAAACTAGTCGAGCTCGAGTTTTTGGCTCCTTTCTTGCCCCTGAAGTCTTTGTTATTACATCCAAACAAAGGGAAAAGGTGCAACGGCCCAAAGGGACTTCTATATCAGGCTTTCCAAATTTCAAAGGTCTTGGGTTGGTAGAGCAAACTGAAAGAGCGGCCTTTAAGAGCATTTGCTACATTAATGGAGGCCCAATTGCTTTAGATGTTTAGGGACCAATATTGAGCACACCTCGTCAACGGCCGTGATGTTTAGGGACCCGCATTTAACAGACCTCTCGATTCTGTTCGGTTTGGATTTTGAAAGAGGTTTTTGGAAGTAATGAGCGAAAAGAAATAGATGGAGAAAATTTATTGGAGACCGTGCCCAGGAGTTTTGATACTTCAAAATGAAGAAGACCGTGTTCTTCAGTGGCTGTGGGCACCACCCAGGCCCTCGTCTACCACACATTATAGTACTGCACAAGACAAAGTTTATGAACCCCAGTGGGCCACTACAATATGTGGTGCAATTAAAAGAAGTCTAGGACATCATGTGGTAGGGCCGGGGGCACTCCTTTGTTTAACCCATGAACTTAAAAGCCACTTTCATGCTATTCATTCATGTAGCTAGAAACAACCTTTCATTTTCAAGTAATTAAAATAATAATTACGCTGAAAGGTCAATTTTACCTGCCTAAATGAAAGTTTTAAGAAAAGGACCCAAAATAGCCTGAGTCAAAGCCCATGGGCCGGATTTGTTTGGGTTGTGAGCTAGACCTGGATCTAGATTTTTTAACATTGGGCAGGCCAGTTCAATCCAACAGATTGTTGTTGCTTTCTGTAATTCATTGCCTGGGTTCACAGGTTTGGTGGTGCAGGGGTCCTACTGTCGAAGGAGCTCAAAAACCAGCTTAGTATATCCTTTTTTTTTTATAAGTAAACAATTGAGTGCCCCCGAGGCCCTGCCGCATGATGATTCAGACCTCCTTTGCACCACATATTGTAGTGGTGTTCGTAAACTTTGTCTTGGGTTGTACTATAATGTGTGGTGGATGAGGGCCTGGGGTGGTGCCCCCGGCAACCGAAGAACACGGAGGTCTTAGTGTGTCCTTTTCCTTTTTCTTATGTGATCTAGGAGTTTTGGCTCTGAGATTGCAGTGGTCAGTCCTTATTTTCCATGTGAAGATACAGTGAGAAAAATCTTCGATTGATGTTATGGAAAGCTCTTCTTTGGCACACTGCTAGAGGAAAAGTCAATTTGATGATTTGCATTCGGACTATTGTAACCTCTGTCCACAGGGTGTAGGATAATTGGTAAAAGGTACATTGATATCTGAGAAATGTATATTGATATTTATAAAAGTGTATTGATATCCGTGAGATATGCATTATATCTGAACTTGTTTGGAATTATTGGCATATTATCTTCCGCCCATTAGACAGAGGTTAGCAAGATTGTCAAGTGTAAGTTGTGAAAATTCAGTAGCATTCCTTTGTGAGGAAATTACTATTACTGGAAGAACCTTCATAAAGCTTCCTAGATGGAGCTATGAATCATATCAGTTATATTTCAGGACCTTCATATCATTGCAACTTAAATTATACCACCTCTTCAGTTGTTTTGCAAGTGGAATCCGGCAAGCGGATATGAAGCGCTCACTGGGAATTTTGTATTATGCTTCTCCTTCACATTCTGTTTTAGTCTATGTGAGACATTTTGAATCTCCAGAGCAAGATGGGGGATGCATGCGAGGGGAGAAATTTGTATCCCCTGCCACCCCCTCGCTTCTCCTCATTAGCTCCCCCGAACTCCTCATTAGCTCCTTCCTTGGCCTTGGCCTCTGCATTCCTCTCTTTTTCCACACGTTCAATAAGGAAGTGCTTCTGATGTAAAGCCGGAGTGGTTTGTAGAGAACTTGATAACATCAGAAGCACTTTCTTATTGAACGTGTGAAAAAAGAGAAGAATGAGGAGGCCAATGCCAAGGCTAAGGAGGGAGCTAATGAGGAGTCCGGGGAGGGCTAATGACAAGAAGCAAGGAGGGTTTGAAATAGCTTAAGCGATAACCTTATACAACTAACACATAGGAAGAACAATATCAATTTATATCGAAACCAGGAAAAAAAATGTTTTTTTTGGGAGTATGAACTAATGATTTCTGATGTCTTTGGTGTCCCTGTGATGGCTTTCCCCACTGGACTGTTGGTAATGTGAAGGAGCTCTCAAGAACGCAGAAACAATCGAATGGAAAGCACTTGCTGCAATCCTCGACTTTATCTGGCCTCTCTTTGGCAAAGGCCTTCTGCTCCCGAAACTTTCTCGAACCGCAGCAGCAACAATGCCACTGATCTTCTTGTTCATGTTGGCGACTTAAGAAAAATCACCTTCTTTCTCAGGTATTTCAGAGGAGTTGGTTTGAAAAAAGATTGATATCTGGCCTTTCTTTGTGTACTAGTAGAAAGTGGATTTATTACTGAAGGCGATAAGGGTTTGGGCCAAGTTCAGGAGTATATATAGCAAATTAACCAGAGGATCATGGCAATGGCACGAATGGGGAAGGATAGATCTGGGCAGAGTGACGAAGAATTCAAAGGATCTTCTTTTCTATCATTGGTGGTGGAGGTTGGGAGGCATGCCAGCTTATAATTGCCTGGCTATGGAAGATGATTTGAATTCAAAGATGATTTGGTTGAGTGATTGTTGAAAAAAAATAGATGATTTTGTAGTTTAGCGCTGACTTTTAAAAAGGTGTGTGGGTTTGACAGGTGTAATAAAGGTCCACTTCTGTGGATTTCAGGGACTGGTTTCTGGGTTTTGTTCTTTTTTTTTTTTTTGGTATATGGCTTCATTAGGACTTGGGATATTGTGAGGGGGATTGGATACTGGATTCGCAAACTGAAAACTTACGAGAGAACAAACCCCTAAGTCTCATATCTTGATCATTCAGGCCAAGTCTTGGGGTTGTCGACCGGTAAGATTTACCAATTTGTTCTTGTCAAACTTGACAGCTAGATTTAACCGGTGCTGGTTTGGGTAAGAAAGCCCCGTATATGGAAAAATTATTTTTACTCTTCGGGCGCCTCCGCGTGGTGCCCAACAACACCCTCTAGCACCACATGTTTTTGTGAAATTCACGACTAAATGTATGGGCTATACAATAATATAGGATGTTGAAGAGCTGTACAGCACCACGTAGTGGTGCCCCAACTGACGAGAATATTTACTCCTCCACCCTGAATGTATAGTACATGCCTGATTCTCGGAATGGCTTAACCTTGTTTTCAGGGATAGCTTGATCCCCACTATGGATTCCAAAAGCCAACAGAATACTGAAGGACAGTAGGAGTCATTTACACTACAAAGTGTACCTAAACAACCTGTATACCTAGAGCCTTTCAAGAATTTAGAAAAATAAGTGCTCCATGTGATAACAAGTTCTATTCCGGCCCGGTGGTGCAAGTGTGATTGGGTTGAAATTCATGGAATCAGTTCGAAGAAGTACACTATAGTTCTTGACTTCGGCAGATGAGGAAAATGATGCTGCAGCTGCCTTATCCAATAAAAGTTGGATCCTATATAATAGAGAGATGGTCAAGAGCTCAACCGTTTGATTCTGCGATCTCCCCTATGGAGTTTTTCTCTCTGTCGGCCTCCGATCGGAATATCTTTTCCCCTCCTTTCATCACTCTCCACCCTCGTCCTCCCCTCACGCCTCTCGACGCCTCGGCCTCCCCAGTTCCTCTACCCCCGGACCTCCTCCATCATATTCGCCGTTCGTTGGTGATTCGTCTCTGGTGGTGCAGTTCAAATGTGCGGAGCTTTTGTGCATGATTGGATCGCCGAAATTGGAGATCTATGTTAGTGGATGATAATGGCGAGATTTTTTTTTTTCATTTTCTTGTAGGTTTGCGATCCTTTGCTTCTTCTTCTTCTTCCTTTTGAGGAGATTTTCTCTTCGGTTTCTTGCCGTGAATTTTTCTCCCGACTGGATTTCTCCCATTTGGATTGTTTCTTGTTTGTGCAGGAAAAGATTTAGTTGGTTTAGAGTACAGTTTGTGAGATGAATTCCTGCTGTCTTGATTATTTGGTCCTTTTGTCTAAGGACGATTTTCATCTTGAAGTAATCTTTGGTTGGAGTTATAATATCATCTGTTATCGGTTCAATGCGGTTCATCATCTTCTTATTAGTAGATTGAATGGAGTATTTGGATGTTTTTACATGGTGGTTACACGATCAAGGGCATCAGAATGTTTATATATAGGAATTTTTAAAAGAATGTTTATATAGTTAATTGATACATTACCATGGTTAAGAATGCGAGCTTTGCGTCTTGAGATGGTTGCAGCTCACCTATTTTGCAAACCATGTTGAGTTTATGTAAAGGATACATAAACTCAACATAAAAGGGGCACCTATTAGTCTTAACTTCTCAAAAAACATTACCACGGATCAAGCACGAGTACGTATATAATGCCAAACTTATATATAAACAAACATGGAACTTCGTAGCATGTTTACAAAAATTTCTGAACTTGAGCATTAACAAATTATGTTATTCTACACATGAAAGGGCCCCTTCTGCCCGTGATGGTGATGTGAATGGGCTCTGGAGAGTACAGTAACAATGGAATGGAAAGCATTTGCTGCCATCCTTGACTTTATCTGCCCTCTCTTTGGCAGAGGCCTTCTGCTTCTGAAGCTTTCACCGGCTGCCGAAGCAGCAGCCCCGTTGATCGGAGTGTTGTTCATGGTGATAAACTCAAAGTAAAAGATCACCTTTCTCTTTCAGTATTGTTGTTGCGAAAGAATGTTGATATCTGAATTTTTTTTTCCTTTGTGCTCAATCTCTCTGTGAAAAGTAGATTTATCTGTGAAGTTGATCGATACGGGTATGAGCCAATTTCCAGGAGTATATATAGCAAAACCAGTGGCCCATTGGAATGGCACGAGTAGGGAGGCATGCCAGCTTATAATTGCCTGGCTATGGAAGTAGGTGATTTGAATTCAAAGATGATTTGGTTTAGTTTATAACCGTTGAAAAAGCAGATAAATCCACATTATAGTACTAATATTTTAGAGCTGACCATAAACACGTGTGGTTTTGGGAGGCGTAGTAAAGCTCCCCCTCCTCCTGTGGACTTCGGACTGGTTTTCTGGTCTTGGTATTTTTGGGTTTTACCTTTCGGTAGATGACTTGATCAGGACAGGGAGGGCACTCCTTTTTTTTTTTTTTTTCTTTTCCGGCGGAGGAGGGACAGTTGTAGCTGCTTCTACAGCTGCCCCTCCTTGGCGTGACTATAGTAACTTCAAACCTACGGTAGATGTGAAAAGTGATCAAGGCCCCACAAATTAGGTGCGAGCAAAACAAAGACTCTTAAGTCTTAACACTGTGAGTAGGATGTTAGCAATTTTCTATTGGTGGGCCTACATAGATCATAAAATTAAACATTGTATGTTGTCGAATAAGGCTTGAGTGATGTCGGTATTACCCATTAAGTTGTGATCGTTCAATTAATGTGACCCGGGTAATGGACACGTCTCTATTAGCATGTATTGGGTCATATCACATGCGTTAAGTGGTGCGGACTTATTTTATATGTAGAGACCAATTAAATGGCCCAATATGGTTTCATCTATTATGATGGGCTGTGATGGAACCGGGGCTTATAAATATGTGGTCAAGGTCCCCGCTCCAAACCCTAGCCTCTTTTCTCATACCATCCCATCGTGTGTGAGACTTAGATCAAGATCAAGAGAAAGGTTTTGGAGGCGGAAGACGAATAACCACGCACTAAGGTTTTCATCCTCCATGGCGACAGGTACGCATCCAGTATAATTATTTTCTTCAATGGTTTGACATGAGATCTTGGGTTTAGGGTTTCTTATGAAATCCTACAAGTGGTATCAGAGCCTCTTGTCAGATTATTGAGGAGAAAATATAAAGATTGTATTATTATTTTTTCCGGATTCGAGAAACAAGGAACTTCGTTGATTTCTAATCTGCACATGGTGGAACAAGTCGATTCGAGATACTTGTCAGATTAATAGTAATAACTTTGCTTATTATTGCTATGTTCTGGCGACAGCTGATTCCATTCCAATATTGAGCACACAGGAATCATATGTTAATTTTTCTGGCATTTGGGGTTTTGTATTGTCATGTGCCTGACCGGTCAACAAACCCAAGAAATCCGACTACTGTTTTTGGACCCATGCAATTACAGATTATTGCTTTTGGTTACATTAGCTATCAACTTCTTATTATTGTTTCTAAAATTGAATAAAGATTTAAATTGGGGCATAAAGACTATTTTGTAGTCCATATCTAGGGTTTGGGAAAATTAAAGTGATATGCCACCAAAGTGGTCTCTGTCATGGAGATTTTCTTAAACTTGACGATAACGGTTTTGGATTACATACAGGTACGTTTAAATCCATGCGGGTAGTAATCGGCCCAAAGGAAGGTTATTATTTGGCCGGATTTTAAACGGTATAAGGTAGTTAATGTTTTGAATAATATAGTTCTAGAATTTGCCTATGCGTTCAATAGTCAGCCCAAAGGAAGGCTTTTGATTGGCCAGGCCCAGTTTATATTGTTCATATTAACTAGCCTTATTGGTGAGAAGACCACTTGCATGCTGTAATTACTGTCCAAAGATTTGGTTATGATGATGCGTTAGGTTTCTCGAAAGGGCCCACCATTAAAGACACAAATATCAAAATTTATTTTATTTGTCTAATTGTTTGCCCCTACAATTAAACTAAGTTTTGCATGATAATTATATTCAAGTTCTCTTATTTTTATCATTGCACTAAAGTAGATGGATATTTGTTAATTGTGAGCGTTTCTTTTATGTTATTGCTATATCTGCCAATTTGAACAACATTCCAGTTCTTACGGGTTCCAACTTTAAAAATGGAAAGAGCATGTTACAATTCATTCTCTTGACTATTTGGGCATTAAGAAAGAAAAATTAAACCCTAAGGTTAAGGAAGCTGCAAATGCTGAGATTTCACAGACAACTGTGCAGAAAAAGGATAAAGGTGTTTCCTGTTTCTTTTGCAAAAGGACTGTTGGTCATGTGAAGAAGGATTGTCCCAAATATCACAAGTGGCTCGCAAAGAAAGGTAACCAATTTAGTTTTGTTTGCTGTGAATTTAATTTAGCTGAAGTACCACCCAACACTTGGTGGATAGATACGGGTGCAACTATCCACATAAGTGTGTCTATGCAAGGTTGTTTGAAGAGTCGAACACCCAGTGATGCCGAAAGGTTCATTTATATGGGAGACGGCAATAAAGTTTGTGTTGAGGCAATTGGAGTCTATAGACTTAAATTAGAATCTGGTTTTTATTTAGATTTGGATGAGACTGTTTACGTACCGTCATTTAGACGGAATTTGATTTCTGTTTCCTGTTTGGACAAATCCGGTTACATTTGTTCATTTGGAAACGGAGGTTTCAGTCTTTTCCAAAATTCAAATATTATTGGTACTGGATCTCTAGTTGATAGTCTATACAGGTTAGACTTGGATGCCTCTCACTTAAAGTTTAATGAAACATTGCATGTTGACAAATATGGTACGAAGCGAAAATTGATTAATGAGAAATCCTCTGTATTGTGGCACAAGCGTTTGGGACATATCTCGAAAGAGAGAATTGAAAGGCTTGTGTCAAGTGGAATTCTTGATCCCCTTGATTTTTCAGATTTCAAAATCTGTGTTGAGTGTATAAAGGGGAAGCAAACAAACATAAGGAAATTTGGTGCCAAAAGGAGTTTAGACGTTTTAGAAGTGATACATACTGATATCTGTGGTCCATTCCCTTCGGCTTCTTGGAATGGTCAACGGTATTTTATCACTTTTACAGATGACTATTCTCGTTATGGGTATCTGTATTTGATACATGAAAAATCACAGGCACTGGACGTATTTAAGGCTTATAAAGCAGAAGTTGAAAATCAACTTAATAAGAAAATTAAGGCCGTTAGATCTGATCGTGGTGGTGAATACTACGGTAGATATGACGGATCAGGCGAACAACGTCCAGGACCTTTTGCGAGATACTTGGAAGAATGTGGCATCGTACCTCAATACACCATGCCAGGGACACCACGTCAAAATGGTGTATCTGAGAGACGAAATCGAACCCTTAAGGATATGGTTAGAAGTATGATGTCTAATTCTTCTTTGCATTCCTTGTGGGGAGAAGCCTTAAAAACTGCAGTTTATATTCTTAATCGAGTACCCAGTAAAGCAGTAGCTAAGACCCCATACGAGTTGTGGACTGGAAAGAAACCTAGTCTTAGGCATTTCCATGTCTGGGGTTGTCCAACTGAGGCTAGGCCTTATAGGCCTAACGAAAGAAAATTGGACTCAAGAACTATTAGCTGAAATTTTATTGGATACTCAGAAAGATCAAGGGGTTTCAAGTTTTTTTGTCCTTCCACTAATACCATAATTGAGACGGATAATGCCAAATTTATTGAGGATGTTGAAAGTAGTGGGAGTGCACAACAACCCAGGAATTTTGAATTTGAGGAGGAACATGTTGAGTTTCCTATTATTCATGTTGACACTGATGATGTGGTCACACCTGTCTTAGTACAGGATGCGGATGCAAACCACCAAATTATTCCTGAGTTGTCTCCTACTAATACAGAAGAACCCCAACAAACTCAATTGGAAGTGCCAAGGAGATCCAATAGGGAGAGGAGATCAGCGATTTCAAGTGATTATATCGTTTATCTCTAAGAACATGAGTTTGATATAGGATTGGAGGATGACCCCATATCTTTCAGTCAAGCCAAACAAAGTGTTAACTCCCTAAAATGGATGAATGCTGTATTGGATGAGTTAAAGTCCATGAGTGACAATGACGTTTGGGATCTTGTCGAATTGCATAAAGGTGTCAAACTTGTTGGTTGTAAATGGATATTTAAAACCAAGCGGGATTCAAAGGGTAATATCGAAAGATATAAGGCACGCCTTGTTGCTAAAGGCTTTACTCAAAAGGAAGGCATTGACTATAAAGAGACTTTCTCTCCGGTATCATCGAAAGACTCTCTCAGGATTATTATGGCACTTGTGGCTCATTATGATTTGGAGCTCCACCAAATGGATGTAAAGACTGCGTTTCTTAATGGTGACATTGAAGAAACCATATATATGGTGCAACTAGAAGGTTTTGAGACAAAAGAATCAAAACACATGGTTTGCAAACTAAAGAAATCCATTTATGGCTTAAAGCAGGCATCCCGTCAATGGTATCGGAAGTTTGATCAAGTAATTTCCTCTTTTGGTTTTAAGGAAAATGCTATGGATCAATGTGTTTATTATAAGATCAATGGGAGCAAATTCATTTTTCTAGTATTGTATGTCGATGATATCTTACTGGCAAGCAGCGATATAGGATTATTGCATGAAACTAAGAGATTTCTTTCAAAGAATTTTGAAATGAAAGATCTTGGTGATGCATCTTTTGTGATAGGCATACAGATTCATCGTGATAGATCACATGGTATAATTGGCTTATCACAAAAGGCTTATATCGATAAGGTGCTCAGTAGATTTGGCATGCAAAGTTGTGCACCATGTGATGCACCAATTGCCAAAGGTGACAAAATGAGTTTGCTCCAATGCCCAAAGAATGAGTTGGAAAGAAAACAAATGGAAGACATCCCTTATGCATCAGTAGTAGAGAGTCTTATGTATGCTCTGGTTTGTACGCGTCCGGATATTGCGTATGTGGTTGGAATGCTTGGCAGATATTTAAGTAATCCAGGCATAGATCACTGGAAAGCAGCAAAGCGCGTTATGCGATACTTGCAAAGGACAAAAGATTATATGCTCACATATAGGAGATCTGAACATTTGGAGATCATTGGATATTCAGACTCTGATTTTGCTGGTTGCCTCGATAGTAGGAGATCCACTTCTGGTTATGTTTTCATGCTAGCTGGAGGAGCTATATCTTGGAAAAGTATCAAACAGACACTTATAGCTTCGTCTACCATGGAAGCTGAATTCATAGCTTGCTATGAGGCATCAAATCAAGCGATATGGTTGCGAAATTTTATCTCAGGGCTTCATATAGTGAGTAACGTCGAGAAGCCACTAAGGATTTATTGTGATAATAAAGCTGCTGAACTGTATTCTAAGAATGACAAGAGTTCGTCAAAGTCAAAGCATATTGACATCAAGTTTCTTGTCGTTAAGGAAAGAGTTCAGAATCATCTTATATCAATTGAGTATATAAGCACAGAACTCATGATTGCGGATCCGCTTACTAAGGGCTTACCACCTAAAGTGTTTAAGGAGCATGTTGCTCGTGCAGGAGTGGTCAGTTCTAATGAAGTATTTCATTAGTGGGAGTTGTGCTACTCATATGGTTGATTATTTGACATTTGTAGTGATCACTTTCAGTTTATTGATGATTCTGAAATAAAGTTGCGTATTTTTTCAAATTGTGGGTATACATGAGGTTTTGAAAATATGCATGATACAGGAACTCTATTGAGTTATAAAGTTGGACCAGTTGGAACAGGCATGATAAAGGATCACATTGCATGCGTTTTCCATGCTACATATCCGTACTTGATCTATGTCATTGAATACATAGGTATTTGTGACCATGGATGGGTCCTGTCATGATCAATATGGCAAAGGCCGCCATGATCCTATATTTATGTTTTCAATGGACCAGATTGTTTTGAGATGACACTCATATATTTTTGACAACAAAAGTTTGAGCTCCTAAAGTTTACAATGTCTAAATCAGGATGACCTATGTGGCCCAAGTGGGAGATTGTTAGCAATTTTCTATTGGTGGGCCTACATAGATCATAAAATTAAACATTGTATGTTGTCGAATAAGGCTTGAGTGATGTCGGTATTACCCATTAAGTTGTGATCGTTCAATTAATGTGACCCGGGTAATGGACACGTCTCTATTAGCACGTATTTGGGTCATATCACATGCGTTAAGTGGTACGGGCTTATTTTATATGTAGAGACCAATTAAATGGCCCAATATGGTTTCATCTATTATGATGGGCTGTGATGGAACCGGGGCTTATAAATATGTGGTCAAGGTCCCCGCTCCAAACTCTAGCCTCTTTTCTCATACCATCCCATCGTGTGTGAGACTTAGGTCAAGATCAAGAGAAAGGTTTTGGAGGCGGAAGACGAATAACCATGCACTAAGGTTTTCATCCTCCATGGCGACAGGTACGCATCCAGTATAATTATTTTCTTCAATGGTTTGACATGAGATCTTGATGCAAAATGAAAATATGAAGATCAAATTAATTACGCAATATTTTGATTTTATTGTTTTGTTAGGAATTTTATAATTTAGGATAGGTAGTATAGAATAATTAGTTTCCTGATTTGTGTTGATTTGTTATTTCCTATTTTCATTAGTTTCTTATTCTGCAAGAATTAGATTGTCTGGTAATATTTTTATTTCCTTTTTAGTTATAGGGCTGCTGCTACTATAAATTAAGATGTAAGCCTTATGGCAAGGGGGAGTTGTTTATGATTAATTAATGAAAATTTGAGAGTTTTATCTCTTATGTGTTTGTGTTTCAAAGGGAGAACCTTTAACATAAGCAAGTTCGTGATTTCTTCTTGCACATAGTTTCGTAAAAGGAGGCTGCGCTGCATCAGTTGGTATCAAAGCCAGGTTAGACACCAGAAAAAATCTTAAAGGTTAGTGCAAGAGAAAAAAAAGTCATAGAAGAAATTCTAGTTGAGGGAGACGTAGGAGACTTTCTCGACGATGTGTTAGAGGAAGAGTCCGATAACATATTTTTCGACAATAATCCGTCATCGATTCAGTCAGAAATTGATTGGGAGTTACCTCCAAAATTTGATGAGTATGCAGATGATGAGTTTGAGATTTGTCAAGCTAACTTTATTGAAGATATTGTTCATGTTGCAATTCAAGAAGATGGAACAGTTGGTAAGATTATTGATGGTAGTAGCAATGAAACAAAATTCATGTCTCTTGACTCATGTTCGTCAATTGATAAGAGTTTTGCGACATGGAAATTTTTTGATTGGGTCGATATGGGTAAAAACCCCAGGTCAGATGAAATTGAAATTGCTTGGGGTAGTCAATTCATGGATCATTTTAGGGAGTATATTGAAGCTGTTGTGAAGAAGAATATTTGGATTGCGTACTTAGAGCAAGTTGTGACAAACAATATTGATTTTATTTTCGAAGACTCATCTTTTCAGTTTGGGGTCCAAAAAATTAATTTGAGGTACAAGATTGATGCGGATAAGTTACGACGAATCCAACTTTATAAACTCGAGGACGAGTTTCTTCAAGCCGGGAAGAATGATGCAAAATGAAAATATGAAGATCAAATTAATTACGCAATATTTTGATTTTATTGTTTTGTTAGGAATTTTATAATTTAGGATAGGTAGTATAGAATAATTAGTTTCCTGATTTGTGTTGATTTGTTATTTCCTATTTTCATTAGTTTCTTATTCTGCAAGAATTAGATTGTCTGGTAATATTTTTATTTCCTTTTTAGTTATGGGGCTGCTGCTACTATAAATTAAGATGTAAGCCTTATGGCAAGGGGGAGTTGTTTATGATTAATTAATGAAAATTTGAGAGTTTTATCTCTTATGTGTTTGTGTTTCAAAGGGAGAACCTTTAACATAAGCAAGTTCGTGATTTCTTCTTGCACATAGTTTCGTAAAAGGAGGCTGCGCTGCATCAGATCTTGGGTTTAGGGTTTCTTATGAAATCCTACATAGGACTCTTAAGTGAGTTCGATCATACGGCAACGTGAGAAAGAACGGACGCTTAATTTTAGCTGTTTTTACAGAGAGTGGATTGGTGAAAAGATTTGCTGATATGTTCTTGTCCAATGTCCAGAATATCTTATTTGCCCGTACAAGAAATTCTACTACATCTTATTTGTCCAATCTCGTAAATTACTCGCAGTTGCGGATATAACACGCGGTAATAAATCTTATACAGTATGTACTTCAATGGAACCAATTAGAATAAAGAATAGAGATAAGTGAACCGAAAAATATATAATTTTGCAATTTATGTGTGTGTTTGTATAGCTGTACCGTACTCATTTCATATCTACATAATAAGGGAGGACGGTTTTTGAATCTTATCTCTCTATAAATCTTAACCATTGATTTGCTCCATAAATCCTACGGCTCTCTCTCTCTCTCACAAACAATATTAATTGCACAATTACCACTAATCTCACGTTGCGCCGTGCCTTTTGGCACGGGCAAACCCTAGCATGCATATAATGTGAGAAACTATGACTTTTATTTTGATAACCCGTCTGCTCGCTAGCTTTCACGTACCTCAACTAATCTCGAAGAAATTCATGACTTGCATTATGTGACCCCTTTGCATTCACCAACGGTCCTATCCATTCTAACTCACCATTGGTTCTGGTTCCAAAAGCAAAAAAGCTAGAGTAGTAGAAAATTCCCAAAACCACTGCAAATTCTATGATATCAAAACCACGTATGGAATGTGTTTGTAATTTTAAAATCTGGTCAAATCCTGCCAAAGGGATTCATGCAAATCCATCCCCTTCTTTGTCAAAGGAAAAAATTAAAAAATCCAAACCTTTTTCTTTTCCAAGAAATCCATATAAATGGAGGTCAACAAATTTAGCTGGCATGCCTCCCCAACTCCCTCCCTCCCTCCCTCCATCTAAAACAACCTGCACCAAGAGTCTTCCAAGAAGTCCCAGTCCATTTCTGAACAACCAAGAAATAAAGTCACACTCGTATAACTAAAAGTCAATTGTTTTTAAAGTTAACAATATTCGTGTAAAAGATGGCTCACAATGGTATAATCAAACTTAACAACATTCTTAAAAATAATCAAATTTTGGGCTTTGGATAACTAAAACTAACTACTTTTTTCAATAATCAAAACTTGTGGACCCCACATCATATAAGTTATCTGGTTCCAAACTTTGTATACACGTGTGTTTCAACTCTATATTTTCTTCACTTCACCCACAAATTGTTTCTCTTTCTTTATCTACAACTCAACCCATCGTCACCGGATTAAGGTATTTCACTCTTGTTTCTCGTTTCTATTTTATTCCATTTTTCCCCAAAATTAAGGGAGTGAATCGATATGTTTTGTCAAAAAAAAAAAAAAAGAAACGGAGGGAAGTGAATGGCGGGAAACAGAGGGGGAGAGACATAATGAAATTGTAGTGGATCCCTTATTTTGATTATGGATTTGAAGTGATCATTGTGGACCTCAATGTTGTTAAGCTTAGCAACCTCTTAAATGAATAATCAAAAGCTGACGTGTCAACTTTTGATTATCCATTTTTGATTATACGACTGTGAATGGCCTAACATGGTACTACTTGTAAGATCATCTCCGGACCTTAATTTATTTTAAACTCAGAATCAAATCAGAGTAAAATTTCCTAAATCTCACCCCAGTCCTAGATTCAAATTCCTATCAAATTGAGTTTTTCTCGAATTTGGATAAAAAAAATTAATGGCTTGGAGATGCTCTTGTTACTGCTAAATATGTAAGAAGAGTGATCTTTGACTAATCGTTTAAGTTTTTCTTATAGTGATGCAAAAATCGACAATCTTATCATGTTGAAAATCAGTAATTTTACATTTTGAAAGTTGATTTATCTTTGCATCATTTTGTTTCTGAATATGCATATTGCCGGCCCCATTTATTATGGTTCACTTTGCGCCCCAAATAAATAGCTTCCAAACACCCTCTTATCCAACTATAAACTCAAGTCTCTGGCCCTACTTTAGTTTTATGCAAACTCAAAAGTCTATAAACACAACTCCGGAAACAATTGCGTCTCGAGTGATTTGATGCACATGGGTCACATGCATCGAATGACTCCGTAGATGTATTTGTAGACTTTTTTTTTTTGGGAAAATAACGTGCAGGACGTATTTTGATAATTAATATCTGTCAACAATATTTTCATCATTAACAAATATTCATAGCATGTCTTTAGCAGTTATTAATTATTAAAACAAGTCCTGGACTGTTATTTCACCCCGTTTTAATAGAATTATTGACTTCATTGGTAGGGAGGGCCCCTCTTTTTTTTTATATATAGAATTATTGACTTCATTGTTAGGGAGGCCGACTTAGGTGACCCATATGATTGAACATACATATGGGCCCAAGCCCATCTGTCTTTAATGACCCAAATCACTAGCTTTGCTTATATTTTTGCAAAGGTTCTTAAATGATAGCAATCACATGCTCCTCTCATCTCTTTTTAAGTGTCTAACTTCGTAAATTCATTTTTTTTTATAGAGGTATCGTCATTACACCGTAAACATTCTAATTTTCCATCATCACCCTTTATGGAGATATCATCTTCATTTTTTTCCACTAACTTTTCCCTCCCTCTCATTCTTTTACTCCCTAGGAAAGGAATTTTCAAATTTTTTTAGAAAATGGGGTCACATTTTTACTAGCCAAACATTTTTTTTTGGTCAAACGAAATGAAACCAGAAAAACTTTTACAAATCACACAGGCACGCACTTATTCAGTTATTCTCTTCGCATTCCCAAAAAAATTGTGCATTTGTTAATTTTGTGTCAAATTTTTGTGTTTTTTTGATTTGTCTCGTTGAGAGGAATCCAAAAATAAAAAATTATGATCAAAATTCAGAATTATTTTAAATAAAGGAAAAAATAAGTCAAAAATTCTATCTTTTTGGCTTATTTTCGTTTTATTCAAAAAATTATGGGACTATGTTTCATATTTTTTTTATTTTTTCGATCTTAATTTTTTTCCCGATTCCTCTCATTGAGATGAATCAATACGTCACAAAAGTTCGAGGCAAAACAAATACTACTTAAATGCCAAAAATATTGAATAAAGACCAAAAAAAATAGGAGAAAAGAAAATAAAAAAAAAAAAAACTAGGCCTGATTGGATTGCTGGGACAGGTGGCAGAATACATGAAAATTAGAATTTGAAAGCATTACTATTTGAACAGATTGAGGGATAAAAAGAAAGCGCATCATCTTTTCCTCTTGAATTCAAACCCGTCTAGACCCGCCTATTTGTCACCTCTAGTCCTATCCACTCTTAAACTCACCATTGGTTTTGGTTCCAAAAGCAGAAAAGCTAGTTAGTTGAAATTCTCTGACCCTTAACTCTACAAAACCATCAAATTGTAGGAGTAAATCTCATTTCCGAAAACCACTGCAAATTCTATGATATCAAAACCACGTATGGAATGTATTTATAATTTTAACATGTGGTCTTTGACATTCAAATCCATCCCCTTCTTTGTCAAAGAAAAAATTAAAAAATCCAAACCATTTTATTTTCCAAGAATCCATATAAATGGAGGTCAACAAATTTAGCTGGCATGCCTCCCCAAATCCCTCCCTTCATCTAAAACAACCTGCACCAAGAGTCTTCCAAGAAGTCCCAGTCCATTTCTGAACAACCAAGAAATAATATGGTGCTACTAGTAAGATCATCTCTAGCCCTTATTTTATTTTAAACTCAAGAATCAAATCTGAGTAAAATTTCCTAAATCTCACGCCAGTCCTGGACTCAAATCCCTATCAAATTGAGTTTTTCTCGAATTTGGATAAGAAAAAATTTAACGGCTTGGAGATGCTCTATCTATCAAGTCCTCGTGATCTAATGCGATAGTACCGACATTGAGTAAAGGCGAGCAAGTCTTGTCTCAAGGTTATAATTTTGCTTAAAAAAGGACTCCTATGAGGTTGTGTGATTTTTAAAAATATAGGTCTACACGGTGGCGGATCCAGGAATTTTGTACAAATGGGTCACCTTTCGAGTACAAATCCGGCCCTGAGATTTCATAGCGGCAAAACCATAAATCTGGGCTCTCGACAATATTTGAAGGCTATAAAATCACTCAAAATAGTAACGTTATTTTTGAATTAAGATCATGTAAATGGAGCTTGTCAAAAGAAAAATAAAATTGACAAGAGTACAAAATAAATAAATAAGGCATGCTATGATTAAACTAATAACAGATTTTCAAAAATGCATGCTAGTCCTTTTAGAATTGGATTACTCCTATAATCTTTTTAATGATTACAAGTTACAAGAAGAGAAATTGAAACAACGTCAAAACATATTGTGGACAAAACAAAGGAGGAAGCTATTAGCAAGTTTCAAACCTGCGCTCACACCAGTTTGTGACATATGTCTACATATATATAATTTATTACTTTGCCAGGTGGGTCACCTGACCCACCTGGTCCTACATTGGAGCCGCCCCTGGGTCTACATACTATTCCCGTAAGTTGTTTTCAGAGAAAGAAACTTTTTCAAATTGGAGTTGATCAAATCTTATCTTTGCTCAACCATGTCATAGGAGCATTTGAATGGATTAGCTGTATCCATTAGAGCATGTACACCAATAAGTAGCTAAACTACTTAGTGAATAGTTCACAATTTTAATTTACCTATCAACTTTTTCTTTCACAACTACACCAACACTATCTATTTTACCTAACACCTATTAAAATATACATTTTTACCTCTTTTTAAACCAAAAATCCCACAAATCAAGAAGAGAGAGAGAGAGAGAGAGAGAGAGAGAGAGAGAGAGGAGGGAGGAAAGAGAGATAGAAACAATAAAATAGAGGCTGGCTTTTGAACAGTCGTTAGTTAAAAGTACCTAACTACTATTCATAAATCCTTTTTACCTTCTTGTTTACATCATCTGCTGTAGCCCTTTTTTTGTGTTTTTTCTCTCTAAAATAGCTCAAAAGCCTTTTTACCTCTACTGATACACTTGCTCTTAGGAAGGAGTGATTAACACCCAAGATCGCATGATCTTGGGGCTCAAAACCTCTAACTTGTAGCCTTTCTTTACTTTAGCCGTCGTTTTTATCCAATTTTACTCGTAAGGTATTTTGGTGTGACTTTCAGGTTGAACGTGCTAACAAGGCGGTTTTAAAGGCCAAGCGTTGTTCCGGGATGAACTCGGAGTCCAAGAGGCCGCTGGCATTCTCTTCATTGTCAAAAAGGCCTAATGGTGCCAAGTGAGGCACCGGAGATTGGCCGTTGGCCATCCATGTCATAAAGCGTGCCAAAGGGTTTCAAGCGAGGCCTATTGCTTAAGGAATGGCTCTCGAGGGTATCCGTGAGATCAAGGTTCCATAGCATGCTCCCGTCAAGTCCCGTTGACCGAGTGTTGAAGCATCGAAGGGCCGTCGGAACAATCCAAGGCATGGAGGCCAAGCTGAGCCAAAACTGCAGAAAAAAGACCAAGGTAGCGCTACCATGTTTTGAGGTAGCGCTACCTCTGTGCTGAAAATTTCAACAGTTGGCTAGGTAGCGCTACCATGTTTTGAGGTAGCGCTACCTTTCTCCTTCGGCCAGCACCTTTTGCTGAATATTTCAACTTTCCTTTTATGGAAAGTTTCCACTTTTGGCATGTTTTTGGGATATTTTGGGGGCCTTTTTGTCCATTGTTTGGCTGATTTTGTAAGCCCTATAAATAGGCTTGTATGCCATTTATGGAGGGGATGGCCATTTCTAGTCTTTTTTAGGCCTAGCTTTCTTTTTGCTTTCCTAGGAACTCAATTGTTGTTCTTAAGCTTTTCAAGTTAGTTTCTTCAAGAACTCAAGTAAGTTTAAGTGTTATGATTAATTCTCGAGTGTTAATGTTGTAGCTACAAGTTAGATCTTCTATAAAATCAAGTTTATTTTCGTTTCTATCGGTTAATCATGTTTTCCTTCCTTAGCATAATTTCTAGTCTTTTTATTATGAGTGAGTAGTTAATTGATTTGGTCATGGGGTGAGATGCACCCTATGGATTAGTCGTTTTGAATGGTTTCGCCTAAACTTTAGCTCGATTTCAATGTGTTGAATGAATTAAACCCATGATTTCTAGCATCGATCATGGGGTCGGTGGCTTCTTTGATCAATGAAATCTATCGCCCCATGCTACGTGCTTGATAATCTTACGCGTGCGAACGATCCATTTTCGTCTCTCACTTGCGTTAAATGAGTTCAGTCTGAATTAATGCTTTGAATTGAGTTACAAGTAGTCTTCAGCTGTTAATTCTTCAAGTGGAATCCGGACGGTTTCGGTCCACTCATAAGTTAGATGAAGAAACCGTTTGACGGCTAAGTCGTGGGCTAATCAATCCCTATGACTTGACCGCTTTTAATTTAGTTAATTTCAATTTCAATTTCGTTAATCGAATCAAACTCCAAGTTGGCCGCTTGAAGGCCGTGCTACGTACTTACCATCTATTCCAAATTCGCTAAAGAAGACTTCTCTGTGGGAACGATCCCGGTCTTACCGGATTTATTTGCTATCAACGACCTAGCCCTTTGCCTTATTGGGAGGGTAGTTTGCGGAGTTAAGCAAGGAGGTGGTGGAGAAGAGTAATCCTACGATCCTAAATAGTATTACTTTTTTTCCCCTAAATATGCAAGAAGAGTGATCTTTGAGTAATCGTTTAAGTTTTTCTTATAATGAAGCATAAATCGACAATCTGATCATGTTGAATATCAGTAATTTTACTTTTTGAAAGTTGATTTATCTTTGTATCATTTTGTTTGTGAATATGCAAATAGCCGGCCCATTTATTACGGTTCACTTTGAGCCCCAAATAATTAGCTTCCAAACACCCCTTATCCAATGATAAACTCTCGTCTCTGGCCCTACTTTAGTTTTATGCAAACTCAAAGTCTATAAACACAACTCTGAAAACAATTGCGTCTCGAGTGGTTTGATGCACATGGGTCGCATGCATCGAATGACTCCGCAATTGTACTTGTAGACTTTTTTTTTTGGGAAAATAACGGCTAAGGACGTGTTTTGATAATTAATACCTGCCAAGGACATTTTTCAGCATTAACAAATGTTCTTAGCATGTCTATGGCGAGTATTAATTATCATAACACGTCATGCACCGTCATTTTCCCTCCTTTCTTTTTCCATTTTTCTTTTTTTTTTTTTTTATAGAATTATTGACTGTACTTCATTGTTAGAGAGGCCAACTTAGGTGACCCATATGATTGAACATACATATGGGCCCAAGCCCATCTATCTTTAATGACCCAAATCACTAGCTTTGCTTATATTTTTGCAAAGGTTCTTAAATGATAGCAATCACATACTTCATTCGTCCCCTTTTAAGTGTCTAACTTCATATTTCAATTTTTTATAGAGGCATCGTAATTACACAGCAAACATTCTAATTTTCCATCATCACCCTTTATAGAGATATCATCATCACTTTTTTCCACTAACAAGAATCTATTTAAAACGACAAGATGAAAAAATCACCAACTTTTACTCACTTACTTTCTCCAATACATAATTATTAAAGGTCATCCCAAAATGAAATATTGAATCATAAAAATGAGACGGAGGGGGTAGTTACCCATTTCAGGGAAAGTCATTAAGGAAAAGGCAACAAGGGAAGTTAATCAAAATGTATTCTTTAATAAATCTCTTTTACCTGCGACTATTTCTTTTCTCTGTTCTCTCGATTTTATGGTGAAGACGCTTATGACCTACTCTCGAATTATTTTCTTTAATGTCCATTTGAGGGATCTAGAAATATCTATGGACACCGATTATTCTATTTAATTCGAATAAAAAATTGGTAAAGGAGCATTTTTTTTTAATTGGTGGGAACAGTAGAAACAAGAAGAAAACAGTAGTTAATTAAAGCGATAAAGGATAGTGGTATAACCTGAGGGTTAGCCACGTGGTCTTGGCCTGTGATCAGTCAGACTTAGGTATTTGTTTTATTTTACGGTCTCAGGATTGATTCTCATTGTCAACAATTTTTGAGGCCACTTCACCTCTACGCATAAGCGTGTGAAAACGGCTGTAGGAGAAGCTGTAAGAATTACTCCGCTCGAAGTGCGCTCAAACTGGCCCGTGACACTCTTCATTAACAAAAAAAAATTATGGGATAATTGAACAGAAACCGAATAAAAGGAGACCCCAGAAAGCATATAAAAATGTTGTTGCGGTACGTGGCTTGGCCACCTTCTCAAGAATGTCCACTAGAAAATTTCGGTTTCCACCCACTGACATAAATGGATGCAAATCAACTACTAATTTAAAATATAACTGCAATAGTCAAGAACAGCCATTATAATTATGCTGTCTTATTCATCAATCACTTTGTTGCTAATAAATTCAGCCAAAGTCATCCCCCACTTACCCAAATGGAATCGGGATGATTTGATATTCCGGAGTGGTGTCTAAGCATGTACGGAGACGAACAAATGATACGACACATAGTTTTGTTTTGACGGAGATTTTTGGATAATGAGTAGGGATAGATAGATAGAAAAACGAGAGTAGAAAACTTATTGAAGACATGCGCGTAGAGAAGGAGATGGTTTTAGAGCTCCGAAACGAACACAGTTAAGAAATTTTAGGACATGAATACAAGTGTACGTACGTTCTTACGAGGTTTAGATTTTGACAGGAAATTGTCGTGTGCACCTCACATGACCATTAAGAAGGGTTATTTTTGAAATAAAATTGATCGTCACGAACTATTTTTATGTGTCGTAAGTATGTGATAAGTATTTTGTTTGGACACAACAAATGATTCAACAAATTAAAGATACTTTTTGATCAGCAAAGAGGGCAACGAAACATATATTTCACAGCTCAAACGCCAACATAACATCACATAATGCCAAAATTGTTTTTATTTGTGTCAAAATAGTAGTGCATAAAAGTCTTGTACCTTGCATATGATACAAGACTTTTATGCACATGCTACAAGGCTTTTATGCATTACAGTTTCGGCACAAACAAAAATTATTTTGACATTAACAACACCCTTTAATCAAAGCTACTATAAAAATAGACGACGTACATTGTTTTTTAAAGAATATATAATATTACGTCAATCATACATCATATGTATAGGGCTTACCATTCCTAGTTATCGCTTCTCTTCCCATAAGTCACGTATTTCATGTGTGATACGTGAGTGCGCGCGTCTTCTCTAAACATAACTTAAACCACTAAAATCAGTGCGAACACAGTACAAGCACATAGTATTTTGAAGAATTACGTTACTAAGCTCTTTCCCTATCCACTCTAACTTATCACCATCCATCGGCTTGATGAATGAGGCACAAGCATCAGACATTCTCATATATATCAGCACAAAGAAATTAAAAAGTTGCATATATATATATATATATATATATATATATATATGTTGGTAATTTTGTTACTTTCTTTTTTGTTAACGTTACTCCCCTGCAAGTATATTTATGACTTGATGAATGGGCATATATATATATATATATATAAGCCGGTGATTTTGCCACTCTCCTTTTTGTTAACGTCACTCCCCTGTAAGTATATTTTTAGTATAAAAATACACTTATAGGGAATTGCGTTGACAAAAAGAAGAGTGGCAAAATCATTTCTCATGTATATATTAATGTTCTTCAGTACTTTCCAATAAAAGCAAGTGCCATCCAGAGGCCTGAGGTGGCATTACCTGCCTGAATTCTCAACAAAAGCTGATTTCCCAAGCTCGTTGGTTCAGATCAGTAAAACATCATTGGAGACAGGTTTGTTTAGCTGTCCTTGTTTTCGATCACATATTCTCCAACTGCACGTAAGTATCTTCAAAATTAATCGAGTTGCAACTTGGACACCCAACCATCAAAACTAGATGAATTGAAAGAACAGAAACTGATCATCATCTTCAATGAATATTCTGAAAACCGTTTCTCTTGCGTAAGAGAGACCTAGAAATTTGGGAGCCGGTGGATATATGCCACGTTGTACCTGCTCGACACATTTGTACCGTTCAATACACTTTTGGATGGTTTGAATTGAAATCCTCTATTCTCTTCTTACCCCAACACTTTCTCTTTCCTTTTTCCCTCTTCAAATTCTACCCGTCCAAAAATGCAATTGACGGCTCGAATGCACTGAGCAGACACCATGCGGTACCCACCAGCCGGCACTGAAAAAATTTCCCATTGGTTGGGACACAATCTACTGTTCATGACCAGATCAACTTCAGCTGTATCCTATCCACTGATGAGCTTTGCAGTGTTCTTATTTTTCATGTCTTTCAAGGGTCCCTTAGGCATCATAGTTTTCTCCATCAAATGCTGCAAAAGCTTAACTCATGTGGGGACTATCCGGCTATAGATATATGCCTGACTTCAGATTCAGTACGTCTTCGTAACTTTTTTAATTAACAATCTCTGAAATTAGAAGAAACTGCATTTTAATACATCAAACCTTACAGTAATTATGCATGATTCCATGTTAGGTTAATATTGCCTCTCTGGAAACAACTTTGGAAGAGAAAAATAATGTCTGTTGTCACTGCTGTTGGCTCCAAAAAGTGACGCTCTCTTTTGATTGAAAAAGAATAGAGTACAAGGAGTCATGTTCATATAATTGAGAGTGAGTGATTCGAATGACCTACTGTAGGCATCTTCAGCGAACAGATCAATCAAAAATAATTAAACAGATTACACAGCTTGATCGACCATTCGATCGGCTAACAATCGGTACTTGCTCATGACTTGTTTTAGTCATGACTTGGGACTAGACAGACCGATCAATTGGGTAGTCAATCGATTTTCGTAAACTATATAAAGACACATTTTATTCACTTCTAGGGCTACTAGAGCAGCCATAATATATCGTCTTGTGAAGAGAAAACCTTAGAATTAATGGTTTCCTGATTATGCTTGGAGATTAACTTACATCTATGGATCATTGAGGCTTATTGAAGATCTCCAAGAGTTTTATTTATCTTGTTCAACATAAGAGAAAAGCACTAAGGTGAGAATCTACGGAATACAAAATCCTTCGGTAGATCTCTGGGAAGCAAACAGAAGGCTTGTGGATTCAAGATGGAGGCGGTCAAGCGCCCTGAATGTGATGAATGATGATTCGGCAAGTAGAACCTAGAGCGATTAGTGAAGATTTATAATCGTAAGTAAGTTTTCTTGTAACTACACAATATGTATAGTGTTTTGATTCTTTTCCGTGGTTTTGACCCGTTTTGGGGTTCCACGAATATCGTTGTGTTCTGTGATTGTTTGCTTTTTTGTTTTTGGGATTGATTTATTTAATCGGCTGGTGGGTTGATTAATTAAAGAAATCAAAACATAGCAAATCTATAAACCTTGGTGGTCATCACTAGTCTAAATGTTTGTACATAAAACAAGTCTACAGAAATTTGTGAAAAAGTATATTAGGACTCGTGTCATTTGAAAAACACACGTAGAATGTAAGAGAAGGATTATATATTATACAATCTATGTTTCTCATCTTAACCACCGCTCTATGGCTCGGATGCCCGTTGAGGTATGATTTGATGAGGTGACGTGATTGACTCCATCCTTAATTCATGAAATGGAAACAACATTGGCATACTATCTATTTGATGAAACCTAGCTAACATCCAATATTTCAAAAAAAAAGTTTGCCAACCGATCTGCACAAGCATTTCCTTCGCAATAGCTATATATGCATCACCCCGTCACTTCCAATTGCTGCAAAAGGCACCTGCAATCACCGAATTGGTGTGTTTCGTCACATGGTTTAGCCAATAAATCAATGGACCATAACCATAGAGTCTGTCTTGATCAATTTCTAGATTCAGAAGCCAGAGATATACCATCTAGCCGCTTGTTGCAACCCATCTCGCAACCCCAATAACTCACCAGCCAAACTATTGCAATCCCAATGTTACGTTCCTGACAGTAACCTGCCACCCAATTCCCATGATAATTCCGAACAAGGCCTCATGTTGCCGATTGTGTTGAGTTACACCGAGATGTTCCATTCGAGTTTAATCTTAACCAAAAAAAAATATTAATCTTTAAAAATAAATTACAAGAATTCAAAGCATAAAACATCACAACAAACGCAAGAGAATCCCAACACAACAAGAGAATCCCAACAGAGTTGGCATGAGCATCCCGCACTCATGTCGGTAGTTCCTTAACTATCACTATCTAAACAAATCTATTTTAAAACCTTGTCCTTACTTTTCCTGTGTGAAGATTACTACTCATAATTTGATGGGTCCAACTCCAACTGCAACACAACTATTCCCTCTTTTTTTTCATCTTAAAAAAAGAATCTTGCTTAACTCCATTTGGCCATTGCTGTTTGGCTATCTTAAAATAGAGAGAAACTCATTCCGCCGTGTTATTCACAGCTCCGCACAATTTCAGCCGGCCAATAGTGTTTTGGACAATCCAGATTAAAGACAATCTATTAACGGTAAGATAATCTATTACCGTTAATAGATTATTTTTAATCCGAATCGTCCAAAACACTTTTGAACGGCTGAGATTGACCGCCGTAAACTTTATTTACGGAAAACCCCGTTAAAAAGTTTTTCTCCTTAAAATAATTTGGTATCCAGAAAAGGTTATTGTGATTGGACGATAGCTATATCATGGTCACCTTAGATCATCATGGTTCTTATTACGCACTTTTTTGTTAAGTAGGATCACAGGTGGCTACAAAACTTTTCTTTTTAATATAACCGAATACTCGGATCAGCTTGTGAACACCTCAATAAGTTTGAGATCTCAAACTTAACAACCAGACAAACCTTCAGTGGCATTAATGTTTGAAATATTACCTGTTAGGAGCAAACCCTTTTAGTTACTTTCAAATACCCACACTGGACCAAGCCCTAGGGAATCATGACTACTAATCATATTTGGTGGCTAAATAGAGTCATGGGGTCACATTAATAGCAAATAAAATGTCACATTAATTTGATTGATTATCCACATAGTATAAATTGATACTGATTGCTTGAGGACTCAATACTTACCACCAGTTCGAAACTATTCAACCTACCTGATATTGACATAAAAACCAACTTATTTTTTATTATCGAATTAAACACTTTATTTTATCGCTGGAAGTCAGTATTGTTAGAATAATTAAATTAGCAATTTGGTGGAGAATTTGAATTTCTAACCTCCTTTTTTTTCTAGCACTTAAGTGCACCCCCTTGATTTCGTTGTGTCAAAGGCCTCTTAGCTTTTGGAATAAACGCTCCTAAAGTAGGACCTTTGTCTTTTTTATTTGGCTTCATTTCAAGAACACCCCCTTAACAATCACATTTTGTCAACATCATCCCCTATAGTAAAAAATCAATCAACATCACTCCCTCTGTCCAAATCTATTAACAGACGTTAATATTTTGGATGGAAAAGAGGTAAAAGTCTACTATACCCTAAACCCAGGCGATCCAAACCCTAAACCCAACTGATGGACAGAGCACTCGTTCAAAACCCTAAATCCAACTGATCGAACCCTAAACCCATGGTGTATGGAGAAGGGGAATTCAAATTTTCTGGGTTGGGGTTGGGTGCATACCCAGGGCCGGCTCATAAGTTTTGGAGGTCGGAAGCGAACTTCTTGAATGAGGTCTCCCCATATTTTTCATACACAAGTTGGTCTACAAAGACTTTCATAAAAAAACTATTACAAAAGATAAGCATATAGTTATCCCAAAAAATGCAACCATTATAATATATCAAAATTCATCATTTGAAAATTAGTATTCTCGCACTTTTTGATGGACAATATAGCCAACTCCTTCTTGATAGACAATATACCCAATTCATTTAATCTTTTTTGAGACATGGTTGACCGAAGATAATTTTTGATAAACTTTAATTTTAAGAAGCTTTTTTCCCCCGATGCAACTGTAACCGGTATAATCAACAATATTTTTTATGCAATCAATGCATTCAGGAAAGAACCATCCATTGTCTTCAAGTAATTTAGCATATCAATTGGCCTTCTTGCATCTTTTGGCAAAACATCCTCCAAGATTTTTAATTTTGAAAATAAATCTCTGCCATCAATACATACATACATACATACATATACGTATGTGTGTGTGTATATCGGGGCGGTTCCGAGACTCTTAAAATAACCCCCCTAAGTTTCCGATTGAATTTTGATGATCCGAGCCGCTCAATGTAATCAGAACGTGATTTTAACGGTACCCACATGAAATCAGCAAAAACAATGACCGGGAAGGGTTTCATCCGAATAGTTTTTTATTGAACGGTTCAATAAAAAACTGCTCAAATCAAGCCCTTCCCGGTTAATTTTTTTTGGCTAATTTCTCGTGGGCACCTTTAAAATCACGTTCTGAACACATTGTGCGGCTCGGATCATCAAAATTTGATTAGAACCTATGAGATTAAGATTTGGAGGGTTTTTTTAAGGGTTTCCGGAACCGCCCCATATATGTCTTAGAATTTTGGGGCCCTCTAAAAATTTTGGAGGCCTAAAGCACATGCTTCTTGTGCTTCTATTCTCAATCTGCCCTGTGCATACTGTGTGGAGGAGAGGAGATGAGATAAGAGAAAGAAGAACTGGGTATGGAGTTGAGGGAGAAGGGATAGATCTGTTACGGAGTTAAAGGAGAAGGGGAGAAATTAGGGTTGGGTAGGAACAGAGAAAGCGAAAAAAGGGTTAGGTGAGGATTATAAATATCCCAAGGCTTAACTCTCCCACCAATGTGAAGGGCATTTTAGGGTTAGAATTTCATTTTTAGTCCAACTCATCAACTTTTTGTCCAAAATATTAATATCTGTTAACAGATTTCGACGAAGGGGTGAAGTTGATTGCAAATGAAAGTTGAAGGGTTGATGTTGAACTTTTGGGAGTGATCGATATTGACAAAACGTGATAGTTGAGGTGGAGTTCTTGAAATTAAGTCTTTTTATTTTGTAATCCTTATAAGCACACACGCCTATATTCAAGTGGCCTAAGTTTTTTTTCCCTCTGAAGTGCTGCAGACAAATATGATATGAGGCATAGTTACACTGAAAAAGAAGCTAGATTGAGCAATACTACAAACACACTTTCAAAACACTAATTTACTGACTTTTTGAGCTAGATTTTAATTGTGTACTGATCTTGAGCAAATCTACTGACCGATCGAGCATGTAATTTTTTGAAATATTAGGTTGATTGCATGTTAATAGTACAAAATATATGTATTGATGATGTCCCAATCTCGTATAGTTGAATTCGATTCTGATCACATATAGTAGAAGGAATAAATTCTTAGATGCACAAATGTGGAATAGGCCCCGTTCCGGATTACCACTTAAAAAATAAGTACTTATTTATAATTTTCAAGCTTAAAAATAATAGATTTACTAAAATTAAAAAATATGCAATATGCAATATGGATCTAGTTTTATGGATCTCGATAAAATCTATCAAGCCCTGCAAAAAAAAATTGAAAAATTATTTTTGTAAACCTATTATTTTTAAATTTGAAAATAGATCCTTATTTTTTAAGTAATTTTTTTGGAATGTGGAACCTAAGCCACAATTCTAAGTACAATCTATGTGATTACAATTAATAAATGACATCAGCATGACCAAAGCCCTAGGGTTTCATCTAGGGTACCACATAGACATGTATGTCCATGCCTGTAAACTAATCTATGCATTGGATACTCCTAATGCACTAGTACTACTAGTACGGTTTAGTCATGAACATATATAGATGTCCAACTATATATGGACGCGTAGAGTAACCATATGACCGGAGTGGCGTAGTAATAGTCACATGATAGCTAGTGTTTCACAGCCTTTAGTTTGATTTGACTCCAGCTACGTCTTATCAATTTTGGTTCATATGAGTCTTTCTCGACTTTGATTAAGCACACAATTAACTAGTACAAGGATGGAAAGATTGGTCCTCCCAAATACTCAATCCATTGGGGTGGACACCGTACATGTTTACTTCTTGATTAACCCTATCTCATATATTAATTCCAATTTGACCCCAGCTGCGTCCTATCAATTCGGTCTATATGAGTCCTTCTAGACTTTGATTGAGCACCCAACTAATACGAGGATGGTAAGATTGGTCCGCCAAATACTCGGTCCATTGGGGTGGACACTGTACATGTTTGGTTCTTGATTAACCCTATATATTTGTGGTCCTAATCTCTCTTTACCCCCCCAAATCCCACTTCCCTAATTGATTCTCAAAAACAGTTTAAAGAGAGCATGAGTAGAGGTGGAAGCTTTGGTGGTGGGCAAAGTTCTCTGGGGTATCTCTTTGGGTCTGATGAGCAGAAAACCCCACCTCCACCCTCACCCTCAGCAGTCTGCATACCTCCGTACGGGATCGAAACCCCACCAGAAAAGACGCCGGAAAAGCCTTCTCCTCCCGGAAAGCAAAGCATCGACGACGTGCCCGACTCCAACAACTATCCCAGAGCACAAGGGCAGAATTCTGGAAACTTCATAACTGTAAGTCATGAATGTTTTAATCACATAATTTTACATTTTTAGAAAAGAAAAAAAAAAACTGAACTTCTCTCTAACGTTATATTTTGCATTATCAATCAATAAAGTGACTGCTGATTAACTTAATTAATGGATTTTTTTTCTTTTAGGGTCGTCCATCGACGAAAGTGAAGTCTGTTCCTGGTGGAGATTCTTCTCTTGGGTACTTGTTTGGAGATCAAAAGTGATGTTTGTTTTCTCAAATTACCTATCCCCAAAATAGGGTTTAACTAAGAATAAGGGACTCATGTTTTCCCCTCTGGTATTGGATTTCTTTGGGCTTGTGGTTTTGTGTTAATGGGTGTTTGATTCACTAGCAACTAGCTAGCAAGGTCTGTTATGGAATTTTAATGGTGTTTTGCTGATTCTCATATGGATGTGATCAGACTTTTGAGGATTTATGTGTATATTCCTGTGATTGGGAGATGTTGCCGAGCGGCCGATCCGACCGTTCATCTCGACAATCGACAGCTCGAATCTTAATCGAGCACTTCATTTTTCTGTATTGCTTGAGTTCGGTAAGTTCTCTTGTTGGTACATACGTACCGGTTCTTCGTTATCTTCCCCGGATTATAAACGAATGATGCTTTTTATTACTACATAAAATAAGAAATGGAGGTTTCTGTAAATCATTGTGTGTAATTTCAATTAGATTGTTTATTCCAGGATGGGGTCTGTTTAATTTTTATTGTCCATTTTCTTCCAAATCTGGAAACTTATGGGGTCTGTTCTATTTTATTTTATTTATTTTTGTTTATTTTCTTCCAAATTTGGAAAGATTGTTAAGAAATAAACTAGTGCTTTCCATTTTAGTTTGATTGTGCTCCCCCATTTAAAACCCTTGTTGAATTAAAAATGAGTTGGTTCCTTCTTGCTTGCCACTCCAGTATATTTAATTTCCATAATTTATTCCTTCTGCACTTAATTGGTTGAATCTGCAAATTATATATGTGAGCACACACAGTATGATCTCAATCTCTCTCTCTCTCTCTCTCTCTCTCTCTCTCTCCCAAATGTGGAAAGACTACTAGGGCAATAAACCAATGCTTTCCAGTTTAATTTAATTATTCTCTCCCTTTACAAACCTTTTGCACTAACAATTAGGGATCAGTTGGATGTTGAATATTTAATTCTTCTTTCATGTTTTTCCTTTTGCACTCAGTCTTTATTGTTCAGAAAACTGCAGAATATGTGAACCTCTCTCTCTCTCTCTCTCTCTCTCTCTCTCTCTCTCTCTCTGCAGGTTGTAAAGTCTCCTGGTTTATTTTTTATTTTTTATTTTGCCTTTATTTTTTGATGATCATGAAGTTAAATTTTTTTTTTCAGCAAAAGTAAATTAATTGAACAACACTTGACTATGATAAGCTCGTTTTACTATTGATCATTCCGAAAATGTGGTTATGAAAATTAGTATTATGAAAATTTTGTTTATATAAAGCTCCTAAAATTTTCATATAAAGCTCCTAAAATTTTCAGGCAATTTTACTGTACTTACGAAAAGCCTATGATAACAAAAAAACAGAAGAAAAAACCTTATGAAAGTACAATATTAATTTTAGTATGTTATGTTGGTCAATTATTGAATACTCCTGGAATATCATGTGGTACTCTCTGCAAATAAAAAAGATTCCTGTCACACAAAGCCCCTTGTCTTTTAGCCACTTACTAAAAGCGAATGGTAGTGTGTCTACCGCATGATTTGTCGCTAAGTAAATGATTAGGATCCTACCATATAGGTGAGGCCACGTGGTATTCTGAGAACGCTGAATAAATAATTACTCGTTATGTTTTTTTTTTTAATCCATAATTACTCGTTTATGTTGGAGTCCTTTGATTGAAGAGACTGTCATTATTTTAAATTTTAGTGGATCAAATGAATTCAGGACGTACTAGAGGAAGAGAATAACAATGTATTTTTTGTTACTTTTTTTTTGCCAATAAAAAAAAAAAAAAAAGAGAATGACGAATTCTCCATATGCCAAAGTCCATAAATAGATCTTTTACTTTTTATTTTCTAGAAAAGCTTTCGTTGTGCAGATTAAAGTGTTTCTGCAATTGTCAGCGTTCATCGTTCCTGACTCCTGAGTTTGGTACAAACAAAGCTGATCCACAAATTAAAATATGGATAATAAACCAAAAATTACGGGAAAAAAGGAAAAAAAAATTAAAGTGGAAAAACACTTCAGCTCATTTGGATAACATTTTCGAAATATCAGTTGTACAAATTAAATAAACCCCAGTTGAGGAGTCTGAGCCAATACAAAGTAGGAGAGAGAAAGAACAACAAGATTAGAGGAATCAAGACGTACAAATAATCGTGAGGGGAAGTTGACAGCGCTGATCGGCCAATTAAAAGTGGGGAACAAAACAAGATTAGAGGAATCAAGACGTATAGATAATCGTGGGGGGAAGTTGACAGCGCTGGTCGGCCAAGATTGGGTGCTAGCTAACGCTTTACTAAGGCTCTTAAAACTATGTACATGGTTTTCCCTGTCGCGCCTAGGAGATTTTTTGTCGGGTTCCAGAAACCACATTATGTAAAAACATCCTCCTCGTTTTCTTTTCTTATAAATCAAATTAGCTAACTCAGTAGGTTGAATCCTCCTCATATACACAAATCTTCAGATGGGGAACTATTTGGCATGTGTACAAATATAATCATCAGTGGGAAAATGATACAATATAACCCCCATTGTGTAGAAATTTATAACATTTAGATTTAAATTTAAAACATCAATCTTGAATTTATACTTTCGTATCGAAATCTATACCATTTGTACATAAATTCATGCATATCCACCTTGAATCCATAATACTTAATTTGCATAATGATTCGTGCATTTATCGATATTGAATTCACAACTATAAATATGTGTTGAAACTAATAAATAACATTAGCGCATAAAATCATAACATTTGTATTATACGAGTTTTGGTCTTGATATATGAACTTTTAAGAGAATATTATGAACTCTATATATACATGCGCGAATTCCGATCCTATGAAAAATGTTACGAGTTCAAGGTGATTCGAGGGAATGCATGGCGCCATACAATCCCAAATAAATGTTGACTATACACGAGATTAGATTAATCTTTCTGTGTTACAGTGATGATATGCCATGTCCTGAATAATTAAACCTCTACTGAGAGGTAACGGCAACAGATAATGAAGAGAAAAAACAAAGGAACGAGATTGGTATAAAACAATTTATTTATTTCATCCCAAAAAATAGCTTAGCTTTTAGATATTCACATGCTCAAAAAAAAGTATAACATGCACCAGCAGGAGTGGAGCCAGAATTTTGGGTAAATGTTGTCAAAAGATCGAAGAATATATAGTCGCTCGGAGCAAATTTTGAGTTCTATTGTGGGATCAAAATAGCAATATTAGGTGCGAAATATAATTGAAAATTTAAGGGAAGTGAGGTCAACTGGTTCCACTTGTCTCTTAGTGGTTCACCCTGAGCACTAGCATTCTCCTCCATGTATACAATGTGGCTTGCATCATGCATGGCAGCTCCTATATATCCTCACTGGCTACAATTTTGTTGTAGGTAGAGACGATAAATGAATCAAACAACTCGAGCTTCCACACACGTGTTTGACTCGGAAAAAAGGTCATTTGAAATCCACTTGTAATCTAAATTACAAATCAAGTTTGAAACATTTTTAATTTCAAGGTGATTAATTAATTAAAGCTAGTTTGAGATCAGGTTGACTGATATATAAATAATTCAAGTTTAAATACATTTTTGAAGGTCGCTGTGTACTCAAACCAAATTAGATTAATTCACTAATTCACTCGTTCGAATCGTTTATCAGCCCTGAATGTAATCTAATTAAGTACACGTTACGTGTTTTTTCTCCCAATTTGCAGGAGTATGCAAAAGCCGTGGATCAGTCCATTTTCCTGGTACAATTTCCATGCATATGGTTAGTAAATAAGGAAATTGATTTTTTTTTTTTGAGGAAATAAGAAAATTGATACAATATCTTTGTGGAAGGGTTTTTATTTTTTGGTGGGGGCTAGTGTTGAGTTAAGTAGCCAGCATACAGATAAGGTTTCCGTGGTTTACAATCACGGCAGCTACGCAATGTCGGGTTAGTGCTTCCGAGCTTTTTTTTTTTTCTAAAAGTTTTGGTTCCAGGGTCTTCGGGACGCGCATCTTTATTATTTCAATCCCTTTCTGATCCAGTCAGAGACATGTCATTCATGCTGGGATTAGGAGATTTTCAAAAGAAAATTTTCTTTTACGACTTAATCTCAAAAATTGAATCTTAATCAACTGTGTAGGGAGCAACCGTCTAATCCTTGGGGCTTCCGAGCTTTCTGCCTTGTTTGGAACAAGATTTGGAAATTTTTTTTCAACTCAAAAAATACTCATTACCCATACTTCTAATTATTACTCTCCACTCATTACCTTTATCTCAAATCATTAGTCTCATTTCTCTCTATTTCTTTCAACTCATTACTCCTACTTTCAATTATTACTCGCATAAAAAATTTCTAAAAACTCATCCGAATACTGCATTGGTCTTTGGAAATTGTGGTTTACAACCATTTTGTACCTATCTGGCAATGTATATAGTGGTAGAATAATGTGACCTGTACAATGATACTAGTACTGTTCCTAACTAAATGTATTAATTGGTGATTGAAAAATGCTGACTTTTTTTCTTTTTTTGACGAAAGTTTAAAATTTTTATTGATAACCAAGAGAGAACATCAAAGGGCATATTTTTCCTTGAACAAGAGGAGAATAACCAACCAGGCGTAAAGGCTCCGACGAGGAAAGACCTACCCCCAAACTTCTTACAAAGGCCAACGATGTACAATACCTCACACAAAACTCACACCACCAACATCAAAAAAAAGAAAAACACACTACACCCAAAAGGGTTAGAAAACCATTTTTTCCCGTGTAAGCAATATTGTAGAGGGGAAAGAAAGTGATATGATATCAACTACTACAAAGCACTGTAAAAATTTCTTGTTCTACAGTACTATACGGACCGACTGTAAAACTAGTAATATTTAGTATGGGCTCTATATGAATGTGTGGTTATGAAAGAGTACTATGTGGCGGTGCCCAGCATAAAGGATAAAGATGATGCTGTTGTTTTGGATAATTATTAATACTTATTCAAATAATTAGTTGTAACTTGTAACCTAGGATAGAATACCGAATGTAATATTTATCCTTCCTAGCTTAATCCTAAACTCAATAGTAATCTATTTAGGGTGCGTTCCATTAGCTAAAATAAGTACTTATTTGAATATATATATATATATATATATATATATATATATGGTATATTTATCACTTGATTTAGACGAATTAAACAAGCACACCTTTTGCTTTCAAGGAAATTAATCAAATCATACCAAACAAGTCACGTCCTTTTGTTGTGGAATTTCAATGAATATATTATCTAGTTTTTGCTAAAATAAGTCAGGACATCCATCAAAATAAAGAAAAATATTGGGTATATAAATTGAATCCAATCCCTATCAACATCGAGGTAAACAGCCCAGTGATATGGGCAGATGCTCAGACTTTGGGAGTATTTTTCAAAGTTTGGGATTTGATTTCTAATAGGGTGAATGTGACTGGTGTGGCCGCGCAAGCTCACTTGAAGATTTGGGTTAATTGCACAGTCAAGTTCATATAGTGGCTTGGCTGTAGAACTGTTCATCCGTTACAAAAAAAAAAGAAAAAAAAAAGAAAAAGAAAAGAAAAGGAGACTGGCTGGACAGGGCTTGGGATAAATGGGCCATTCCCATTGTAGTGGCCTAGATAAATGGAGCTCCATACCAACCTCCCGAGATGTACCACCGAGCGCACCCGAGGGCTTTGTACCGACCCCGGAGACGTACCGCCGAGCACAACCGAGGGCTTCGTACCAACACTCGAAACGCAGCAACGAGGGCTCTCGAGCAAGCCTCCTGCGTCTGATGAGACACAACATTGAGAAGAATCCGAAGGCATTTGATTGCTTGGTGATATAGTCATTCGGTACCATACTACAGTGTCCAGTGACACTCCGGGGGACAGAGCTAGCCCTTCGGTGCTTACTCCTCCCACGTCACCTTGGCGCAAGAATCCTCATGAAGGACTGACCAGGCCATGTGCTTCGTAACCGCCTTATCCAGTATGTCACCATTGGCGTCACCCGATACGGTTACCCGAGCGTGACCCTCACGCGCTTACTTGGAGGCCAAGTCAAGCAATATCTATAGAAGGCAAGGAGTACTAACCTAAAGAGGTACGCCGTCTCTCCCTAACCCTAGAACTACCTTCTTCTCCCTAGATCTGACTTGATCGTCGGAGGGTCACTGGGCTACCACCAACCCTAGTGACTTGTTGCAAGTTGAGCAGAGGACACACGGAGCTGTCAGGAATGAGCGGAGCCTGAACCGACTGATCCGAAACTGAACCTCGACACCCACCTAGGCCTTTTACTGCCTCTCAATGAACATCCCGACACTAGATCAGATTTGGGCTAAATGGGCCAGCCTCGAGTAGGCCTTTGTAATGTGTGTGTTTAGGCTGGCTTTTGTTTTTCTCAATACAAAAAAGTGGGCTGGATTGAACTATAGTAGCGGTCCTCTGATCAACTGGGGAAACTGGGGAACCTACCTGACTCAGAATATTTAGATTTAAGCCATAACTGACCCGGCCGGAAAGAAAAAAATATTGATTCGTCACCAAGTTGCTGGCTCCGTCGCCAAGCCCCCATAAAAAATGCAAGTTAAATTGGAATCTCCTCTCCGGGCCCTTTGATCTCAAGTATCAACCTCAATTACCAAAGGGAGAGAGCACCGTTATGTTAGCTGGACCAACCACTTGAACTACCACCTCTCTATCTTTAAGCTCAATTACTTTAGTTTTTGGACTGTCGTACTCATTTTTTTCCGTAGCTAGTATACTTTCATCTTTTTTTTTTATTATTTTTATCAATAGTATATTTTCATCTTATTTATTATTTTTTCTGTCACATTTTTTTTTGGTTTTTACTTTTATGATTTGTTTAACGAGACCAACAGGTGCGATGTAGGCCGATAATGGAAAATTTTTAGAAAACACCGAAAAACCGAAAAAAAAGGGTTTTTTTTTTTGCTTGTTTTTTTTTTTTTCTTTAACAATATTTTCAAGGTATCGGTTGAAGATTTTTCTCTTTCAATTCTTTTATTTGAGGGGAATAACAAACGTAGACAATTTTGTTGGGTAAAAGGGAGATTACAAAAGACACAAACAAACCGTTTATTTATTTAGTCTGGCCAAATTCAAAGAAGATATCAAAGTATGCTTACCTAACTCTGTCATGCTTATTTCTTGCAGACACAAGTGTTTTAAAATCCTATTCATCGATGTCCGGTCAATATGAATTTATAGTTGTGATCACTAAAAGTACTTCCCGAAAGAACTCATAAAATGGCCTAACAACACATGCACTCAAGTCCGTGGAGAGAACCCTTTGTCGTTCTTTTTCCCACGTGGATGAACCCGAATGTGCATGGATATTAAATTCAGATAACTTCTCTCTATACCTCATCCCTCCGCACGTATCCTCCCATACTCTCACACCTGGTATTCGAATAGTTCATTTGCGGAACATGAAAAAATAATAATAATAAAGATCCAAACTCAGTTTTTTTTTTTGATTTATTGCGGGTCCCTAAAGAATTAAAGATCCAAACCTTTCATCCCTTTGGTCTGACCCCTCAAGAACATGTGTCATGTGTGTAACTAGGGATGGGAATCGCGCGTCTCGTGTTGTGTCATTTCGTGTTCGTGTCAGAATTCTCTCAACCCTAACCTCACCTGTTTAACTTTTCGTGTTTTCGTGTCGTGTCATATTCCTGTTTCATGTCAGGAATAGCCGTCCCTATCCCGTTAACTTCATGTTGGGTTCGTGTCGAGTTATCGTATCCTTTAATAAATTCTTGTGTCTTGTTGTATTTGTCTCGTGCATGTTCGTGTCAGAATTCTCTCAACCCTAACCTGACCTGATTAGCTTTTCGTGTTATCGTGTCGTATGATATTCGTGTTTCGGGTTCCCATTAATTTCGTGTCGTATTCGTTTTGGAAATTCCCATCCCTATGTGTAACATCTCGATTTGATCAGACATTAGCAGGTATATAGAAAAAAAAAATTCGTAACACTAGGACAATTAGGCTCCGTTCCAGAAACCTTCTTAAAAAATAAGCAGCTTATTTCACATTTTCAAACTAAAAAATAATGTAAATGAAAAATATTTTTTTTATTTTTTTTGTACCGTATTAAAGATCTTGATGAGATCTATCAAACAAAGATCCATAGTGGTAGGAAAATTATTTACATAAACACATTATTTTTAACATTGAAATTACCTTCTTAAAAAATAAACAGTTTATTGACTTTCTGGAACGGAGCCTTAATATGATTTCAACCTTACGTCATCGATTTTAAACAATTTTTTAATACACCTAATAATATCCGATTAAGTTTATTTTTTAATATACCTAACAATATCCGATTAAGTTTATTTTTTAATACACGCGATCGTGAAGGTGAGACCTGAGAGATAGAAGGTTTGGATAAACTGGACCGGTCTGGACACTTTTGAAGACCGGACAGGAGCTGCCCCCTTCTTTAAATGGCCCTCATCATTCAAGTTTCAACTTAACGAGCTCCCGTGATTGAAGAGGGGGTCCAGGAGGAGAGAGAGAGAGAGAGATGGTCACGGGATATGACAGGCGTGCAAGTCTGACAAAGGCATCGTGACTACGTGGACCCTCACCAACTACATTCCACTGGATTATCGGCCACAACATTCAGAAATTGTGTAGATTCTGTATCGACATGTCAGTTTACAAGCACCCTAGCTAATTTCGGAGTCTAAAGTTAACGATCGAAGAAAATCTCCAGTGATCCTAACTAATCTCGAGAATGAAAATCTCTTAGGCTTCGTTCAGTTGTCAAGAATTTTGTGCTGAAAAGTTATTTTAAGAAAAAGTTAAGTAGAATGAAGTAAAGACAAAAAAAATCTATTTTCCTGTGAATGTTCATTTAATAAATATTTTTTTTCAGGAAAACTAAAGTTTAGTGGTTCATTTGCCTAGAAAAGACAATTATGAGAAATTTCTTTTATTTTTATTCTCATACCTATTTTTAAATAAAAGTAACTTTGATAGCTAAATAATAGGCTATCATATTTCGAAAATTAACACATACGGAAAATATATTTTATCTAATGCAAAGGCTTAACATGAAAAGAAAAAATCGACTTGCAATTCTTTATTCAATTTGCTATTTTCTGAATGGTTATGCAAATCCCTCATTTAAATTGACATCCTTTAATAATCAACCATACAAATTAAGTTTAAAAAATAAATAGATGATAACTGAATAAGCAAATATTAAACAGCCGTACTTTGTTAGTTGCCGATACAAAAACTCACTAATAATTAGTTAGTACAAAGCAAAATTGAACACTAATGACAAGATAAATAAATACTTCCAAAAAAAATATACTACCAATCTTTTTCCACAACAATTATCTCAAAAAGCATCATAGTAATCGAAATTGTTGTTGCTCACGTAAATCTCAAAGTGCCTTTACCTAATTCATATTTTTTTTAGTATTGGCGCCATTCACTTTTTTTCTTACCCACCAATTATTTTGGCCCCACAATAGAGAAAACTTTTCCCGTGATGCAAAATCCTATGCTTTTGGCTGGATCACTTTTGGAAGAAAGTAAATCTTGCAGGAAAACTTAAAAACATGTTTCCTACAACTATCCGGCCAACGGAACACTACAAAAATTATGGAAAAAGTGATTTTTCCATCATTTTCTGTACTTTTCAGGCAATTGAACGGGGCCTAATGCGCCGTCGTATTTTCAATCGACGAACTCGGTGAGATCGTACAATGAGTTGAACCGGCAAGGTTTGACTGCTGCGAAGCAATTTGTGATCGAATCTGTAGTCTGTGTCTATGTACGTAACATCTTTGATTGATAAACCATACCGAAGAGGGTTGCCGTCTGAGTCTTGCACCCCTGGTGTTTATGAGCAGGTAGGATTTCCGAAGGGTCATAAGGAAGAAAAGCCAAGATATGTTCCATTAAAAAAAACTTCCCAAAAAGATTAGGTAAGATGCATCACTAGTGGAAATTTAGTAGTGGGAATACTTTTTCTTCTAAAGCTGTGGAGAACATTGAATGAACCATATCTTCAACTCTCTAAAAATATTGGGGGAGCCATCACATGTTAAAAGTGCCCCAATACAAGTGCTGCATAAATATTAGTAGAATACAACTCCGGTCGCAAATGTGTTTAAAGCCGTTTGGCCTATTCCCACGTACATGGGACGATTTCGGACACAGTTGCGCCTGAAATTGTGTTCTAAACATTTATCGAACGGCTCTGGACACAATTGTAACCGGATTGCGTTTTGAGTTTGGGTTCCTAGACTTTTTCTTTGTTCTATGTAAGAGTTTTTTTAAGAGTGTCTTTGGCAGTTGGAAGAAGCTCTGTTCCTGACTTTTGTTACCGTCCTGTTAAAACAGAGTTCACCAACCCATAGAAGAACAGGAGTCAGGGGTCGGTGAGGGAATTTAATATGTGGAGTATGACAATTGCCAAACCCATGCAACTTGTGTACTTTGATTTTCCACTGTAATTTTCTTGCTTTCCCTTTGCCCACAATTCTTGGCAGGCAAATAATAGCGTAAAGCAAGGGGGAAAAAAAGAAGAGAAGTGGTGGCCACATTATGCACAAGTGCGGCACTCTATATATTTGTGGAAATGCCTCTGTTAGACTTCAAACAAAGGAAATTCCCAACAGAGTTCGATGGAGTTATCAACAAGAACTCAAGTAACTCTCTTCTCTTCCAATATTTTGATCATTTCTTCTTCAAGCTGTTGCCTAACCTTCTTAAACATGAAGCCTAATTTCCTTTTCTTTTCTTTTTTTTTTTTTTATGGGCGAAAGTCAATATTGTTAGAATAGTTAGATTAATACCTTAGTGGAGGAGTTGACCTCATGACCTCTTTTCTCCGAGCACTTAAGCGCACCCTAATGCCGTTAGGCCAAAGGCCTCTTGGCGAAGCCTGATTTCCTTAGTCACTTTTCATGGATTTCTTCTAATTCATATGACAGGAAGATTGGTTGATTCCATTGTTAAAAGGGTTACGTATATATACAAAAAATCGCATTATACAGTACTTCTTACAAATTCCCAAGAAGGGTGTTTTAGAATAATTTGGTTCTTTGGTATTACAGTTATTTGAGTTACTTTCAGGTATCTTATCATTTGCTATTCAAACTGTTGCCAAACCAATAAACCCTCAAGCCTTACAATCACTTTTCTAAGATTTGTGCTAATACTACAACCTAGGAAGATTAGTGTTTCCACTGGTACACGGATTAGTCTTATTTGAGTACTCACATACATTATGTAATACTTCTACTTAAAATTTCCCAAGAAGGGTGTTTTGTAATAATTTGGTTCTTTGATATTACAGGTATTTGAGTTACTTTCAGTACTTCTGTTTCTGGTTTTGTTGAGTTCGCTCAGTGTTGATGGTCGGAAAGCTCGGGTGCACCACTACTTCGAGTACTCAGCTATGAATTGCAGAGCTCACAGTGCATCATTGACGGATTTTGGTGGTGTTGGGGATGGAACAACACTGAATACAGAGGCTTTCAGGGCGGCAATAACCCATCTGAGCCAGTTTGAATCCGACGGTGGCTCGCAACTCTTTGTGCCGCCTGGAAATTGGTTGACAGGAAGCTTCAATCTCACCAGTCATTTCACTCTCTATCTTGATAAGGATGCTGTTCTTCTTGCTTCACAGGTTTGATTCTCCACGAGTCAAGAGTGAATTTTCATTTACCTTCTTTCAGTAAACTGTCTAAGCTACATGCTATCAATGCAAATATACAAGAACTTCACAGATAAAGAAGAGAAACACATGACTCATGAGAGTCCAAAGGCTAAAACCCAGGAGAAGAGGACAATAAAAATATACATTCACCAATTTGATAAGAAAAATCCCAAGCCTAAGCACATGATAATTACGAACAACAAGCACCCAAAGGGTTCAAAGAACAATAGGACTAATTTTAAAAAGCTAGAACCTTTGGTTCACAGATTTGTCAAATTGTAGGGCAGGTGGAAAAAAATATATAGTATGGTTCCTAAAATATAACAACCAGCTTGAAAATTGAACTTCGTTGTTCAAGAGTGATTTTCTGATGATTCTTGCAATTCAGCTGTAACTGCTGGCATTTTGTTTTGACCTTTAGGACCGATACCAGGCTGTGTTCCGATCGTGGATTTGTGGAGAGATTCGTGAAGTGAAGAATCTAAATTTGTTTCTTTGGGTTCCTCTATCATTTTTTTCGACCCCCAATTCATGATCCAAACGCAGCCTAATATGTGGCAAGAAAGAAGAATAACAGGGATAAGCTACACAGGATATTTTTTTGGGGCAACTACCTACACAGGATATAGCAGCTGAAGCATAACATACAGAACAAACCAAAAGACTGTGTGGCAGCATTTGAGGAGTGATCATGTGACCTAACCAAAAGCAAATGGTAAAGCAGTGATCATGTGAGTAGCCACATGTGACATGTCCTTATCCACGAATAGGATTTTCTGGTCTTTTACGTTCCGTATAGTCAGGATCATGTTCTGTTGCAAAGCATGGCTACGAGGATTTCCGTGTCTGTTACAAAACATGGCTACTAGGATTTCTAGGTCCAAACATTTTGGCGGATGACATTTGCGATGGACAATAGGCTAAAACTGTATGATACGGATTTTAGGCAATAGGTTTTAATTCAATTCCAAGGTAGTTCATCGAGCTAACAGCACAAGAATGATGGTAGATTGCGTGCTTTTGACAACCTCATTTCCATAGTCACTGATTCAATTACGTAATCTGACTGTAGATGCGTACATGGACATACTCCTGCTTCTTAAGTCATCTACCCATATTCCCTCCTTTTTGCCTTAGGAGTGATGGTGCTTGTTTCCACTCCTTTTTTTTTTCTGTAACTGAAGTTGCATTAAAAACTAAATAGCGTTTACAATATACAACCCCTATCAAATCCGCAGTAAGTAGATTAACAATACAATTAGGAATACATGGATAGATATAAAAATCTCCTACCGAAATAGGTGCGTTACTTGCCAACGCATCCGCACAATGATTTTCTTCCCGGTAGATGTGCTTGATCGACACCGCGTCAAGCTCCTCCATGAGAGACCTGCAATCCAGTAAAATATTAACAAGTGGATGATTTGCTATTTGATTATCCTGCAAGAGCTGGAAAACTCCCAAAGCATCAGTTTCTATTTCCAAATTCCGCACACCCTCTGCTTTTCCCAACAGAAGTCCATCACACAAGGCTAGAACTTCTGCCATCAAGCTTGAGCTCGCTATAATGGTGACAGTTCTTTTTTGGCCCAAAGGATGTTGCTGAACCAAGTACCATTCCAGAGATTTGCTCACAATGGAGCTAGCAATTGAAGTATGGTCGGCCCAATTTGAGTTGGAATTATAGTCAAAGAGGCGTTTGTTTCTGTCATTCCAAATATGCCAAAGACCAAAGAGGAAGATGATATTCCAAGGAGTTCCCGAGCGGTGGCTTCCCCTTAGCCTTAGGGTTGCTAAAAATACAAGTGAACGGATCGTCCGAGAGATTTCCCATGGGGAAATGGAGGGCAGCTCCAAATACTCACAGCACGATGACAGTCACGGAGAACGTGGGAGGCTGTTTCCGTAGCAGAGGGGCACCACTCACAAATTGGTGAATTGGTGATATGGAGAGTGAAAAGGTTACTACGAGTTTGGAGGCGATCTTGGGAAGCCAGCCAAACGAAATGTTGGATGCGGCAAAAACAAGGAAGGCGCCAAAAACCACTTCCAATTGTGGTGAATGTTGTTAGGGACCGTGGAAGAGAGGAGTGTGGGCCGACGAACTAGTGAACTACCCATTAGGAGTCAGGTGAAGTATTATGCCATTGGAACGTGGTTTTGAGGATGGAGGTGGGGATAGTATCACGAAAGTCAAAGGAAATATTGCCAAAGTGCCAATTGAAGTTAGCCCAGCAATCTTTAACCTTAAGATCATATTCATGGACACGCCGTGGCCCCTCAATTTGAGAGCGGAGAGATCCATTACCGATCCAATTATCACCCCAGAAAGACGTGGATAGCCCATTACCCAAACGGGTACGAGTACCCTTTTCGAAATTTTTCTACCCGTTTGAATACCCTTCCAAGTGGTGGAAGGCCTAGAGCACCTCGCAGTGGTAGAACGGTAACAACTTTTAAGAACACGGGTCCAAAGAGAGTTCGAACCTTATTCCTTGCTTTGTGCCTGCATTTATGGCAATTTCTAAGAAGTACAGTCCTTACGGATACGGGATATAAAAAATGACACGACACGAATATGCTGAAACGTTTTTCCTCTGAAATATAGGGCAGAGACACGTCGGGATTGTTTCCACTCCTTTGTCCAACCTTATTCCTTGCCTTGTGCCTGCATTTATGGCAATTTCTAAGAAGTACGGTCCTTACGGATTACGGACACGAGATATAAAAAATAACACGACACAAACATACTGATTTCTCTGAAATATAGGACATAGACACGTCGGGATAGTTGGATACGATTATATAAAACTTTTACAAATAATAATATTTCAAATCACCTGGAATTTCTCGAAGATGCTTTAAGGATTCCTGACCGTGCCAATGCCCTATCATTTAAGGAATTCTTATGTTCCGTGTCACTCTAGGTTCTTCATAACTTAAGTGTCTTGTGTAGTATGCAAATCGGGACATATACTTGTTGTACACACACGTAGTTTTTTAACTTTCTTGTACACACATATACCGGGCGAGATGTATTACCGGAAATTTCGGCCGGTATTTTGCAAAGCTGGGCCGTTTGTAATTTCATCCGGCTCCGGCGAGTTCCAGCCTTGCCGGCGAGTCCCGGCGCTACATACAAAAGTGAAAATAGGAGAAATAAAAGAAAAACAGAAAGAAGGGGAAGAAGACATGAAGTTATGGAGAACAGAGGGAAGAGGAAAAGTATTTATGGAACCGATTTCTGTTCAGATCTAGTCTTCTAGAGGCATTCCGATGAACTTCTCCGTCTTCTTCACGCCTCTTCACTCTACAGTCGGTTCCTGCCAAAGTTTTTGGTTTTGCGGTGCAGTGATGGTGATGGAGTGGGTAAAGTAATAACAGCTGTATAGCAGGAGGTGTGCAGCTGTACATCAACGTAAGGCTCTGTTTGAAACTCAATAAAAATAAAAAAAAAATTCCTTCCAAATTTGGTGAATAGTAAATTTTTTATCTCATTTTCTTTCTCTTTCTCTTTTCCTTTCTTTTCTTTCCTTAATTTCCAAACGGAGACTTTTAAGGCCTGTTTGGAACTTAAAAGAAAGTAAAAGAAAGGAAAGAAAAAGAAAATGAGAGATGGGAGGGAAAATTCACTATTCACTGCACTTGAAATCTTTATTTTCTTCTCTCTTTCTCCTCTAACCAAACAATAGGAGGGAAAATTCTTTTATTTTCCTTTATTTTCCTTTCTTTTCCCTGATCTCCAAACAGAGCCTTAGTTTTCCAAAGTCTTTCACCTAATTAGTCCCACTTCTTTGAGACTGAAGATACTAATTGATTCCTTCAACATAAATGAAAGTTGAGTGCTTATTAAAGGAGTAGTTCTTTTTTTTTTTTTTTTTGAAAAGTAAAGGAGTAATTCTTTAAGTGAAAAAAAATTACGGAGTATTAGAGAAAAATACATTAAAAGTATATAAAATATTTATTGCGTTAAATTCGAAACGGTATCAAGATACAGACTGGTACCGATACATAACGATTCTCAGTAAAAAAAACAGTACACGTTGACCGATACGGGATTAATCCAAGGAGTGTTGGACACAGACATGCCGCCTTCTTTCAAGTATCCGTACTTCGTAGAATTGCAAGTGCTAAAGAGAAAATGAGATATGAATCTTCTGTGCCCTTAACAATATGTGATACAACCATCCCAGTGGAAGTGGAACACAAGTAGAGGTTTCCAAGGAGAGGAAATGTTGGGTCTGACTCTGAAGCATGACCAATTTAGAACAAAATGCATCTATGCAGAAAATCCAAACAATCAAGAAGGGGAATTTCATAACAAATGTAAACATGTATGCTGATGATTTCCAACCTTCTTCAATTGGTTTAGGACGTCGACGATTGGGCTGTGATTGATCCCCTACCCTCCTATGGCCGAGGAAGGGACACCGCCGGTGGAAGATACATCAGTCTCATCTTTGGAACCAACCTCACTGATGTTGTTATAACAGGTACCAAGAACAAAAAAAATTTGCATGTTTGAGTTGCTAAAACTATTAAAAACACGCACCGCAATTCTGGCTGATGTTGATCTGATAAATAAATTTGGTGACAATGTTTTGATTGCAGGGGAGAATGGCACCATTGATGGCCAAGGTGCTCTCTGGTGGGACAAGTTCCATAAGGGAGAGCTACAATACACCCGGCCTTACCTGATTGAGATCATGTACTCGGACAACATTCAAATTTCCAATCTTACTTTGGTTAATTCGCCATCATGGAATGTTCATCCAGTTTATAGCAGGTTCTTCCACTCGGCTATCACGTTTCTGAGTTTTCTTTCACTCCTTGTCTTCGTGTAGCTTCATGAACTATCACACTCTCTGACACCTAGTGTAATATCCGCATTTCGCATTTCCAGCAATATCATTGTTCAAGGACTTACAATTCTTGCACCGGTCACTTCTCCAAACACTGACGGTATCAATCCAGGCAAGTTTACAGAAACTTAAGCCCATTTGCTTGTACTTTTCAGAATTAGTCTCGCAGATAAAATATTCTTCCGAATATGAGTCATTTGATGTTTTGCTAAGTGATAATATTTTCAAAATTTTGGAAGGAAACAAGTTTTGAAATTCGCCGAACAACATGTTCTGTGCTTTTGGAAAATGTATCCAGAAAATATTATCAAAAGCTGCTAACCCAACACAGAGGACACAGTTATCTTGCAAGCTGTATGCAAAAGTGTGGGATCAAATAGAAACATTCTGCTTATTATCTGCTTTTTATGCTCTGTTGATCTTCAGACTCGTGCTTAAATACCCGAATTGAAGACTGTTACATTGTATCCGGAGATGATTGTGTAGCTGTCAAGAGTGGCTGGGATGAGTACGGAATAGCATTCGGTATGCCAACGAAACAGCTCGTAATCAGACGGCTCACATGCATTTCCCCATTCAGTGCAGTGATTGCACTAGGAAGCGAAATGTCGGGCGGGATCCAGGATGTAAGGGCCGAAGACATCCTAGCCATCAATTCAGAATCGGGAGTAAGGATCAAAACTGCAGTCGGAAGAGGAGGGTACGTGAAGGACATATACGTGAGAGGAATGACTATGAAAACCATGAAATGGGCTTTTTGGATGACTGGAGATTATGGGTCCCATCCCGATAATAACTACGATCCCAATGCAATTCCTGTTATAGAGAATATCAATTACCGCGATATGGTTGCTGAGAATGTGACAATGGCTGCTAGGTTGCAGGGAATATCCGGTGATCCATTCACAGGAATTTGTATATCTAACGTGACCATTGAGATTTCCAAGACGTCGAAGAAAATTCCGTGGAATTGTTCTGATGTTTCTGGGATTACTAGTGGTGTGGTTCCTAAGCCGTGTGACCTCTTGCCTGACCAAGGACAGGTTGCAGAATGTAATTTCCCGACGGAATTTCTGCCGATAGAGAATGTCGAAGTTCAGACTTGTTCCTACAGAAGTAGCAAATATTTATGAGGCATGGCCATGTCCTTAATTGTTTGCTTCGTTTGGAAACCTGTTTCCTCTAGAGCAATGATAAAATCGATGCTACTACTTCGATAAAGGATACGGACTTATGTGTGGATGGCTGAAAATGGCTTCAGGAATTTGCAGTTTCAGCTGAATTTGAGATTTTGCTTCAAGACTTATTTTTCCATTCATATAATGTAAAGTCAAAAGTACTCTCTAGATACAATTGAAAAATGTGCTCTAAATTTCAAAGGGTTAGTCGAATGGGAGCATGACATCAAGTAGAATGGAAAAGGAATTGCGGGGCAGTGAAAGTTTGCCCGATCATCTTCTGTAGGACCCCAGAAATAATTGAGGTGTGGCTAAACGGGTTCGGACACCCGGTTATAAAAGTAGATGCATATGTGCTCCATATATTACTTGACAGAAATGTAATCTTTGTATAGTTAAAAAATTTTGCCTTCCAAAAAAAAAAAAAACCAGAACATCTGAATTTTTATATATATAATAAGCCGAATGAGCCGAGTAATAGCTTGTTCAAGCTTGGCTTGAAATCTTAACAAGCTTCAAAAATATGTTTAAGCTTAGCAAACCAATCTTGAATAAGCTTTTAACAAAAAAATACGAGGTCAGACTCGAGTAGTTTGGTTTATTTGGCAACTCGAGTAGTTTGGTTTATTTGGCAAGTAGAATATTTAGTATTTGAGTTTTCCTCAATGAGGATAATTTAGAACGGAGGCCAATCCACCTTGCCAAATCTCTAAAGCACCTCAATTTGGCCACTCATAATGTCCACTCTTCCTTTGAATTCTCTCAACTCACCCTCTTCCCTGATCCACAATACCCAAGATTTTGCTAGTTGATACAAAAACAACCAACCCCCCAAAACCTCATCATCTTTCACAAAGTGAAACCTTTTATTCTGATGCAATATCTTCCCTGCGTTTGTGCACAACCAAGAGAAACTCAAAACTGGGTTCTTGCATTCACGCCAAGATACTGAAATCAGGGCTTGATTCTGATAGCTTGATTAACAACTCCCTTCTTGACATGTACACGAAATGTGACCAAATAGAGTATGCAGCAAAAGTGTTCGACGATATGCCTCAGAGAACTGTTGTGTCTTGGACGTCGATGATGTCGGGTTATAGCCAAAAGGGATTCGTAGATGAAGTTCTAATTATTTTTCAGCAGATGTTAGAATCATTGCCTCCTAATGAATACACATTATGTGTGCTTTTACAGGCTTGCGCCCGGAAACATGACTCGAAACTCGTTGAGATTATTCATGGTTTCGCGATAAAATATGGGTATGATAGAGATGGGTTTTTCCAAAATTCTCTGATAGATGCATATGCAAAATCCGGGATGCTAGGGAGTGCTGAAGAAGTGTTATGTAGATTTAGTGGCAGAGATGTGGTTTCTTGGACTACAGCCATTTCCGGCCATGTTGGAAATGGGATGATGGAGAGAGCTCTTCTTTTGTTCTTCCAAATGCAAGAAGATGGGGTGCGGCCAAATGTGGTAACTGTTTTGAGCATCTTAATGGCATGCTCTTCGATTTGTCAATATCGTGTTATTCAATGGGTACATGGACTGGTTATGAAAACAGAATGGTGTCAAAATGCTCTTGCAATGAATTCTCTCGTTGAGATGTATAATAACAACAAATACTTCAAAGAAGCTGTACTACTTTTTTGTGACTTCTGTTTTGCTGGTGAAGGTTGGTTCCTTCGACCAGAGACCATGGCAGCTCTTCTTCAGGGTTGTGCCCATTCTGGCTCTTTCATGCTTGGAGAAGAGATCCATGGATACTTGATTAAACATGGATTTTTCCCTAGCATCTGTGTAGAAAACTCACTTTTGGACATGTATGGCGAAAGTGGTCAACTTGATTTTGCTTTTCAGTTTTTCAGAATGATGAAGTTCAAAGATATAACTAGTTGGAATACTTTAGCGACATGCCTTGTGAAGAGTGAACGACCTAGTGAAGTACTAAAGCTTCTTACTGATATTCACACTAATGGGGCACAAGAGAACATCTTTCCTGATTTTATCACAATGCTTCCATCGATTAAGGCATGTTCAAACTTGGCATCCGAACGGCTTGGTCAAGTGATTCATGGTTATTCTATGAGAGCAGGCATGATTTCTGACGTTTTTGTTCAAAATTCTTTGGTGGATATGTATGGAAAATCGGGCAGGTTAGACTTAGCGGAACAGATGTTTGAAGAGATGCCCATAAGAGATCTGGGTTCTTGGAATTCATTGATTGCAGCATGTGGAATGAATGGAAACGGAATTTGATGCAGGGCGCCTTATGAACTACGGAATAATCGTGCAACAAAGAAGAACACAAACTGTAAAGTTAAAGAAAACGCTCTCTAGACTCTTTTAATTTCAACAATAATCAACCTAAATAAGAAAACTCAATATCCTAGGTAATTTATGTTAATACGGAAAGATTCTAATAAAATAATAATTTCAAATTGAAAAACCAAATTCCTATATTTCTAAAATATCGGTCTGCATCATCCTCCTCCGCTTGAAAAAAACTCGTCCTCAAGTTTCCGTAGCCTGAATCAATTTGATAAGTCATTTCTTGTCTGCATCAACCTTGTATTTCAAATTAATTTTCTCGAACCGAAATTTCAACGAACAGTCTTCAAAAATCACTGGAATAATATCCCTAGATGACTTTGCTTGGTCTGCACCAGAAGACAAAATCAACTCACCGTGCTCTCGAAAAAAGAACCACAATTTCTTATTTGAAAACTCTTTAACAAATTCCCTAAAAGGGTCTACAAATTGTTCTTGTATCACCACCGTAGTCTTCAAAAGGATTAATAGCTTGTCCTTGCCGCGAATTATGCAAAAGAATTTTGCATTGATTTCATTGGTGGAGTTTAGGCTGAGAGCTTCCATATTCGATTGATGAATATTCTCACCAACCAAAATAGAAGATAATCCTTCGTTGCCCTTAAAGCTTTCATTACCATCGGGTTCGAGACCAACCATTGTTTTCGCTTGGGCAAAATTTCAACAATATCTTCCTCTGAAATAATTTCTTTCATCAATTCTTTGTCAAAAATTGGTTGCTTATTCCAATCCAGTACTGGATTTGGAATAGTATTTGATGTGAATGGCCACTCAATGGTAGCTTCATCCACCTTTGTCCTCCCTCTCGACTGATGGTTACCAGCCAAAGGTTTGGTGATAAAAACGTCATCTGATACCTCCTCCTCTTTCGGAAACCGAGGTTGAACCGGATGACGGTGAGGTGGGTTCCCCCCAACAGCCATGGCAGCCACCTGATCGGCTAGGACGCCAATCGCATCCATCATACGCTGCTCAAGTTGTTGGAACCGCGCCTCCATTCGTGCTTCTTGTGCAGCTTTACTTCATTCATACACATCTTCGGCAACAGCATAACGACCATAATGGAATCCTTGTCGCGCCATGATCCGGAATCGAGCGCAGGCTCTGATACCAATTGATGCAGGGCGCCTTATGAACTACAGAATAATCGCGCAACAAAGAAGAACACAAACTATAAAGTTAGAGAAAACGCTCTCTAGACTCTTTTAATTTCAATAATAATCAACCTAAATAAGAAAACTCAATATCCTAGGTAATTTATGTTAATATGGAAAGATTCTAATAAAATAATAATTTCAAATTGAAAAACCAAATTCCTATATTTCTAAAATATCGGTCTGCATCAGAATTTCTGCATTGCAAACTTTCGCCAAACTGAAGAAATCGGGGATCTACAAGCCAAAAGAAATCACATTCGCTAGCGTTCTTTCTGCCTGTTCTCATTCAGGGTTGATAGAAGAAGGTTTTGAAATTTTTGAATGCATGAAAACAGAATACGGAGTTGATCAGAGCATGGAACATTTTGCTTGTATGGTTGATCTCTTGGGCAGGTCAGGGAGACTGGAGGAAGCAGAAGCTTTCATAGAGAAGATGCCAGTGATACCAGGCCCTGACGTGTGGGGAGCTCTATTGGGTGCTTGTGCACTCTTCAAGAATGTCGAAAGAGCAGCAACCAAACTCTCCGCGTTGGAACCAAGTAGCAATGTGTGGAGAGTTGCTATATCGAATGTTAATGCGAGTGTTGGAGGGTGGGAAGAGGCGGCAAACGCAAGAGCAGAGGGAGGAGATAAGAGGAGCTCAAAAAAGGAGAAGGGTGGAGCAGTGTGGAGGTGAAAGGAGAAATGCATAGGTTTAGGGTGGCTGATATGAGCTACGCGGAGACTGAAACAATTTATGAGGTTTGGAATGGAATGCGGGAACAAATCAGAGAAGCCGTAACAGACACAGTAACTGCGAAATAATAGACACCATCAAAGATTATGGTAGCGACTCAGGGTTGAATTGTTTTGAAAACCATGTTGAACTGGTGAAGATTTGAGGCAGTTTTGATTCAAACCACTGAATCATGAGGAGAACTAAAACCTTCGTGACACTCTCTTGAATGGACAGAGAAGTGTTAAGCTATGTTACACGAATCTGTCACTCTGGGCGAATTATCCAAATTACTGGTTTAAACACGACATGGGTGCGGGTTCAGTATATGGATGGAACAGGTTGTTTCCGCCCGGACACGGCTGTTGAAATTTCTAGTTTTCCTTTGAAGAAGAAGAAGAAGTACGAGGTTTTCATCTACACTAACAATCTGAACCCCATTTCTACCTTCAAGAACCAAACATCCATTGCCTTCGGCAGTTTTATTTTCTTTGAGATAAAGTAGTTGATGGTTTGAATGCTCTAGCCATTTAGTGTCCGTTTTGGTAACTCAGTATTCATAAGTAGGCCTGTCAATGGATTAGATTAGATGCGAATCTGATCCTACACATCCTGAATCTGATTACCCGAAATTGTTCAGCAAGTAACCAATAATAGACTCCAACCCATGCATGCACGCATGCTATTGAAATCAAAGACATTTGCTAAAAGAGCTCACTTGGCTTCTGCTAAGATTTACCACCTGTATTGAAACATGTGAAAAGTATATAGAAATATGTGAAAGTGTATTGAAAGTATATAAAGCGCACCGAAGTGTAATTTTTTGTGTCATTTTCATTGGCTACGCTGTCAATAGATGTCCTCGGGATATTGCCTCAACTTTGTCTCAACCACAAATTAAAGTATGTAGTCTCCACACAAACGTATGACGAAAGGTAAGGTTAATTGGGTAATGCTTCAGACAATCAATAATCTCTCTATCGTAAGTGAGTGTGTGTTTTGATGCGACTCTCAGGGACAGATGAACGTTAATAAGGCCTTGAAGTCACGCTCCCCTTTGATCATGGCTGACGTCTTCACTTATACCTCTATATACGTATGGTGTTCCTCTTTTACGAGAAGATATTCAATGTCCCTGGGATAAGGTTGAGTACGAATTTGGACCACACATTGGTGTGGAATCCACCCCCAAGTGTGTAGACCCCACACCAATATGTGGTCGAGATTCGTGCTCAACCTACTCCAGAGGCAGTGGATAATTTCTTCATTCTGAAAAACAAAACATATCTCAAAGCTCTATTTGACGTAAACCGAAAACAGCACTGTAGTACTTGATTATTACGTGAGCAACAACACTGTTTTTTTTTTTTAATCCTGAGCAACAACACTGTGAAAACTACATTTGGTGAACATGCGTGTATAGAATACGATGCGAGTTGTCATTTCTGCATTGATAAGAAACATGAAAGGTGGAGCCCGTTCCACCAATGCACTAAAGACAACTTGCATGATATCAACAATATGATCACTAAATGTGGTCACCATTGTATTATTGTTGCGTGAGATCTTGTATTATTGATCTGACCCAGACTTGAACTCAACCCTGCAAAGAAAACCCAAAGAAGGGAGCCATTTGTACAGTCGTACTGATATTTTGTTTCTACACTCTAGTTGACCATGTTCTCCGGAAGAGCCAGCCAAAATTACATGCATTTCATGAGAAGTTTCTGGGTGCCGGGTAGGAAACAGGTGAGAAGTTTCTGGGTGCCGGGTAGGAAACACACGTGGTACCCGTCGGTGATTCCAACCGTCTAAACGTTTTTTGGACGGTCCGAATTTTAGAAAGAGAAAAAGAAGAGAGAGAGTGGTGGAATGAGGGAAGAGAAGGAATAATCTGGGCCGTCTACGTTTGGACGGTTGGGATAGCCGACGGGGACAACCATGTGGTACCCGCTCGGCACCCAAGCATTTCTCGCATTTCATAGTCATCTCCCTCTCCAATAATTTCCTAGTTTTCAATCAAGAAGTACAAGGAATCAAATTAGCCTTGAAGAACTGGAAAAGTTAATGGGGGATCTATTCCATTTATTCAGCTCCATGACAAACACAGTAAAAGAGCAGATCATCTCTCTCTCTCTCTCTCTCTCTCTCTCTCTCTCTCTCTCTCTCTCTCTCTCTCTCTCTCGTCAAACATTCCTTTGACCAGGAAACTAACACTGCATGCATGCTCCCATTGCATTTTCTCTCATTTGATCATCACTCATAACTCAAAGTATGAAGGAAATTAAGAAGCACTACAAATCAAACAATCTGTTTTCAATAGCCTGAGACATCGATATTCAGAACAAACACTCTGGTTCGGTACACCATCGACGTTTTGTCATGTGTATATTCTATTTCAGAATCAATTATTGAGAACCTTATGCAAAAACTCACTTTGGTAATGGATTTTGAAGCTTATTTGTGAGGATGTTTTTGGAGGAAACCCATTCCCAAGAAAACACACTTAAAAGATTATTCCAAACTTTCATGCTATATAATTGTCCACTAAGTTGTCAATAAGACAAGAAGACGGAGAAAATCACAGTTTTCCAAACACTTTTAATGCTTTCCAAGGCCTTTAACGAATAGAAATTTACGACGGGTGTTCCGTCATTTTCGTGCCTTATTGAACCTATTGGGCTGTTATTAGCATTTTTCGATTTCAAATCGTTGAAAACCAGATTTGATTTGGAAATAAATAAAACATGAAAAAGATGAGTGTTGGTGTTTTAAAAATAAAAAATAAAATAAAGTTGATTCTGAAATAGCAATCACACCTAAATACCTTTTAAAGAAGAAGGATAAGAAGATAATATGGTTTCGAGGTTTGATGAAGTTGGTGCAAGAACTTCCTCTCCAACCAGTGGTCCTTGATGATCAAAATGGTCCCAAAAAGGAAAACTTGGGCACTGTTGGGATTCAACTTCAACAATCCATTCATTCAAATCTTGTCTTTTCAAGCATTCCAACTCCATCTTCTCCCTTTCCTCATTCATACTTGAAGCCTGCACTTGCATGGGCACCGTGCTCTCCATCAACGGCGGCAAGTAATTCGAGTCCAGAGGGGGAAACACCGGAACTTCTTGTAGTTGATTCATATTCCAAGTTTCGGGATTCGATTCCATCGGTTGGTGATGAAAAAGATCTGCTCTTTCATTACCGTCCGAGATTCTAATCCCCTCGAGCATGGAACCAGTGTCAAACATAAACAGTGGGCTAGGAGTGGAAAATGGGGCACCTTGAAGAGGTGGTTGCTTTGTTGTTGCCAAGTTTTGGTTTAGGAAATCCACTTGGTTTCCCGGGTAACCGAATTCCGGACTATGTTCGGCACGGCTGGGTCTGTCAGGTATTGGAGGTGCTGTTGGCTTTCGGATCTTCTTTTTTATCCAAGAATTCCAGTAGTTCTTGATTTCATTGTCTGTTCTCCCTGGCAGGTGACTTGCAATATGAGCCCATCTACAAGACAATCATGCATTTTTAAGAGTTAGAATACTGAAGTGTTGTGAATAAGCTTCATTCTTTACCCCAAGTGGTTGACCGGGCTAGTAGTACTCAAGACCTGAGACTTAAAAGATTTGTTCCCTCCGAAGGTTTTAGGTTTGAAACATTATAGGTGTTAGTCAGTATATATGGAGCTTTGCCGAGCTACCCGCAAATAGCCAATGGGATCGGACTCCAGGATCAATTGAGGTACACGTAAACTGGCCCGGACATTTGAACTATAAAAATCAAACCTGAGACTTTAGGAAGAAGCGAACACTTAAGTCACAAGCCTAGACCACCCAGCCAGGCTCTTGGGGTTGAACTATAGCCCATGGTCTTAGCTATTAATAAAAAAGAAGCAAAATGTCAAGATGTGACAATGATGTACTCTTCAGTTGCAATGTTTTTTCATCTGCCAAAAATGTTTTATGACTCAACCCTTTAGGAACTACTTGGACAGTGTACTTGCCCTCCACCTACTAAACAAACAAGCATGTGCTCTTGAACCTTGTACCATTAACTTCATTCCTAAGTTAATTAATTTTGAGGACGACTAGTTACATATATATGTCAATTATTAGTTCTTCCAGTTGCTTGCAGAAGCACTCAACATAAGGATATATTATTTTTTATAATTTAGGTGTTCGAACCAACTTACATGTAAGTACCTCAACTAATGATCATGCCCAAAGGAAATGATAGGTTTACTAGAATGAAGTTGGAATGAAACGATTATTCTCTCAGAATTCTCATTTCAAAAATAGGTACGATATACAAGAATGACAGAATGTACGTTTTCAATAAAGTCATTAATTATATCGACTTAGATAGATGAATTGTCATTCCATTTGGGAGGTTGATAAATGACCATTATGTTTCTTCCCAATATTATTCCGCTGAGCCAAACACTTTCTAAGATGACTCAATGGATCATGCTCCTTTTAATCGTTGTAACTCTTTTCCATGATAAGTAAACTCTTTCTTGCCAAAAAAAAAAAAGAGGGGACTTAATGGGTCTATTTGGAAAGGGGAAAAAACTACGTGACATAGAATAACTCAAAACCTGTTGCCAACTGCACCATGAAGGCTGATAATCAACTTCTCTTCCTCCGCTGTAAACCTCCCTCTTCTTATGTCAGGTCTCAGGTAATTGATCCATCTCAGACGACAACTCTTACCGCATCTTTGTAACCCTAACGAATCCAAAAAAGAAAAACCGAAAACAGATTTCATGAGATTCATACACATTTTTCGTCGCAATATAGGGATGTGCAAATAAATTTGGAGATACAGAAGATATAAATGATGAGATGGACAACCAGCTTTATCAGGGACTTCACTCCAACAGCCATGGCCATGATTAGTGATGTGCCTAATGAGTTTTTCATCTTCTTCAGGTGACCAAAGCCCTCTCTTCACTTTCTGCTGATTGCAACAAGAGTGGTGTCCCATTCTACCAAGTTTTTTGTTCTCTTCCTCTTTCGTTTGAATGGAGAACAGGCAATTGGTTGAGAAAAATGTTGGTGAATCTGCAGCCCTTTATAAATGTTCAGGGAAGTAACTAGTAAGGATTTGCTTTCTCCTACAGTTTCAGGTTCGATTCTCTTTGCTGGCTATTTTTGAGATTACTGCATGTGAAACGGTTGTGAAAGTAACTGTAGGAATTCGTTTGAGGCGGGCATAAACCCGGTCAGGACACCTTGCATTACCAAAAAAAGGGGTAGTAAGTGGACCTGACAATTAAACCCCATGAGAGGTCCTTATATGGGACCCATATTTCCATCTAACCCTAAAATGACATTTCATCTCACACCACATTAACTTTGATATGTTTTTGGTCTACGTAGACATGTATTACGTAGTAGTAGTACTATGCTTCCATTTATGCATGGCGTACTCTGATGAACCTTTGTTGGTTGTTTACAAGAAACCGAGAGACTAATGGGGGAAAAACCTCCTCCCAAGTCACATATTCGAAATCTCTCGGATGCTATTAAATCTTTCAGGATCAATATGTATAGAGCTTTGATCTGATTTTAATTAAAACTCTCGCAAATAGACTGTAGGCTTGGTCCTCCGAGATTAGGCCACGGTGAGTTCTATTGGAGAGTTTCTATCACTTTACATCAACTACGAGATTAAAATGGGACTTATGAGAACATGTACATCAGAATAGATAAAAGAGAATTTTAGTTAATCAAATACATCATGAAATAGGTATATTAATAATCTCGTTTATTGCTTTTCATACGGGTCTTTTCTTGAGTTTTTATCACAGGTCAAAAGCGTGATTGAAAATGGGGACTTGATTAATGCCTCCATATATAGACTACGGTTTAATTAGAAAGCGCGATAAAAAGACCAAGATGCCGATTTTATCATACATGCTTTTAACGACATCATGAAAAGAGCGTCACATATATATATCAAGATGTCTTACTTTAGTAGGTACTTGATAGATTAAATTAAAATTAATTTCTTGATATTGTACATACATAACAAACATCATTTATTATAGTATATAGTCTATTATTTAATTTTTTTTCCTAAAGTCGATAAATATGTATATTGCGGTCTCTTTCATTTTTTTCCTACAATGTTTGTCACCACTAAAATAAAATCCTGGTTCCGTTCCAGCTTACAGTAACTTGGCACAAACATTGAGTAAATGTTTACGAGCAATTATTTTATGTATTAATAACTCTCTCTCTCTCTCTCTCTCTAAAAAAAAAAAGCAAGAACAATAATAACTTTATTCTATACTTGTTGGATGATCTATGTAGATTTGATTAACCAATTAATTTGTTTCAATGAATTCACTACACGTTATGTTGTCAAGAGACTAAATTCCGCGGGCTATATTCGAATTTGGGTTTACGTCAAGAGAATGAATTTAATCGCCTTTTACAACATTATTTTTTCATATAAGAGACACAGAAAGCTAGTACCCAAGAGAGGTTAATTAGCCTAGCTAAAGCGAGTCGAGCTCACAACAATTACGACTTCAACCGCGTCATATCATTTATCCCCAATTGGTAGCGGTGCCGAGCACATCTGGGCCGTCCCTCTCTGTAATTAATGATCTGGATTAAAACCAAACTTTCACAGGGAAGAGTTAACTCTTTGCTTGGAAAGTTTATTTTCAATCCAGACCGCTAAAAACATGTTTGGACGGTCTAGATGCACTTGGCACCGCTACGAAGTACCTGCTACCAAGGTGCTTGGAAGCATCTCCCAATAAGAGGGGGAGCATGAGGGCCAAGATGTGTTTAAAAACGTTTTAAACGAATAAATTCACAAACACGTACGGGAAATTGAGAGTACGAGCATAGAGCAAGCGAAGAAACCGGGACAAAGAATATCCGAGGTTATGCCACTCATCATCACATCATATTTATCTTCGCTTTACCAACAAGCAGGAGTAGCTGTTCTTCCTGGAAACAATTGTCTTCCTAATTATTGATCGATCGGGTCTTCAGACCTAATTATTGTTGTTCTTGCCATAATTGTCCATTTGAACTTTACAGCACATTAAATACTTAGTTAATTAACTCACATAAACTCGATTATCGTATATTATTAGGACATTCAGAGTCTTTTAGTCTCTTAAGTAGAACCTGCAGTTCGGCTCCTGCTTCAATTATCGCTTCACGCTCCCGATTTTGCAAATTTTAATAGTTTAGAATGTTTCGAAAGATGTTTCACGTGCACAGGTGCATTGGAAACTGGGGTTCAACATGCAAATTTTAATAGTTTAGAATGTTTCAAAAGATGTTTCACGCGCACAGGTGCATTGGGAACTGGGTTTCATTATTTGTTGAAGTCATTTTTTTTAGAAGAAAAAAAAATTTGAAAAAAATTGTCAATGAGATACTTTGTTTTTAGTTCAAAAAATAGTGGGATTTTCATAACAGGACAGACAAAATAGAACAAATGAAGAAACATGTAGACACATATACGTACGTCTCTGCAAGTATGTGTCTGTGTGGATAGGGGATATGCTGCCGAGCGGCCGATCCGTCGTTGATTTCGGCACGGACAGCTCAGATTAAATCTGAGCGCATACGAATTTGAACTGTTCATCGTTCGGTTAAGTTCCGAGCCGTCGATTGTCGAGATGAACAGTCGATCGGCCACCCTACACCTGCTTTACAGTGGATACTCGACAGCATCCCCCATTCGGTGTTTGTGGGTGGTGGTTATGGAGTCTCAATTATTGAAACGATGTTCAATAGTAAAATACATTTTAATGGTTTTATTTTATTACCTAAATAAGAAACACATGATAAGTATATTTTCGTTAGTGTTGTGATCAGTAGTGGAGTCAAATATAGAGAGAGTCATACATGATCCTCTACGTAGAAAAATTGTTGATTTTGAAGTGTCCGTTGATTGATACAAATCATCCACCACAATTGATGTGAAGATCTATTGGAGTGACTCTTGCTTTGCTAGATCGCAATCTAACTTTGAAAGTAATGTATGCACAATTAAATCATTTCAATCTAGGGCTAGTTCAATTGTAACATGGATATGATGTAAACCCAGATATTCTGAGTTTGAAATTTGACAATTTCTTGGGGCCAGTCAGATCGCAAGAGAAAAAATTCTTGTGAATTCGCCGGCCATCCATGCCTTCGTGTCCTCTAATACATCATCTTGACTGAAACGGAGAAAAGAATAGTCGAAGTGTGCGTAAATTGACCCAGACACCTCTAACCGTTGGAAAAAAAAATTACTAATTCAACAGGAAAAGAGACTCTTGGGAGGAATTGAAAAGGAGAAATGATTAGACTTAGCTTTAAGGGGGAGCAAATGGAGTCCCAATTGACCCCACCCCGTAAGATTAATTGGAAACTAATTTAATTTGTTTAGGAAGACAACATATTGGGGCTTTTCCTTTGTTGGTTAAGTTATAATTAACACATTGATGGAACCTCTCCACCCTAACCCCTTTTTAACCTCTTGGGTTTGCCGCACTGGAGTCACCGTATAATTAGGGATTTCATGAAACCTCTAAGGTTTGAGTACTCTCACTCGTGTGGTATTAATTTTTTGTTGGGTCAGACCATGAAGGATTGGATCCTGACTTTATCTGGATTCCCCGTACGTGACCTGTGAGATTGATCCTTCGAATTAATTAATCTTTCTATTAAAAATGACCAACCCCTTTCCACTTCAACGAGTTTCTATGATTGACTCCATGCTATATTGCTTTTTCTTCTAATAGCAATTTCGTTGACAAAATTTTACAGACCCCCTATCCTTTAATTATTCACCCCCTATCCTTTAATTATTCATGAAATGGGCCCTTTTTCCCTTCAGTAGAAGTTCAGATATCTTGTTTTACCCAAAAACAAAAGAAGTTCTGATATCTTAGTCAATCATCTTGTCTTGAGTCCCTTTTTCTAGCTCTAGGCTATTGCTAGCTTAAAGGCCCTAATCCTCACATGGGTTTAATAATTATTAATGGATACGTTGGATGGAAAGTGGAAAAAGTGACAGCATCAAAGGAGATAATTTTGCGGAGGCTTTGGCAATTCGGGATGGGTTGAATTTTGAAATTGCTCTAAAATGTCCTAAGATGCATATTGAATCGGGAGTGGAGGAGATTGTGAGGAAATACGATGATGATCAAGACCCTCCCTCCGACATAGCAATAGTTATTCATGATTGCTTAGTTTTGAAGAAATAATTCAGTTCATGTGATTTTGGTTTTGTTAAACGTGAGTGTAATATGGCTACACAGTGTTATGCTCCAAAAGCCTTTTTCAATGGCATGTTTGGCCTGTGGACGTCCATTTTACCCCCATGGGATTTGCATGTCTCTGATGTTTAGGCTCCGCCTATCAGATGAATAAAATTCTTCTCACCTTTTGACAAAAAAAAAAAGAGGAAATAATTTTGTTCGTGTGATTAATTATATTAGAAAAATGATTTTCACGCTTCCTTTTTAGCCATCCACACTCCCTTTTTTTTCTTTTTATATCCACATGAATTTACAATATTGTCTTTGCATGTGTGAAGAAGTGTATTGAATAAAGGGCAAGATAGTAAATTCAAGTGGATAAAGACAAAAAAAGTGTGTGAATTATAAAAAGGGGAGTGTGAAAATCAATTCCCTTATATTAGAACATGTATAAAATACTAATTAGATTATTCATTACCAGCATGACAATATGGCAATTAGAGCAGGTGTAAAATACTAATTGTCAAAATTGACTCCCTAATAATTGTTTTTAACGGTTTTTTATTGAGGAATCTTTTTTAAGGAAAAAAAGAATTTACTGTATTAATTTTTGAAAACAAATTACAAATATTGAAAGAACACTAAGCACGAGACGTCACAACGGGATAAGAAGCAAACCATGAATGGCAAACTCCCGCGTCAAAGATTATATACCGCTAGAACCCAAATAGAAAATGTAACAAACTGGGATTGGCAAGATGCCGCTGTGTTTGGTTCGCAATTTGGATTGAAAATTTTGAATTAAAATGTAAAAATATGTGATTGGATGAGTTATTTGAAAGATGAGTGGGTCCCTCTTATTTGAGACTGAGAAGAAAAGAAAAAATAAAAAACTCACGTTTCTGTCCCACCCCAACTCATCTCTCTCTCTTCAATTACAGCTACCTATTTTGAATCTTTTTCAAACGAAAAGTCTACACTTCCCGACCCAAAAATCCCGACCGGAATCTCGACGCCACGCCGGGCCCACTCCGGCCACCGGACGGCTGATCCGAGCCGTCCAAAAATTCTAAAAAAAAATTCCGAGTGAGCCATCGCGAGAATCAAAGGCATCCGACGTGTGTAGGTGGCCAATCCAAACACTCCATTTTTTTGTGTGTATATACACACAAAAAAATGGAGTGTTTGGATCGGCCACCTAAACACGGCGGATGCCGTTAATTCTCGCACAAAAAAATGGAGTGTTTGGATCGGCCACCTAAACACGGCGGATGCCGTTAATTCTCGCATAGGCCCACTCGGAATTTTTTTTTAAAATTTTTGGACGGCTCGGATCAGCCGTCCGGTGGCCGGAGTGGGCCCGGCGTGGCGTCGAGATTCCCCCGTCGGGAACTGTAGCTTTACTCATACGAATCTCGGCTCTGCGAAAAGTCTGGCCCAACACCTCTAAAGTCAAAGAGGTCAATAACTGCCGGCCTTGGAAGTCTTTCAGCGGCCCCACATCAAAGATGGCATTCCAAAAACTACTTCCTGAAATAATAGTTTTGAATGGTGAACCGAACACGGCGAATATAAAAAGCAATAAGTCTGTTGACACAAATGATATGCACACAGATCGCTCACAGATTTTGGTATGAGATCCCCTACGGGCTTCACACGAAAAATCCAAGCCGTTCATTAAATGTAAAACAGTTTTTCAAGATCTTTCGCTTAAAATCAACTCAATCCAATACTTATAGATACTCGATCCAATCATCTTACTTTTCATTATCTTGAGATCCAAATGAAAAGTTAAATAATTGGATCGAGCCCCTATAGATATCGGATTGAGCTGATTTTTAGCGGGAACTCTTAAAAACATGTTTTACATTTAATGAACGACTCGACTTGTTTGTGTGGAACCCATAATGAACTCCACACAAAAACTATGCGCAATCTATGTACATGATCATCTGTGTGAATAGCACAGCTGTATAAAAAGTAGGGGTGGCAAATTGAACCCAGACCCATTAAGAAACCCAAACCCATCTATTAAAAAATAAACCCAACCCAACCCATTTATTAGCTGGGTCAGAATGGGTCCAACCCATCTAACCCATTTATTAGTTGGGCTTAATTGGGTTTTAATTGGGTCAACTTTAATGACCCAATAAGTCATGAGTATAACCCAACAAAAAAAGCTCCATTTATCAGTCAATACTCTCCTCCCACCTCCACACCTCGTCGCAGCCGTGCTCGCCATCACCACCTTCTCCTCCTTCAACCGGATCACCGCCAGCCGCCACCGAGCACCACCATTTCCACTACCATACACCACTGCCGCACCTCCACATCCGAACACCATCACCATCCGACCGAGCTCCGTCATCGCTCCGGATAAAATAAGCTTGAAAAAAATCTTTGAAAAATCGTTAAAATTTTCAAAACAAGCTCGGCTCGATCAAATTTTTTTGTTTTTGTTCTTTCACACCTGTACCCAACCTCCTCCCGTCCACCGGCTCAGCCATGAATAAACACCCGTAATTTCACCCGTAAGTTTGAAATTCAATGAATTGGAGGATGCTTTCAATCGAGTTGGCATGGAATTACAGACGAATGGAGGAATCTCGAGTCTTTCGAAGATCCAAGCTGAGCTAGACGATCTTGTAAACAACAAAATAGTTGGGAGTAATTCCTCCCAGCAAGAGGAGGATTTTGAAGCTTGGACCATTTGGCCAAAGCAAAACCAACTGGCAGCGCGCCAAACAGTACTTTTGAAACCGTGGAGATGGCGGCATTCTCTCTCTCTCTCTCTAAAAACGCAGAATAGTTCAAGCACACATATCTTTTCCACTTAATCGTCTCCTCCCGTTGGATTCCCGTCGAACCCTGCAATCAATTCGAAGACCCTAATAAACCCCAAAACCCAATCCCCAAAATGGGTGACCAAAATTGCTGTAAAAAACTAATTAAATGTTCGGGCCCAGTATATTGGTTGTTGCCCAGTAGGTTAAGACTGATTTTAGCACTCCATAGTGTATAAAACGAACACAAATGAAGAGAGAGTGCAAACCGAGTTCCGATCAAAATCTGCATTTTTTTTTTAAATTGCTTGAACGGAAAATCTGATCTATCCATCTTGTTCGTCTCCTCGAGACGGTTCGGATAATGGTATAATAAGCTTTCGTACGATGTCGGGTTAGATCACATGCATCGATCAAAGTTTTGAATGTGTGAACTTACCACATTCTATAATTTTTCATTTGGCATGAGATTGAGGATGAGGCGACATCACGGAGAGAGAGATGAACCAGAATCAGCAATTTTTTAGTATGTAGTATTTAATTGGGCTAATGGGCGGGTCGGGTTGGGTTTTAGATAAATGGGTTGGGTTTGGGTATGGGTAATTAGACTAATAATTAATGGGTCTAAATGGGTCAATGACCCATTAAAGACCCAACCCACTAACAACTTACCCAATTTGACCCAAACCCGCCCGTTTGCCACCCCTAATAAAAAGATACTCCAAAAAGCCCACAAAACAGCCCCCAATAACCATCCACAAAGAGATACAAACACACAAGACACAACTCCCTGTTCCCAAAGAAAAGTTACTTTATCAAAAACTTTGGATTTGGAATTCCAAACCAAATAAGGGCTTAAAGTCTCAAGACTTCTGAGTATGGTCTTCAATAAATTTTTTTTATCTCTCCACTTATTATTTTCAAAAATCTCCCTCGAAACTCTCAAACGAACAAGGTACCAGGATGACTCTTCCTACTGGTGGAACGTCTACTCCAAATAGTACTATTGTAGGATGTTGACTCTTCTTGGCACATGATTGTGATCATTTTCAAATGTAAATTGCTAATCCCCCCTCCCAGGGGGAGCACTTATGCTCCAGTATTTATTGGCTCCAGTCAGGTTCAGTTTGGACCCGTTGTGGACTCCTCTTGGGTCCACAACAATAATCGGAATCGTTCATTTTGTAGAACTCGTCAAATATGTTATCCACGCCAAAAATTAGCTTCATCGAACATCAATAGGTACATGGATGAAACAGATTTGTACATGAAAAAAGCGATGACAAAAATTAAGTTAAAATTAATAATTGTCCATTTTTTCCATGTACAAATCTGTTTCATCCATGTACCTATTAATGTTCGATGAAGCTAATTTTTGGCATGAATGACATATTCGACGAGCTCTACAAAATGAACGATTCCGATCATTGTTGTGGACCCGGGAGGGGCCCACAACGGACCCAAACTGGACCGGACTGGAGCCAATAAATACTGGAGCTGAAGTGCTCCCTCCGAGATTACCCCGCCCCCCTCCTTTCTCTCTCTCTCATTTTATGTTTTTTGTTATAAAATTTTAAATGATAATAACTTTCTTTTGACATATTTATTTAAAATAAATGTTATATTTTTGAAATTTACTCAACGAAATCTATCAAACGAACCTAATATTGATGGTGAAATAATGGAAAATGAAAAAACTATATATTTTTGTGGTAGTTTAAACCGTATAAAGAGGTTGAAAAATTAAGTGTTCCAAAATTCAATCCGTTTGAACAGGTGGAAAGATTTTAGTTTTCTGATCATTTTATTCTAAATGATTATAATTAAATTTTGACTGTAGGGCTCTCGTTGATTAACCCTAAGAAAGTTGTAAAATCAAATATCTCTTAGGGTTAATCAACGAGAGCCCTAGAGTCAAAATTTAATTATGATTATTTAGAATAAAATGATCAGAAAATTAAAATCTTTCCACCCGTTCAAACGGATTGAATTTTGGAACACTTAATTTTCCAACCTCTTTATACGGTTTAAACTACCACAAAAATATATAGTTTTTTCAATTTTCCAACCTCTTTAGTTTCGTGAGAAAAAGAAAGTCTTTTTTTTGGAATTTTTGGAATTTATAAATTCACACCATTTTAAGCTATATATATCCACCTTGTTTTTTTTTTTTTTTTGTCTTTTTGTCTTTTTGCCAACTATTAAGAAGTGGGCAGCCTAGAAAATAGGGTGAGAATATAAATCGAGTTAAGAATTTTAATTTGGTCATAAGATATTATTAGAAAAAATTTGATTACTTTTTTGTCTTTATTCAACAAATTTTTGTTTTATGTTAAATTTTTTAGATTATTTGTTTGTCTTGATGAGAGAACGTAAAATGTAAAATAATAGTATTACCAAACGCTTATTACTTAATCAGAACAAAATGGTCCTACTCCTAGCCATACTAGATAAATCGTCTAGAACCCAACAACAAAATACAACCAATTTTCACATTTGACTTGCTTGTATAAAGTTAATTCAAATTAAGAAATTGATTTTGTCACTCCCCTTTTTGTTAATACCACTTCTCTTCTCTCACAAAACAAATCATCTAATAAACACACAAATGAGGGTGACATTAACAAAACGAGAAGTGGCAAAATCACTCCCCTTCAGATTATTGGCTTATTGAGTCAATAATTCAAATTAAAGAGAGTAACTAACTCATTCCTTCAATATTGAGCTAATAGGCTCGTTCCGCTAAGATTCTTACAATTATTTTTGGCTGCTGATTTTGCATCTCTATTTTTTGTTAACATCACTCTCCTGTAAGTGTATTTTTGCACAACAAATACACTTGCAGGAGAGTGACGTTAACAAAAAAGATACTGACAAAATCATTTCCCCTATTTTTTAAGTACTTTTTCGTTTTACGAGAAATATATCAAATTTAAGTACATGCTTATTTTATTAGTAATTTGCAAAGAAAATGGTGATTTTTTTTTTAATCAAAGAAGATGGTGATTTGAGTTGGTCGTTCTTCCAAACTTTGAAGTCTTATTTGATATGGACTTGGAAAAATCAGAAAGAGAAATTTGAAGTTCTACAGAAACATACACTCTACTAGTAGTTGCCCTTTTGTTTGCGGAACCTAGGAGGAAAAATTATTCGGTTGGTCGGTTGCCTAGACCACTGACCACTTCTTTTTTTTTTTAATAACCGGATTGAGTTAACCCAAAAAAAAAAACAAAAGGGAGGTAAATGGGAAAAGAAATAAATAAAGAAAATAATTGAAAATTAAAAAAAGAAAAAAAAATTCAAACTGAATAGAAATAAAAGGAAATAAACTGGCAAAAAAAAAAAGCAAACCGAAAAGAAAAAAAGAAAAGGGAAAAAAAAAGGGCAAAACGTAAAAGAAAGAAAGAAAAGGGAGAGAGAGAGAGAGAGAAAAGGGGGGTAATATGGGAAATGGGTTGTGGGACCGGGGAGGGGGTGTGTCAGAGGGGGGAGGGGGGTGTGTCAGAGGGGGGAGTAGCAGCTATCTTTTCAAATCTCTTTTCGTTGCCGCGAAACTGAGCGTGCTCACCGGGGATGCTGCGGAGCGGTATTTTTACAAAGCGGTGTCAAGCGATCGATACGGCCGTTCATTTCGGCACAGACAATCCGGATTGAATTTAAGCGTATATAAATCTGAGCTGTCAATTGCTTGGTAAAGATCCAACAATTACCGAGATAAATAGCCAGAACAACCGCTCTACGCCCGACATTCCCATTTTGGCTAAAAAGGTCTGACCCGATCGCACTATCTTTCTTTATGATAAATTGGCAGCTTATATTAGACAACACATAAGATTTCCGGCTTCAGAGCAAGGAAGTTTTGTAGTACTACGTTTTGTTCTATTCAGTTTGCTGTTTGCTTTTTTACATAGATTTTTGTTCTATTCAGTGTAAATACGATTGCCCTTAGGCCCCGTTCTGAGAAAATATGGGAAAATCAAATTTTCGGTAACTTTTTTTGTGTTAATTATCTAGAAAGTTGTAGAACCCACAACTTCAACTTTCTTACTGAGAAACACTTTTCTGCAAAATAAATCTTGCTAAAAGAAAGAAATTCTTGTTTAATTTTCTGCAAAATTTCTTGTCGAGAACATCCAAACAGGAAAATAAATATTATTTTTCTTTACTTCACGTCACTTCACTTTTTATGGAAATCAATTTTCCGCGCAACACTCCCGTCAACTGAGCACAGCCTGAATTGGTTTCCAAAAAGAGACAGTATGAGAATATGTACAATTGATTAATTAATACAGAAGAAGAACTAAAACCATATTTTCCAAATGTGAAGTTTGAGTTTTTCTCGGGGAGTTTAAATAGTAGTTTTCATAAGTTTTTTTTTTTTTTTTGGATTAATTGTAGTTAGCTGTGGAATTGAGTGAACATTTTGAATCCAAATAGCAAAGAACTTAAATTTTGGAAGCAATTTCGGTTCATCATCAGTGGATCGATCCAAGACCGCTTGCTATGAGAAACTATAAGAGTACGTTGGTATCCGGCAAAGAGCTACACATGCAGTATTAGTACTCAAGGTGCACATAAGATGGCCGAATACCTGGTAATCAATATAAATAAATAAAAAAGCGCTACATGTGCATGAGAACTGAAAAGATTAGCTAAGAAACAAGCTAATAATCGGACAAGTGAATGTCATGCAAAAAAATAAAATAGAAGGGTCCCCCTATGAAGTTGTGTATGTACATACTATTATCGAATTTGTGACGATTTTATCCGTAAACCCTAATCTTTTACACAATTTGTTTTGGATTCTCTTGGGTTGAGCCTAGCCGACTTTGGTTGGTTAGAGTTTTTTTTTTTTTTCCTAGTGTTTAATTGTAAAATTTGGATTTTTGACCATCTAATGTTATTGGGCTTTATTTGTATTATTTAGGCTTTTAAGCCATCAATGGGCTTTGCCCATATAGGTGTGAATGAGTTTTGTCCCATCTAAGTGTATTTTCCAACCCTAGTTGGAATCCCATTTTCCCCTTCCCTCCTAAGAAAATTGTTACTTTTGCCGATAAAGAAAATATATATCCGCAAATCACATCCCGAGAAATGTCAATTGAATTGGACTAGAGACATGCCATCTCCTTTTTAACTTGAATTTGGTCGAAAGGTGGCATACAAATGGAAATTTAGTACAAAATGTTTGTTCACAAACATATGTGCCTTTAACCACCTAGGTGGTAGTCCAGTTGGTGGGAGTCACCATCTCTCTTTAACAACTGCGTAGCTTCGAGCTTCGGGAGACACATGTGTGCATGTACCCGGTGGTGCCATTTAAAGGTTTTGATTCGAACCCGTAGTTGGACCGAAGATGGGGATTTCTCGCCGCTGTGTACCAGGTGGTGCCGTGGTGACGGCCCGTCCTCCCGGACGGTAGCTATGGCTGGAACCGGACATTCCACGGCGGGTCGGGAGCCCCTATGGTCACGCCCAGGAAGGAGTTGCTACGCTGGTCGCCCCCTCCCACCCTTTTTCCCAGTAAAAAAAAAACACATGTGCCTTTTGTAGTGCTTTGATTTTTCTACTTGGACACCTTCTAGGATGAGTCATACTTTAGAAACAAAGTTTACTTCTTCTTTAACTACTTATATCAATGGGCTTTGCAAAACGAAAGTCTATTGGGCCGAACTGGGTGTTTTTCAGTTTAGGTGGCCTACTTTGTGCCAGAATTGCAGTAGGAGAGTTTGTAAGCAAACCATGTTGTTGAGGTTGAGGCTGTTGAGCCCATCAACGAGTTAAACAAACCCCTGTATTTTTTTATTTTTTTTTTGAACAGCGAAAAAAAATTTATCAACCAAAGGTTGAAAGGATGGAAAGTACAAAGCATCATAACGAAACGAAATGTGGATGCCCAATCACTCCTCCAAGTACTGGACAATACAAATGTTAGCGTAATATCAGAAAATGTTCCATTACCATGTTTTCCGAGTTTCATTAGGGGAATTTATTTTGGCACTCCCCAAATGTATAACCACGATCTCTAGAGAAGTGCCAAAATCAGTTTCATATAGGGATTGATTTTGGCACTCCCCTTTAAGAGTGCGGTTATCAATTTGGGGAGTGCCAAAATCACTCCCCTTTATTACTATGATCCTTATAATTTCATATTAGGATTGATTTCATATAATAATTCATGTTTTCTAGTTAGTCTTGGAAATTGTTATGCAAGTTTTCTTAATTTATCAAGGTTTTTTAGTCATCCAGTCTTGTATCTCCTGTATAAAATAAATGTTGGGCCTATGTTTTAGATACAATCAATGATACACATCAACCTTCGGGTACGACCGCCTTGCAGGGGTAAGTGTAACGACCCGAATTTTTACATTTCTTCAAAATAAATACATCCTCCAATACTTACAATTCCTCAAGATAAATATATATGGTGGGCCCTAAAATCCTCCAAAATGTACAGATTTTCTCAACAATCTCTAAAGCTAAATCTTTCCATTAATACTCCAACTCGGATCCCCACTAACTTGCTCCGCACCTGAAAAACATAAAAGGGACAGGGTAGTATATGCAATATGAGGACAATAAACATGGCTAGCATTAAGAATATGCTCAATAAACGAGGATAACAAATCAAGTAGGATCATTCTGATCGAACGTTTTCATTTGTAGCCTCATTCCCGGCTCATATCGTTAATATGCCAAGCACCACCCAGGTCAAAAACTCTGTATAGCCACTTGGGGCCCATAAACATTCTGGACTCCCCATAAGGCAGTCCATCGTACATCTTTCATAACTTTGTGACCCGATGGGCTTGTACATGTAACAATCTATTCCATGGCTTTCAGCCAAATACTTTCCGTGTCGCGATACAAAAGGTGACAACAATAACTGAATCAATAAGCTTAGAGATCAAAGGAGTACAAATACGTGAGAATTAAAAGAATACTCTTTGCAAAGAAATTTAGCTATGAATGTATTCCACACCACCCGATACCTTAAATGAGTATCGTTTGATATGTGAACACAACCCCAAGAATCGGCACCCTAAATTGTATGTCAACCTGACCTCAAATCACATATGATTTTCTTGCTCCAAAAGATGGATAACTCAACGGCTTTCAGGCATTCGAAAAACTCTCAGTAAAGTGGAGAAGTGTCAATTACTCGTACTCCTATGATTCTATGAAGAGGACAAGTTTCTTTCACCATTCTTAATTATGCGCATGAGCACTTATGGCCACAAAAGTGTGCCACTTGCCCATTAATTCTATACATTTACCACGTGTTCACACACTCACACAGAGCTCCCTCACCACCACCGAATGACTCTTTCATATTTTTTTTAGTCCTATATATTTATTGTCTAAATATACAACTCAAGTAAAATTACCATTTAGGAAAAATACAGGATGTTAGAGTAAGGCTGCGTACATCAACTGTGGTGGCGGGAGTCTCGTGCACTGGATTTGCTCCTTAATAATTTTTGGACCCAGTTTTAACAAAAATGTTTTCATATAAATACAAAAATTGTAGAGAGCCAAATGGGGATATGGACACAAACATTTCTGTATCCAAACGCTTCACAAGCAGCTCAAAAAAAGAAAGAGAGAGAGAAAAAGAAACAGTTCACAATCTTGACCTTTATATCTTTTGACTTGGTCCGTCTGCTGCGGGGTCGGGCGTTTGTTCGCGTGCAGCAGCAGTGATGGATCGCCACCCGATCGCAGTACGCCAAATGCACGTCGGACTGTGTGGAACCCACCTCTGAGTTCTTCACAAATGATCCCGAAGAGTTTAATTTGTTTAAAAGTACTTTTTTTTTCAAAGTTCTTGTGAAAAATCAATTCAATCGCATATTGGTTGGGCAAGATTCAATTCATTCAATTTTTCGTTCCTGAGTTTTAAAGGAGCAAAAAGTAAATGAATCGACCAAACTCCTATCGACAATTCAATTGAGTTTCACATAGACTCTAAAACAGTTTAAACAAATTGAACAACTCGGATCAGTTATGCCTAGCCAAATAGAGATATATTACCCTCCAAATAAACTTCGAGCAAAAGTCATTTAAAATATGATGGCAAATTAGCTTATTGTGCAATTAAAATAGGCTGGTGATTTTGCCACACTGTTTTTTTATTAACGCCACTCTCCTGCAAGTGTATTTTTGTGCAAAAATACACTTGCAGGGGAGTTGTATTAACAAAAAAGGGAGTGGCAAAATCATTTCCTCTTATAATATCGTAAACATATATATGTAATTGTTTACAATAGAAACTGAAGTAGTTGGTGGAGCCTTATTAATTGGGAATAAGAAAACGTGTAAGCTTTTGTCAATATTTGTATAGTACTAAATACTAATAAGTTTATATCCAGTTAATTGAAAGGGACTTGTTCCATTTTTTGACCTTTATTAGGAACAAGGAAATTTTTAGACATCTAATTATCTTGATACAGATTCAGACGCACTGTCCTTTTTTTTTTTTTTGAACGGTCAGATTTAGACACAGATTGTTGAGTATCATTTTGTTCACTCCGGCCTTGAGTGACGGCAACTTTATGTATCCACATTAGGTGAGGTGTGTTGCGGATTTCGATTCGATAATCAGCACTTCTTATTTTTGTATGGTTTGATTTGTTAGGGGAGAGTCGGGAGACCACGCAAAAATGCAGTTCAAGTAAATATCAGTAACTACTCTATCAAAAAAATTAGACTTCTAAACCCAAGAATTAGACTTTTCGACTAAGTACATCTGCTCTTGATTGAGCTGAATTTTCGGTGATTGATCTCATAACAAATCAAATCACACAAAAATACGCGGTTCTGATTACCGAATCAGAACCCACATGCAACACACCTCGCCGAATGTCGATAAAATTACCCTCACCCAAGATGAGCGTGAACAAAAAGTTGCTCTTCTAATTGTTTAACGTGTTTAGGTCTCATGTGGATTGCATGAAAGTCCCGTGCATCAAATGATTTCGAATACATATGCAGCTATTTTTTCTGCAAATACTGTATCTATATTCAAACATTTGCATAGAAACTCTTAAAAAGCACATAGTTTTTAAGAATAATAATAATTAATTTTGTCCAAACTCTAGTACTTTTTGTCGCATATTACATCACATGTACGCAACATGTGATCTCATGCAAGAATCTTCTACTATTTAGAAAGTCTCAACTGATCATATGATCATATTGCAAAGTCTTTGCTCATGGCATAATCACCATATGAGATGGAGTACGGAAAGAAAACACTTGTGGAAATGGAGAGACAGACATGGAGAGACAGACAAGACAGAAGATTGATTCTATGAATCAAGATGATGTCCACCCAAATGAAGAAACGTCATAGATACTCCTATATAGTATGAGACTTTTTATACTCCCTTTGTCCCCCCGCCCCCCGCCCCTTTTCTCTCTCTCTCTCTTTTTATTTATTTATTTATTTAATTTTAGTATTTTATTTTGGATTGTTTCTTGATAAGCGTACATAGTATCCATTTTGTAAAGTTAGTGGGTAAAATTTGGTACATTTTTCATTTTGCTCCTAAACGTAGATTCATTTTGAAAAATTTGTGAGGAAAAATATAATTAATGATGATGTTTCCATAGAAGGTGAGTAAGAAAAGTTGAGGTAAAAGTTGCTGTGAAATATATAATGATGATGTCTGCTTAATAAGTTGGAGTTACGAAGTTGGACAATTAAAAAGTAACGGAGGGAGTATTAATCTTTATAACCGATTACAAAGATTAAACGGAATGAGAGCACACCGGCATAAGACACCCAAGACCACTGAAAAAGAACGGCAAGACACCAACCAAAACAGCAATAAACCGGAGGAAAACCTAACTAATCTGATTGGTTGGTGAGTTCACTCTCTACATAATTGGCCAGAGGTTCAATTCTCGGAGTCAGTCTGCGGTAAGAAAGTAATGTTTTTTGAATCTCTCAGTCCCGATGTGGATGGTCTACTTTTTACAGGACCGGGAATGAAATTAGTTAAAGTGCACGTAAGCTAACCAAAACATCTCTGATGGTCCGGAAGAAAAGAAAAAAAAAGAAGAAAGGGTGCTACAAGTCTCCATGCGTGTTTTTTGCGTGTAAAAGTGTTGAGCTCTTTATGGATCCAATCAAAACACTCCAGCATCAAACATCACAAACAGTAGTAGTCATTGTCGAAGGGATTCAACTTGTCCGAAAGATTCGTATTTCCTTTCATTCACCAAAGGTACTTAAATTGATATCTGATTGATATTTGACCCTAAGCTGGCTTGGGACACTATATATTATAAATAGAAAATAAAAAATTCGATTTCAAATGTTAAATTTTTCTTAAAAAAAACTTCGATTTCTCACAGTTGAGCTGAGTTAAAGTCTATTCATAGGAATAAAAAAAAATGCAACGATCGATAAAATGTAGATAAAAAGGTCTCCACTCATTGCATTCGCCAACAAAATAGATTAGCAGATCAGCAAATGGTACCAAAGAAAAGTCACATATTAACAAACGGAGTTGACCTGATTTTCAGCCTACGTTATTCGGATTTCCTCTTTTTAAAAAAAGGAACTTGAAATTTTTCAGTCCATATCCGGGTTCAGGTATCGATAGTTGATTGACGGAGCTACAATTATTTTTTAGAGGTTAGAGCACGCGATGATGCTTAAACTTTGGTCCTGACAACGTGATGAAATGTCTTATAAAAATTATGCGACTCTGAATTCAATGTCTCTTGACGTAAAATTAATGGCGTAATAAAAAAATATATAACGAGGAGATGGAAAGCTACAATTATATTTTAGAGGTCCGAGCACGCGATGAAACTTAAACTTTGTTTACAAAAATGTGATGAAATGTCTTATAAAAAATTGTGTGACGCTAAGGGCATGCTTCTTGACGTAAAATGGCGTAACAAAAAATTTAGAAACTTTATAGGAATATTTAAATATCCATCCTCTTTGTTCATGCCATGTAAGAAATCATTCCACCTTTTTTTCATGCTTATGTTTTTATTCTCTTAGTGTGTGAATTATCTTACCTATTCTTTTCACTATGATATACATATATTATGTTATATTGCTTTCCTAATTTAGTGGGATTGGATTGGATTGTTTTTCCAATTTAATGGGATTGAATTGAATTATTTTCCTAATTCATTGGGATTTGGCAAATTTAAATATGATTGATTACTTTCTTTTTTTCATGGAATGTATTTGTGGAATTGATTTTTTTTAGGAATATAACATGATAAGTTGACCATATCTTTGCATGTTTTCTTCAATCTTCGAGTTGGACTAGACAACAAAAAGTCATATTTTTCATTGATCTTATTACACGGAACTTGGCTAAATTACCGTATAAAAAAAAAGAAATAACATGCCATACTCAAACCGTTACATGGTTAAATGGTTAAATTACCATGACATTACATGGTTAAAATTACCATGACGATTACAATGAGGACACGATAAATATCCCATGAAGATTACAACGTGAACACGAAAAATATCCCATGATTCGAACAAATATTTCATGGTAAACGGTTCAAATAATTTATCGAATGAAAATAACAGAGAAACATATTTCATAGTAAATGATACAAAATAATTTACCATGAAAACTAAAACCAATATAACTGCTAGCTGGCGACGAAGGGCTAAACGTTCTTGACCATGGAGGCACCAGCGGTGGAGTAGCAGACGTGGCTGATGGTGAAGAGTCCAAGGAAGAGGGATGGTTTGGACTTGAAGACATCGGAGATAAGGTGAACGGCGGCGATAGAACGGAGGACGTCGGACAACGAGTGAATCGCCATCAGTTTTGAACATGTTGATTTTGGCAAAGGCAAAGTTGAACGATAATGGCGACGGAGCATCGTTCTTTTGCGACGGTCGAGGTTTGAGTCCCAAATTTCTGTACCCATATATAACATATATATCTATGTATATATTAGGGGCACTTTTGGTATTAAAAAAATAGAGATGAAAATATAAAAGTTTAAAAAATGAAAGATAAATACTTAAGTTAAATGAGAAATAAGGATCTTCCGATTGACCCAAAAAGGGGAAAAAAAAAAAGAAAAAAAAAGAAGAGAGAAATAAGGATGGATTTAACGAGGAGGTGGACATCCAACGATGAGGTAGTACTGTTGTCACTTGTCAACATCAAAAGTCTGAGAAACTTTTGTACGAAACAGGATAAGAGTGGTGGGGGTGTCCTTCTCTGGTTTGTTTTCAATTTCCGATCATTCTCTAAGCACATTTTGATGGTTGGCTGCTTCGTTCAATTTGTAGAGCTTGACGAGAATATATATTACAATCTTGCCAAAAATTATGTTTATCGGACTTTAGTGGATATATGATCGACACACGTGAAAATTGAAGAAAAAACAAAAATTGGGTTCCGATTCAATATGTTTTTGGATCTAGTTTTTGCTTTTCTTCAACTTCGCGTGTGCCGATCATGTATCTATAAAAATCTGATGAACATTTTTTTTTTTTGATCCTCGAGTCTGATGAACATAACTTTTTGAAAAATTATTTTTCTCACCGATATCTACAAAATAAAAGGAACTGATTATCAAAGTGTGTTTGAAAAATGACCGAAAAATTAAAAGCGGACCTGAATGGGACGCCACCACCTGTCCTATCCCCGTTTTCATATGAAAGTCTATGCCTACGCGTTATGTATCTATGGGGGAATCAAAATGGGCCAATGGCGACTCCGGTCAAAAAGGCACAAATAGTTTTTCGATAAAATTCCATGTTCATTTTGTCTTTGATTATTTCCACACTCTATAAAATACTCCTACAAGAATACACTAACAAACGAGAGATTTTTGTCTGATTGCGTGAGACAATATTTGAAGGAGTCAAGCAGAACATATGGCTTAAGTGGAGAAATTTTTTTGAGGTCATTGCAGAATATTACGGGGAGACCGGAGAAGATGTTGGTGCATGCATGCTTTTTGATATATAATTCAGGTGTTCGGATCAGCAGATCAGCGTAAGCATATCTCGACAAATTTTTACATTATCAATTTCACCATTAATCGCTTGTAGGGATCCCAGTTAAATTCGACTAAAGCTCCTAAGAGATTTTGAACTTGTGATCTTAGGAATGAGCAAACCTCCAATTTCGCAAGATTTGACTACGGTGCCCAACACTTTGGGTGTGATGTTGGTGCATATATGTTATACCGATGTTGGTAATCAGTAATCTAGTCTTGACTAATATGACAGCTTATTTTTATCGGGTTATGAAATAAGCTTGAGTTAATTACTTAAAGGCTTAATTGCAAGAACACCCCCTAAAACTGTCACCTTTTGGCAACTTCACCCCCTTAAGTTTAAATTCGAGCAATTTTACTCCCCTAACTACCAAATTTGACCAACTTCCCCCCCCCCCCCCCCCCCGATTTTCTGTCCAAATTTGTTAGGGATTTTGGATGGAAAATTGGATGAAAGAGTACCAAAATACCCTTTATACACCCATTATAGACCACCCCCCCTCTCTCTCCCTCTCGAGAGAGAGAGAGAGAGAGAGAGAGAGAGAGAGAGAGAGAGAGAGCGAAAGAGTCTATAATGGGTGTATAAAGGGTATTTTGGTATGTTAAATTGCTTTTCTATCCAATTTTCCATTCAAATCCCTAACATAATTGGATGGAAAATGGGGGAGGGGTGAAGTTGCTCGAATTTAAACTTAAGGGGGTGAAGTTGCCAAAAAGTGATAGTTTAGGGGGTGTTCTTGCAATTAAGCCACCTTACTCAAATCTCTTTATTTATTTTTGGGAAATGATATTGCCACACCCTTTTTTGTTATTGCCACACCCCTGCAGTGTATTTTTTGGTGCAAAAATACACTGCAAGAGTGTGGCAATAACAAAAAAGGGTGTGGCAAAATCACCTCCCTTATTTTTGTAAGTGACTTATATTTTCTTTGGTTTTTGATGACTCAGGCTCTGTGCTCCCTAACTTTTTTTGTCTTATTCGTTTTTGTGTGTTTTGTTCGTCTTTTCTGAGATTTTGTTAGACTTGCATTATATTTTTCGGATTAATCATTTGTCTCTTGACGAGAGGAGTTTACAAAATAAAAAAAATGACTAAAAGAAAACAAAAGTTCACTAAAAACGAAAAAGAAAAAGAATACGAAACAACTTCTTTTTGGTCTAAAGTGTCGTTTTATATGAACTTTTTCGACATCAGTTCACAATTTTATATTTATATGATTCATCTTCTCGAGATGAATGATTAACCTCAAACATTACGAAGAAAATCTAAACAAAAAATTAAGAGAAATAAAAATTAGCAAAAAAAATTTTAGACAAGAATTTAAAAAGAATGGAGCTTCAAGGTGTCCCTGTCATTGTGTAAAAACACATCGACTAATACATAAAGACCACTCCAACTTTCTACTGGCAATGGACTATTTAAATTTGGGATAAAGCATCTTATGAACTAACCCCACAAGAATGGATAACACTTATCTATATGGACTAAGTCGCATTTTTGTTATTTCTAGTGGAAACAAGTGGTATTTAGACATTAGTTTGAAGATTTAAAAAAAATATGGTGTCAACTCACCCTAAGTAATTCGAATTTGAGTTCCCTGGTTCAACGGCTATTCTATTTGTTTTGGTTGTTGTTGTTTTAACATAAATATACTAAAAAAAATACATCATTTGATATTCGATTAAGGTGATTTTTGACATGTTCCATTGTCTCAAATGATTCAATAATAAAATGATTTGATCATGAAAAGGGACCCCAAAAATCCAACGGTACGGTCCAATCCCAGAAAAGATATACTCCAGGTGAGGTGAGAAACTGGACCGGACAAAAATACTCAATTTTGTGGCAAACAATTGTTTAATCTCAGTGTCACATAATTATGAAAACTCTGTATGAATAATCTAGTAATAATTGTTTTTATTTTTATAGATTTCTACCTTTTGAAAAAGAAACAAAGACATCGTCCCAAGACAAGGCAGGGAGAAGGTAAACTCCAAGAAATTATTCTTTGCTGTTTAGGATGGCTTTTTGGCTTTTCTTGTTGTTTTGGTTCGAATCTTGCCGTCCTTTTTCGGTCTTGGATGGCTTTCTGTCGGTGTGCCATTACTCTGTTTAATCTCTGTAATCTTTTGCATTGATTAATAATCTTTTTGCTACGGAAAAAAAAAACTCCAAGAAATTTGGTCAACTGATTATGAGAAAGCAATAAGTGATTCTCTATGAGGTTATAGGTTTTATTCCAATAGAAGTCAAACATTCCAAACATTGGGTTTACGAAGGTCATGTCCTGTCGTTACTTTCAAGATCCCAGAATTAGTTGAAATACGTGCAAATTTGCCCGGACATCCGGTCATAAAAAGCAAAGAAGGGAGTCTGTTCTTTCACAAGTTTATGACCATCCATTACTCCATTCGGATAAAAAATAAATAAATTCCATTACTCCATTAATTGGGTATATTTCACTAACACCCTTGAGGTTTGGCTTAATGACGAATATCCCTGTCTTATTTGAAATTACAATGAACTCCTTGTGGTTTCTATGTGCATTTCACCAACTTTCCAAATCGACAATAGTTTGTCGGAACACATGATGAAGATTCACTCGTTCCGACAATAAAAAAGAATAAGAGACTATCAAGTCTCTCTTATTTTGAAATAAAACAACTTTTTTTACCAAGGAGTTGTTGGCATCATAAAGGGTAAAATTTATTAAGGAATTATTTATCTTTTATTGCTTGAAAGAACCTTCTTCTTTTTTTGCGCATAAATGACAAATTTATTACATATTTGAATAGATGAGATCTTTTTATTATTTATTCTATGATTAAAAGGGTAAATTCATCAATACACGACACTTGTGGCTAATTCCATCCCGTATTTCGTCAAACAATTCGTGATTGGGTGCTAGTGAAATGAACATTGAAACCGACAAACCGCATGGGGTTTATAATCATTTTTCATAGCTGACAGGAAAAATCTGTCATTAAAGCAAATCTCAGGGATGTCAGTAAAAATTTTCCAATTTTTTTTTTTCCCCCACAAACCTACTTTTATTCCCATCTGATCGATCCAATAATAACGACGTATACATAACTGCCAAAACCGACCCCCCTGCCTTTACACCTTTCATTTTCTTCTTCTTCCCAGAGAACTCTCTCTCTCTCTCTCTCTCCAATTGCAACTTTTGCTTCTCTCTCTCTCTCTCTCTCTCTAGAAAATCAGCATCAATTATGCCGGCGACGGACAACCAAGGTTCGTTCCTGAACCGCATCAGCATCCGCCGCAACCAGGTGGTCTCCATGGACAACAACCACGAGCAGGAGCTGGAGGACCTCGACCTCTTCCAGAAACACGTCGCCGACCGCTTCTCCGACCTCCTCCAGCAACCCCCCTCCCCTTCCTCCCCGTCTCTCTCCTCCCCCTCTCTCTCCTCGTCCCCCCTCCTCTCCATCGCCTGGCTCCGCAACCTCCTCGACGCCTTCCTCTGCTGCGAGGCCGAGTTCAAGGCTGTCCTCGTCATGGGCCGCGACCCGGCCCAGTTCGCCAAACCCCCCCTGGACCGCCTCATCCCCGACCTCCTTGACCGCGGCGTCAAGGCCTTGGACATCTGCAATGCCGTCACCCACGGCCTCGACCTCGTCCGGACCTGGCAGAGCCTCGCCCAAATCGCCGTCACCGCCCTCAACCAAAGCCCGATCACGGAAGGCCACGTCAAGCGCGCCAAGAAAGCCCTCACCTCGCTCTTAACCTCCATGGCCTACGACGACAAGGAAAATAACAGTAACAACAGTAATAGTAACAATCACCACGGGAAATCCACGGAGAGGAATTGGTCCTTCGGACGCTCGAAAAAAGCCGCCGTGGCCGGAGGCGGGAAATGGAGCGTGGCGAGGTCGTGGTCCGCGGCGAAACAGGTATTGTTAGATTGTTAGCCATCAGCCCATCTTAAAAACTTAAAGCTGTTAGATAGAGGCTGACTTGATTATTTATACGGAGTATTTTCAAAAATTGATCTACAAGCTTAAGCGGTTAGAAAGAGGCTGATTTTATTATTTATATTCTCAACAGGTGCAGGCGATGTCAGCCAATCTGGTGGCGCCACGGGGAGGCGAGCCGACTGGGTTGGCCTTGCCGGTTTATATTATAAGTACGGTTTTGGTTTTCGTGGCGTGGGCGTTGGTGGCGGCGGTGCCGTGCCAGGAGAGGGCCGGGCTGACGGCGCATTTTCCGGTCCAGAAGAATCTGAGCTGGGCTGGGCCGGTGATCGGGTTGCAGGAGAAGATCGGGGAGGAGTGGAAGAAGAAGGAGAAGAAAGGGTGTTGTGGGTTGCTGGAGGAGGTGCAGAGGATGGAGAGGGTTTCTTTATCGCTGGTTGAATTCGCAGAGTCTTTTAAGTTTCCGGTGGGGGAGGAGGCAGCGGAGGAGGTTGCGGGGATGGTGGCAGAGATGGCGGAGGTTTGCCGGAGGATGGAGGAGGGTTTGGTGCCGTTGCAGTTACAAGTGAGGGAGGTGTTTCATAGGATTGTGAGGAGCAGGGCTGAGGTGCTTGACGTGCTTGAGCAAGTTGGTAAATTGAACACTCCAATTTCATATTGAATTGGGTAATTGCTCTTTGTACATATAGAGCAAAGGGGTTGGATTTATTTTCCAAATTTGAGTTGTGGTAATTGCTCTTTGTACATATAGAGCTAATGGATCTGATTTATTTTGCGATTTTTGTTAGTTGTTTTTGAAGTTTGTAGTTTCTAGGGCGTCATGTGGCAAACGGGTAAAATGGAGCCTACATCACATCTAGAGAAGTAGAACAACTTAAGCCATGAAGATGGTCTGAAGCATTCACTGCATTTTTTGTTAATTGTAATCTTGTTCTGTTTTGTTATGTATTTATTAAAAGAAAACCACAAGCCTTTTAAGTTCTTTCTCTTTTGTATAAAATGTACATAGCAGCTTCCATTGCACATAAAGTTGAATTATGTTACGGCAATGGGTCTGCATTCATATAGGGCAAATGGGTCTGACTTATTTTGCAATTTTGTTTTGTTGTTTCATTGTTTCTAGTATCTAGGGCTTCATCTGTCCATGGGTGTTAAAGAAATGGTGTAAAATTGGAGCCTACATCATATATATATATATATATATATATATATATAGATGGATGGATTGTTTTCAGAGAGGTAGAGATCTTAAGCCATGAAGATGGTTTGAAGCATTCACCGCATTGTTGCTATATGTAATCTTGTTTTGTTGTGTTATGTATAGTGTTCTGTTAAAAGCACAAGCCTTTTCTTTTCTTTTCTTTGAAGAAAATGTACATAGTAACATAGCTTCGTTGCACTGAAAGCTGAATTATGTAATGACATTTATTGGAGAAAAATGATTTGTAGAACTGCATTGCAGCCCGTTCTGATGTTTGTTTAACGTTTAAAGCAAATGTTCAAGTTTGTGAATTGGTTACTGGAAATTATAAAGGTGGCTTATTATGTTTTTTGTCTTTCCTTGTTCTTTTATCTTTTCGGTTTGGCATATGAAGTGATATAGAACTGTCTAGATGTTATTTAAATGATCACTGGAGTACTAGGTTTGCTCCTTTTTTATTGGTTCATGGATATATTCTATTCATTTCAGGTCCCACTTGCCCCAATTTGTTTGGATGAGCCTAACCACAGTACTTTATATAATCCACAAAATGGTTCTACATGAAATTTGTTTGCTAAGTTTTTCTTATTGACGAGTTACATTAAGGTATACACCTTTGTCGTCCTTTCATTAATACACAGCCAAAACAGTTTTGTCGAGTTATCTATATTTGTATTTAGATGCCTCAGCATGTGGCTCAAACTTTTGGACTTTGGAGTGTCTCTGTTTGAGTTTCTGATATGCTACATAGTTAACGGTCTCCTCAGGTAATTCTGAAGGTAAAATTGCTTAAAAACTATTGTAAGCGGAAGACTTCTGCATCATGCATAGATTTGATAGTGCATCAATTGTATTTCTTTCAAGGCCTAAAGCTGTGTCTAGCCAAACTGAACATGATTGGCTACTTGAATATATGTATTGGTTTGGGTGGGACTGAGAGCAACATTGAAACAAAAGCCATGAGCCCCTTGTCAAGGCAGCATTTTGTCACTTTCAGTAGATGATGCCTTTGTGTTGCAAGATACAATTTAACCCTTCTCAACACAGATAGAGATAGGATGTTTGCCCTTTTGTTGTTTGTTGGTAAAACAAATTGATTTACTTGAACGGAGAATCTCAAGCATTCAAGCTCCAAAGTATATCTTCCCACAGGTTGCAGAAAGAAAGATACTACAAAATTTTACCCAAATTTTCTCTGCTAGTTGAAAGATCTCGAAATTTCAGGTTTATGGTCAGTGCTGAACAAGTTGCCCTGGATTTTTGCTATTGAAGACATAGCAGCACTCAGATAAAGAAGCAATTCCTTTGCTGCTGATCTCATTTTCCTTTGTGGGAAATTTCTTTGCATCTTGTGGTTCATTCTACACAGATGTATGGAAGGGTTGACCATGCTTGTCATCTGTGCAGCGTTGTTTAAACCCTTACTTGGCACAAAACGCACACGTACACTGGAATCTTTGAATTAGTAATTTCAAGTTTCAAATAACACTCTCACCATTGTTGCTAGTTCCGTTGATGACACTTTCTTGTTGATGATTTGTTTCCCTACATGATGGCCAGATACAGCAATCTCCCCACAATTTCAATTCAAGCGTCTCTGAGAACGAAGAAAGCTCAGGGAAAGTGTAGTGTCCGTTTTGTGGGGACAACGGTAAGTGCTTTGCGTCACATTCATGGAATTATAACTGATTATTTCCGTACATCGTATCCTCTCTTTGGCACCCATCTCTTAATGAGCAGTTGGGAACACTGTTGAAATTGGACATTCTGATCCTAGGATGCCACTTTGTAGATAGATTCTGGTAATGTAATCCGCTAAAGCCACTTTTTTCACAGTAAAATCTCCTTCAAGCCTAACATCGTCTTCGGCTGCATGTGCTGAACTTGTTTACTTAGTACTTTTTGGTATGAATTTTTGCCCAAAGGAAATGATGAGTACAACCTGTGCACACAGGGGGTGGGGGATGTGTGGGTTTGGAAGTACCTCAGATCATCTGGACGTTCTGGGGTATCGTATTATTTAGTGGTTGGAAACACCAACATCCTGTAAGAATGTTTGCAAAATGGGGGAGATTGAAAACTTTCATGTAAAACCTGAGAAGTGTTTGTCGAGACATAAATGTACTAATAGAAGTCAAGTGTCAGATCAGATGAAATTTCTGAAGTTACTAGCATTCTTGTATAGTTAGCAAAGTTTGTGAAAGTAGAAGTGAAACACGATGTCTGAAATTTGGGCACGAATACTAGGTATTAGATTAACTTGACGCAGCATTTTAGGAACATTACATGCCAAATGCTCAGTGAGTAAGAGACTAGTTCTACTATGCATGGTATGACAGATAGCTAGAGAAAACCGAATCATAATAGAAAACCTGAAATGCCAGAGATGAGGATTCACCATGAACATTTGCTACGTTGGACAAGGTTTGGCAAAACATGTTGTTGGGTGAGAAATGAATCAAAGGGATTCACCCGGAACTGATAATTGCTGCGCGATCTAAATGTCTTTTATTTGTATTACATTTCTTACTGACCAGTCTCTATGTTGGTTAAGAAATTGAAACTTTTATTTACTGATGACTAGGCCAAATGCCAGAAAGCCTTTTGACGCCCCTCCTATGTTTTAGCAAGTCATGTGCTCTTTTCTTGGTACATATAACGCATATGTTGATAGTTCACTTCGCATATCCAGCAGGGAGTATTGTCAAGCTCATGTGTTCATCTACAGGAATCGAACACTAGGACCCCTGAGCTCATCCACATACGTCGGGGCCCTAGTGTTGGATTTTCCCCCATTTTTGAGAGACAGGCCCCATTGAGAGTAACCCATGGACCCAAGATCAGCTGCCGACAACCCTAGTATTAGGCACCAAATTTAGTGCCGGATTTGGCCATCCAATCGCCAGAGAATGCATTGAAATAATTTCCCTCTTCTGCTCTCTCTATATATGCTTGTATTGACTGAGAGATGCGTGGAAAAGAGAGTGAAAACCAGAGGGTGATAGAGTTTGAAGAGTTTCCTCGTATAACTTTAGTTTTCCGAATAGTGAAAACCGATAGTCTTTCCGTTGATGTACCCATAACGAAGGGGAAACCGCATATATCTCTATGTTTGTGTCTCTCGATTGTGCATGTGTGATCCCCAATTGCCGATCAAAAAAACATGTGTGATCCCCGATCCCCTATCCTCCAAAGAGTATGTTTAGCCCCTACAGTCGGAAAATTTGTTCAATGCTCTTGGAATATTGCCACGTGGTGCCTAAACTCTCTCCATCACACATTTATGTGGTTTGGACTACAAAATGTATGGAGCCCACATAAATGTGTGATGGAGAGATAGTTGGGGCATCGCCTGGTAATGCCCCTGGGGCCTAGGGCATTGAATAATCACTCGTTCCAGAGACTTGAACCCCAGCATTGAACTCCACGTATACTTGTTTGTGTCTCTTGATTAGGCTTTGTTCTCTTGGTTTGGGTTCCTAGAACCTCCGTCTCTCTTTCTGCACAGTTCAAAATTTTCTCTCCACTTACCACCCCGGTCTTCCTATCTACTCCAAAACCTCTTTCAACTCATTACTCCAAAACCTCCTTCAAAACCTATACCAAACAACCCCTTGTGCAGATGGTGGTGGAGTCATGTACCGATGTACTCCAGTTGCATATGCTAGCACATCTTTCTCTTCCTTATCTTCTTCGTTTTTTGAGAATTTCTGAAGTTGACTTGTCTTTGCCTTTTCCATCATTCAAGTACCTCATCATATAATTTCAAGTAAGGATTGTCAAAGTTGTGGAGGACTAGTGTGTTTCAGTTTACTCCCTTAAAAAAATAAGTACTTATTTTGTAATTTTTAAACTTAAAAATAATAGGCTTACTGAAATAAAAAAAATATGTCATATGGATCTTATAGATCTCGACAAATTTTGCCAAGAAAAAAAAAATGAAAATTTATTTTCGTAAACCCACTTAAAAATAGGTCCTTATTTTTTTTAATATTTATTTGAGAAAGTGGAACGGACTGAAGTCAATTTTCTGCTTTATAAGCTCAAGTACCTATAATTAATCAATGCAAGCAAGTTGGCCCTCTACGGCGACTCTTTGTTAGATCTTATTAGCCAAAACAGTAAGAAGAAAGTGAGTTTTGAAGTTCTAAATTATCTTGGTGACGAATTACGCTTCCACAAGTCTTACCCTGTGACAAATTCGTTTTAAATCGATTTCGTTTTCTAGGTGCAATTAGTACTTCTGATCAGATCAGATCAGATCATGAGCTCGATCCATTTCGCAGATTTTGACATCGTGTTTCGAGCAAGATATCCATCGGCTTTCATTCGGGCCGAAACAGAAAATCCGCTATGTTAGCGTAGTCACGATAGCAATAGTCTTATGCACGATAGCATACTCACGATGTTTTTCATATACGCGCACAATACCAACGAAAGGGTAATTGTTTTGGGTCTTCTTTTGTTGCAAAAAAAAATACAAGAGTTGACGGACGACAAAGCTTAGTTACATAAGTTGGAATATACCAAGAATTCCAATGGTGGCGGGATTGTAGTATTTAGTCGGAAATCTAAAAATTTCCCCTATCGTAATAGTAGCATTTTTCTGATTCGTTACGGAGGCGGCCGAACCAACTAGCCACCCCGGGCTCCGTTGCCTATTTACCTTCAGTGGCTAAAGAGCGCTGCTAATTGCACATATCACGTGCACAGATTTTGTGCACCAGATCACAGTGTGGGTTCCATTACTGGTCTCATACAAACGATCCGAGCCGTTCATCAAATGCAAAGCATTTTTTCAACGGTTTTGAAAAAAATTAGCTCGATCGGATATATACCTACAGGTACTCGAACCAATTATATAACTTTTCATTATCCAATATGTATAAGTATCGGATTAAGTTAATATTTCTCGGGGACTGTTAGGAAAATTATTTTACATTCAATGAATGCCACGAATCAATATTAAAAGTGGGCCCCATGAGTGGAGAAAATATGTGCTGATTTCCTTTTCACATGAAAGTGGGCCTGGACGAGGATTTCAGGGTGGGACTGCCCACCTATCGAAAAACCAACTTTTTTAATACCTGTCTACTCGAAGCAAGGGGCCACAGATTGGAAGTCTTACACATTTCGTCCCAATCTGTCAAATTACGGTGTACCCAAATCGTAACATGTTCCGTCTTCTCCAAACTAATGTTATAGTATCATTGAATAATTAATGTTATAGGAGTACCATTGAGTAGTTAATTACGCAAGGGAACGCCGTAAGAAATGTGATTTTGAAAATGTTACGCACAATGTGGTAAAAATGTTACGCATGATATGATGAAAATATTACGTCTTTTTTTTTTTTTTTTTTGGGTAAATGTTACATCAATTGTGGTTCTTGTTACACCATTCATGGTTTTTTTTTTTTTGTTATGCCTTCTTAAGGTAAATATAATAATGTTACAAAAAAAAAATAATGTTTTATCCGGTTGGAATAGAACGAGGAACAAAAGAATGAGAACGGAAAAAGTATGTCATTGAGTGATTAACGTTACAAGGGGATACGGTATCTCTCTGACAACAGGGGGTGGTACCATAGATGCTCCTCCCTTAATCTTAATCCTCGTCTATGCACTATATAAAAGACAAAAACAAGAAAAACAAAAATAGCGACGGCCTTGAGTTGTTTATTCTGAGATTAAATTTGTTCCCTCACCTTAGAAGACAACTTTATCCAAATTTGGTGACCTATGTTAAAGGTTTTGTTTCGATAATCAAAAAATCTGTCATTTCATATGAATTTTGCTCTATGTAGTTTTATGACTCTCGCTCTCGCGGTTGATTTATCTATATGTCTAGTCAAGAAGTTTCATACGTATGAAAATTATGTTGGGCTGTCTTTTCTCATTCATGTTTGTATACAATGAATACTTGTATACATGTTCCTTTCGGCTCTCCCAACCCAGGATCTTCAGCATAGCCTCGCGGCTCGCCTCCCGCACTCCCGCTTTCGCTCCCTCTCCTGTTCCTGAGTGCAATTTCGTTCACCCTCCTTAAAAGAGGGTGATCATTACCCTCCATCTTATTGGTTGAAATGGTGTGGATCCCATCACAAAGTGATATTATGCTTACCATGCAATACACTTTTTGATAAGTATGATATCACTTTGTAGTGGGATCCACTCCATTTCAACCAATAAAAAGGAGGGTAATGTTCACCATCTTAAGAGGAGGGTGAACAAAACTCAACTCCCTGTTGTTCCTGCTTCGTGCAGCTAAGATTAAAGACAACTCAATTAAATTTGTCAAGTAGTAGTAGACGGACGTGGATAATGCACTTGACTCTATATATCTTGTCATTACAAAGTAAAAATAATTTCTTCTTTCAAACAAACATCACTCAGAAAAAAATAGAATGATGATTTTGGTCTTTTGGATTGGCCTTCCTCCACGGTGCAACTACTTTTCCTAAATGGATTAGAAAAATATATACACCATGCCCACTATTATACGATTTCTAAACGTCCACCATGTCACTATCATACGAATTCTTAAATACAAAACCACAACGATTTTACCTACATTTCTACTCATGTTTTAGGTTATGTTTTAGGTTATCAACCCTCACAAATAGTACTCCGTTTCTTACCCATTTGTCCATAAAGAGAGCAAAGAGAGACGAAACCCTCCGGAGAGAATGGGAGATGCAGCCAAGCACCCCGTGCCTAGCACGTGCTGGGCGACCAATCTGGCCGCTCATCTCAGCATGGACGACTTGGATCTAATCTGAGTGGATAAAGATCTGAGCCGTCCGTTGCTCGGATTAAAAATTCGAACTGTCGATTATCGAGATGAACGGCCGGATCGTCTGCTCGGCACAAGAAATAAAACTACACGTATAGATCTAGCTCCCATATTACTATTGTTATTAAAATTGGCTTTGAAAATTGATGTTGAAACTTGAACATACAATGACATCATCATGGAATGGATCTCGGGTAGCTGCGGCATCTCAAGGCGTAGCGGCCTTGCTGTGCTCTCAAAACAGACATCAATTATTCGAAGCTCGAAAATCTGATCTGAACCGTTTATGTAAGTAGAATACATCAAACCGGAAAATCAAGTTGATCAGGAAATAGAAATCACGTGTGTCTTGCACCAAATCAAATTTGTCAATCATTTCTACGAGACTAATGTGATTTGGTCATTGGGCTATCGATGCCAGTTTAACCCGATTTCCCATATCCTCGATCTGCTTGAATAATTTTACGAAATAAACGGATCAAAACACACTTTCATGGTTGAGATGATACCCGTTTACGAAGCGTAGCATGCTATTGTGCCTACTGATCAGCTCCTCCCACACGAAACCCCAATACCCACCACTAATTAAAACACAGTAATTTTTGTATTGTAAACGAGGCTATATTCTTTGAACTGATACAACCAGAAATATGTTATTGGTCAACATTTAAAAAACACTACCTACCTACCTACCTTTAGGGACTATGAGAATTATAGGACTTCGTCTTTAGTTTCCACCTGTTCCTTACTAGAAACAACCTCTCTCTCTCTCTCTCTCTCTCTCTAGTTGTCCGGTTTTCTTGACTCTAGGACTATGAGAATTATAGGACTATGAGAATTATTGGGCTTTCTCTCCTTGTTCAACAACGAATTCTCCTCATCTGCTTCGCCTTCTCTCTCGTCACATTTGTACTTAACAATCCAGGAATCCATTGATTCTTCACAAGTCTGATCAAATCCTGGTCACTACTCTCTCAGCCTTTTGGACAACAAGATGGTAAAATTTCTCTCTCTCTATCTCTCTCTCTCTCTCTCTCTCTTAATATCAGTTGTCGTGGAAATTATCAAAGGATCACAAATCTTGTGGTTTGTTCTGTTTCATGACCGTTTGACGGATTCCTAATTCATGCTTTTCATTTTTCAATTTCTACTGCCTGTGATGTAGATTTCGTGTTTCCTCTTTACTTTGGAGATCATACAAGTCGAAAATCCCGAAAAAGTTTCTTTCTTCTGCTCTGTTTTTCTCGAATATGCTCGTATGCATACATACATACGCATTCATGAGTTCAAACGTGCGTCTGTAGTCATTTTGTCTGAACGTTTGAACTCATGAATCATGAGTTGTTTTTCGGACCTACTAGATTAAATCAGGCAAACCTCGTTATTCGATTGGCTCAATCATAATTCACCATCAATTATTTTTTCGGTGCTTTTCGAAAAACGGATACTAAATAGGATATTATCTGTCCTTTTGTTGCAGAAATATGTAGTACAATTGGACATACAAGATGACAAAGGAAAGCAAAAGGCCATGAGAGCAGTTTCTTGCCTTCCAGGTATTTCTTTGATCGATGGGTCTTTCCCACTTTCTTTCCACTATATTCCTTTCTTGAACCGATTTGTCGTGCTCAAATTCAGATACAAATATGTCCGGAATCATCCAATTTACGCCGGTATCTCATTATTCTTCGAAACTCAAGTGCATCGAATGGTTTCATACAAAAGATGCATCGCAATGTGTGCTCGAAAGTCTGTGTGCCGTTTTGTATTTCACAACTTAAGAACTCTGTTTTGTGATTCCCAATTGTTAATATTTCAGGAATCCAATCGATCTCCGTGGACATGAAGGACAAGAAACTAACTGTGATCGGAAACGTTGACCCGGCCCATCTAGTCTGCAAGTTGAGAAAATGCGGCCAAGCGTGTATACTATCGGTCGGGCTGGATTCGAAGGAGGAGGAGAAGAAGAAGAAAGAAGAAGAAGAGAAGAAGAAGAAGGAAAAAGCAGAAAAGAAGAAGAAAGAAGAAGAAGAACTAAAAAAACGGTGGAAAGCCTATAAAAAGTGTTACATTCCTTCTTGCCCACGTCCTTATTGCCCGCCTCCTTCTTGCCCGCCTCCTTATTGCTCGCCCCCTTATTGCCCGCCCCCGCCGCCTCCATGCTACCGTGCAATAAGTTGTGAGGAGAACCCAAATTTTTGTGTTATAATGTAAGTAATTAGAGAAGATGTTCTTTACAGAGGTTTCCGTGAAAATGAGTTTATGGATGTGAATCTCACTCGTCCAAAGTGTTATGAGCGGTCGCGACTGGTTAAAGAACTTGTTCACAGCTCTCCGCCGTGAACAAGTTTTTCTCTCAAGTAATTAATGTATAAAGGGATGAACAACCCATAATTACATCATTAATTAGGAGTTTTATTTGAATTGTGGATGGAATTTGAGTCAATTTCCAAAAAGCCAAGGGAGATGAGTATGAATAACAGAGGATAAGATATGCTTCCTTGTTATACATGCAGTTATTAGTGTTTATTTCTAGATGATTCTTCTTGTTCTCTTTGTTCCCGTTTCAGATTCTCGCACTTACAAATTTTATTACAGTAACTTGATATATTTTTGAAAGACGTAATCCTGCCCATACGCATGCACGCGACTTATGTGATTTAGCTTGGGAGTATAATAACCTAATCTCTGTACACCGTACTAGGGTTGGTTTATGTTGGTTACCGAAGAGGTGGAGGAAAGTAACAGAGAAGAAATGAATGGCATCAGACATATCTCTTTGATAAAGAGTTGCCTAAAAAGGTGAACAAAAAGAATGGTGGCAATAACGACGGCCTCAACATTTGAAATTAAAGTTGTGAATATATATATATATATATATATATGGGTGGTTCAAGGGACACCCAAAAAAACACCTAAAAACACCTCATAGTTCCCGACCATATTTTGATGATCCGAGCCGCTCAATGTGATCGGAACGTGATTTTAAGGGTACCCGCGAGAAATCAGCAAAAAAAAAAAAAACCGGAAAAGACTTGATCTGAGCAGTTTTATCTTAGATTTAATGAACGGTTCAATTAAAAACCGTTTAAAACGAGCACTTTCCAATTATATTTTTTGTTAGTTTCTCATAGGCACCCTTAAAATCACATTCTGCACATATTGAACGGTTCGAATCTTAAAAATTTGATCGAGAACTATGAGAAAAATATCCACCATGTCACTATATACGAATTCTTAAATACAAAACCACAACAATTTTATCTACACTTCTACTCATGTTTTAGGTTATCAACCATCACAAATAGTACTACGTTTCTTACCCATTTGTCCATAAAGAGAGCAAAAAGAGACGAAACCCTCCGGAGAATGGGAGATGCTGCCAAGCAGTGCTTGGCAGAGGTACTGGGTGATCGATCCTGCTGCTCATCTCAGCATGGACGACTTGGATCTAATCTGAGTGGATAAAGATCTGAGCCGTCCGTTGCTCTAATTAAAAATCCGAGCCGTCGATTATCGAGATGAACGGCCGGATCGGTCGCTCGGCGCAAGAAATAAGACTACACATATAGATCTAGCTCCCATATTACTATTGTTATTAAAATTGGCTTTGAAAATTGATGTTGAAACTTGAACATACAATGACATCATCATGGGACGGATCTCGGGTAGCTGCGGCATCTCAAGTCGTAGCGGCCTTGCTGTGCTCTCAAAACAGACATCAATTATTCCAAGCTCGAAAATCTGATCTGAACCTTTTATGTTTCAGTACTTATCGAAGTGGAATACATCAACCGGAAAATCAAGTTGATCAGGAAATAGAAATCGCGTGTGTCTTGCACCAAATCAAATTTGTCAATCATTTCTACAAGACTAATGTAATTTGGTCACTGGGCTATCAATGCCAGTTTAACCCGATTTCTCATATCCTCGATCTGCTTGAATAATTTTACAAAATAAACGGATCAGAACACACTTTTATGGTTGAGATGATACCCATTTACGAAGCGTAGCATGCTATTGTGCCTACTGATCAGCTCCTCACACGTAACCCCAATACCCACCACCAATTAAAACACAGTAATTTTTGTACTGAAAACGAGACTAGATTCTTTGAACTGATACAAGACTAGAAATATGTTGTCGGTCAACATTTTAAATAACACTACCTAACTACCTTTAGGGACTAAATACTTGTTCTGACTCTAGGACTATGAGAATTATAGGACTTCGTCCTCAGTTTCGACTTGTTCCTTCCTAGAAACAACCTCTCTCTCTCTCTCTCTCTCTCTCTCTCTCTCTCTCTCTCTCTCTCTGTGACCAGTTTTTTTGAGACATTTTTAAATGCCCATTGGGCTTTCTCTCCTTGTTCAACAACGAATTCTCCTAATCTTCTTCCCCTTCTTTCTCATCACATTTGTACTCACAATCTAGGAATCCATTGATTCTTCACAAGTCTGATCAAATCCTGGTCACTACTCTCTCAGCCTTTTGGACAACAAGATGGTAAAATTTCTCTCTCTCTATCTCTCTCTCTCTCTTAATATCAGTTGTCATGGAAATTATCAAAGGATCACAAATCTTGTGGTTTGTTCTGCTGCATGACCGTTTGACGGATTCCTAATTCATGCTTTTCATTTTTCAATTTCTTCTGCCCGTGATGTAGATTTCGTGTTTCCTCTTACTTTGGAGATCATACAAGTCGAAAATCCCGAAAAAGTTTCTTTCTTCTGCTCTGCTTTTCTCGAATATGCTCGTATGCATACGTACGCATTCATGAGTTCAAACGTACGTCTGTATTCATTTTGTCTGTACGTTTGAACTCATGAATCATGAGTTGTTTTTCGGAACTAGTAGATTAAATTAGGCAAACGTTATTCGATTGGCTCAATCATAATTCACCATCAATTATTTTTTCGGTGCTTTTCGAAAAACGGATACTAAATAGGATATTGTCCGTCTTTTTGTTGCAGAAAATTGTTGTACAATTGGACATACACAATGACAAAGGAAAGCAAAAGGCCATGAGAGCAGTTTCTAGCCTTCCAGGTATTTCTTTGATCAATGGGAGACCCACTTTCTTTCCTCTAGATTCCTTTCTTGAACCGATTTGTCGTGCTCAGATTCAGATACAAATATGTCCGGAATCATCCAATTTACGCCGGTATCTCATTATTCTTGGAAACTCAAGTGCACCAAATGGTTTGGTACAAAAGATGTATCGCAATGTGTGCTCGAAAGTCTGTGTGCCGTTTTGTACTTCACAACTTAAGAACTCCGTTTTGTGATTCCCAATTGTTAATATTTCAGGAATCGAATCGATCTCCGTGGACATGAAGGACAAGAAACTAACTGTGATCGGAAACGTTGACCCGGCCCATCTAGTCTGCAAGTTGAGAAAATGCGGCCACGCGAGTATACTATCGGTCGGGCCGGATCCGAAGGAGGAGGAGAAGAAGAAGAAAGAAGCAGAAGAGAAGAAGAAGAAGGAAGAAGCAGAAAAGAAGAAGAAGGAAGAAGAAGAACAAAAAAAACGGTGTGCAGAGCTTGCGGCCGCCTATGATAAGTGTTACATTCCTTATTGCCCGCCTCCTTATTGCCAGCCTCCTTATTGCCCGCCCCCGCCGCCTCCATGCTACCGTGCAATAAGTTGTGAGGAGACCCCAAATCCTCCTTGTGTTATAATGTAAGTAATTAGAAAAGATCTTCTTTACGGAGGTTTCCGTGAAAATGAGTTTACGGATGTGAATCTCACCCATTCAAAGTGATTTGGACGGCCGTGACTGGTTTTTGCCGTAAAGAACTTGTTCATAGCTCCACCGTGAACAAGTTTTTCTCTCAAGTAATTAGTGTATAAAGGGATGAACAACCCATAATTGCATCATTAATTAGGAGTTTTATTTGAATTGGGGATGGAATTTGAGTCAATTTCCAAAAACCCATGAGAGATGAGTATGAATAACAGAGGATAAGATATGCTTCCTTGTTATACAGTTATTAGTGTTGATTTCTAGATGATTCTTCTTGTTCTCTTTGTTCCCGTTTCAGATTCTCGCACTTACAAATTTTATTACAGTAACTTGATATATTTTTGAAAGACGTAATCCTGCCCATACGCATGCACGCGACTTACGTGATTTAGCTTGGGAGTATAATAACCTAATCTCTGTACACCGTACTAGGGTTGGTTTATGTTGGTTACCGAAGAGGTGGAGGAAAGCAACAGAGAATAAATGAATGGTATCAGACATATCTCTTTGATAAAGAGTTGCTTTAAGAAGGTGAACAAAAAGAATGGTGGCAATCAGGACGGCCGCAACATTTGAAATCAGAGATAAAATTCTTTCCACCCACCACCCCCATTACTGGTCCCACAAGACATCTTTTGTTATAATCTGAACCATCCATTTTGTAGGGTCCGTAGAATAGTATATTCACGCAAAAATTAAGATTTATCAGACGTCAATAGGTTTATTAAAAATCTACTTTCGATTTAGGAAATGGACAGTCATGGGTAGTTTAACTTCAAAATTTATGACCGTCCATTTTGCAAACCAAAATTCAATTTTTGATATATCTATCGATTATCAATCAAGCTGATTTTTTTCATGGATATACTACTTTATGTACCCTACAAGATGAACGGTTCAGATTAGAACAAAAAAAATCTTATGGGACCCATAGGCAGTGATGGAAACCATAGGGTTTCCACCTCTGGCAGAGAGAACGTACTCTCTTGAAATTAAAGTTGTGAATATATATATATATATATATATATAGAGAGAGAGAGAGAGAGAGAGAGAGAGAGAGAGAGAGAGAGTTACAAAATTCAGATGAGGGAGGGCGAACCTGTATAATTAAATTTAAACATTCCGAATCAAATCCTATTACAATTATGGGATTTTTCCAAAAACACGGGTAGGTGGTCCTCGATCGGTCCATCAGCCCCTCCTCGGTCTATAATTCTTGAGATGGTATTTTATTTGAAAAAAATGATACTCACACAATAATCCAAACACAACAACTTACACAACATCTCATATACATGTGGGCTCCACACATACTACTATGTGTGGGCCCCATATGTATGTGAGAAATTGTGTAAATTATTGTGTTTGGATCGTTGTGTGAGTATCATTGTCCTATTTGAAAAAAATGCTAGGTGACAGTCGATTAACCAGTGTACCCATACTTTAACAAACCAAAGATATTCAATTAATTAATTTCTATTCAGTACGTGATCGCATCAGGATTTCGATAACTTATCAATCCTTTCCACGTAAAGAAAGTTGTTCATTTTTAGTTATTTTTTATATTAAAACATATTAAAAGTAGGCTAAGATTAGAAAACTGCAAATGGAATTGGATTTGTTTAATAATATTTGAATTCTAGATAGCTTTCTTTAACCCCCAATGGATTGACCAAATGATCTTGGCCTACTTGGAATTTAGGTGCTTGCTTCATCCTAAGATCTCAGGGTCGATTCTCCTTACTAATAACTCTTGGGACCATCTCAACTCCACGCGTAAGCGTGCAAAACAGCTGTGGGAGGGACTGTAGGGATTAGTCCGAGGGATGTACAAGTTGGCTCGGGACACCACGTACGCATAACCAAAAAAAAAAAAAAAGCTTTCTTTTTTGTTTGCCAAAAAAAGTGATTTATGGGGGGCACCTTGGACGAAATTAGCAAATCCCTTCTTTAAAATAAGTTGAACTTTACTTTATACAAATCCGTCGGAAGTATTATAAGCACGAAAATGGTCAATTTTCAGGAGATTACTAGTTGCACCATACCCAAAACAACTCTCTTTGCTTGCAGGATTCTGTTTACAAAGTCTAGTTGAAGTTTCAAAGTTGTTGGCACTTACCACCGACCAGATTAGGTTCAAAGCTGTGGGCTGATAGAAGTTTCTTGAACCATCTCCTCTTCCGAGTATTCAGGGCTCGTTCCGCTAATTAAAAAACTTATTTTTTGAATTAAAGGTGATGTATCGTGAGAGTCTGAGAGAATGACCTGTCTCGTAAAGCGAGAAATAAGCACTTACAAAATAAGAACATGACCGAAACGGGACCTTAATTGTCTTTCCCTATTCCCTTTCGCATTTGGGTAAACTCGAGTTTAAACCCGTGTTTTGCTCATTAAAAGCTTGTTCGAGGGGATCCATAATTATGGAGCCATAGTCATAATAGAGACAGAATGAGATCATTTTTGATGAGATTGGGGCACCCAATATCTAACTAATCTTTGGTTTTTTAATTAACAAAAACCCATCCTAATCCTTGTTGCCTTCTCGCTCTTCAATGCTTGCTCTGGATCGAGGGTGACTGAATAATTTTTATATTACAAGAACGTGAGAAGAATAGAAATATCCACTAAAATAAACTAGAAAAGTACATAAGATTGACAAACACATTGTTATACAATAAATTAACATTGTTAATTAATGGTAGTTGATATTTTTTAATTGATGGCGGTGGGGTGATATTACACTTCAACAAATAATATCAAAACATGGCTCCAATTCACAAAGTTGTGGAAGTCAAATTTGTAAAAGTATGAGGAAAATCTTGCCATATACATTCCATTTTTTTTTTTATTAAAAAAAAAAATTGAACATTAATCTTGAATTCACAATTTTTGCATAACAATTCATAACACTTTCACCTCCAATTCCATCCTTTAATTTTAGTCTCTTCTTCGAATTTTAACGTTATAAGAGAACAAACATATAGTCTCCATTTGTTGCGGCGTAAAAAAAATTTTCAGAAAATATTTTTTTTTCACTTTATTTTTTCAGCGTTTGGTTGCATATGAAAAAAATACTTTTGTGTGGGGCCACTGTTGTGTTCATCCATCCAGGACAACTTCCCCGTTTTGGTTCGAAAGGTCAATAAAAGAAGAAGAGTCTCCTAGGGGGTCAAGGTAATAAAGAGAATGGAAACAGGACTGCAGGAAAATGGAAATATCGGGAGTTGGGAAGGGGGAAGGAAGTTGGGAAAATGACTTACGGGGAAAATGAGTTGGGAAGGGGGAAGGAAGTTGATCGAGTTACAAAGATTTTGTCGCAAATATTACACATTGGCGGCGAAAAATAAATTTCGTTGCCAATTTTGTTACAAAAAGCAATGAAATTATTTTTTTCGTCTCCAATGTGTACTGTGGATGAGGGAATTACCGTTTTTTAATTATTTTTTTTCAGTTTAGTTTTTGAAATATGTACATGAAGTGTGTTGTGGTGTGGTGGTAGGGTGTTGCTTGAGCGCAGATGAGAGAATTACCGGGTTTTTTTTTTTCCACTTTAGCGACGAAATATTTTCACATAAAATTCTTAACATCCAAATTGAAGTCACAATATCCATTTGCTGTGAGATTTTTCCCTTTACGTTTGAATCTTTATGCATATATGTTATACTACTTCCATCCCCAAGAAAATAATAAATTGGGTTCCACTAGGGCTTGTGTTCCCCTTTCTGAGTTCCAGTACCACATATTTGTCAATGAATACCGTTTGGTGCCTGGCTTCTTGAGAGGCCTGTTTGGCGGGCTAAAATGTGCTTATCTACATCGCTTGGATACCTGCAGAGAGTTTCATGAGACGAAGTACTACTTCAGAAATTTGGACATTTGATATATTCTGCCAATGGTACTTTTACCAGTGACTCCTACAAGAATGTAAATTTGGAGAAATTATTCCTTGCCCCAAGGGCAGGGACACGTGGTGCCCTCGGCACGATCCGAGCCGTCCGTTCGGGTACCGAACGGACGAGATTAAAACACCCTCTCTCCTCCTTTCTCTCTCCCCTTTTTCTCTCTGCTTCTCTCACTAAATCCGAGCCGTCCAAGGGCCGAATGGACGGCTCGGATGTGCTGGGGCAGCGCCACGTGTTGCCCCAAGGGCACCGAATAATTTCTCGTAAATTTGAGTGGATATGAGAGAGAGAGAGAGAGAGAGAGAGAGAGAGAGAGAGAGAGAGAGAGAGAGATGGGACCTATATGTAAGTTGCAACAAAGAGAGAGAGAGAGAGATGGGACCTATATGTAAGTTGCAACAGAAATAAATCCACACAAAATATTAGGGCAGAAAAACGCAGCCATGTGAAAATGAATAATAAATGATTGAAAACAATGTGACAAATGAGTTTTGGAATCTGAATAATGGTGGCAGGAAAAAAACAAAAAAACTTTTATTATCTGGGAAAGTAAAATAATTGAGGACGTAGAAACCCCAACTTAAGTACTAAAAGAAATTCAAAAAATAATCCAAGAAACAAACGTGTGCCACAAATAGACTTTTCTTTTTGATCTACGAGGAGGAATTTTTCGTACTTATTATGATAACAACAAACTAAAATTAATATTCTAATTAATCTGCTTAAATACCAAAACAAGAAAAGATTCTTTAATTGAGATAGGGGATGGGCAATGTTTAAGCAGGTTTTAAATCTCAACCCCTATCAAACCGATTTTTGAACCTTCGATCCCGATATTTGCATGTAAATTGGCTAATACAGTACTATAAAGTATTAGTCTTCGTGATATACGAAATTTCTTTTGCAAATAAAAAAGTATTAAGTCAATAAATTAACAAGATTCTTATTTAGCTGCCATGGGTTATCGTATCAGGGTACTAACCTTTATGTAACGGGATTTTAAAATTTTGATTATAAAAAAATAAAAAAAAACCAGAAAGAAAAATCTATAGCCCCATAGTCCAAAAGTTGACTGTTTTTGATTTAGAGCCGAAGAATTCCAGAGGAGCAGGTGAGGTAATTGAGGTCAACGTTTCGAATTCCAGAGGAGCAGGTGAGGAATTCTGATGAATAGATATGGAAGTACATGCAATCAAATGAATGGCTAATTGAAGAAGTTGATCATGACATGATTTTCCCGGCGACATCAAAACAAACGTTCCGATTGAGTATATATTCACCGAACAGAATTTATCAGCAACCGAACAGAAAATCAACATCCAACTTGCCAGTAACATCAAAGCGAATACTTCAAATCAGTTTTCACCTCAATTAAATATCGAAAGAAATATAGCTCCAACAACCCCCATTATTCTAATCGTTCAATTCATCTAATTACATAACTATATATATATAGCCACTTTCTCGGTTGGACCGAGCGAGCTTCCGATCAGCTGAGCTTCGATCTATTGATCGATGGGTAGAAGTATCCCTGGTCGCAATCCGAAAACTTTCTGTAGTTCAATTAATCCAATCAACCAAAACAGCTCCAACGTACGCACACTGGAATCAGCTTTTTTGCCCAATCAATCAAAACAGTTCAATTCAGCAAAGGCTAGAATTCCAGACTATCGATCAGTAGCATGGGCCTTCCATCAGCACAAAACAAAGCAAAGATTGCACAAAACAAAGTAGAGATTGGCAGGCAGAGATACAATCCAACCAGTTGAACGTAAACAGATTATAGTCATAAATCTAATTCACGGAAGGCCTTTCATCAGGAACTTCAATTCTTCCCCTAGCATACTTCAACTCTTCCCGCTAACATCCTTATCCGGCTTGTGCTGTCGACATTACCACAACGTAAATGATTGCATCAAGTCATCTGGAAGGGTGGACCAAAAAGGTCAGCCATGAAAAAGGACAAAAAAATATAAGAAAAAACTGCTCCTGAGGATCGCTTCTTCGATGTCTAGGCATATTTTCAGCCAGACTATAGCTACAATCCTAGCATTTGAGGCCACTCACATCCCATTTAATAAAAAACGTGCTCATTTGGGGGTACAACAGTTGAATCTACACCGAATAACTCAAGTGCTCACCACCACCAAGAGGTTTCCTAAACGCAAATCTATAATCATGCGGAACTAAAAAGCTTATGAACGCATGGTTCTTTTTGCTAATTTCAGGACAGTAGTTCACAAACACAAGCATTTGAACGACTATCCAAACTTTTAGAACGTGAGTATGAACGTAAAAGGGAATTACAACCAACGCAACGGTGAATATGAAATTAAGAAAACAGATACAATCAATGAAAATAAAGACTTGTTTCAAGTGAGGAAGGTACGGCCTATTGAGACCTGCGAGCTTGCAAGGCACTGTCCTAAAGCTGCTATTCCTCCCTACACGAAGGTGATGACAAATTACAGCGATGCCAAGATCCAACTGTGTTTCTCACATCCTTCCAAATCTGGTGCATGCGTCCACCAGGAAAATAAAGAATAATCCCAAACGGCAATGTTCTAAAAGTCGGCCGCCTAGGCCGATTACTCCCCGCCTAGGCGCTAGGCGGTGGTCCAATGCCTAGATTAGACAGTTGACTAGTCGGGCGCCTAGTCCCCGCCTAGGCGCTAGGCAGCCGACTAGTCAACGCCTAGGCGCTAGGCATCCCTCTTCCTCCCGACTAGCGCCTAGCGATTTTTAGAACATTGCCAATCAGTTGCCAAGTAAATCAGTAAATTTGGTTTATTGCTATTCTTGGATAATCTCAATGTACTTCCATTTGAATATGAATACAACTCTATAAATATAGCTCCCCCGAAACACTCAAAACAGAAACAAGCATTTCCATTTCAAAAGCCTCAAAAAGCATCTACCAAATGCTTACAACCACTTTTCTTGAAGTACAATGTCATCAATTTCTATAAGGATACCGATATCTAGCAAATTAGAGATTTGCCATATCAAGAAACTGCAATTTAATCACTTGACCTACCAAGTGTACAGTGACGAGTTTCGATTCTTTGTGGCTACGCATACAACAAGACATCATCAAAACTTTTAACTACCAGTGGCTAGGCAAACAAAACTCCAAACATGGTGAAATTTCTCTTGATTATAATATCCTCTTTCTAGTGTCAAAAACTTATTATTTGGCATAACATAGAGATTCAGTTAAAACAGCTAGAAGTAGTGCAATTAGAAAAACTGTATACATTAGAAGAAATACCAGCATGTACCTTCGTCTGCATTAGCTCCAGCCTTAACTTTGATCATCAGTGTAAGTTGGAATGTGAGATAACATGAGTTCAACCGTTGGCAAAGCCTCACCATGTTGACCATCCTTCACAAGTTCATTTACCGCAGCAAATACATCCAAAACGACCCATGTCAAGCCATCAGCTTCTAAACATGCCTCTGAATCAGTAGAAGTGATCCTCTAATTTGCACAACATCAAAAGACCAGATTATCGGGAGTATTAGACTCGACATTTCTTGCGCTTTCACATCCACCAAGCTGCCAAACAATTTTTTTTTTTTTTACCAATATAACATAGTGCTTGCCCGCATTCTTCAACAAATCCCACTCTTGTTTATACTTGGCCCCATCCACTTTACCAAAAATGTTCCCTACTTCTGTAACTAGCTCATCCTCCAACACCTCTAATGCTCCTAGAATAGTCACAAATGTAACTAGAGAACATTCCTTCGAACGATCATTTACACAACTCATGAGCTCCTTTGTAGCATCTATAAATTGCTTGGGAGTCTCGAGAATTCCACCACCACGTAATGGTTGTACCGACATGTTTATCATTAGTGGGGCTTCCTCCCAAACCCCTGCACCCATTGTGTTCATGATTTTTTTGAGGAAATTCCTATCCAAATTTGCTTGTAATTGAAACTTACTGTTTCTATGACAGATCGTAGAGTAATGTAAATAATTTTTTGGAAAAATTGCAAAATGGCGCCTGAACTTTGCACCAAATATCACACAGACATCTCAACTTAAGTTTATTTCAATTAAACACATGTACTAATAAAATTCCCAAATTTAGACCCCCGCCGTTATACTTCGTCCAAAAAATTACTGACACGACATCTCTTACCCGTTCAAGTGGCCCCATTACACATGTTTCCAACAGGGAACGATGCACCCAAACCAAACCCCTCACTTTACCTCACGTTTTGGAGGGAAAATGACCTCAACCTAATTGATTTCCCTCCATTTCTCTCTCTAGAAGTCTGGCTATTGTTCCACCATCTCCCTCAAAAGTGATGGGTTTCTCTTGGGTTCATCATCCCCTATTGGAAATATGTGCAATGAGGCAACTTAAATGGGTTGGATATGCCGTGTTAGCAATTTTTGGGACGGACTATAACGACGGGGGTCTAAATTTGAGAATTTTGTTAATACAGGTGTTTAATTGAAATAAACTTAAGTTCAGGTGTTTATGTGACATTTGGCGCAAAGTTCAGGTGCCATTTTAAAATTTTTCCTAATTTTCTTGTGAAGATCAGAGTTTATGGTTAATATTTAGGTTCTCAAAAAAAAAACAAAAACAAAAACAAAAACAAAAACAAAATAAAACGGGTTTGGTCGGGTTTTTCTAGGTATGACTTGACTCATATTTCTTTGACCCACCCATATTCAACCTGTCTTCTATTAACTCATATCCGACCCGCTCATATTCAAACTTAAAACTCATTTCAACCCGACCCAACCCACTCATTTGCTATCTCTACTCACTCCATTCGAATCCAAATCTGAAATAAGTTAGTACTACATAGCATTGAGCAGAGCAAATGACAAGGGGAAAAACGTACCAAAAATGAACCATCACACTAAATTGTCAACTTTAAAATAAAGTAGAAATTTCGCAAAGATTGTGAAGAAAATGAACCCCTCAAATGGGGAACAAAAAAAATTCTTATGATAGGGTGGGTAACAATCTGCATCCACCATCATTGAACTCCGTCATTGAAAGTGGCAGGTCCGGCCCTTTTCGAGATCCTAAAGCATGGCTTAAATATCCATGATGTAAGGCTTATTTCATGTGAACTAATTCCATCATCATATCTTATGTACATGCATGTACGGTACCCCTGATGGCATTGGGCCATAGTCATAATAAAGACGGCATATGAGATCATTTTTGATGAGATTTGGGCACCCAATATCTAACTAATCTTTGGTTTTTTAATTAACAAAAAAAAAAAAAAAAAAACCCATCCTAATCCTTGTTGCCTTCTTGCTCTTCAATGCTTGCTCGACTAATACTCCATCCGTCCTATTTTTTATTGTCCATTTTTGAATTAGGTGTCATTTTTTAATTGTTTATATATTTCAATTTATAATATTTTTCATAATTTTAAAAACTTTGTATTATAGAACTAATTGAAATCTATCAAATAAGATCAATATTCAATATTTTTTAAGATCCACACTAAAAGATAAATAACAAAGGTCATAAAAGAGACAAACAGAATAATGAACAATGAAAATAAAACGGAGGGAATAATTTTATATTACAGAACCCGAGAAGAATAGAAATACTTTAACGACAATTCACCAAATAAACTACTAGAAAAGCACATAAGATTGACAGACATTGTTATAAATTAACATTGTTAATGGTAGTTGATAGCATTTTTTAATTGATGGCCATGGGGTGATATTATTACACTTAAAACAAATAATCAAAGCATGGCTCCAATTCACAAAGATGTGGTAAGTCACAATTTCTGTATAATCGGATCAAAATAAAAATAAAAATTCTGTATAACAATTCATAACACTTTCACCAACAATTACATCAACTTTTTCAAGTTCACAACATTATTACTCCCTCCGTCCTTTAAGTCTCTTTATTAGAATTTTAGTAACGTTTTAAGAGAACATACATATAATGCCCTTTAAGTCGCATCAAACGTCCATACATACGAACCGGTCCATCCGATGGAAAATATCCGTCCCGTTAATCACAAGCGAATTACCAACCCACACTTTTGCCGGACGATGTCGTCCGGTTATGAAAACTCTACCGTGACTTCCAGTGTCCCGCTATTCTTCTTCCTCTCTAACAATAACATTTGTCCAAAAGAAAAATTAAGGGTGGTGTTATTCGCAGCTACGTATTTTTTTCCATAACCCGCTATATTTCGGTAGGTAGTTGTTGAAAATCATAAATAACATTTCGGTAAATAACTGTTGAAAACAAAATTATATTTCGACAACTGTATGTCGAAAATATGTTCAACCTTCGGTATGCAACTGCTAATACATACATTTCGGTAAATAGCTGTTGAAAAAAAGATTATATTTCGGTAATTGGGTGCTGAAAATGTATCTCAATTTCTGTAACTAACTGTCCAGTATAGTTGGAAATTTTTAGCGGGCTATGGGAGAAAATATGTAACTGCGAATAACACCACCCAAAATTAAAGGAATCTGGAAATTTCAAGCCAAAATTTGGGGCAAATTTCACTGACCTCCCCTGAGGTTTCTGAAATGACACTGCCCTCCCCTCCTTTACCTGACAATACTAAGGGACCCCCCTCCGTTACCAGCACGTTAAAATGGATGGAGAAAGTGATTTCATTGTACTATACTTATTACAATACATATACTGCTCTCACCATACTCTTTACCCCTCTCATTTATAAAATATAAAATACAAACATCACTACACTCTGTACTCGTTTCACTTTAAGTTTTTGTCCTTATTTAAAAGGATTCATATTTGTTAATTTTCTATCAAACTTTTGTAAATTATTGGTTCATCTCGATAAGAGAAATTAAAAAAGTAAAAAATTAAGACTTTTACCAAATATTTTGAGAAATTCAATATTTTGGGTAAAAATAATAATTTTTTACTCTTTTGATTTCTCTCGTTGAGACGAACAATTAATCCAAAAAAATTTAACGCAAAACTAGCAAATACAAAAAAAAAAAAAAAAAACTTCAACTATGAACAAAAACCAAAAAGCCTAAAAATCCCACAAACAAAAACCCTAATATTGACTATCTGAACCCATTTCATACATAAAACACAAAAGCCTCAAATTTTTGTATACCCTAGTAGGATTTGACCCGAAAACCCCAAAAAAAAATTTGGTTTTTGTTCATATTCGAATTTTTTCGTGTAGGATTGTTTATGGAATTTTTAGGTTTTTTGGTTTTTTTTCATATTTGAATTTTTTTTTTTTGTATTTGCTAGTTTTGCATTAAATTTTTTTGGATTATTAGTTTGTCTCAACAAGAGGAATCAAGAGTATAAAATTATTACTTTTACCCAAAATATTGAATTTCTCAAAGTATTTGGTAAAAGTCTTAATTTTTTATTTTTTAAATTCCTCTTATTGAGACGAATCAATAATTCACATAAGTTTGATAGAAAATTAACAAATGTGAATTCTTTTAAATAAGGACAAAAACTCAAAGTGAAATAAGCACAAAGTGTAATGGTGTTTGTATTTTATATTTTAAAAATGAGAGGGGTAAAGAGTCTGGTGAGAGTAGTATAGGTATTGTAATAAGTATAGTACAATGACATCACTTTCTCCATCCATTTTAACGTGCTGGTAACGGAGGGGGGTCTTTTAGTATTGTCAAGTAAAGGAGGGGAGTGCAGTGTCATTTCAGAAACCTCAGAGGAGGTCAGTGAAATTTGCCCCAAATTTTTTTTACTGTATCCCTGTGCAGTTGCCAATTGACAAATTCCACGGGTGCAAGTGAGGTACCTTGAGAGTTGAGATTACCTTTTCGAATTTTCTCGAAATTTAGGGTCTGTTTGGAACCCGAGGAAAGGAAAGAAAAATAAAGGAAAACTAAAAAATTTTCCTCTCCATTGTTTGGTTTGAAGAGAAAAGGGGAGGAAAATAACAATTTTCAGTTTTGTGAATAGTAAATTTTCCTTCCCATTTTCCTTCCATTTTATTTTCTTTTCCTTTCTTTTCCTTTCCTTAGGTTCCAAACAGAGCCTTAGTTTTAGGGAAGAAAAGATTGTTAGAACAAGTACACCAGTCATTAGGTAAAAAAAATGGTAAACAGTGCACTTTTTTCATTTTACCTACTCATATTTCTCAACACTACATCAATACTATCTATTTTACCTAACACCAATCAAAATATATATTTTTTACTCTTTCTTTATTATCTTTATTGTTTAAAGAGAGGAGAAAAGAGGGAGGAGAGAGAGAAAGAAATAATAAAAAAAGAAAGGAGTATGAATAGTGCTTTGGTAAAAATAGAGAACAACTATTCACAAATGCATTTGAGCTCCTCTTTTAGCTCATTTGGTGTAGACTATTTTTTATGTTTCTCTTAGGTAAAATAGCAAAAAATGTATTTTTGCTCATCTAGTGTACTTGCTCTTAAGAGCATCCGCACCAAGACTCTTTATATTTTGGATAATATCTTAAAAAGTCACTTTATTACTTTAGCTATCCAGTTTTAAAATGTCTACTGTATCGGACTCTTTATATGAAGACTATTCCATTAAAAATATTATTTCTTTATTCTAAAAAGAAAAGACAGTAAAAAAAAAAGTGCAAACCATTTTCATTTTTTGGTCAAACAGAAACCATTTCACCAACCAAACCAGCAAACAATTCTCCCCTCTCTCTCTCTAACTTTACTCTCTCTTCTTCTCAAGCCACAACCCAAAAAAATCAGCAAACAAAATGCAGCTCTGGTTCTTCTCATCGAAGAAATCAGACCCATCAAGCCAGATGGATCAAATACCCCTCGATCGTTGGGCTCCAACTCCCCCAGTACCAGATCTGAGAAGAAGGCCAAACCGAACCGCTGTGGATCACTTCGAACCCCTCTCTCTCTCTCAAAGTTGAACTGTTGAGAGTTTGCATATATTACAGTATTTTATTGGCAAACGGGGTGAACAGTTCCTCGTGTGTTTCAACGAGGAACTGTAGCTCTTGCTACTTCTTAGGCAACTTCCACAAGTCTGATAATGCAGGGTTTTGGGGGATTTTCTTGGAGATGGCTCGTTACTTTAGTTTAAAACAGGGAGTAGAGAGAGATGTGGATGCTCTTACACTCTAGACTGTTAGAGCTGCAGTAAATAAGAACTTTGAGGGAATGCTTAGGTCCTCAGGACCTTACAGTAAACAATAAACAGAAGAGAAAGAATGGTAATTGAATTGTATTAATTGCCAGCTACATATTACAATTGTGATACTAAAATGGATACAAGAAACAAGATTTAAAGGAGGGAAACATGGAGTTCTGAAAGTTGTCCAAGATCCTCTGTTTCCTTAAAAAGAGATCTTGAAAAAAATTCTAAAGAATCCCGAAGTCCATAGAATGCAAGAATGTGTTAACAGTACTCCAATCCTAGAATGAATCCAGGAATTAAACAAATCTTTGCTTGCCCAAGAGGGGGCGACCAGACCTAGCACTCCAGACCCGCAGCAAAGGCTCAAGACACGTAGATGCTCTCCACCCGGGGTGGTCAATCTTCGCTATGTCATACTATAAAAGGAATTGATCTTTGCATCTAACTAAGTTGCCCTAACAAGGGGAGAAGAAATTGGGGAGTGAGGAGACATCATGTGAGGCGCCATCACTATATCATCGAGCCTTCGGGACGATAAGCTGAGCTGAAGATTGCTTTGCCAACACTTCCTCTTGGCAGGCTCTTCCACTCCCTTACTTCTCTGAAGCACAAAGCTCCGAATCCTCCTCAGCGCGATCTTCAACGTCGCATCGTCCATATTCGCAAAGCAAACCCTAAACCAACCAGGCTCCGAGCAATGAAATGACGATCCAGGCGAAACGTTGAGCTTCACTTCATGTATTATGATTTTCCAGAGAACCGTCTCTGCATCGACGGTTGGCTCTTTGAGGAGCCTTCTCAAGTCCATCCAGATAAAAAGCCCTGCGTTACTCTTTAAACTACCAATCCCTACTTGTGCAAGCCCCTTTGTGAACATCTCGTGCCTTTTCGCTAGCCTCTCTGCACTCTCCACTAAGAATTTCCCAACGAAAACATCGTCTGACAAAAGTGATCCGATCAGGTGTTGGGTTTGGGTTGAAACTAGCCCAAAACTCGACATTTTTCTAGCACAATTAGTCACTGCATCGTTATACGAATAAACTATCCCGACCCTGAATCCGGGGAATCCCATGTCCTTCGACAGGCTATAAGCAATGTGGATGAGATCGCGGTTGCAATTTTGCTGATCTTTTTCCTCTATGATCTCGGCAATGCTGATGAAATGAGGCTGATCAAAGACTGTGGCCGCGTATATCTCGTCGCAGATTAGGTGGATATTTTTTCTGTTGATGAAGGCTACCAGAGTTCTTAGTGTGTCTCTGTCTAGGACAGTTCCTAAAGGGTTTGATGGGTTGGTTATGAGCAGGCCTTTGACTCTGATGTTGGATTCTTTTGCTCTTTGGAATGCTGATTCCAAGGCTTCTTCGGTGATCTTGAAATTGTTCGAGCTTTCGCAGATAATCGGGACTATTTGGAGTCCTGTTCTCCATCTCAAGTCTCTATCAAATCTGCATTAGAATTCAGAACATCCGTTAAGTCAGAAAAATTAGAGAAAATGGGTGCTACGGCGAATCAAATTCTGTTAGTGGTGAATGCCAAAATCATCGAAATTCCAGATTATGATCAGCCCTTTTCAGCTTATTTAAGTGGTTTTGTTACGGGAGTATCTAATGCCAAAATCATCGAAATTTCAAAGGCAATAATATTGTTAGAATAATTAGATTAACACCTGGCTTGGCAGAGGAATGAAACTCCCGACCTCCTTTTTCCTACTCCCTCTGTCCCAAAACCTTGGTCTTTTTTGGGTGCGCGTGTCATTTTTCAATTGATTATATCTTACAATCTATAATCTTTTACGTGATTTTAAAAACTTTGTATAAAAAAGCTTATAAATTAGAAAATATAACCAATCTTTTGAGATTTTCAAAAAAGGAGAGAGGAAGAGGATCAAGAATTTGAGACGGAGGAGATAGCATTTAAGTACACTCCTGATGATGTCCGCCAAAGGCTTCTTGGCTTTTTATATCACTTTTTCATTGCTTTGTGAATCAAATTCTTGAAAATGTGTTCTTCCAAGATGTCAATTATAAGGGGGTGTTTGGGAAGTGGATTTTTAGATTTTTGGATTCTCATTTTGAGATTTTGAGTGTTTGGCAAGCCCAGTTGAGAATGGATTTTGGGAGAACACATTTTTGGATTTTGGGTTTAGGAGACAAAAACCAAAATCTGGGTTTAAGGAGTTTTTTGGATTCTCATTTTCGGATTTTGGGTTTGTATTACGAAAATACCCTTAATTATCCATTCATTTTACCAGGTTTGCTACTCTCTCCTTGGACTAATTATTTTAAATCTAAAGTACGAAATAAAAATACCCAAGTCTTCCTTAAATTAAAAAATAAAATAAAATTACAGCCCATTTTAACTATTCACTAATAAAGTAAAAAAAAAATTTGAACAAAAAACCGGAAATGTGACACCTGTTATAAGAAGACAAAGGGCAATATGATAAAAATGCAACTCATAATTCATTCTCAACAATCATCTACCAAACACTATTACAATTTCAAAATACATTCTGCACAAATCTCCCAAACACTCTACCATATTCAAAATACATTCTGGCCATAATTCAAAAAGCCAAAAAGCCAAAAAGCTGAAAATAAAAGGCCAAAAAGTAAGCTCCCAAACACCCCCTAAATATCTCATGGAAAAGAACAAACTGAGTATTTGATAGATGTCAATTGGCTTCTCATGGAAGTGGTTGAAGTTGAAGATGGGCCACCACGAGGAATTGAGGAAACAAATCAAGGGTGGCCCTTGTGCTCCTCCAAGTGTGTTTTTTCAGTCACCATCTCATATAGAATAACAGAAATTTAATTTTAAATTCCCAATTGCAGGGCGTAAGACTTTTTTCTGTGGAGGACAAATAATGGTCCTTCTCAAGTCCCCACCAATAATACAACCCAGTCAAAGTCTTCTTTTTTCTTTCCTTTTTTATAGCAAGATGTCCAAGCCTATTTGCGCGCGCATCGAACTAATTTTGGGACGCTGAAGGTTACGACTAGACATAACCTCCAGTCGCCCCAATGTTTGGAATATTTGGCTTCCGGGAGAATGGAACATGTGATGTCCCGCAGTCCCGGTCAAAGAGTTTTATCCTATTTTTGCTTTTTGTTATTTCAGTTTAAAAATTGTGGAGTCGCAATCCTGAGGTTTAGACAACAGTACGTAAGCAATATAGGCGACCTCACCATAAGTTGGTCTATGGTCCAGATTTCATCTTAGGCTTATACAGATTCGAGCAGTTAATTGTCAATATGAAATCTAAACTATTGATAGCCGAAATGGGCGGCTCGAATTGTGATCTACACTCTTATTGTGCACCCTGTGTGATAAAGAAGGCCTAAATAGTCGGGTTGACAAGTTAAGCGTCAACCCAACCAGTGGCAGCCGTGTATTCTCAGGCATAAGGTTTTATTTCAACTCCCGCCCTCCCTATCCCAATCCTTATTCCCATACTACCATTTGACTCCTAACAAAGGAGTTGAATTTCTAGTCAAAAAAAAAAAAAAGTGATGGTCTGAGCTTCAAACAAAACAAAACCCTAAAAAAAGTAAGAGAAAAATGATGTATTATTTACCCTGGATAATAGGGAGTAGGCACCAAAAATGCATCACCAGGATCAGCTAAACAGAAGGCCAACATTTCATGAGCTCCGGTTGCTCCACCACTCATTACAATGCGGTCGGGGTCGAATCGCACTCTATCTCCTCTCACTTTCCCCATAAACTTCGCCACACCCTGTCAAATTATTCACATTATTAGCAAGGTACACCTAAAATACATTTTCCTGAGAGAAGTGTTGTTAATAACTGAATTCCATAAACAGAGGCTCATTGCTTTCATTACCTCTCTAAACGCTGGCAATCCATGATAATCCTGAAAAATGGAAATTTCCTTAAACTCATTTGCTCCTTCAGCCGTGCAAATCGACGCTTCCGGGTTATTCACTACCCATTCTTGAACCAAATCAAAGCAAAGCTGCAAGTTATAACAAAAACAATCCAAAACATTTCAGCTAAGCGATCTAGGCATCATAATGTGGTTTGCCCATTTTTTGTGTTCAAACTGATTTTTTTTTTTTCCCAATATTTGTTACCTCATTTTCAGCAAGGCCCATCTGAATAACCCCATCTGGGTTCTTGGTAAGATGATAGGGATCATTGTCATAAGCCTTCCATCCGTCGAAATACGGCGACTTTTCGCCGTGCCCGTCGTTTGTTGCCATTTTAGACAGCAAATGGGCATTGTTATTTGAAACGAACCCCATAATCTTGATGAGCCTAATAGAATACTGAGAAATATGCTAGAAGTTGATCAAACTCGTATAAACAGAGAGGGAAAGAAGTGATTGATTTTATAGGGAGAGAGAAGGAGAAGAAGTCTTTTTCAGTAATCGTAATTGCTTGCGTTAAGCCCGGAAATTTGTGCAACAAGTAGAGGAAGTTGATGACTGCAATCTTTGGGATTGGTTTAATTTTGGGTTATGCTACACACACACATCTATATATAGTTATGAAAGAGGAAAGAAGGTTCCTATGAAGGAAACAAAGACTCATGGGATGTTTCCTTGAAATTACTGGTGCGATTTTATTAGTTGGCTGCTTTGACCTCCTAAAGTTTTTTGAGTTTTTTAGGTACTAAAACTATTGACTGGATCTGTTCATTCAGCTACTTGGGCTTCACTCAAAGGTAGAAGGATGTTTGGACCAACTCAAAATGTGTACAGGCATGTTGTTGTGTTCCAGTTGGATCTCCTCTATTGTATCTATTGAGTTAGATACGGACAGAGCTCATTCGTTTCAACTAAACTCTGCCAAATAGGGAGCCATGTTAGTGCCTAGCTGGCCGGAGACAATTGATAGACACTTCGATCTCTAAGTGAGTCCTAGTTCAAGGAAGGGAAGTAGAGTGAGTAAGGACGGCGTACCTCTCTAAGATATATGGAGTTACTTCGGTTGGTCTCCAAGATAGCTCTTGCCTCTCATGACGTCACAAATAACCGCTTCTTGGTTTGACATCATGCATGATGATCGCTAAATACCATGTTGTTTGGCGGCATGTGGCTGAACCAAGACTGGTCCCACGTGGCCGGACTGAACAACTTGGCGCTGACGTGTCACCGACCCTGCTTTACATGATCTTCCAAGATCTGACCCTAACCCCTTGATCCACGTGTGAAGCTCTGGCTAGGGCGACCCATTATGGTCGCCAATGGTCATTGTCTGTCGGGGCCTAGACCTTCCGGAAGCTGGGCCTATTCGGACAATTTGGATGGATAACCCGCTATCTGGCCCTTTGCATCCCTGCCTAGTTTTTTTTGATCCGCATCCCTGCCTAGTTCAAATTGGAATTTGGACCACCCTTGATTTATTTTTATTTTATTTTTATACATTTCCCTGTCTCTCTCTGTTTCTTTTTTGTACTATTGCCATCCCAAATGCCAATTAAGACGGAAGCATAATTAACCATCTAGCTATATACTACTACAACGCTCACAAAAACTCGGCCGAATTCAAAATCATTCGTTAAGATTTAAGTGAATCTCAATCACCGATTGCAAAATGCCGATAAGTTTTCCGCGAAATTTGTGGGACCAAAGACTTTTCTTTCCACCAGTGATCAATTTCATCAACTGAACTGAAATTCTGATTTTTGTGCATATGCTTTAATTTCCAATAGTGTTACCAAACCTAGTGGGGCTGCTCAACTGACTTTCAAGTTTCAACCAAAGATCCCAATATTCCACTACATTAAACAAAAACAGCACTCATGGTGGCCCTCTTTATCAGTCAAAAACCCAATCAAAGTTGTCATTCTCTTCTCTTCTCTACTACGAGTATAACACTAGTTATGACTGAATTTACTAGGATTTTACTATAGTTATTGCAAATCTAGAATATTCAACCCGAATATTGGGCCCTAGCTTTGAAAATGTGCCACCCAGAAATATTGCACCAGAAAACACGGTAGCTGTCTGGATCTTTTTCTTACGTACAGTCACTTGTCTAGGCCAGCTTACTCGCGCATTAGTTGAAGTTATCAAATGAGCAAACTTTCAGCACCGAAACCCCATGCCAACATTTCATTCAATGTTTGAGAGAGTTTGTGTTCAACATAAGAACGAGGAGGAAAGGATTGTTTACCTCAACAATTTTTCATTGGCGATGAGAGTTGAATCTGCGACTTTTGGGGAGCTATCTCATTCATTAGTAGACCTTTTTCTATTCTATTTTTTTTCTCTTTTTCTACAATGTCATTTCCTTTTTTCAAAAGTTTCTATTGAAGTCTACATACTATGGTGGCGATTTATTGCATGATAGTATGAGAAAACTCATTTTGAGTCTTAGATTTGAAATTGAATAACAATTCCATTCCAAAAGCACCACCATCAATTTCTGACTTTCATTATATCTTGGTCAAAACTTGCCATGTACATTATCAATTCAAATCTCTCTTGCTCGCCCATTCTTAGAGACTCAAAAAACCACACCATTAACTTCAAATTTGATTTTTAGCAAGGCTCAAATATTTGGACATCAATATTATTCCTGGGATTGAGGATCTGTAGTGCAGGGGTGTAGTGCGCAATCTGAGCCGTCCGTATCGACAATCAATGGTTTAGATTTCATCTCAGCTCCTGAGCTTTCCATTTCTGAGATGAAATGTGGGCCAATGATTGCCAAGACGGATAGCTCGGATCGCTCACTACACCCCTGTAGCGCAACCGCCCGCCCCCCATTATGACCAAGTTGTTTAGACACTAATAATCATCTCAAGCATAATCTACTTAATTCCACGGGTTGAGATTTTCGCACATATGGTCTGTTTGTTAGGGCTCAAAGAGACCCAAATATACCATAGCCCCAAATATAGCAATCCACTCAAACTCGCTGAGTCAGAACTTGTCCACGTTTAAGTTCAAATTTGTGTCAAGCTATTTTGCCCTCTCTAAACAATTTTCTGGCTCCGCCACTAATTGAGGGATCTTTTGACCCCAAACATCTGATGCACTCTTAGTAGCACAATGACATGAGAATCAAAATATACAAACCTTGAGGCTGGATTCTGCAACTAAAATTGTACTATTAGAATAGCGGAGCGAGGTTGGCGTCTCGGAGACGTAATAGATCTTGCGCACACTTTTCTCGAGAGATTTCTTGTTCTTTTCTTAATTCTGGATAATGCAGAGTGTTTCGAATTAGCTTCAAAAAAATCACACGCTGGCACGCTTATGCGTGGGGGGGTTAGGTGGGGTGAGATTGCTTTTCGTGATTGAATTCTTTCTGGGCTTTGTAACATGTCATGCGCATGATGTTCTGAATTTCATCAGATGATACATGTGGGTGTAAGCATGCACGTTTGGTTCGGACAAGAACCTATGTCGTAAGGCAACGAGGTTTGGTTGCATCATGCGACCAATTAATTTGACCACATTTTTTCTACCCAATAAAGGACTAAAATGGGTGTCTCAAATTTGCCAGATTTTGGTCAACCATGTGGCCACGTGGGTGGCTCTTGCTTGCTTATGTTTTAATTCTAGACCAAAGAGTCAGCAGACTGACTCACCACCCATGACCATCCAAGCATTCTCTTCCACATTAATCGAGATCTTCTCACGTGATGATCCCGCATCAAGTGAGATGATCTCGCATAGTCTTATGTGACTCAAAATGTAACTAAACAGGCCTCATTAATTCGATAGTCTGAATTACTCATTTCTTGAACCTTGACGTTTTTATCGGTCGGATATCAACAAAGTCTTAATCGAATCATCATACTTGTACGAAGAAATATCAACGATCAAAATCTAACCATCTGATTTTTCTTGTGACCGATATGTTTCGCTCATATCGATGAAATACTACAATTTGATCGATCTAATTTTTTAACATGAACGATAGACACATCTACGTACAATTCCAAGATTGGGTCAAACATGTGGGTGGCTCTTGTTATGTTTCATTCATAAACCTTTGGATTGGCTGGGTCAGCACCTACGAACCATTCAAATTTCTAGCCATTCTTTCTCAGAATCCAATCAAAGCCGCCACGTCTGGCAATCTCCCATTTCTTTATGCCTATTTGAAATTTTGTTGTTCTTGTCAAATGAAGAGGTCATACGTTGCTGTTCCTGTTCCAATACACGTGTAAGAGACTAGGAGTAACAAATATCAGTCCTTTGAAAAGATGACACATGACTTTGACTCTAACAAAAACCATGGTCCAAATTTGGATTAGTCATTAGATAAATTTGTTCTTTTAGCTCTGCTCATTGACCACCGAGGTGGTAGTCAGAGTGGTTGCAGAGCCGGCCCTGGGCATAGGCTCAGGCGATCGCCTTGGGCCTTTAGTTTTCGGTCCAATTACAAGGCCCTGTTAACTATTTTTTTTGGTTTGATCCGCTCGACGGGTGATCGACGGGAATTTGTTTCGTGATGTGCTGGAATGTGGGTGTGGTAAGGTGGAGTTTGGTTCCTTGCCGTGTTTCAAGACTTTTCTGGAAGCAAACAATGAAGTGGATGGAATATAGAAGAAGTAAAATAAATGAACTTTATTAAACTTCAAAGTAGAAGAACAATCAACCCAGAGAGTTGAGTGAACGATTACAAGTTAAAGCTACTCCTGGAAAAGAAAAAGATAGAGGCCTGATGGGCGTTGTTTGTGTGTGTGTAATCTGTCACGATCTCAAGCATAAATAGAGGCCTTCTCCAATTCAAATTTGAATCTTCCCTCCAAGGTGGCAGTTGAGCCTATTCTGACTGATAATTTTCACGAGCAGTTAAGCCTTCTCTGGCTGATGAATTCATAAAACTGCTCACGTTGGAAAACTGCTTCCATGATTAAGAATAACTGCTTCTGGATCGTGGGGATAACTGCACATTTCTCCTTTCAACACCTGTACATGAGTTGTCACGAGTAGCAAGTCCAATAACACTTAGTGATTAACTGAAAAATATCCCACGTATTGGCCACTCGACGGGTGAGTCATGTTTCAAACTTTGTGATAGTTTTATTTTGCTGATTGGGTTTACCTGTAATATTGAGGTATGTTTCAATTACCTTTCAATCCCTTAATAATCTTTTCCTAACATGCCACGTGTCATCCAGTCGACGGATCTAAGAAAATCACAGTAATGGAGCAAACAGGCCCCCAAATGGTGAAATATATTGAATACTAATTATGTAGAATATCTAGCTAATAGGCGATTGTGGTATATATGCTGGTAAGATATGCTTGTTTTATCCACAAGGTCATGCATTCGAGACTTGCTTCATAAGCTTTATTGGGCGGACGGATTTGAACTTTGTACGAAAATTTGTTTCAAAATGGAAGTGCTGAGAATTGAACTCGCGACATCAGGCACAAAGGACATATTTCAATCATTGTGCCACTGGAACACAATGAGATCTTGAATCTTATGTCGAAAAACAAATATATATAGACAAATATAAGAGGTTCTATTTTCAAACCTCGCTTTTGGCCTCCAAAAATTCAGGGCTGGGCCTGAGTATTTGAGGCATCGGGTTAAGAGCCTTCCCCTCTTCCACCGGTCACAGATTCAACACTTGGGGCCAGATGGTTGGTAGAGTGGACCTCGTGTTTAACTTGTCTTTTGATGGGGTTTTGGTGACGGCTTTGCAACATGGTGGTCGACTAATATTTTCTCTCCGGCAAGATCAGCTATTACTTAAATCTGAACATTCCAGGGCCGGTGGGTATGGTCACGGCCGGCGGTTAACCACCCCAGACCACCCTTTAGTGAATCAAAAAAAGCTTTGTTCCCTGGTATTCCTTCCCGTTAATTTCGAGCACCTAATTTGGATCATCAGCAACTCAATTCATTTGTGCTGCTAAAATCTTAATTCTACAGTTCATAAAGAAGGTGACCACATACCAATTGGTCTAGTCTGGTTGGCTAGTCTTCGCGTCATTTTCTACTAGGACCCTACACTTCTGCCATCAATCTCGCTCTACACTTTCGCCCTCAATCCTTTTTCTCGTGAATTTACTAATTTGAGATTTTTTACTCTTGTGCTTACTCTGAGGCAAGCGCTTTAAGAGATTTGTGTCTTGATAACTCTCAACTCGAAGATCAAGTAACACTTTGGTTGCTGAGTTAGGCTTAATTCTACGATCGTGATTACGTGTTGCCGGAGTCTGTCTTCATTCTACACTTAATCAAAATTTCAGATTTCACAGCTTTACATGAAATTTTAGATGTTTGGCAAGGCCGGGCAGTCCTTGTGGTTGGGAAAAACACTGTTTGCACTTGCACAAATGTGAAAGCTGAGAGAGAGAGAGAGAGATCGATCAGATCAGCAACAAAATGTTAGATACATTGTAAAATCACCACTTTATTACCCATCATCCAAAAGAGACACAAGTGGATTCCAACACCAAAAATACTGCTTTTCAACTATGAATACGACAGTAGCAATGAGACTCCGTTAAAATAACCATTGCATTCTGTATATATTCAACTGTATGAAAGAACAATCAATTGGGTTCCTCATAAGCTGTATAAATACAACAGTAACGAGGACAGTATTTTCTGTCTTAGAGATTTATGTTTGGAAATGGCCAATCTCCTACTTCTTCATAAGAAGAACAACGGTATGTGCTGCAATACTCCTGTTTTCCCCAAGGCTGTCGAACTTTTCATGAGTTTTTGCTTTCAAGTACACAACAGAAGGGTCTGCGCCAAGAAGGTTCGACAAATTTGCTGTGATAACCTCCTTGTGTGCGCTCAGCTTCGGCCTTTGAACAATTAAAGTGGCATCTAAGTTTCCGAGCTCATAGCCTGCCTCGTGCATCAGTCTCACCTGATATGGACCACAAATTGCAGAGGATGAGCAAGTTAAATAGAAAGTATAATCAACTGAAGCCTATTACCATTACGATATCGAGAAACCAATACAATCTCTGAATCAACAAACTTGAGAAACTCTAATTGACATTGTTCCAGATAAAGGATTGAAGCTATGAAGCCCAAGAGAAAAGTCACGCGAACAAAAATGAAATAAAATCCAATAACAGGTCGATATCCCATATTTCTTTATATTTATCACTAGTGAAAGCTCCTAATCTTTCTTATCCATTCCTTCCTCTTTTCTTCTTAACTTCTCCGACTTCAGTCTGTGATAAGCTAGGTGCATTGTATAGTAAGATAGATAGATATCCCGTTCTTTCTTTTCCCGTTCCCTAATCTTCCTATTTGAATTCAGAGAAGATTGGTTTGCCTGAATCATGTAGTCTTGTAGTCGGCATTCTGGTCGGCCTTCCCACCAGAATCAAATGAAGAATAAACCTAGGAAACTACATTGATATTAATCAGATGTTAGAGAGCGAAACTAAAATTGAAGGTTTTGGACAGCATGGTTAGTCAAATTTTTGAAGTCCTATTATTTCATTCCCACTTGACAACTGATGGAGAAGAAGTCAAATTTGTCTGGTTAAACATGTTCACCTAATGCCTCATATTCCAGATGGGTTTGACAAAGGACTTGCAGGAAGCCTTTTGTACCAACCTAAGGAATGCAAAACTCGGCTTTGATCAAGGATGGGCTCTTGCACACTCAAGGGAATTGCCTTTTCTTCGGTTTCCTACTCAGCAAGCAAGGAGTGCCACCCACAGGAATTCTTCGATCTTTCTTTCTTCGATTTTTTGTCTTTCTGGAGAATCCATGTCTTTCATGTTCCACTAACTAAAACCAAATTCCCAAATGTCCGTTTCGTTTTTATGTCAGAGAACAGAAGGTATAAGAAATTGTCCTTGGATCTCGAGTTGGCCTTAACAGCAATGACTGCTCATTTAAGTCGTCAGGTAGCCCCACTAGATCTTCAACAAGGTGGAAATTTCTAGCGGCACATGTTTGACTACTATATTTGATTAATTCTCCATCCATGTGGTAGAGCAATATGCAGAAAAATAGTTGCTTCTTATGCTTGACATCTAGCATATCTGCCAAAATTTTGTTCAGGTCCTCAAATAGCCTGGTTCAAAACAGGCCAAGTTCAACAACCAAACCAACCTAATCTATAGAAGCTCAAGAACATCCGTGTTCTATTTCTTTCTCAATTTCCAAGTGCGCCTATCCGCCTTCTCTTTCCATTCCCTCTTTCTCAATTTCGATGTGTGTCTTTCCCCCTTCTCCTACCACTCCCCCTTACTACCACCCCCCGCTTACATCCAAGTTCCACTCAACTAGCCCAAGCCCTGTCCTAGAATCAAATCCAAATACCTCAAGCTGGTTTTTTAGCAAACCATTTTCGCCAGATCAATCAAACAGACTAAAGTTCAATTAACACATCCAAATCTAAGAACATCGAAATGAAGTAGCTTTATCCATTGGCTAGCAAATGGTAACTTATTTTTGCTTATGTTGTAAGAGCATCCGCAATGTAATAATCAAAATTGGATAACCAAAAGTTGCCACATCATCTTTTGGTTATTCATTTAAAACATTGCTAAGGTTAGCAATGTAGAAGTCCATAATGTAATAATCAAAATTGGATAACCAAAACTTGCCACATCACCTTTTTAAACTACAAAATTCTAAAAACTAAAACTTTTGACAATAATTTGTGTACTCTTTTTGAAAAAAAAAATAGCAGTTTTTTAAAGAAAATATTTTAGTGAAAAAAAATTGAAAATAGTTTTTTTTTCAAAAAGAAAGCAGTTTTGAAAAAACAGTTTTTGTGTCAAAACACTATTAAATTTTTTTTTTTGTAAATGCTATTTTTTTTTCAGTTTCTGGAAAAAAAAGTTTTTAAAAATAATTTTTTGCAAACATTGTTGAGAGAGAGAAAAGGTATTTATGTAATGATGAGTGTACTTGATTGAAAAAAAATTGCTAGGATATAGGTGTATATATTATTATCAAGAGTCACAAAAAGGGCAATTTACCTCTAGGTCCAGAAAATAAAAAGTAATTCCCACCAAGTCTCCTCTAATTAACAAAACGCGAAAACCCTATGAAAGTGCCTAAAATCCTAAATACTAAAAGTGCCTAACCCCTAGGGCACCCTATAAAAGTGCCTAAACTTTAGGGTACCCTATAAAAATGCCTAAACCCCTAGGGCACCCTATAAAAGTGCTTAAACCGCTAAAACCCTATAATAGGAAAGTGCACCCTAAAACTCCTATGAAAGTGCCTAAACCTAAACTCTAGCGCTCTATGAAAGTGACTAAACCTAAACCCTAAGGTACCTTAAACCCTAGGGTATCCTAAAATCTTAAGATACCCTAAAACCCTAGGGTACCCTAAAATCCTAAAATCCTAGGGTACTCTAAGATTTTAGGGTACCCAAGGGTACTAGGATACCCGTTAGGGTACCATAAAACCTTAGCATGCCCTAAAACTCCAGGGTGACACTTCCATTAATGGTAAATGTATTTTTGTAAAAATGGACTTAGTGGTAATTAAGTATTTCATCTATCCTTAATGGAAATTAAGTGTCACTTTTCTGTACTTAGAGGTAATTTTCTCTTTTGATTATTCAAAACCCAAAATTTGATGAGTTGCTAAGAGGTTGCTGAGTTTGATTATTACAATGTGAGCATTTTTTTACCAAATATTGCTAACTTTAACAACATTTTGATTTTGATTATTACATTGTCGATGCTCTAACGGTGGCACTTCTCAGAAACACAACTGCCATTTAATTTCAAAACCACTAGAAGAAAACAAAGTAGTGAAAACAACAGAAGCAACAATTAAAGCAAATGCTAAAACTTTGAGGTGCATAATATATCAATCAAACATTAAGACCAGAATAGCCAACAAATGAGACCGAAGGCAATTAGTTGATTAACTCACAGCTTCATTGATGAAAACAGACGATGCCCCACCTTTCCACTTGGGATCATTGTCTTGGAAGATCTGCGCAATGTCCGGAAGCCCTAAAGCACCGAAAATTGCATCGACAACACAATGAAGCAACACATCTCCTGCAAACCCCAAATTAACAACAAACTTAGTTTCGATGGATGGGGAGCTTCAGGTTCTATTTAACCAACCCAAACCAGGTTTCTATAATTGGTTCATGAAAGTGTGAAAGATGGATTTAGGGAAAATGACGGCCAATGACATGTTTTGATAATTAATACTTATCAAGGACATTTTCAGCATTAACAAATGTTCTCAGCATGGGATATTAATTATCAAAACACGTCCTAGACCGTCATCTTCCCTTAAAGGTAGAAAAAATGCATTTTACTCCTATAAAAACCTTGTATGCTTTTGTTAAACTTCACCACTGAATCTCCTCATTTGAACTCCATCACTATCCACACGGATCCTACCTGTAGCTAAGGGGTCAAAGGTCTAGGACTTAAGGGTCTGCCCCTTACTCCGGTCTTTAAGTTTTTTGGGGTCAATCCATACTAAGCATTTGCTCTGACTTTAAGTGGAGCCCCGCTATTAGAAGATGGACGGTGAGATTTACCGTCCCATAGTTAGTCGAGATTCGTTTAAGCTAGCCCAGACACGGACACTTGGTTATAAAAATTAAAAAAAAAAACAAAAAAGCTGCAAAAATAAGCGCACACATTGTTTTTTCTTTTTTACCGTCGGAGTGAGCTTCGCAGCCTTTATCGAAAGGAATATCGATGCCCTCGATTATGAGAGGGTACCCAGGCTCCAGCCTGTGGAGATCGAACCCGTGTCCCACTCGGAACGGCAGAGACTTCGACGGAGGGGCGCTGGTCGTCTGTCCCTCAGCTTCGATAACCTCGTCAGCAGTCACTGCCGCCGCCGCCGCCGCCGCCGTTGACGGCGGAGCAGCTCTGGAGGATGAGCGGAGAGAGAGAAAGGGGGAGGTGCGAGGAGAGAGATAAGAGAGGGGGAGTGAGTGTCTGTGTTTGTTTTTGTGTTTGAAATTCCTGAAAAGGAAGTGTTTGTGTTTGAAAACACAGTTTCCTGAAAAGTGGGTCGCCCTAAACCAGAGCTTCACGGGCGGGTCGAGGCGTCGGGGCCAAATCAATCACGTATAGCGCGGTCGGCCACACGTCAGCACCAAGTTGTTCGGTCCGGTCACCTGGGATACGTGGCTCGGTCTTGCGCCGCCAAACAGCATGGCATTCAACGATCGTCATGTATGACATCAAACCAAGAAGCGGTTATTTGTGACGTCATAAGAGGCACGAGAATGACACGAGCTGTCTTAGAGGCCAACCGAAGTAACCCCATATATAAGGTTTAGTACTAAATCTCATAGAGGTACACCATCCTTACTCACTCACTCTACTTTCCCTTCCTTGAACTAGGACTGACTTAGAGATCGAATATACGTGTATATTATCGGTTGTCTTCGGCCGGCTAGACACTAATGTGATTCCCTATTTTGCAAAATTAGGTTGGAATAAAGGAGCTGGGTCCGTATCTCTAACTCAATAGATACAAGAGATACGAGATCTATCTGGAACACTACCCCACATGGGATCACCTTCACAATTAATTTGTACAAGTAATTTCAAAAACATATAAGGTCAAAGCAGCCAACTAAAATCGCACAAGTAATTTCAACTTTCAAGGAAAGACCCATGAATCTTCTTTCCTTCATAGGAATCTTCTTTTCCTCTCTCAACTGCTTGCGTATATATGTATACATTAAAATGTGTACATTAAGAGGGAAACTCGTCGTACGTGAATAACTTATTCACGGCTCCTATGATAATTTTCTTTCCTCTCGTCACACTTTAATCAAAACCACTTGCCTATATAATATGTGAGCTCCAACCATATCCCAACATTAAACCAATTCCCAACATTAAACCAATCCCAAAGATAGCCTCCAACTTCCTCTAACTGTTGCACAAATTTCCAGACTTTACGCAAGCAACTACGATTACCGAAAAAGGCTTCTCCTTCTCTCTATAAATCACTTCTTTCCCTCTCTCTCTCTCTCTCTCTCTCTCTGTTTCTCTGTGTCTATAACAATCTCAAACTCTAGCATCTTCAGGATTTGTTTCTGGCACAAGAAGATTATGGTGTTCGTTTCAAACAGCAATGCCCAATTGCTGTCTGAAATGGCAACAAACGACGGACACGGCGAGAACTCGCCGTATATTGACGGATGGAAGGCTTATGATAGCGATCCCTATCGTCCTACCGAGAACCCAAATGGAGTTATTTGGCTGGGCCTTGCAGAAAATGAGGTAACAAAAATTGGAAAATAAAAAATTCCTGTTTGAATACAAAAAATGGGCCGACCACATTATGATGCCCGGATCGTTTAGTTGAGACTGTGTTGAATTGTTTTTGTTAACTTTCAGCTTTGCTTTGATTTGATTCAAGAATGGGTAGTGAATAATCCGAAAGCCTCGATTTGCACGGCTGAAGGGGCAAGTTTAAGGAAATTGCCATTTTTTTTAGGATTATCATGGATTGTCAGTGTTCAACAAGGTAACGAAAACGATGAAACTCTGGATTTGAGTATTTGTTTATTCACAGAGCTTCATTGTATTTGTTAACTTTTTGAACTATGACAATCCATGATAATCCTGAAAAATGGCAATTTCCTTAAACTCATTTTTCAGCCGTGCAAAATCGATGCTTTCAGGTTATTCACTACCCATTCTTGAATCAAAGCAAAGCAAAGCTGCATGTTAACAAAAACAATTCAACACAGTTCAGCTAAACGATCTAGGCGTCACAATGTGGTCGGCCCATTTTTTTGTATTCAAACTGCAATTTTTTATTTCCAAAAAATATTTGTTAATTGCCTCATTTTCTGCAAGGCCCATCTGAATAACCCCATTTGGCCAGTCTTCACATCATTTTCCAGTAGGACCCTGCGCTTCTGCTATCAATCTCACTTGACCCTGCACTTCGTGCTAATTTACTAATTTGAGATGCTTTTACTCTTGCGCTTACTCTGAGGCAAGCGCATTAAGAGGTGGTGTTCTACTTTTCGTTCTTAAAAAATAATTACTTATTTTACATTTTCAAACTCAAATACAATAAAAATGAAAAATATTTTTTTGATTTTTTTGCACCGTTTAAAATATCTTAATGAGATCTATCAAACAAGATTCATATTGGTAGGAAAATTATTTGCGTTACACACATAATTTTTGAGCTTGAAATTGCCTACGTAAAAAATAATTACTTATTTGAGAATCTAGATGTCTTGATAACTCTAACTCAAAGATCAGGTAACACTTTGGTTGCTGAGTTAGGGCCTGTTTGATAAAACTGAAAGCGGGAAAATTAAGTACTGAAAGTTGAATGCTGAATTTTTTAAGCTAAAGAGCTATTTGATAAATATATCAAGTACTGAATTAAAACAATAATGAATTAATTTTAGTTTCGATTCTCTCTTAATTTACTAATGGTCACAATGTACTTATAGTAATGGTGAAGTGGTGATGTGTTGGTGGTGATGGAGTGAGGGTGGTAGTGGTGGTGGAGTGATGGTGGTGTAATGGTGGCAATGAGTGGTGATGGTGGTATTGGAGTGGTGGCGGTGGTGGTGTAATAATGGCAGTGAGTGGTGAGGGTGGAGTGGTAGCGGTGGTGGTGTGATGGTGGTGGTAGCAGTGGTGGTGTAATGGTGGTGGTAGTGGCAGAGTGATGATGGTGTAATTAATGGTGGCATTGAGTGGTGGCGGTGGAGTGATGATTGTGCAATGGTGGTGGCAACGGCAACGGCATGGTAGTGGTGGTGGTGGATTGATGGTGATGATGGTGAAGTGGTAGTGGAGTAGTGGTTGAGGTGGTGGTGGAGTAGTGGTGGTGGTGGAGTCATGGTGGTGGTGGTGGATTGATGGTGATGGTGGTGAAGTGGTGGTGGTGCGAGTGGTTGTGGTGGTTGAATGCAAATACAAAAGAATTCAACCAGAATTAAATAGCCTCAAAGCTATTTAACCTTTTTCAACTTTTTAGCCTATTAAGTAACACTTAATTTGTTAAGCAATGTAAAATGTCGTTATCAAACCTACTGATTCACTTATTACTTAATTGATTCAGTTTTAAATATTGAATTTAGGTTATCAAACAAGTCCTAAATGCTTAATTCTACGATCGTGATTTCGTGTTGTCAGACTGGCTCATTTAAAAATTGTCTATCTTCATACTACATTAAAATCTCTTACCGATCGAATTTCACACCTTGACATGAAATTTCAGATGTTTAGCATGGCCGTGCTGCCCGTGGGAAATACTGCACAAATGTGGAGAGAGAGAGATCAGGTCAGCAACAAAATGTTGGATACACTGTAAAATTTCCACTTTATTACCCATCATCCAAAAGAGACACAAGTAGGCTCCAACACCAAAAAAATACTGCATTTCAACTATGAATACGACAGTAACAATGAGACTCTGTTAAAATACCCATTGCATTCTGTCTATATTCAACTGTATGAAATAACAATCAATTGGGTCCTCATAAGCAGTATACATACAACAGTAACAAAGACAGTATTTTCTGTTTGAGAGATTTATTATGTTTGGAAATGGCCAATCTTCTACTTCTTCATAAGAAGAACAACGGTATGTGCTGCGATACTCCTGTTTTCCCCAAGGCTGTCGACCTTCTCATGAGTTTTCGCTTTCAAGTTCACAACAGAAGGGTCTGCGCCAAGAAGGCTCGACAAATTTGCCCTGATAGCCTCCTTGTGTGGGCTCAGCTTCGGCCTTTGAAGAATCAAAGTGGCATCTAAGTTTCCGAGCTCATAGCCTGCCTCGTGCATCAGTCTCACCTGATATGGACCACAAATTGCACAGAATGAGCAAGTAGAGTTCAATTAATCAAACACACTAAAGCTTAATTAACACATCCAAATCTAAGAACATCGAAACAAAGTAGCTTTATCCATTGGCCAGCAAATGGTAACTTATTTTGCCTTGTGTTGTAACGGTGGTACTTCTCAGAAACACAACTGCCATTCAATGTCAAAACCAAAAGAAGAAAACAAAGTAGTGAAATCAAATGACAGAAGCAACAATTAAAGCAAATGCTAAAACTTTGAGGTGCATAATATATCAATCCAACATTAAGAACAGAATAGCCAACAAATGAGACTGAAGGCAATTAGTTGATAAACTCACAGCTTCCTTGACGAAAACAGACGATGCCGCACCTTTCCACTTGGGATCATTGTCTGGGAAGATCTGCCCGATGTCCGGAAGCCCTAAAGCACCCAAAATTGCATCGACAACACAATGAAGCAACACATCTCCTGCAACCCCCAAATTAACAACAAATTTAGTTTGGATGGATGGGGAGCTTCAGGTTCTATTTAACCAACCTAAAACAGGTTTCTATAATTGGTTCGTGAAACAAGTGTGAAAGATGGATTAAAGGTAGAAGAAATGCATTTTATAAAAACCTCTTAATCTCTTATGCTTTTTTTGAGACTTCACCCCTGAATCTCCTCATTTGAACTCCATCACTATTCACACAGATCCATTTATAAAGCCTCATTTCAGTCTTGATTTGCCACATCCCTAACAGATGTGTCGCAAAATGCCCAATGCACATGGGTCCCACTTGGTAAACCCGGGCCCCGCACATCAAATGGTTCTGGTCACATCTGTATCCGGATCTATTGCACAAACGCCTATGTCCATAGTATCTTTTGTTACAGTAATTGGAGATGTGAACCTAGGGAACATGCAATAAGCAGCCGATATGATCATCGCTGGTACTTCATTTTATGCATAGAGAAAACTGGTGCAAGTAGTGGATTTCCTTAGTTACACCACCAGGAAACCACAAAACAATCTTTGCTTTTTCCACTGCCGTTCTTCTCTTGATTGTTATGCGTGCATCGTGTGTTTTGGTTTACATAAGGCATTGAACTTGCTCACAACATCTCACCAAAATGAAGAAATTGGGTGAGAAACAAAAACAGACCAATTATAAAACTCATCTTTTCCTTCAATTCGCGTACTTTCTCAAGTCCTTTAGCTATCCAAACGAGCAATAGAATCCTAAGAGCGATTTGCCCTTTTTATTTTCTTGAATTATACCTCCATTCCGCATCCGTTCTCACCTTTCTTTTTAGTTATTCAAACAAACAGATAAGATTCTCAATTCTTCTGATTACCACCCTTTCTAACAATCCATTTTCAGTCCTCCAAACAACGGATAAAGATTCTCATTTCATTTCATTCCCACACTTTCCAACAACCCAAAGGGACTATATCAAGTTGACCACTTGGCTAAGGGGTTGGCCGAGTGGTCAAGGCCTAGGACTTAGGGTTTGCTCTCTCCTCCGGTCTCAGACTCGAAAACCCTCAAATGCTATCAACTCTTTTGGGGCCAATCTAAACCAAGCACTATCAACTCTTTTGGGACTAATCCATACAAAGCATTTGCTCTAGCTTTAAGAGGGCCCCACTACTGGACGATGGACAGTGAGATTATGGTCCCACAATTAGTCGAGAAGCATATAAGATACGCAGACACTTGGTTATAAATAAATAAAAAAACAGGCCGCAAAAATAAACACGCACGGAAATACACGTGAATTTTTTTCTTGTAAAACACAGTGACACAGAGAGTGATTTTATTGTTTACCGTCGGAGTGAGCTTCGCAGCCTTTTTCGAAAGGAATATCGATGCCCCCGATTATGAGAGGGTACCCAGGCTCCAGCCTGTGGAGATCGAACCCGTGTCCCACTCGGAACGGCAGAGACTTCGACGGAGTGGAGCTGGTAGTTGTCTGTCGGTCAGCTTCGATAACGGCGCCAGCAGTCACTGCCGCCGCCGCTGACGGCGGAGGAGCTCCGGAGGATAAGCGGAGAGAGAGAAAGGGGGAGGTGCGAGGAGAGAGAGAAGAGAGGGGGAGTGAGTATTTAGTGTTTTTTTGGTTTGGAATTGGGATTGAATAGAGGGTGGTGGTGGCCATCGCCGTGCTTGAATTTTCTTGAAAATAAATGGTATTGAATCCCTCCTGTGGGTGAGGGTTGTGATTAGAAATTGTGCTCGAGCAACACGAGGGTTGGCGAAAACCGGTAATTAGGCGGACGCGTGGCACTTATTGATTGATCAAATTAAAAGGAACTTTATGCTTTGTTTGCTTTGCCTTTTAAAAAAGAAATTCCCACCTCAAAAAACACTCGTTACCCTTAATTTCAATAATTATTCTTATTTTTCTCTCCAGTCTATTTCTCCCTCCAATCATTATTTTTATTTCTCTCTCTATCTCTCTTCACTAATTACCCCTATTTTTAATTATTACCTTAATTTTTTTCTCTACTCATTATCCAAAAAACTGAACTCAAAAATTCTAAAAAACACAGCATTAAAAAGTTTCTTCAATTTCCAAAACGGAAAAGAAAATGCTAAAAACACTCTACTGGGCTGTCACCAAAATTTAGAAAGTGTATTGAGATGTGTAAAAAATCTATAGAAATGTGTGTTAGTGTGTTAAAAAGTATAAAAGGTGCATTAGAGCAGCGACGGCTATAGAATTTTAACTCAGCGGCGACAAAATTGTGTACAAATTTTTTTGCATACATAACTATATTTACCTTGCTTGAAGACTAATCGAGCATAATTTATTTTATTTTATTGAGCTATATGATCTATGTACTCACAAATTTCTGTGCCAACAATAAGAAAGAAATATCAAATTATACGCCAAAATATACAAAATTTAGTACATTTTTTGAACCCAGAACCCCCTGGCCCAGGACTTAAGGAGATGAATAACATGTGTGATTGAGAAGTGAGTTAGGGCACCAGAAAACAACAGGATAATTACTCCATAGTTGATTCAGGCATTAATCATCCACCAACTTGTTTCATCTTGCTCCCAAAGGAATGATCATCATCTCTTGATTCCTCGCCAAGATTCCAAGCCAATGTCACTGGCTTTCATGTTGGCTAGAACACTCTTTGCTTCAAGAAACAATCCCCGACGTCATGTAAATATGCATCATTTCCAATCGACCACAGTTATTGACCAAACGTCATGTAACGGAAGAAAAAAATTTGGCAGTTCTCTGTTCATGACCTGGCCATGAAACATAGTTTCAGAGTATTATTCAGACACATATGAACGCAATACAAAGCCTATCCGTTTCTGTGGCATGGGATGAGAATGCATGAACAGCCTGAAAATGGGGTGACGACCAACTGTAGTTTTTACAAGCAAAATGTACAGTATAGCTAGGTTTACACCAATGAGCAAACAAGTTCCCTTCCACTTACAAGGGAGTAGGGACACACATATTTGTCATATGATGACGGGAATATTAACACAGGCATACAAAAGAAACCCTAGAGTCCTCACACAACAGTAGGAGAGCTCAGTTCGGAGGCGTGTCTGAGGCAGTAGCCCTCGGATGCTTGCTTCCATGTTCTGGTGTCAGATTTTCAGAGGCAGATCTCTTTGATCTCAGCTGCAAACAGGAGAGGAAATGCGGAATCAGAACAGGTCTCTCTGTGTTTGTGTGTGTGTGTGCGTGTGTGTGAGTGCTGGTGTAAAATTTGAGTGCACGTGCAGTAAACGTTTCACACATTCATGGTGGTGCATAGTGCATAGATAGTGAGGATTTCAAACCTTGTCTTCAGCACGCTGATAGAAATGTCTAAGGAGTATATTTTTGGCTTCTGAAGATATCACTGCCAAAAAGGTAACAGGGAACACGTCAATTAAACATGATAAAAAAACAAAAACAAAAAGAGGTAGCTAACAGGCATGTCAAACAAAATATGCAGGAAGACTGCAAACAAAGTTCCTTGCCTTCTCAGTCAACTTCCAGGGACGGTTATGTATTGAATTAGTATGTTGGTTACGCTTTTAATTAGCATAATACGCTTGAACCATCTTCATACAAAAAAGAAGAGAAGTTTTCGCCTTAACTTCATTTTTTTTTTATCGGCAAAGTTTACGCATTAACATTGGTAAACCTCTGTCTCTTGAAAGGATGTACTACTTCGCCTTTTTATGTTAGATACACATGCAATTGAAGGTGGGAAAGGTTTCATCACCCATTTTCGCAGTGGTGAATGTTATTAATGATAACAATAACAATGCAGAAAGGGAGAAATCAATCATCCAAAATTGGCTCCAGTGGAAGGGCTAGATCATGTTAAGTAACCTTCTCACATCAATTCACATGGCTCCACTCTTTTGGAAGCAGATAACTAGATGACCGCATTAACTTTCTAGAGGGGAGATTCTTTCATACACATCACTCTAACCACTAATACTTCGACAGGATTCAACCATTTCCACCACCCATCCAACACACACACACACACACAAAGAATGGCCACTAAAGAGTCCGAACTCAAATCGAAATATCGGTAGTGCCAAAAAGAAACAGGAAAACAAACGTAGCTGAATGAAGAGTACTGAAATTTACGGATGTCAGGGTGCAGGACTCCGTCTGCACCCTATCCTACTAAATTAAATACTAAAACACTAATACATCTGAACTACTTCAACTAGTCACTAGTAGGTCTACAAGTTCAATGTTCAGCTTTCAGCTTCCTAATTACAATCTTCTATATGGAACATGAACTAGTAGGGAAAGAAGAACTCCATAGTCTCTAAAATACAACTCATTGGCATCAGATTGTAGGACAAGTTTTAAATCTGACCGAACGTCTATGTTAATCCTTAAATCCTGATGTAAGCATAAGAAAGACATCAATAAAGCTGAAAGTTTCCAAACAAAATATTGAGACTAACTTGAACTTCGTATTTAATAGTTTAACAATCATGCAGCAAATTGTTGTGCATAACCGTCTGTATTACTGATAATTATGCTCGTACAGCAAACAATCAGATAACAGAGTTAGATTTCCTCGAAAGTTGGCAGAATACACCCAAACGTACCAGACAGATTCCTGGGGGTTACTTCACCATTGTAATCAAGGATGAATTAGACACAAAAACAAGATGACTTCCACACAAATTCGGTTAAAAAAAAATTGAATGATGCCGAGACATAAGGTTTCTCAGTACCTTGATTAGGGGGTGGAAGGGTCCGATCATGAGTGGGATGATAGGTGACAGGCGTCATTTTCTGACACAAAACAGAAATATAGTGTGAGAATGGAAAACAAGATGCATCTTGATACGTTTTCTACTAAAAACACACACCAAAGAAACAGCAAATGATGCACTTTTAGCTCTTTAAAACAGAAAATGAACATGATAACTCAACATTAACCAAGCGTATGTTCTGTAAACATCCATTCGTAGATGCCTAATCCCTTTCAGTATATAGTATGCTTAGTTAAATATAATTATCAGATCACTGATACAGTGTAGAACACATCGAACAGCTAGTGGAAACTAGATAGTATCCTGTCGCTATAGCTTAAACTTAGGGCTTTTAAAGCATTTAGCTCTCAAGTGAGGAAGTTTTATAACTTTATTGCTACAAATAGAATGCACAAATTCTTAGGAAATGTCTATCCACCACTTCATTCTACCCCACTACAATAAGGATAATCCAGCTAAGTTTAGTGCCTTCTCTGGAGGTCAGAAAATGAACTAGAGAACCTGTACCAACTCATAAGCATACAGTTCAGAACAAGGTAGCAGAATCAAGGTTTGAGTTATTACTTATTGCATGTTACCATTGTGCATCTACCAATGTCTAGTGGCACTGCCTGATTCCAATCCTTGTATAACTTAAAAGTCAAGGACCACTACAAAATTTCAGCCAGTGTTTCATGCTTCGGACATTTTGAATTGATCAGAAAGTACCAGAGACACTAGCAGTATCCCCAGCATTTATTTATGATGGTACAGAAAGAAAGGAAGGCATTTGTCTTAATAGTAGTTTCTCATGATCCTACCCTACTATTTCTCTGAACATATTTTCCGAATTTACCATAAATTATTATGTTGTCAGTTGACATGATAGTCGTCAATTATTTGTCTCCTTATCCTTCAAACTATAAGTGACGCGAGACTAATCACTTTCGCAGATGTTTTGTAAAGTTAATGTATGAACCATCGTGGCATAGAATGATGCCTTGAACAGCCATTTTTTATGGGCTTTTAAGGACCATCATGGATGCCAAAAGTTCAAGACCTAAGATACCAGTGTACAGAGAAGAAGCATGAGGGACGTCAGTGAACACTGACTGCTTTGAAGAATTCATGCAGTCAGTATGCCCAAGTGGGCAGACATATTCCATTGGTGTGTGCACTACCACTAATTTTCAAAAGTGAGAAATATAGCTTGGTGGTCTTGGACTCAAGCATTCAAAGAGATTTGAGGGTTTGCCCTCCCCCAATTGACACGAAAGATGATGTTTTTTGAGTTGTTAAGACTTAAGAGAATACAATTTTCACTTACACCTAGAAGAATTGAGGTTACCACCCAAAGAACTTAAAATTTTCAAATATCGAAGATGAACGGAACAGCAAAAACAGATGACATTGCCGCCCAATAGTGTTTAAAATACTTTTTGGCAAAGTCGATTAATGGACAAATCACTTTTGAGGGCTCAGGCTGTTCAATCATCAATGAGCAGCATCTCCATCAAACTTTGACTGGCCAGTTGCCAATTAGATATGGTTCCATGACGCTACCTGTTTTTCATCCCCCTCCAACCTCTAGAATTAAGCGCGTCAATCCAAAACCCTGCTTTCATCAATTTTGACTCTTGCAATCGCTCCAAGGTAATCCTTTCCGCATGAGAAACTCTAAGGAAAGCTACTAGGTTACTCTTTTCCCTGTGAGAAACTCTGAACACCATTATGTTCTCTTGCACCAAAAAATGCCATCGCTACAGCTTGCTGCAGTATTACTTGTGCAATCTTATCGTTTCAAGTGTGTATAGCCATGGTGGTTGCTGTTTTAGGCATCTACACTAACAAACACCTGCTTTCCGACTTCCACCAAGTGTTACCTTTCACCATCACATATTTCTCCTATTCGATAGTATCCCATAAACATCGCCCATTTGATAGTTATCAACACCGTATATCTCACACATTTAATGTTCCAAACTGGATTCTTGTACTTTCGCTATTCGCAATAATTCTCCACACTGGATTTCTCTTTATTTTCTTGCCCTGTCCATCAACTAATTTAAACCACCTCTAAGTTTTTCCAGCATGAAAAATCTGGGATCAAGACTTAAAGCCATCCTGATTTGCACAACAACGTGATTCGTACAGTTATTGTCTGTATTAGGATCCTACGCTATTTACTAGAACCATGAATAGATTACACTATCCTCGAAAACCTCTCCATTCCAACGAAGATGTTACCATTGACCTAAATAATCAACTAATCAAACGAAAGTAGAACCATTTACAAGCATAGAAGGTTATCCACATGGCTACCATCCCATGTGTTGTGTAACCAATATAAGTGAATCCATAGCCCTTATGGTCCTGCTAGCATCTTCTATCACGAATGAGCATGGAAATGCTAAAAGCCACACTCTTTCATGCTCAAATTTCGTGGAGGTGCATGCAATGTTATGATTCGGTCTGCATTGACTATTAATAATCAGTCACAAATATAAAATATCCCAACACCTCTCCTCTACACCATGTCATGAATCTAAATAATCTATTTGAAAAGCTCATTTGAGACATACAGAACTCATTAAACAAAGAAAATCACAAACAAATCTTGCACTCATTTGCATATTTCATAACCTGAAATCCCCAAATTTTGTAACTTCCAAGTTATAGAATTCAATAGATCTAATTCAACCAACTTTAAGCTAAAACTCCAATAATGCATGGAAAAACTCCAAGAACCACTAAACCCAAAACCGAGCGCAAAATCAGAAAGTGCATTTCCGTCCCCTGATCCAAATTCACTCGAAACTTACAGAATTTACTAAACAAAGCAAAACCACCAACATATCTTGCACTTACACTTGCATATTTCCTAACCTGAAGACCAAATTGGGGAACGTCAAAAGGATATAGAATTCAACTGATGTAATTCAACAAATTCAAACTAAAACCCCAACGATGCACTAAAGAAACTCCAATAAACCCTAATCCCAAAACCGATGACCAAAGCAGAGAGTGCATTTCACTTGACCACTCACCTCAATAAATACAACCTTTTTCCTCCCCAGACGATAGGATGTTACGTTAGTAGTATTTGTTAAATTACTACGAGGGCTAACCTTCTGTCCACGAGAGTCGAACCCTAAACCTCACGCTCCTACAGAGCGCGACACAACCATTGGGCCAAACCCCAAGGTCAATAAGTATATACTCTAAACTGCATTTCCGGGTATTTTCTCAAGCATAATCAACACAACAAGAAGATCAAAACTTGGGATTAAAACCCAATTAGCTAAATCAGCATTCTATTAGGGATTTGACTAAGGGTTAAGAAGTGGTCTTACTGAAGGATTAGAAGGATCAGAGGGTCGGAGTTGGCTGAAGTTGTGAGGGTCGAAGGAAGGCCAATCGCCGAGCATAGACCCCATTGATGGGAAGCAGTGGGTTTGGATGGAAGAATCGCAGATATGTAGAAGAAGAAGCAGAAAAATGCCGCTGTTTTCCGTCCGGATGGATGTACAGGCGTTGCTGAGTTGCGTTTGGCAAGTGGTCTTTGCAAAGTAGGAGTATTTATAAAGGGCCAATTTTTTTTTTTTGGACGTGGTGATGCCGTCTAGGCTCGTATTAAATCTAATTTAACCGTACACGCCGTAGGGCGGTGGGTGCCCTACAACATCCCGAAATCCCACTTTTTAAGGATTTGTGGGTGCTATAGCCTATAGTACATTTTTGCACTACACGGTTAGACCATCCATTTCGGCAATAGAAGGTTTAAATTTTAATTTGAGCAAAAGATGGTTCGATCTATATATGTTCGGATTCTTTCTGTGTCGAAATAGACAACCCGATTGGCAGCACTACACAATATAGTGCGGAGGTGCACTACGGCATCCAGGTCCACTGAGGAAAATATATTGCGAGAGTACAGAAAATTGAGGGGAAACAAATAGTATATAAAAATCATATGGTCTTGGGAAAAAAAAAAAAAGAAATCACCAATGTCAATTAAAACTTGGAATTTAAAGTAGGGTGGTGGATAAATGAATTACGTTGTTCATGTTTGTGTTCGCTTCTTCAAACTACGCGTTAGCAATGAGGATTCCTTCGCAATGTACTACTCGACTCGGTTATTTGTTGATGTTTAAAAATAGAAGTTATATTGAAGATAGAGTTTGGTAAAACTTATTGGGGAAGTCCGGTTGAGCCATAGCTACTGCCCGGGAGGACAGACCGTCATCACAGCACCACTAATGTATTAGCTGGAGGTAGTACGCCATCACCCATGCAGGAGAAGGACGTCCCAGGACTCGAACTTGAGTCTCGTATGGGAGAAGCAACTGGCCTACCAACTAGGCTACCACCTCCGGTGGTGAAGGAGTAGTTTGTTGATCCATGCATATATATATATATATGCATCCGGTTTCAAAATCCTGGCCGGTGGCTTGAAGCCGCCATTGTGGACAGTGGACCGGTAGTAATTTAGACGAGCAACATGATAAGGTATATACAGAGGTTTCCACATTACACTCTCGAAATCAAAAGCCTTTTAACCAAAACCAAAAGAAAATGAAAGAAAATTGTGTCTTGTGTTAGACTTTTGTTTATGTATATTGAAAAATACTCCTACATTAGGAGGCTTCAAAGTCAAGCTCTACACGTCCAGCGTCATGTTGGGATTTGTGAAATCGGATTTAGTTTAACTTTCATTAGTAAACTCAAACAGCCAGGCAAGGAAGCCAGAAAACGGGACTAGATTGAGACTTCTCTACTTGACGGTTCTCCACCTCATCTGCTTCCCCGAGATGCCTCGAGAGGAATATTCGACTACGGGAGTTTTGGGAATCCATGAGATGAGCTTTCATCCAGTCCAGATGAGCACCTTGGGGGAGGGGGAAGGAGATGACGAATCGGTGCCACGGGAAGAAGGATTCTCGGATACTTGGATCTGGAGAATCCAACCACTGGACATCAAGCCCGGTCTGGTGCACATCGAGCCGGAGATGAAGGGACGGATACTAGCTAGGAGAGAAGCTCTAACAGCTAGTTAAGAGAAGCCCCTCTGGAGAGGATGAATGGAAAGGTTTGTAGAAAAGTGAGTGGGTTTGGTTCCTCAGGTAGGGTGTCGGAGTGGATTCAATCGATTGAGTCGAATATGGTGCTGATGAGTCTTCGAGCTAGGGAGTGGTTCACCGGGTCAGAGACAAGGAATTACATCCTAGTGGACTACGTTTCACCTTCATCTCATTGCTATGATAAACTAAAGAGAACTAATAGCAACTCAAACCTAGCTACAGGCAAAGAGCTAGGCTCCTTCCCGGCCTGGAAGTTCGCGGGAAGAGAAGTCATGCGGCCCTAATAGAAGTATGTGTTAGGGAAATCTCATAATGCGAGTTGGTAGGTGAAGTCCTTCTTAGGCCGGGTAAATCTCAATGCCCTCTTGGCAAGGCAAAATAAGCGAAGTAGATAGGCCGCCTCAGACCGGGAAGAGTCCAGGAGGCCAAGCGATCAACGGACACAGAGCAGAGGAAAACTCTTAGTCAGACTAGAAGGCCGAACCCTGCCGCTGTTAGAACACCAGGTGCGGCTGAGGGATTGGCACGCCAGGTCCACTCTCATTCCTGAATGAATATGAATAGGATAGGACTCTCTTCGACGGGATGTCAGCAGGTTAGGCAGCTGGAACGTCCCGCAAAGAGAGGTTGTTCCTAGGAGAAGAATAGTAGCGGAAAATGGCTTCCCTAGTTGGTGAAACTATTGACCAGGCAAGGGCTCCGAGACTTCGCATAGTGAGTCTTATTGTTTATGGTACCCGCTGGAGATGGCCTTCAACTAATACAATACATTTGATGGCTGCTAGGGACTTGAACTTACGTCATTTCGAGTTTTCCGGCTTTCCTTTTCCGGTCGGGACCAAAGGCTTCGCCGTTTGAGAACACCGCCCGCAGGCGGATCAGAAGTGGTCCTCGTCTCGCGCCTCGCCGGTAAAGGGACATTGCAACAACGAAAGTCTCTCCGGCCGGCCGAAAAGCAGTCTTAGTATTGGCTCTCGTTCTTTTTCTATAGCGAGCGAAGGGACTAACTAGTCGTTAGGCCCGAGAGTAGCGGAACAGATGGCTTATTGAAAGGAGGGAGCGAACGGACTAATAGCGATGTCACCGGGAGCACATAAAGCGTGAGGTGACAGCAGCATACGAGGAAGTGAGTGAACGACCCAAAGAGGAAAGAGACGGTATATAGGGAGTGCACCTCTCGGGGAGGGGTGTGCTCTCGTCCTCTTCATTGTCCTTGACTTGCTGGAAAGCTAACTAAGGATAAATATTGGTCTGGACTCGAGCAGACGATTTTCCACGTAGAATTACTTATTCAAATAGTATGGCAGAATCGTATGATTCTGAGACTAGCTACCTACACCAGAGTTTTGCATCAGTGCATACTTATTCGCCAAGGAAGTGTTGAAGCTATCCAGGGTTTGTTGTTCACTGCGCTTTATTTAAAGCAGTGTGCGGTCTGTCTCCAACAATATGTTGGAGGTGAACCAACAGCTCACTCACTTCTTCCGGTGATGGTTTCCCTGACGAAAGCGGGTATCCCTCGTATCATCCCAGCGCATCATGGAAGGATAATACGCGCTAAAGATGATAGGGCGGACAAAGTGGTTAAGCTTTCTCTTGAATGGTTTACATTGTCGAGAATTCTCCTATTATCAAAATCTGTATCAAAGGATACATTTGAGTCAATTACCATGAAACCTAAAACTTACCATCCGATGAATATGTGATGAACTAGAAAGTAAGTTCACCACGCTTCAGAAGAAGTATCTCCCGTGGCTATCTGAACATTCTGTTAATCAAGGAATGTCTTGGATACCCTGGAAATCTATCCCTAATGCGGAAAGAGATGTAAGGCATAAGGCATAAAGAAAGGGAAGGAAGATTGGCTATGTGCGCCTTACTCATAGTGGGGAGGGAGTCTGGTGGCTATGGCATATATGGGACTGCTACCCACAATAGCTTGCTTCAAAACAGGAAGGGTAGGCATCTTTTTATTACATTAGCAAAAGCAACCGTAGACTCTGTTTCAGCTGGGTTGCTTGTACGAGGCAACGAGAGAACGCTCCGATCGTAGCCAGATGACACAAGAGCCGTTCCCTTAGTGAGGACTGGTCCCAGCTTAATCATAGTTCTTTGCATGGCGAGTGGAGTATAGAGCATAGTCTTCCCTCCTACTGAGATGAATCATTCCCTTGGCTTATGGGCAGGGTGGATAGCTGACGAGTGTGATTTCTTCCTTTCTTTTCTAACCGTTGTCTGTTGTTCCACCACCGCTTCCCAGTTGGTGTACCCTGGAGGAAGCCGAGCATGGAAGGTAGCAGTCATCCCTCTTGATGAAGATGATAGGTCGTAGTTTCTCTGACTTGAAGTTCCCCGGGAGTAGATGGTTCACGAGTCTTGTGTCCTGTTGAGCCTCTTCTTACTTGAGCCAAATCAAAGAAGACAGTCCTCACTTTACTTTTAGACAAAAAGTTCAACATCCTCATTGAAGGAATGTAGGAAGACGTTCTCAATTCACTTTTCTGCCCTTCACCTGTACGCTACTAGGATAGTTTTCTAATGGCTAGTCAGACTCGAAGGAAGGGAAGGAAGGCTTTTTTGTATAATAGTTTTGAAATGAGATTGTGATCAGGGGGTGGGAGGAATAGCATATCCTATCAATGGTTGGCCCGGCCAAAGCTTATAGATTGCTAGCGAGTCTGGTCACGGAGGTCCATAGATAACACCAAACTGAAACCCAGATAGAGATATTACCATAATTAATAGTTTAAGCTTCAAAAATACTCTGTATAATTTATACTCAAATCTATGTAATTAGTACATTATTCTCCTTTAAATATATTTTCAAAAAGGGTGTGAGTTGCTGTTTGTTAATGTTATAATATGTGTTGGTTTGCGACGATTCCACAACATTCTATACTCAAAATTCTGATTTTTTGTTTTTTAAAAACTTTGTCAACATATAACCTAAGTAAACTAACGAGTGTGTGCATGCGCAAGCGCGAGCATGGAAATATCTTTCAAAAATACCCCAATATACTAAATTTGGTAAGAACGAAGATTGAGAGCAAAAACACATGTCCTACTTGGATTATGTGACTACATTTTTCACAAATTTTACTTTTAAACCCCTCGGCCCTCTCCCTTTCACACTAATCACAGATTTTGTTCTTTTGATCGGCACTAATCACAGATTATTCTTGCTTAATCTGTACTAAGTAGTAGTAGTAATAATAACGATGGGCACTGAACGATGTCGTTTCCCGCCAACGTGCTCTCAAAAGCATTTTGCTTCCCCATTCTCCATTGCCCCGTTAATAGCCACACGATCAAAACCAACTACCAGTTGTAAGAAAAACTCGCACCTCACGGTTCCACGGGAAAACTCTCTCTCCTTCGCCACCACCGTTTCTAGGTTTTCAGCTGCTCTCAACTTCCTTCTCTCTCCTCCCTTCCTCTCTCTTCTCCGTTTTGCAAGCTCGACTCTTTCCAGAGAGAGAGAGAGAGAGAGAGAGAGAGGAGAGAGAAAGCTGCTCCACCATGGCGGCACCTGATGCTCCAGTTTGCTACGTTGGAATCGCGAGAAAGTCCGCAGCTTTTCGCCTCATGAAACAAATGGTTGGTTCTTCTCCCTCTCTCTGTCTCTCTATACATACATACATATCCAAAAGCTGCCCCTGACAGCCCCATTGGATTCTAAATCATTTTTGTAATCTTTTCTTCATTTATCACCAAAGTACTCTATTCAAATAAGTGATTAGGGAAGAAACTCCAATCGTTCTAATCAAATCCCTCAATCGAAGGGGTAGTAAATTTCTCAAATTTTGGTTTTTAAAATTCTCTAAAAACTCAACCCTACCCAATTATCTTCTCCACCCACCTCCACGTTTTATGTTCTCCATCCACTCCTTAACTCTATTAGAATTTTCTCTTCGGGGAAGAAAATAAGTAGCTGAAAACTAATAAACCAAGAAACTAAAATACATCTAATTGAATTTATTTTGGTAAATATTTATCTTGTACTAAATATAAACTACATGTGGAAAATAGTTTGGTGTATATACATGTTATAATAATTGTCTTCCCTTCAGTGCATCGCACGGGGAAGAACGCTTGCATAGATATATGTAAATGTAAGGATGTACTGTACATGTTCAAGTACTAATGTGAATGGGATGGAGGGTGATGAAAATTGACGACATTTGCTTAGGGTTGGGAAGAAGGCGAAGGGTTGGGGAAAGACAAGCAAGGCATCAAAGGGCACGTCAGAGTTAAGAACAAGCAGGACACTGCAGGTTATTTTGCTTTTGTCTCCCATTTTCAATGAATCAATATTAACTATCCAATTTGTTCTCTGTTTGGTTTACCGGAAGGGGGAAGAAATTTAAAAGGAAAAAATGCTGAATAAAATGAGCTAATGAAGTTAAGAGACCTATTACCTATAGCTCTATGTTTGGTTTTTAGTTTGTCTTGTACACCATTTCGTCAACAAAATCGGGGTTTATTGAAATCAGGGTTATATTAAAGCTTAATTGGTGTATAAGTTGATATGCAGGCTTAATGTTTCGAAATTACTAACAGGGATTGGCTTAGATGAGCCTAAAAACAACTGGGCGTTCGATACATCGCAGTTCGATAGCATCCTTAAAAGATTGAAAGTGGTAATTTCTGCATCTCCTTCTACTTAAAGTTAATTACTGACGTTTGTTTTTCCACACTCTTTCTCCCTCTCTCACATTCTCTTTATATTGTCGCAGCAAGCTGGGGAAATCGGTGATGAAGGTACAGCTTAGTGAGAGAAAATTTGTATTTTCTCAAATTGCACACTATATATAGTTTCATAAGGCTCACCTTTGTATGTATCTTACAGCTGCTAAAAAGGAGGAATCTGAAGACGATGACAGTGATGTAGACACGGAACCTAATGCATCCGAAGACGATAAGGAGACAGTAGTAAAGGCTACTCGGCCCCAAGGAAGGTCAATATGGCTGTCCGTTTGTTGTTCTTGCATATACACAAGTTCATCGTCCAATTTTAAGATTGATAGATCTGTGTTCTAAGTTTCCCTCATAAATGATCACCAGGTACCAGAAAAGAGAGAGGGGGAAATTTGTCCATGCGTATTCTTCCGACGATCTTGAAGGAATACTCGTGAGTTTCTAACACTCTGTACTTTGTTTCTCTCTATAGAGTTTTTAAAGCAGGTTTTGTGAGGTTATCATGGTTTTGCGGTGCCTCATAAATATTTATGGTAATTTTGTTATTCAGGTCGTTATGTGCCTGTAGGAGCCATTGAACTAGTCCCATTTTCTTGAAATATTTCTAGTGTTGTGGTCATGTAGATACCCTGCTAATCTTCACTGTGAAAGCATACCTCAGAATTATTTATGTGCAGCTTGGAGCCTTGGACAAGATTTGTGAAATCTGGACATTGACCATTTTGCATTGATTTTAGTTTAAACGTTTCGATCTAGTGTCTGCGGTTCTTTGGGCTTGCAGACCCTATGGTTTTGAGTCTTTTGACCTAGTGAAATTTGGTGCTCCATTGAAATTTCTCTCCCCTTTCATTTTTTCTTGGATTTAATTTTTGTGCATTTTGATTCTTCTGGCATTACGTACTATAGGTCAAAAAGGTTGAGGAATGTCCGCAGACAAACTCTAATCAGGAGAGTGTATTGGAGTTGGTGGAAGAGCCTACTGATCATGTTTTTGGTGGTGAAGGTAAGAACTGGAATGCTACTTAATGGAAAGCAGCGCTTTTCTCGTTCAAATGCATATTCTTGTTAAAGCCTACTCTAGTCTTCTATTTTGTGCTGCTGAAATCATTGCTCTCTCTCTCTCTCTCCCCTTTTGCTTCATTTGCATTCTACATTTTGTGATTAGGCGTGTTATCTTTGCCATAAGGAAGCCAAAAATATATGCAAAACGACACAACATAAAGTATGAAGTTTATGCGCTTACCATCAAACACCAAGTATGAAGTTTATCGTGACTTCTTGGACCAGCAAACACCAAGTATTTTATTTCAAGGAAAAAGGGCAAGAGAAATCCTATCAACTGAGAGAGCAAATAGTGTTACTGTAATCATGTTCTGTATTTCAAGGAAAAAGGGAAGAGAAATCTTCTTTTCTTTGCCTTAATTCATCCAAAGAAATTTTATTCGGAGGTATATGCAAAGGGATCTCGGGGACATTGTGGATTTGAAGCCGCAAAGTTGCCTTTTGGTCAGTCCTACGAAGAGAGAGAAAGTGCCACCAAGCTCTTCACCTATCCTAACAATCTGGACACGTCCCCGCGTAGACTAACAAAATATACCCAGAATATTTGGATGATACAGCTGACCTCTTAAATAGAAGATTAGTACCTCTTACATCACAGGTTCCTTCTCTTCTTCCTCGTACAGGTAACAAGTTCTCTCAGAGCTTTTGTACTAAGAGCTTTAGCACTTATGTTTGGGAGACCCTACCGCCTGTGTCTTTCTCTCACCGCCCTTGGAGTGCTTCTCTCTTCTCGGCTCACCTCCGAATCTTCAGTGTCTAACGTTTTTACCTTTGCAATTATAGACCGGCGGTCCGGTGCCACTTAGCATGTTTCAAACAATTCTGCTCCCATATAATTTGTTGACCAAATTATCTCGATTTTAGGATTTTCTAAATGTCCTGGAAGAATTTGCGAATCTCCATTCCCTGTTGTGGATTTGACCCAAAACCACACATCAAGCAAATAACACAGAGAAGCATGACACAGATATTTACTTCTCTAATTTGGGTACATTCACTGCTGTCGCCAGTTTTCACCATGTATTGAATGGAGAAGAGCGTACAGAATACATCAGCTGCTGCGAATAGCAGAATATATACCATAGTTTGCGAAGTGGCAAATCAAACCGAATCAGGCTTCACAAACCCAACACATTCCCCAGAAAAGTTGTGAGCCTAAAAATCTATTTTTGTCTTTGTTGAAGAAATTTTGAGTTTTGAACATAATTTTTTACTTTTGCCGATTTCTCTCGTTGGGACAAACCAATCTTTTAGAGCAAATTTGGAATCTCAACACTGGAGTTTGGGCTTGCATTTTTTTTTTTTTTGATCAGGATTTGGGCTTGCATTTACTTGCATATATTGTCCCTAAAAATACGTGTTATGATGATATCCCATTTGGTGCATAGATTTCATTTTTTCATCAAATGAACACCTGAACATTTGGCAGGAAACGAAGTTACAGGTGTTCCACCAGACTGGTGGGGCTTCAGATTTGGCTTTGTATCAGGAGGTTTTCTTGGAGCACAATCCAGCGGAAAGAAGTCCCTCCCAAGCCAAAATGCTCATAACCCTCAGGAAAGGGTTGCTTTTCACGAGGAAGATCAAGAGAATCTTTATAATCTTGTCCAAGTATGTATCAGTCTTGTTTAACTGAGTTAACCTAACCATGTGGTTTTTGGTATTCTTGTAATGGTTATGCCATTCTGTCTCATTGAAACAATATGTGACACCTTCCGCTTGAAGCCCAGAATAATGAATGTGGTTTTTGGAACCATACTGTCTCATTGGAACGAGACGTGACACCTTCCCTTCAAGCACAAGAAACGAGAGAGAGACTGTTGAACTGAACCTTTTAGTTTTTCTCCAGAAAACATTTTTGACAAGCCTGTAGTATGTAATATTGGAATTTGAGTGTTTCATGTTTAAGTATTGATGCAAGTCTTTTCTGTAGAACAAAGCAACATCTGGAAAACAAGGACTGGGTATTAAGGACCGGCCAAGGAAAATAGCTGGTTGTCACTTTCAGGGCAAAAAGACATCATTTGATGACAGTGCTGATGAGGATCCTTCTGATTCTTCAGCAAAACGCAAACGGGGTGATATTTCAGAAACAGAAAACAACGATGAACCCAAGGTTAAGCTAAGAAGGCTGTGTCGGAAGCTTCTTCGCCAGGTGTGTCTTCTTAGGTTGCAAGCTTATTCTAATAATATCCATGCCAGTCATTGACCTTTTCGCCACAGGTACCTGGGGAGACACTGAAGCTTAAACAGCTCAAAGTTCTTGTTGATGAACATTCATCTTCTGTTTTTTCCAACTTCTCATCCAAACGAGATGCCCTTGTATTCTTGAAAGGAAAGGTATGATGTATGGTGGATGTGGAGCACTTTCTGCGATCTTGTTTTGCCTATTCGAGTCAGACGTGACATTTTTGTTTGGTTTTTGCAGTTAGAAGCCAGTGACAAGTTTTATGTAGAGGGAAAGAGAGTGAGTCTCCCACCAAAGGGAAGCCACTAAATTTTGCTAGGAATTTTAGATACCTGTAACAGTTTGCACATTGCAGCTGAGACTACTCCGGCTTTATTTATTTGTAATTTCTTCTACTTTTCGAGTGATTTTTGTATGGTTTTGATTCTTGAAGAGATTTTAGGCAGCCATCCCTTCTGATGGATTTGTTTCAGCCAAATATGGAATTTTGGAGCAGTTTGTTTTCCAAAAGTCTGTAGTATTATTTGTATCATTCCAATTTTATTGGATGTCCCTGAAGGAACTTGGAAACTAGTGCGATTTTCTTGAAACCTTTGAAGTGGCTAGTTTCTTTGTTCTGAATGCCGAGTCTGTGGAAGAAAATTGAGCTTTAGGATATTTCCTTACAGCATGCATCTGCTTGTGGCAAATATCATTGAAGAGTGAAATCAAAGAACACTAGTTCTAGTATCGGAATAATGGACATCAGCTTGAATCTTTGTGCTTATTTGTTGACAAGGAAATATGAGCTGTGCCAGCCATAGTGACTTCATACTTCGTGTTTAGCAGTAATGTAGGTGCAATTCATGGGCAGGCATAAATTGGCCAACTACAATAGCTGCTTTGATTACCCGAAAATGTCATACTTCAAAAGAACAATTGAATGATAGATCCTATTATTAGTCCCTTCTACGATGAATACGAGGGCAACCGCAATCACCAGTTTCTTTCTCTGCACTGATCCTCTCTGTCACATGGAACTCTTAGCAAAAAATCTACTTCACTAGCATCTTTCCTTCTAATCATGTTTATTTTCGCTTTCTCTGTACGTGTTTTCAACTATATGTAATTGGCTTGTACAATTTTCTTTGCTATGTACCTCCCCAAGAAATCGTATCCATGGAAGTAGAGTGCTTCAATTTCTGCTCTCTTTCCACTCTCCACCATCACAGCCAACTCTTCCTTGTAATTATCCTGTCAAACACATGAAATTAGACCCAATTTCCTAGTTTCAAAGAAAAACAAAGAGAGAAAGCGCCAGATCTTCTCCCTCCTCTGGGTCTACAATTTCCTGAAGCACAACACATTTATTTATGATTTGGCAATTTACCGGTAAAATCTCAGAGGATGCCAAGCTTTTGGCTATTTGTAGGTCCCTTGGTTTCAGTGGGATGAAAGATTGTTCTGGTAAGAGTTCTAGATCATCTTTTCGCACTCCCAGCCACTTGACATTGCAAGCTAGATGGCAACAGCAAAAAAGAAAACACAAATAGGTGTTGAGTAAATTTCATTCCCACCGGAAAAAAAAGAAAGAAAGAAGAGTAGAATTACATATCATGGTAGAAGAAAGCACCATATCTGTATGCCTCTAGGCCCATCCCTATGCTTCCAAACTTGAAGGTGCAGAGAATTGCTAATCCTGCTGGATTCCTATGAAAAAATCCATATTTGAAAAGGTGCTAGTAAGTGATGCGATATATCTAAGGCTGCGACAAGGTGAAGGCCAGTCATACCAATCAACCAGCCCAAATATAGGCAAGTCTGGAAAAGTCCTGCTTATTCGATGTAGGAGAAACCTGTTCGTATTGAGGACATGGGATTATGATCATAATATGCACAATGCATTGATTTTGTAACAACTTGTAGTTACCTTGTGGCAATATCTGGATATCCTTTGGCTGTGATGAGAATGCTTGGGATTTGATTATATACGCAGTCCTCAGCTAGCCGCTGGAATATGGCATGCTGAAATAATCCAAGTATTCCATCCATATTTTGCAACACCTCAGGCAAAAGTTTAGTACATTCTCCACAAGGAATTCAAAGGAGCAAAGTTTACCTTCTCGACCACAATAATGTAACGTGCATCGGTTTTCATGACTAATTTCTCCAACAAATTCAGGTCACCAGATATAGCATATCCAGAAGATCCACAAGCAGAACAGTCCAAAACTTCTTGGTTTGGCTCCTGTTTCATAACTTGGAAGATAAGTGGTTAGTGCATTTCAAGATCAATGTATAGCAATTTAATCTAACATACTGAGCCCCCCTAGGTACCCTTACGCAAAAGAATTCTGGTGCAGCAAAGTGAAGCTTTGACTGTCACGATTTGGCTCAAAGAAACGTTGTAAGCAAACATACAGTCAAATTGAAAAACATTTTTGATTTCATGGACAAGCCCTTTAACTGAAAACTGGCCTGTCCGGTAATGCCTAATCCATTTTGATCCGGACAGACTACAGAGAACCATGGTATTAGGTGATTCAGAATACTAAGTCATAAATGTAGGATGTGCATTATATGATGATTCACTCAACTTCCCATACAAATTAGTATCTCCTCAATTCGCATTCATAAAGGGGATAACAATACAGATGTATTACCTTCAGCAACATGCGGCCAGCAACGGCTCCTCTACTAGACGCCATGATTCCAAGACTATAACGGCTGCAACGAAGCAATGCTACCACATCTGTCTAGGATAAACTTCACTATGAGCAGCATTCTACATACCATACATATTAGCCAAGGTATAGGCATAGATTAGGTGACACAGCCTTCGTGCATTTTAATCTAACAAAGTAAATGGAAAAAGAAACAAGGAGAGTGTGACCTTGGATTGCCCTGTTGACCTGTAATTGGGAAGTGAAATAGTCAGGTGAACCACAAAGCAACTTGTAGAATAGCTCTCTCTGAGTCAGTCTCTTTTCCTGAACCAGAACCTGGTAGCACATCTCCATTACCTTCCAGACTGTATTACAGGGGAAAAAAACGTAATAAGAATGAGGACTAGAAAAATGCCAAGTTCATGGCCCAATCGGTTAAAAATCGATCCATTTCATAGTGAATTAACTGATTCCAGATTTGCAAGCCAAAATTGCACGTAAGTTGATTCATATCTATGTCGTCGCCCAAATCCGTGGATTAAAAGTCTTGGGACTGGACAGTCAGTCTAAGTCACCCTAGGCCTATTCTAAGAATACAGTCAAGGAATTTTAGTAAAATCCTTTAATTAATGCAAGTTTTTTAACCTAAATTTAAAACTACATGTGTGAGCTGCGGAATCATATGGAGTACTTTTTTACAAGTCCAAAATAACCAGAGGTCTAGCGTGAAGAAATAAATTATGTTCCCATCGGCACCATACGTATGAACTGTAGCACAAAAAAAGAAGAAGCGGCAATCACCCTGTTTAAATTAGTAAATTCTAGTTTCGAAGAAACAACTTAGTTTTTTTTTTTTGAAAGAGGGTGACATTACAGATTCGAAGCATTTCTTATCCAAAACAAAGCTCAGCAAAATCGCTAATTCTCTAATTTGTGAGTCACTGGTTGTGAAACACTTCACATTTCGAGGGACAAACAAAGAAGCCAAAATGACAAGATAGGAGTATCGTCTTCTAACCTCTAATGAAAGCTTTCGCAGTGTTAGCTCTCATCAAAGACCTCGTGCAAAACGAGTGAGAGAGAAAAATCCACGAAACGTCAGTCAACAATCCTCGACTCACTTTGCTGTTACTCGATCTTCTATCGATCTGCAACACTCGAAAAGTAAAAAATAAAATCCCCAAACTCATCAAACAGTTGGTGTCCATTCAAAGCTATAACTCCATGAAATTTCCTAACCAGGGAGAGATCTGAGATTGCCGGAGTCGGAGAATTCAATATCTTGAGGAAGTTAAGCACGGCTACTTCAATCCTAGCTCGGACCTGAACAAACAAGGAGCGTTGGTAATCACATATTTACGCACGCATAACGGCACACTCGCACAACTCCAAATATTTTTGCTAATTGTGCTAGTTTTTCAGGTTCATCTGAAAAAATTCAATGAGATCCGCCTTGCAAGTTCCTTCTGTCAAATTTCATTTTAAAAATTTCTACACCTGTGTGAAAAAAAAAAAAAAAAAAACTAGTACTACAATTTTAAATCATCAACAATCAGATCGCGTGTTTAAAATTGAACGACGACTACGTATATGCATACAATCTCGCTTCCTTCTCAGACTAAGGAGACCAGAAAGTAGCGATAAACACTTATCGAATATACGTTTTGTTCTCGATATCGAAATACGAATTCGGTGTGTGTACATTGTGTGTGTTTTTGAATTCTGCCTTCAACTGTGTTACGGTATTTTGTGTGAACGCGTAAGTGATGAGAGAGGTTTACCTCAGGGGGAGGGAGGATGTCGGCGAAGCAGAGGTGCTGATCGGAGAAGAACATCATCGAGGATTTGCAGAGATCTCCCATCGGTTGGTTTGTTCGTTTTTCTCTCTAACGACTACTTGTTACTGGAAATTGCAGGTGTTTGGCGCGCAAACGAGAGGTTTGAGTTTTACCTAATTGGGGGTTCTCCCGCTCGCGTTCTCAATCTTTGTTCTACGGTCCCGCTCAATTTTCTCTCTTGCAAATTCTAATAAAATTAGGGGTGTACATGGTTCGGATTGGTCTGGTTCTCTACAAAATCAGTAACCGGACCATTTCAAACGGTTCTAGAAAATTGGAAACCAGAACCTAACCAATATATGCATAGAACCTAACCAGAACCAAACCGTAAGACCGGTCCGGTTTTGGTTCGGTTCCGGTTCTATCCAATAAGCATCCAAACACTTATTCACAATTAAATATGAATTCATAATATTAAAGAAATGAGAAGATAATCTGTTGGAATAGGAAAGGGAGAAAGAAAATAAAAGCTTTCCTAACAAATGAGATTTCATCTCTAATTTATCTTAACCTATCAAATTCAAATACATATTTAATTACACACATATGTATTTCTATATTTGTCTTAGTTTTAAACGGTCCGGTTCGGTTCTAACCGCGGTTCATTAATTGAGAACCAGTAACCGAACCAAAATTAACGGTTCTTATTTTTTTGGAACCATAACCTGACCGTAGAATCACAGAACCGGACCAAATAGAACGGTTCGGTTTGGATCGGACCGGTTTTACGGTTCGGACGATTTTCTTGAACACCCCTAAATAAAATGTTTTTGAAAGATTTTTAAGCTCCTTAGCTGATATATGCAAGCTTTATTTTTATTTTTTTATTACAAGCGATAAGAGAATACAAGTATCAATATTACTGCATCAAACTGAAAGCAAATCAATAATCACAGCTTTGTTTGGTTAGTGTTTTAAGCGAGTTTTTTCCGAGTAATAAATGAGAAGAGATAGATAGTGAATCGAGAGTAATAATTGAAACTAAAACTCATATTGAGAACCATCCTCAAAGTCAAAGGTTGGTTTTTGAATTGGTTATCTTGACATTTGTTTGGTTTTCCGGTAGATTTACTTAAGCTTAAAGTTTTGCTATTGTGGTTAGTTTCTTGCAAACCTTAAGGCCATTCTATAACACAATTTTTTTTAAGAATAACTAGTTCACAGAGTGGCCACGAATAACTTACTCACGGAAGAGCGCAATCTCACCCGTTCGTGTCGGCAATCAATGTTTGATATATGTTTTTAAACATTTGACTGGTAATAAATATCTCTGACCGGTAATAGTTTATTTTTAATCTAAATCGTCCAAAATACTTTTGAACGTGCGAGATTGAACTCCGTAAAACTTATTCACGGAATAAGCATGGCAGCATCCGTACTCATTGCGATGCTCATGATTTGAATGGAGGACTACTTCTCATAACACATCAATCTACACACAAAAGTTGCACTACAATCTACGTACAGTAGTAATGAAGAAAGTGACACATTTGTTCTTTCCATGCATACATATATGCTGAACGGGGCGGTGCTATGTACTTTTGTGCTGTTCAATCTCAACCGTCCAAAAGAGTTTTAGATGGTCCGAATTTTAAAACAAATTGATTGTCGAGAAGAACGGACCAAATGGTGCACAGCACGCCTCCTGTTCCTCTAAACAAATTACAACTATAGAAACAGAGGCTTGTGCCAACTTTTTATTGCTAGCTAGTTATATTTTTCCCTTTTGTCCAATTTCTCCCGATGATCATAAGTAAAGTTTAATGCTTGATTGATGGCTCACTTTTTCCTAGTCCAATTTCCTCCTCAAAAATAAAGTAGCAGCAGCATCCATTTTACAGTTCGGTTTCCCTCCAGCGAAGAAACCGATTGGACCTGTCAGTTTTGGTGTTTGGGCTCACTTCGATGATCTGCGAACCTCATTTTGTAGAGCTTGTCAAGAGGATCAAATTTGCATAAAATAAAATTGATCAGATATCGATCCACTGAAACCTTATTGTGTTCAGCAAAATAGATCAAATTAATTTAGTTCAAGATATTATGTGTTTCGAGCAGATATAGATTGGGTTAACATAATATTTTTGCATGGTTGATTTTCTTGATGAGTTCCACGAAGTGAATGATTCCGATCATTAAAATTGGCCACAAAAACCAAAATTTGGACGGATCCAGTCGGGATGCCTTACCAGAGATCGAGAACGTACTCTCTCCCCTTTATTGTTGTCTAATCGTTTTCACTTTCATGAGCGAAGTCCTATCTTTTTCACTTTTATGAGCAAGTTAATGGAATATTAGGTGGAAACCATCATTACTCAACAATAGTAGGAACTGTGGCGGACCTAAAATTTGTCTCACGTGGGGCACATTATACATTATACTAGTAACCTTAAGCAAGAATCGAAATTAAGCGCAAAAGCACAAACTATAGAAAATTGAATTGTAAATTTCATTGATTAGGTAAAAAGCAAGTAAAGAAATGAAGGCCTAATTTTCTCAAACAATCAAGATATATATTACGAATCTTAAAAGAAAGAGTAAAAAGTCCTGAATTATGTAGCCCCAAATTAAAAGTCCTTTCAATAAAATGTTACTTTTGCCGTGTAGCCCAAAATTTAATTGATGATTGGTGAGGAAAACGGTGAAGTGACAGGGGACGACCACAGAGATGAGTGACCGACAACGACAAAGTAAATCAAGTGTCGAGCGAGTTCTCCCCATCGAGTTTACTGTGTGAGTTTCTCGTTCTCCCACTCATTTTGGCCAAAAAAAAAAAAAAACTCATTTTTACATAAAAAATAAACTATAAATTAAAAAAAAAAAAGGGGATGGGATGGGTCATGTGCCCTTTACTCGGTCCGCCCCTGAGTAGTAGGAATGAACCAAAACTAATAAATCTAGGACACAAGCCAAAGCAAAAACAACATTCATGGCTCTAGGACACCATACAAAAGCAAATCCACACTAGATGTCGGCATAAGGAATCCCCTCCGCGACTAAGTAGTAGAGGATCCAACGGGAACCCCAAGCTCAAACCATGGTCGAAAAGCACGGATGCGATCATCAATCAGAAGCAGAAACCCAGACTAGCACTCCTGCCAGTTAATGAGAGAAAAACAGTGCCAACGGAACGCCGGCGTGCCTTTGCATTCAGTAGCATGGTACGGACGCCACTCCAGGACAAGTCTACGCTGACACGACAGACAAAAGAAAGAGGGGGGAAAAAGAAGAAGAAATAGAAATCGCAACGATAAAGATATCTACCAATCGCAATGATAAAGTGATCTACCACAGTAACGATCAATCGTCAATCTACAACAGGCTCAAGCAATTTAATATGCATCCATGAATTATGCACTGGTAATATTCAATCTGTAAGAGAGTGCCCAGAATCTAGCTTCCATCGATCAATGGCTTACTCAAGCACCACTTCCTCAGTCGAGAAGTACCCGTACCCCTGGGAGGTTAACGTTCTGGACTTCGTCCCCGACAAGTTGTCTGATGCGAAATGCTATCCCGAGTGGAAGCAGCTGATGGTAGACTTCATTGAGAGTCAAGGCTTGCTTGGCTTCATAGATGGCAGCACAAAAAGGGTCTCCCAAGCTGCCTCATCAAATTCTGACTCATGGAGAAGATCAGACAATCTTGTACGGGGATGGATCCTTACTACGCTCAACAAAGATACCCGTCTGCAAGTGTTGAAGTATAAAACTGCAAGAGGGGTGTGGACAAGGTTGGTGGATATGTTCGATCGGGCTAAAAATAGGTTCCAACTAGGTAATTGGCCGGACTCTTTTTAAAGATTTTTGTTTAGTTAGAGTATCTTTAGCTCTTACTCAACTATCAACCCAAACTCGAAATTTGAGTAAAAAAAGATAAGCACTTGAACTCTATCTACTCTTTGACTCAAATCTATATCAACCTTTGGATCCACTAAATTTCATTTGGCCGTTGGATTAAACATGTGTTTGTCATCTGATCTGTGTGTCTTGACAGATGAAGAAACTGAGAAGAAGAAAAGACGTTATCTGCCGCTGCGAATAGCTGCAATTGAAGGTGACTGGGACACCACCAGCAAAATCATAGAAAGTGAACCAGATATTGTCAGGGCTGCCATCACTCCATCCTCAGAAACAGCGCTTTTTCTGGCAGTGAAGTCGTCACGGAGAAACCATTTCGTGGAGAAGATTTTGAAGAAGATGTCACCAGAGGATGCAGGCCTAGCTAACCTATGGGGCATGACAGCTCTTCATCGTGCTGCAAGCGTTGGCAATGTTGAGGCAGCCAAACTGTTGGTTGACAAGAACCCGAACCTGCCAAACGTTTTGGATAAAAATGGAGATCCACCTCTCAATTACGCTGCTAGCACTGGGAGTAGGGAGAGTGTTGTTTACTTATGGGAAGTCACCAAAGAAGATGTTAAATTGAAAGATGACGTAGCTACTAAACTTTCCCGCGATCTCACGAGAGGGGAACACTACGGTGATTATTAGCACTTCAGTGATGCCATGTTATCACATTCATTAAAAATATCTTAGATATCATGAAATTTGTCACTGCTACATTGGTGAAATGGGCCTCATCTACCGTGTCTCTTACTAATGCAGTTGTGACAAATCACATGGCATTCAAAATATCGTACTGCTACACAAAGAGTTTTATCATCACACAAAAGTACAAAATAAATTTCAAAACAAAATCTTTGAACATAAGTAGCCTTTGGGCAGAGGAGAACCATCTTACATATGTAAATTCAAAAACACAACATTCACAAAATAGAGAAGGGAATAACTATGATATTACAGTTGTAAGATAGAGTAGCATTTGAATAGTTGTGTGACTGCTATCTTCCATCAATGCAACAGACATAGCTCTAACATTGCTAAAGCGCAAACCTGAGTTGGCATGCATGGAGCCATCTGTTTTGAATGTACTTGTTGAAAAGTGTTCTTCTTTTCGAAGTGGAACCTCCTTAAACTTCTGGCAGAGCTTAATCTATTCAGGTTAGTTTCTTCGATCCCTTTGTCTCCTCTCAATTTGTTACTTAAGCTTTATGAAGTTTGACCTTTTAAAGATTATTTACCTATTTATCTTGTAGATTACTTGTATGATTTCTTACTTCGTGTAACAAAAAATGTAGTATAACATCTGAATGGAAGTTGAGTAATTGATAGAGAAGTTGTAACAAAAAATGTAGTATAACATTTGTATGATTTCTTTTTCTATATCAGTTTTACTCTACAATCTAGTTCTTCTATAAAGCAAAGTCCAAAAGGAACTTTTGCACAAGCATTATTTTTATAACTTTTTTATTGTGTGCGTGTGTTCCATGTAGGTGTTCCTGTGAAATCAGAACACATTGCAAATCGCTATAGCGGAGGAGGAGGGAACATGGAGAAGCCTACCAACTGCTGCATTTTTGGTTGGGGTATAACCATATTACTACTTAAAATCAGAAATAATATATCTATGAAGCACGACACCTCTCGAGGTCGAGGTGTCGTCGTGTTAGGACACAGGGACACGAGTGGGACACCTGTCCGACATGCCACGTGGCGTGTCCAATGATTTAATTTAATTTTTAGAGGAGGACACAGGTGGGACACGTATGGGACGGCTGGGGACACAAATGATGATGTTTAACTTAATACATGACGTTTCTTATCTAATATATCATATAAACTATCACAAATGATGCAAGATGCATCAATCATTAAAAATTTCATAATGAATCACTTGATGAGATTGGCTATTTTCATAAATTGAAACATATAAATATATATTAATTAATTATACACGTGGCGTGTCCCACACCGTGTCTGTATCCCCATTTTTTAGAATTCTCGTATCCCCGTGTCTGTGTCCGTGTCCGTGTCCGCGCATTATAGGTAATAATAGGCAACAAAGACTACCTGTCCTAATCAGATGTAGGGGTGTTACTCCTTTCTTGTTCATGCAAAGACTAGATGGGCAATATCCTTTATTGTTCATGCTAAGATCATTAATTCTAAACTCTAGAAAGTTTAGTTTAGATCCTCAAGTCTGGACTCAAATACTAATAAGATTTCTCCATCTACAATAAAATTCCTTATTTCCAAAACATTATCGAAATTTATATCATAGTCTATGCAAGTTGGTACTTCTAATCATGTCGATATCATTGACCCAACTTTATCTACTCATATCGTTAGAGACTAGATGATGCAAAAACCCAGTCCTGGGCAGAAATTGAAGGTTCCTAGTGTAAGCTTTGAATTTAGTTGTACTCCCTCCTGATTTTGACTGGTTTGGAATTATTTTGCAGTGAGGCAAAGATTTCATTCTATGTTTTGGGAAGTTGCTGAAAAATTTGGTAGGGGTTGGTGTGACAATTATTCCATAATCATGGTAGACTAGTTATTTGATGTTATTGCATCCTTAAATGTTGCTGATTGTTAAATTGCAGTACCACAGATCAGGAACATCCGAGAACAGAAATTAATACACCACCATGTACTTCAACTTCTCAAATTCCTTTGCGTTGAAATTGCAAAACTAAATTTCTCCAAAGTGCAAAGCATATTTGGCCCGGCATTGCTCAGTGCAACATATGCTGGAATTCATGAGATTGTTGAAGAGATCATAGTGTTGTATCCTTTCGGCATGGATTCTCGAAACGAGGTGGACGGAACCTTATTCCACTATGCAATTATGTGGCGCCGTGAACGTGTGTTCAACCTCATATATCAACTGGATGCTGGTTGGAGATATCTAACAGACCTAGATAAATCGAGGAACAATGGTCTGCATTTGGCTGGATGTTTGAGAGCTCAGCAAAAACTCAACCTCAGAGATAGTGTTGCGGGTCCAGTGTTACAGATGCAACGTGAATTGCAATGGTTTAAGGTGAATCTTTTCTTTCCCACCTAAAGGAATAAAAAATAATGATATAACTGCTGAAATATTAGATAGAAATTACCAATTTTTTCATACTAGGTTGACTGTTATCAAAAGTTACAAAAGCCCAATCACTACTCATCAATTACTGAGCTCACATCGACTAATATTTGGGTGTTTGTAAGGTATTTGTTATGTCCAACCTTTTTCTCAAAAATCAGTTATATAGAAAATCATCTCTCTCTCTCTTTTTATTTTTATTTTTATTGTTTGGTTCACTCAATATAACATGGAATGACAATTTTCACTCCATAGATCAATCATGTACTAACCAAAGCAAAAACTACCATCCCAACATTGCCAGTACTTCAGTAAACGTTCCAGCATTGCTAACGTCTCTGTAACATAGCAACACTCAAAACTTGCTCATTCTTGAAAATAGATGAAATTTCATTTCTCATTCCAAAGCCACCTGATTGACACAGGAAGTGGAAAAACTTTCAAAGCCTGGAGACAAGGATGTAAGGAACACCGACGGAATGACACCTGCAGAAGTGTTCACTAATTCACACCAAGAATTGGTAAAGGAAGGCGAGCAATGGATGAAAGATACGGTCACTGTAGCCACTCTTATTGCCATCATAGTATTTGCAGCTGCAGTTATTGCCATCATGGTCTTTGCAGCTGCTGTTATAATACTGGGAAGAAACAATATCGATGATGGCCATCCAGTACTTTCAAAACAAAAAGGCTTCATAGTCTTTGGGATATTTGACACAATTGCTCTGTTCTCATCCATGACTTCCGCGTTAATGTTCTTGCTTATCCTCATTTCAAGAAATGCAAGTGATGATTTTCTCTATGCCTTACCCAAAAGATTAATTATTGGTTTCACAACCCTATTCGTCTCCATGTTATCCACGATGGTAGCCTTTGGTGCCATACTCCATCTTTTGTTCGGAGACGATAAGGGATGGGTTCTTATTCCTGTTGTTGCACTAGCCAGTCTTTCTGTAACCTTGTTTGGAACCCTGCATTTTCCTCTCCTTGTACAAATGATTCAGTCCACATATGGTCGAGGCCTTTTTGGTAAGCAAAGTGATCGTATGCTTGCCTAGGATAAACATGAAAATCGAGAATCCATGTTGAGCTACCAGTATAGGTATTTAATGGTGTCACAGCATGCACAAATTGCTACTATTTGTGTACCCGTATTTTAGTATGAACAGAGCTTTGTAATTAACTGCTCAACTTATGATGTTACATTTTCCTATCTGCAAGATCATCTTTTACTTTTTGTTGACGATCGAACTTCACTGGCAAAATCTATGAGTAGTATCTGTTACTGTGTTACTGTTAGAATAGATGATATATTCATTGAGAAGACTTGAATTTCCAACACACACACACACACAAAAACTACGCCATTTTGGCCTTTTGTGGTGCCCAGACAGCTTCAAAGAAGCACCATGTTCTATTAAAAGATCTCTCATTGGTTTGTTCGTTTTCTCCCGACGACTACTTGTTACTCGAAATTGCAGGCGTTTGGCACGCAAACGAGAGGTTTGAATTTTACGTATGAGGTTTGAATTTTACGTATGAGATTTGACCTAATTGACGGGCACAATGTAGGCCAATGACATGCTTCGTCGTTCTTAAGTGGGGATTCTCCCTTTCGCGCTCTAAATCTTCGTTCTACGGTCCCGCTCAATTTTCACTCTTGCAAATTCTAGTAAAATGGCCTATCAAAAAATAAATAAATTCTAATAAAATGTTTTTGAAAGATTTTTAAGCTCCTTAGTGTAGACACCCTAATTTGGACCTGTTACACCCCGCCTTTTCTTATTCTTAATAATTATATTTCTATAATAAATAAAAAAGAGGATTTTATGGTTTGGATCCTAATTGATATTTTCTCTGTCTCGACATGGTATAAATTGTGGTCAGTACTATTATAGTGTTGGGGTATAAATCTAAATATTTTTAGTATTTGGTGTTGTACCTGTGGGCACACGCCCCTAAAAATTCCGCATTTTTAGCTTGCGAAAAGTTCGGATTGCGCCCTTTTGTTTGAAAGCATGACGAAATGCTGTTTTTGAGAGAGTCGCCACCCGGGTTTTGTGGAAAATATCCAAGAAACCGGTTTGGAAAACGTTTTTGTTCACGTTTGTTTGATTTAAAAGGCTTGTAGACTGAACCGTCGTCACCTTCGATATCTGAGGTTCGGGAGCCAGGTTACGAGAGGGAAAGGGTTCTATGGCACCCCTCTCGCCCAATCCGAAGATCGGTCTCTACTCAGGCATTTTGTAAAACATTTGCATTTTTCTCTCTTTTAATCATTTATTTAGCCAATTAGGGCGGGAAAACAGTTAATAGGGATTAACAAATGGCAAGTTGCATTTACATGGCAAAAGGTGATGTATGATTTATGAACAATGTATAATAGATTGAGAATAAGCACTTCTGTGAGTGTTTTGATCAGACGGGAGCACACTGGCTCAGATGCAAGCAACGTATCGGCATACCTTTGGTTTGACGGTGCATGCTAAGACCATTGGCGTACGCCACCCATTGCTGGCGCACTGCGGTGAGCTCAAGCTCACAAACTCGTTCTCAACCCTGCAGGCTCTGGAATGGACCAAGTGCACACCTGTGACAAACCACGCAGCTTGAATATCACAGGCTATATGGGTTATAAGTGCAATGATAAATCGAGCAGTAAGCAGTTGAAAACCCCATAAGCAGAGTGAGGATCAAGCAAAGACCAGAACTAAGCTAGGAAGCAAGGGCGGCCGGTGGGACTTAGGAACAAGCGGCGCACGCAGCAGTCAATACTAACTGCGGCGCCACTTGTTCTTTTTGGTCCAAAGGTTTGGCTTTTGCTTCATCTGGAGTACGGAATAGGACGAGAAGGATCCCGAGAGGCCTTACTACGCAGCTAAAGCAGATAACTAGCTACACCGTTCTAAAATATGGAAAAGCAATAAATTGGTTTTTAGCATGCTTCAAGGTGATCGAAGAAAAGAAATTGAAACGAGGGCGATCGGTGATCCTCACACTAGTCTCGCCATGCGACCATGGCGGCGCACACATGTACATCTTGGCGCGCGCCACTGATCCTCCTACAACATTGCTTTATTTGCTTGCTTTGAGACCAGGCCTGGTATTGATTACCAGCCTGGGCTCTGCTAGCTCCCCTCAGGGGTCGAAACAGTTTCTGGAACAAAAGGTGATATACCTTTGGGAATGGAATGAAAGGTGGATTTGAGCTTGAGCTTGTGGCTTGGTGGATGGGCAATGGATAAGAAAGAAGTACTACTGATCAGTGGAGGGGTGTGTTACTTGCTTACTCTTTCAATGCATGAAAGAAGAAGGTAAGAAGCACTAGAGAGAGAGAGGGCTAGAAAGCATTAATGTTGTTGAACTCCTTGCAAATAAATGCAAGGGTGTATTTATAGGCTGAGAGGGAGAGCTGATCAGCCTGGCCTTAAGGCCTGTTTGGGGGTGGCAAGAGAGAAGGGAGCTTCCATGCATTAAATGCATGAGACTTGCCTTGATGGAGGGTGTAGGAGAGAGGGAGAGACAGTTCTGGACGATATAATCATCAGGAGGGCTGTAGCACACGTCAGGGTGGCACAAAAGTCTCGGGCAAGTGGTCCCGAAAAGGTGATTTGACTGGAAATAAGTGGCGTGCGCCAGTGATAGGTGGCGTGCGCCAATGGAGTGTGCTTTGATGCCCGATGACTGACACGTGGCAATGAACGGCGTCGTCGATCAATCACTAGCGTGCGAAGCGAGGGTTTCTTTGAAATTTGTTTGGTTCTGGCCCGAAGGGTTTGAAATAGGTTCGACAATGGTTTAAAGGGGTTAGGAAAGCTCGGAGCTCAAACACACCATCAACTTAGGATGTTCTCGACCATTAATCATCATGGGGGAATCAAAGACCGTAAATAAACTAATCTGGACAGTTCAAAATAGGGTGTCTACAGTAGCCCCCCTTTGACAGCACTTGGGGCACCATTGACGTGGTACAAGTAATGTCAAAGGTTTTCTAGACACCCTTCCAGGCTATCCAGAACAGAACATACGAGTCAATGAAAGTACAAAACTTTAAAGAACCTGGTTGATTGAATTGATTGGATGATTGAAGTTGAACGGACAGAGCGACTGCTTGCTGGGGACAATATGGATGACATTGATCGCCACTTGATTGAAGTTGAATGGACAGAGCTGGCTTAGGAGGCGGACTCTCCTGGGGATAATCTTCTCTCGGAGTCATTGACCTGAGATTAGACAGCTAGATCGTCGTTGACTCGAATTCGGACGGACAGATCGTCGCTGATTTGAACTTGGATGGGCGAACCGCCGTTGATTTGAAATTGGACGGGCGAACCGTCGTTGATATGAGATTGGACGGACGACCCGTCGTTGATTTGAGAGTGGACGGGCGAACCGTCGTTGATTTGAGAGTGGACGGGCGAACCATCGTTGATTTGAGAGTGGACGGGCGAACCGTCGTTGATTTGAATGATACAGGTCATTGTTGTTGGGATCAAACTATCTTTGGCCCAAAGAGATCCAACAATCACGGGTAGGTCGTGTCAGGCGGGTTAAATTCCATCTGTCGGGAATCAGAGCCAATCTCCTTATCAAAGACCATCCGAGGCAGAGCAATAAGACTGTTGGAAAATGCGCTTGAGGCTAGACTGAAGTAGAGGTAGCCGTTGGGGGCGGGCCAAGGCAGACTCTTCTGGGGATAAATTGTTGAACGAGCGGACTGTCGCTAGTTGAATTGATAGGAAAGACAGGCGGACCATTTCAAGATCGTTGGAAGAGAGTCTGAACTCTGTTGAGAAACGAGGATGGGTGGACCATCATTGAATGTCGCGGCGGACTCTCCAGGGGAATAATCAGCTGCGAACAAATCATTGCCGCATGGGATCAAACCTTCTTTAGCACAAAGAAACTCCAACAATCACGGGTAGGTTGCGTCAGGGAGGTTAAATTCCATCTGTGGGGAATCAGAGCCAATCTCCTTATCAAGGACCATCCGAGGCAAAGCAATAAGATCGTTGAACGATGCGCTACTTTTAGACCAATGTGGACCAGGATAAGCGGACGGTGTTGTAGACTGATTGGACGGGCAGACCGTTGTTATGGATCGGTCGGACGATATTCTGATCGTCATTGAGGGTGTGAATGCGACGATATTACGATTACCGTTGATCGGTGATGACATGGTGATCATCGTTGAGAAAGACGACATGGTCGATCGTCGGTGATGACATGGTGATCATCGTTGATTGAGGCGACATGGCTAATCGTCGGTGATGACATGGTGATCATCGTTGATGACATGACTGATCATCGTTGAGAAAGACGACATGGTCGATCGTCGGTGATGACATGGCCGATCATCGTTGAGAAAGACGACATGGCTGATCGTCGGTGATGACATGGTTGATCATCGTTGATGACATGACTGATCATCGTTGAGAAAGACGACATGGCTGATCGTCGGTGATGACATGGTTGATCATCGTTGATGACATGACTGATCATCTTTGAGAAAGACGACATGGCTGATCGTCGGTGATGACATGGCTGATCATCGTTGAGAAGGACGACATGGCTGATCGTCGGTGATGACATGGCTGATCATCGTTGATGACATGACTGGTCATCGTTGAGAAAGACGACATGGCTGATCGTCGGTGATGACATGGCTGATCATCGTTGAGAAAGACGACATGGCTGATCGTCGGTGATGACATGGCTGATCATCGTTGATTTGATTTGATTTGAGAAGGACGACATGGCTGATCGTCGTTGATTTGATTTGATTTGAGAAGGACAACATGGCTGATCGTCGTTGATTTGATTTGATTTGAGAAGGACGACATGGCTGATCGTCGTTGATTGATTTGATTTGAGAAGGACGACATGGCTGATCGTCGTTGATTGATTTGATTTGAGAAGGACGACATGGCTGATCATCGTTGATTTGATTTGATTTGAGAAGGACGACATGGCTGATCGTCGTTGATTGATTTGATTTGAAGGACGACATGGCTGATCATCGTTGATTTGATTTGATTTGAGAAGGACGACATGGCTGATCGTCATTGATTGATTTGATTTGAAGGACGACATGGCTGATCGTCGTTGATTTGATTTGATTTGAAGGACGACATGGCTGATCGTCGTTGATTTGATTTGATTTGATTTGAGAAGGACGACATGGCTGATCGTCATTGATTTGATTTGATTTGATTTGATTTGAGAAGGACGACATGGCTGATCGTCATTGATTGATTTGATTTGAGAAGGACGACATGGCTGATCGTCGTTGATTTGATTTGATTTGAGAAGGACGACATGGCTGATCGTCGTTGATTTGATTTGAAGGACGACATGGCTAATCGTCGTTGATTTGATTTGATTTGAGAAGGACGACATGGCTGATCGTCGTTGATTTGATTTGATTTGAAGGACGACATGGCTGATCGTCGTTGATTTGATTTGAAGGACGACATGGCTGATCGTCGTTGATTTGATTTGATTTGAGAAGGATGACATGGCTGATCGTCGTTGATTTGATTTGATTTGAAGGACGACATGGCTGATCGTCGTTGATTGATTTGATTTGAAAGAAGACATAGCTGATCATCTTTGATTGATTTGAGTATCCCAAGGAGAGATTGCCCTTAAAAAATAGTATGGATATTGGTAAGAAGGACTGCTGCTGGGGAAATAATTACAGCCGTGGACAGATAGACCGTCGTTGCTGGGGACCAAACCTTCTTCGGCACAAAGAAAACCAATCAATCACGGGTAGGTCGCGTCAGGTAGGTTAAATTCCATCTGTTGGGAATCAGAGCCAATCTCCTTATCAAAGACCATCCGAGGCAGAGCAATAAGACTGCTGGAAGATGTGCTAAAGGATGGACTGAAATAGATGCAGCCATCCGGGACAGGCAAACTGTCGTTAGAGACTGCTTGGAGTAGGATGGAGAGGCTGTGTGTTTGACATTTGCCATGGAGAAATGGGTAGGGAGAGCGGCATGTGGTGCATCCCTTTGAAATTGCACTATCCCAGAGCAGCAGTTCCGGCTCCAGTTCCAGTAGTGATTAGACCCCAGGTATGAAACCCCCAAAATCCCAAACTAACTTGTTGCCTTCGATGCTGGATAGGTGTGCTTCAACACTTGATGGGCTTTTCCTGTTTTCAACAATTGATATACAATATGCAATGACATGTATACTAAATTGAATGTGCGAACTGAAAATGCAGATGCAGACTAGGGCGGCTTCTAGAGGATGACGACCTAAAATGACCATAGCCACAAGAGCTACATAGAGCAACACCGCCACTTTAGCCCCAGCTTAGGGATCCGAGAGTATTAGACAATCAGCAGCCGAAGGTGTGCAGTTGAAAGAAAGGTACATAGAAAAGGGTGGCTTGCGCCGAAGAGTCTTTAGAGACTCAAAGGAGAAATCTAAGAGAGAGAGAAACCTCATCGGTGAAAGCCTCCTCAAAAGGGAAAGATGGGAGCGGAGCCCCAGGTACATCAAGGAGTCCAGGAGTGACGACAACGACGAGAACGAGGCCGAGCTCTATCATTGAGGACTACCACTAAGCTTTTTTTACTTTACTGTCCTTTGCTTTTGAGATTTGAGCCTGCGTGCCCATGTAGATAGACTTTGCAGCGGGCCACCGTGCCCTAGTTGACATTAGCAGGAGAAGCATGGGCCTGTGCGCCCCTTGATTTCTGGGCGGATGTGCCTCGTAGATATGCTTTTGCTTGGGCCGTTGAGCCTTGACATGCGTGATGTTCCACCGTTGTTTCATGGATATTGTTAGTAGCAAATAAAAGTTGCATTTTTCTGGTTTTATTGGTTCTCTTTGGGAGAATTAATAACAGAAAGCTTAAAACCAACTGCTAATATCCAACTTGCATTGACAAATGATCTGAGTTGACAAATAGACCTGCGTTTATGTACAAACCTGCCTAGCTCGAACGAAAAGGAACGAAGAGCCCCAGAATAACGCGCAAGCTCTTTGACACATGAAATATTGGGCATTAATGAGCCCAAACTCGAATATCCCCTAAACAGGTGAAACTGGCACTTGCAAAATGTCAAATAGACGTATGATAATGGCATTGCGAAATGATAAAACCGAGAAAAATATCCCGAAATGACAATGGATTGAAAAGCGGAAAAATGTCCCAAAAATGGACAAAAGACGCCAAAGATGACTCATATAAGTCGGTGAAACCGACACCCCCGTACAGTCACATTAGATCCGTATAACGTGTATGGTATGACAAAACTCGGCAAGAGCCCTTAAAACCAATTCGAGGCACCGAAACCTTGGTTATAACTTGAAATACCCCCTTGGAGGTCCGAAATCTTTGTTAGGCGCGATGGCTGCCAACTGTTGTCTGCTACAAGAATTGAAGAAGCGCGCACAGGTTTGAGACCAATGCGCATCACTTCGAACAACTGTGCATGAGCCTCAAACTAGCGCGCTAACTGAAAAGCCTCTGCAACTGTTCAAACTAGACTTCGCTGATCTTAAAATAAACTGTGAGCCGTTAGGCTTCTCAAGCATTTTGTTCTGTTTTTCATGCTTTAAATTATTTTAAGGCTTTTGCTCAGCTTTGAAATTGAAGTAGTAGTTTGCATTAAAGTTGACAGATGAAAGGTTCCCCCTTCTGATTCTCCAATGATGTTTTGACTTTGTTCTCGACTCCGCTCAACCTTTGATGTGGACCCAAAACGTCAACCCTGGATCAAGTTGATAGAATATGACCGGGTCTCAAGGTGAGACTGCCTACGTATCCCTTTTCAAGGAATCAGGTCAAAACGTAGTTCAGGCCAAGGTTCACTCGTGTGTTTTTACCTCTCCTTTTACGCTCTAACTTTTGCCTAGAACCACCTTTTTAGGTTTTCGGTCTAGCGAGCTTTCGACTTTTTGCCTATTTATTTTTGCCTAGACTGCCTCCTTAGGTTTTCAGTCTAGCAGACTGCTCTAACTTTTGCTTGGAACCGCCCACCCTTGTGGTTTTTCGGTCCAACGAACATCTCTCAGGGATAATAACGCTTGAATTGACTCAGGTTGACTAGAGTGTTGAATTTGTTGCCGTCGAGATCGATGAGCTTAGGAGCATCCTCAGATAGGATGGTCTTGATAATGTAAGGCCCAGAGCGCTTCGGCCGGAACTTCCCGCGTGGGTCAAACAACGGAGCACGGATTTCCTTGGTGACCAATGTATCGAATTTTGTCGCCGTAGAGATCGATGATTCTTGGTTACACCCTCAAATAGAGCGGCTTTGATAACACAGGGTTCAGAGTGCTTTGGTTGACATGCCTTGTTCCGGGCCTTTTGTACACTTTCTGATTTGTACTCGATGGAAAGCCGTTGCTGCTGCTTTGAACATGGTACGAGGCTCAGAGCCCTGAGAGCTTCTGCTTTACTATGATTTGACATTCGATAGTAGGGGATTTGATACTTCATTATTTCAGGATCGACGCCAGGTGTGTCTTTGTAAAACCATGCCAAAACATTGATGAATTTTTCGAGCATGTCAACGCCAAGTGCATCTTTGTGAATCTATGCCCATACGTTGATGAATTTTTCGAGCATGTCTGACCGAGCACCATGCTCCTCTGGGGACTGCGTTGGGTCAATTTGAACCATTCGGGGGTCTACCTCATCTTTCAAGTTTATTGAAATTACTTCTTCTTTTAGTAGGCTGAGCATGCCTTTCGTCTTTCCTTTCGGCGAGGGAACACATTTCCTTGGGAATGTTCCCATCGAAATCTATCCCTTCGTCGTCAGGGTCGACACAATTTATTCAAAAGTCAGCGAAGTACTTAGAAGCAGGATAATGCACATCATAAAAGCCCCACGGTTTGCCAAGTTCAAAAGAAAACACAAACTAAAATAGAAGTTACGACATGGAGGGCCAAGAGGCACAAACTCCGACTCAGAGCTAGACTTAGACTCGACTGACTCTGTGCCAGACTCAGACGCGTCGTCAATGCAAGTTAGACGCAGTTTGAAAATGCAATATTTAAAAGCTAGTTTTAGCTTCTGCGATGGGAGGGGTAGAATCCTTGAGAGTGTTGGGCCCACGCATCAGCACTTCAGCCTCTTCAGCATCTTCAACCAAACCTACTTAGGAGAACAGCAACTCCAAACTCCCTTGAGTGAAGGACTTCTGTCAGTCAGTCTTCTCCTTTGATTGAATAAGCTTCCTCATGAATTTCTCCTTTAAGGACTCTTCATCACTGTCAGTCCAGGTGTCGGGAGAGAAGGCCTCAATTGCACCACCTACAGCCACCAGGTTAACCTCAGGTGCGGATGGGATGGATAGGATTGGTTTGGCTTGATTTGCTGGGATAATACGGAGAGTTGGGTTGAACATGGTGGAGTTAGGCTTGATTCGAGTGGAGATGAGGGATATCTGGTTAACATGTGGGCTGGAATCATGTTGAGGTATGGAGTTGGAGGTGACATTGGCCTTTGATGCGAGCGGGGCTGGGATGATGCCATTATCAATGAGATCTTGGATGGCATGTCGGAGGCGGTAGCAGGCGTCGGTGAGATGGCCAGGCATTTGGTGGTAGGTACAAAAAAGGTTAGGATTGTGGGAAGTCGGGAATGTCTGAGATGAAGGAGCGGGCAGGAGTGGCTCGATGAAGCCAGCTTCGAGAAGCTTCTCATAAACTGAGGACAACGGTGCGGGGAAGTGGGAAAAGATCCTTGGTCGGGTTCTGCAATTGGGACGAGGATTGGCAAAACTTTTACTAACTCTGCCGCTGTATAGCGTTGCACTGTCAATGGAACACACTCTTTTGGGATTGGGCCAGGCCTTGTCAATGTGTGCGCCTTTCCTTTCAACACCGGCTTCGGACGGGGATTCAGCATCCTTCTCTGGGTGGACTCTTGCCTTACGGAATTCAGCTAGATCTTTGAACATGTCTTTCGTGCAAGGCTTGATTTCGACCGAAGGAGTGCGGTAGGCTTGAGGAGGTTCTTCGACTAACCCCATATCCGGTTGCGGGGCTATGGAGGTAACGAGGTCAACCAGTCCCTGGACCATGATCATTTGTTTGTCCATTTTGAGACCCAGCTCCTCTACAGCTTTCTTCAGCTCAGCCAACTCTGTTCGTGCTGCCATTCTGGATTGATGGTTGAGGAAGGTAATATGGCTTTGGATGTGCTGGTGGTGCCGCTGTATTTGATTGAGTGACAAGCCTTGTAAGCCTTTGCAAAAGTCCCAGTAGATACTCCCAAGTAGGTTTGGCTCTTCTCTTTGGTGAAATGGTCTAGAGCTTTGGACAGTAAAGTAAATGAGAACTCAGTGATGTTCCTGCAACAGTTAGAATGCAATACACACGTAGACATCGTCGGTGTCCTCCTAGACTCTACAACTAGAGAACAAGCCCGTCTCATGACACTTGGACGCTGCCTAGATCCTCAGATTTCTTTTCGACGATGTATCCTTGTTTGAATCGACTAACACTAAGAGATGTCAAAACAGCCTAAATCTTTGACTATTCCGTTCTTGACGTTTCAATTTTGGAGGTTGGAACAACTCGGTGTAGATGACGTGATACCGTAACCGGGGGTGGCGTAGGTGGCAACACTCCACTTAGCCAAACGGTGTAAGTGTTTAGCACTTAAACTGGGTGGTGTAAGTATCACGACATTCTCTCTGTTGTTCCTAGTTTTCTGTTTGAAACCTCAATCGGGTTTTAGGCAAGGACTTGGAAGATTTTGATTTCCCAAAGTCTTGCTGATCCAAGGACTTTGAAAATTGATAACGTGCACCATCAAGATGCACGACTCTTCATCGGGCCAAGCAGCGTCCTAATTAGCATAAGACGGTCTCGAAAGAGAGACTCCCTAAAAGCCGCCCTAGCATGCTTCTACGCAAAATGGGATGAATGGATGAACAGGCATGCAATAAGGAAAGCAGTAACACATAGACAGTTTATGGGGGTTAGATGCAAATAATCCTACCCTGCAGGTTCCTGTCTTATGTTGAAAGGTTCTAGTGCTTTGTACGCATGGAGAGGCCGGTTTTGGTTTAAGGGGGTTCCTCTGACTAGAGCCGTGGCATACCTCCCAAAGCAATGCGTGCAGCAAAGCAATGGTCGAACGGTATTACGACTCACCATCGTCCAAGGTTGTTGGGCATTCGAGGACCCCGGGCTCCAGTGAACTGTGTCGGTTATCCAAAACACCTTAACGGGGCTAAGTATCACCGATGCAAATGGAGAACGCCAACGAATGATTTTGAGAGAGAGAAATGCAATGTTCGAGAAAAAAAATGCATTTTTCAAGTTTGGCTCACTTTTATTAATCAAAACTTGGAGAAAAACTACACAAGTGAACAATAGTAAAAGCCCCAGTTCGGATTGGTCGGATGTAGAATCCTATTACGTTAACATTCCGTTCTTCAGCAGCGCGGAGCGTACTGTTTTGACAGACTTCTGAAAATTGTTTCAAGTATGTTTTAATTTCCAAATTTCGATCAATGCAATGATCCCCAGCAGAGTCGTCACTGTGGGCACACGCCCCTAAAAATCCCGCATTTTTAGCTTGCGAAAAGTTCAGTTTGCGCCCTTTTGTTTAAAAGTATGACGAAATGCTGTTTTTGAGAGAGTTGCCACCCGGGTTTTGCGGAAATTACCCGAGAAACCGGTTTGGAAAACGTTTTTGTTCACGTTTGTTTGATTTTGAAAGGCTTGTAGACTGGACCGTCGTCACCTTCGATATCTGAGGTTCGGGAGCCAGGTTACGAGAGGGGAAGAGTTTTATGGCACCCCTCTTGCCCAATTCGAAGATCGGTCTCTACTCAGGCATTTTGTAAAACATTTGCATTTTTCTCTCTTTTAATCATTTATTTAGCCAATTAGGGCGGGGGAACAGTTAATCGGGATTAACAAGTGGTAAGTTGCATTTACATGGCAAAAGGTGATGTATGATTTATGAACAATGTATAATAGATTGAGAACAAGCACTTCTATGAGTGCCTTGAACAAACTGGAGTGCGCTGCCATGGGGTAACAAGCGCAAGCAACGTATCAGCATGCACTAGTTTGACCAGTGCATGCTAAGACCTTAGCGACGCCACCCATTCGGTGCACGCCACCCATTCTTTGGCGCCTGCGGTGAGCTCAAGCTCACAAACTCTGTTCTCAACCCTCTGGCTCTGGAATGGACCAGTGCACACCAGGACAAACCACGCATTGAATATCACAGGCTATATACGATTATAGGGTGCAATGATAAATCGAATAGAAGTAAGCAGATTGAAAATCCCCATAAGCAGTGGGGATCAAGCAAAGGCGAGAACTAAGCTAGGAAGCAAGGGCGACCATGGGACTTAGGAACAAGCTGGCGCCGCAGTCAATAGTGGCCGTGCGCCACTTGTTCTTTTGGTCCGTTCTTGGCTTTGCTTCATCTGGAATACGGAATAGGACCGAGAAGGATCGAGAGGCCTTACTACGCGGCTAAAGCGGATAACTAGCTACAGTTCTAAAATATGGAAAAGCAATAAATTGGTTTTAGCATGCTTCAAGGTGATCGGAAAGAAAAGAAATTGAAACGAGGACGATCGGTGATCCCCACACTAGTCTGCCATGCGCCATGATCGGCGCGCATGTACACTACTGGCTCGCGCCACTGATCCTCCTACAACATTGCTTTATTTGCTTGCTTTGAGACCAGGCCTGGTATTGATTACCAGCCTGGGCTTTGCTAGCTCCCCTCAGGGGTCGAAACAGTTTCTGGAATAAAAGGTGATATACCTTTGGGAATGGAATGAAAGGTGGATTTGAGCTTGAGCTTGTGGCTTGGTGGATGGGCAATGGATGAGAAAGGAGTACTACTGATCAGTGGAGGGGTGTGTTACTTGCTTACTCTTTCAATGCATGAAAGAAGAAGGTAAGAAGCACAAGAGAGAGAGAGAGGGCTAGAAAGCATTAATGTTGTTGAACCCCTTGCAAATAAATGCAAGGGTGTATTTATAGGCTGAGAGGGAGAGCTGATCAACCTGGCCTTAAGGCCTGTTTGGGGGTGGCAAGAGAGAAGGGAGCTTCCATGCATTAAATGCATGAGACTTGCCTTGATGGAGGGTGTAGGAGAGGGAGATAGTTACGGGCGAAGTACTCATCAGGAGTGTTGTAGCCCACGTCGGGGTGGCACAAAAGTCTCGGGCAAGTGGTCCCGAAAGGTGATTTGATTGGAAATAAGTGGCGTGCGCCCTGATGATAGGTGGCGTCGCCAATGGAGTGTCTTTGATGCCCGATGGTGACACGTGGCAATGAACGGCGTCGTCGATCAATCAACTGGCGTCTTGAAGCCAGGAGTTTCTTTGAAATTTGTTTGGTTCTGGCCCGAAGGGTTTGAAATAGGTTCGACAATGGTTTAAAGGGGTTAGGAAAGCTCGGAGCTCAAACACACCATCAACTTAGGATGTTCTCGACCATTAATCATCATGGGGGAATCAAAGATCGTAAATAAACTAATCTGGATAGTCCAAAATAGGGTGTCTACAGTACCGTAATAAGTACTTTTATTTAGTGGTTACATATTATTTAGGGGAGACTAGGGTTTTATATTGGATTATATCGTTCGTTTGAGAGAGAGAGAGAGAGAGAAAGAGCAGCTGCAGTCGAGGGTTTTGCTTGGTGGAAGATTTGCCGAAGTGGTATGTTCCTTTTCCTTATTGTTCTTCTTCCTTCTTTTTCTTTCCAAGGTACGGTAGTTTTGGGACTTCAACAAGAAAACAAAACTTGGGTTTATTGAAAGTGTGGATCAGTGGAGTTAATAAAGGGAAAAATGGGTTTTGCTTGTAGTTTTGTACAAAGTTCTCTGGCGAGAATTATTTCCTCTTCATCATACTATTGGACCATGGAATTTGGAGGTGATTTTGGGTTGGTGGGTGGTACGGTGTGTGTGGCAGTGCATGTGGTCTTTTGTGCGTGCGATGCAGTGTGCGTGTTGGCTGGAGTGATTTGTCTAGTATGGGTGAATGAGACAGAATTTAATTACATTATTATTGAATGTGGGATTATGGGATTTGGATGTTTTGGCTTATGGAACAGAAGAGTTTTGGCGGTAGTGCCATGGGTTTGTGCACGTGGACTCTTGGACTTGGAATTATAATGATGGGTTCTTGTAATTGAGGTTGAGTTGGATTAGTCTTAGGTTAGAAGAGTATTTTTCTTAGGGAGTTCTTTATTGCTGTAGATTATATTATATTGATACAGTTAGTGATAATAGTGCTACATGACTCCTATTCAGGTTAAACTTGTTTCGCATTGTTCATTTGCATTATGTTTGGACCCAGGTGAGCAGTTAAGTATGTTACGTATTTTTGAAAGATTCCTGTGTCCCTTAAAAGCATTTCCTTCAGAAATATATATGGATGTTATTCGGAGACTCAAAACTGTTTATAAGTTGTTCTATAAATTGGCATGCGATGAATTTTCTGAGATCAATTGATAATATTCTTTTTGGTGAGATCTTGGTGGATGTTAATGGGGACATTTATTTTTAAAGTCCAGGGAACTTATTCCTTCTCGTGTTGGTGACCCTGGCCATTGGGGAAAAGACCGTGTTAGGCCGGTGACCTTAATGCTCAACGGCTTTCTTTCGCCGGATCGTCTTAGGGAAAAGTACCACGGGCTGCCAACCCTGGTGACTCTAAGTTCGATATTGGATCCAATTTTGATGAGATTTATTTTGGCCATGGTACTGTTGATTGTGGTTCCCCATTGTTGATGGAGTTAATGTTGTGATCACCCCTAAGAATGTTTATTGGTTAAAAGCTTTATTGATTAATTTATTATCCTGCTGGACATCTCGTATGCCAAATTATGTTTAATGGTAAATTATTTTAATCCCCGCTTTCAACCTTATTTATTATACATACTTGCTATTCACTGAGCTCGTCAGCTGATGGATTTATTCTAACTTCTTTTTCAGGCTAGCTGGAAAGTTAGTTAAGGACTCTGGCGGCATCTTGGGGATTTATTTTGGTTGACCTCCTTAGGGTATCTCATTCAAATTTTTATTTTAATAAACGCTTCCGCATTGAAAACAATTGTCAGATAACAATTCTTTTATTATTGTTGGATCATTGGATATTGTTTGGTTCATGGGATGGTTGTGCCCTATGTTTATGTTGAGACACATTTGGCTTTTGATTTGATTAATAACGAAAAAGCGATTAATTGATTTTCGGTTACTTTGATTTATTCAGGCTACGTGTTCCATGGATTAGCCTCATGGTTCACGGCCGGTCACTTCTCATTTTTGGGGTGTGACAGGACCTATTAATTATCCTTAATTTGTGGCCTTGAGGCTCCCCAATGATGAAAAGGAATCAAAACAGGACTTGGTTAAACCTTGAACGATGCCCCTTGGACTTTTACAAACCAAAACCATCTTTTTTCCCTACACCCTGAGGGTAAAATGGGCACACATTTAATCTTATAAATTTTTTTTGAATGAAACCAATTGTGTTAGAAAGAGGACTCAACGAGTTTTTCAACGCTTCGAAAACACCCAAAATCGAGGTCGGGAGTGTCTGTGGAGCCCTTCTGAATTTGGCCAGACACTCCTGAGTGCTTGGGACCACTCTTGAGCGCTCGGGAGCTCTGACAGGCCAATGCATGTTGAGCTTGACCATTGACCATGGCTTTTTCAGGTTTTCAAACCTGAATGTAGCAGAGGCTTGCCCGAGCCAGCAGGGCATCTCATCATGGCATTTTCCCCCCCAAAAACCATAAGAAGAATTTTCGTGTCGGCAATCAATGGTTGAGATATGTTTTTAAACATTGACCAATAATATATCTCTGACCGGTAATAGTTTGTTTTTAATCTGGATCGTCCAAAATACTTTTGAACGCACGAAATTGAGCTTCGTAAAACTTATTCATGGAATAAGCATGGCAGCATTCGTACTCATTGCGGTGCTCATGATTTGAATAGAGGACTAGTTCTCATAACTCATCAATCTACACGAGAAATGTTTGGGTGCCGGGTAGGTATATCGCATGTGGTGTCTGCTCGGCACTTTCGAGCTATCCGATGCTCTTTTGGACGGCTAGGATTAAAACATTCTCTTTCCTCTCACCCCTCCTCTTTCTCTCATTTTTCTCTCTTCAAATCCGAGCCGTCCAAAAGTACATCGGACGGCTTGGATGTGTCGAGCGGGCACCACATGATATCCACCCCGCACTGAAAAATTTCTCCAATCTACACACAAAAGTTGCACTACAATCTACACATCAGTCTATTGACCCAAACTAAATGTTTTTCACCCTTTATATACGAATAGACCCAGACCCAATAATAACCTAAAAAACTTTACTCAAAAGATGAAATAAGGGGCCCAAACTCATGACTATTTCGAACAGCAAGAATGAAAGAAAGTGAGACATTTGTTCTTTCCAAGCATGCATATATATATATATATATATATACACATATATGTATATGTATACATATATGTATATAACGGGTGCGGTGCCATGCACTTCTGTGCTGTGCAACCTTAGACTTTTAAAAGAGTTTTAGATGATCTGAATTTTAAAATAAATCGATTGTCGAGACGGACGGCCCGGATGGTGACACAGCCCGCCTCCGGTTTCTCTAAACAAATACAACCATAGAAACAGATGATTGTGCCAACTTTTTATTGCTAGTTTTATTTTTCCCTTTTGTCCAATTTCTCCCGATGATCATAAGTAAAGTTTAGTTCAAGATATTTTGTGTTTCGAGCAGACATTGATCGGATTAACATAATACTTTTGCATGGTTGATTACCTTGATAAATTCTACGAAATGAATTGTTCTGATCATTAAAATAGGTCCAAAATGGACCACAAATACCAAAATTTGGACGGATCCAGCCGGGATGCCTGACCGGAGATCGAGAGCCTACTCTCACTTTATTGTTGCCTAATCTTTTTCACTTTCATGAGCGAAGTCCTATCTTTTTTCACTTTTCGGTAGCACGGACACCACTCCAGGACAAAAGAAAGAGGGGAAAGAAAAGAAGAAAAAGAAATCGCAACGACAAAGAGATCTACCAAAAGGCTCAAACAATTTAATATGTATCCATGAATTATGCGCAGGTAATATTCAATCTGGAAGAGAGTGTCCAGAATCTAGCTTCCATCGATCAATGGCTTACTCAAACACCACTTCCTCAGTCGAGAAGTACCCGTACCCCTGGGAGGTTAACGTTCTGGACTTCGTCCCCGACAAGTTGTCTGATGCGAAATGCTATCCCGAGTGGAAGCAGCTGATGCTAGACTTCATTGAGAGTCAAGGCTTGCTTGGCTTCGTAGATGGCGGCACAACTGAGGCTGCATCCAAAAGGGTCTCCCAGGCGGCCTCATCAAATTCTGTCTCTTGGAGAAGATCAGACAATCTTGTACGAGGATGGATCCTTACTACGCTCGACAAAGATACCCGTCTGCAAGTCTTGCGGTATACAACTGCAAGCGGGGTGTGGACAAGGTTGGTGGATATGTTCGATCGGGCTAAAAATAGGTTTCAACTAGGTAATTGGACTCTTTTTAAAGATTTTTGTTTAGTTAGAGTATCTTTAGCTCTTACTCAACTCAAACTCAAAATTTGAGTAAAAAAAGAAAAGCACTTGAACTCTATCTACTCTTTGACTCAAATCTATATCAACCTTTGGATCCACTAAATTTTATTTGGCCGTTGGATTAAACATGTGTTTGTCATCTGATCTGAGTGTCTTGACAGATGAAGAAACTGATAAGAAGAAAAGACGTTATCTGCCGCTGCGAATAGCTGCAATTGAAGGTGACTGGGACACCACCAGCAAAATCATAGAAAGTGAACCAGATATTGTCAGGGCTGCCATCACGCCATACTCGGAAACAGCGCTTTCGCTGGCCGTGAAGTCATCACGGAGAAACCATTTCGTGGAGAAGATTTTGAAGAAGATGTGTTGGATTATATCAGTTTATAGTAGAATATATCAGTTTACATGTAATGAGGCATGTCTCAGTTGTCAGCTTGTTTCAGCTAGGGTGCTATTTGTTAAATTCTTTGTACATAGGGGTACTTTAGTCATTTGTATTGTAAAGTTGTAGATGTTCCCTTGTTTCTCTGTTAATGAAATAGAAGAGAAATTTCACGTTCAATTCTCTCTCTCTCTAAATTCTTTCATGGTATCAGAGCGGGACGTTACCTGGGAGCTGTAGTCTGTGATCGGACCTACAGACAACCCTCGCCAGCGGTTCTCAAGCTCCCAGCGACCTCGTTCAGCTCTCATCCTGAAGATCCAGTGGTGCTTCTTGGAAACCCACTCGCGTTTCTTGAACAGCAGTCCTCGTCGACCGTTTTATCGACTCAGATCTTGAGTTTTGATCTTTTTCCGACACCACCTGTTCTCGCCGAGAACGATTCAGCTGTTTGCGCCATCGTCTGTTGCTATTCCGATCCCGTACAGGTGTGTTTGTCAGTTTTTGTGTTACCTAGGGTTGTGTCGACTTGTTTCTTGGCATTTCCAGATACTAGGGCTGTAGATTTCAGTTCATATGGCTGGGTCAGACTAAGTTGCTGTGATTTCTGTTGGATTGAGGCTGGTTTTTGCTGGGTTGATTAGGCTTTGTGTTTTTTCTGGTCTACTCTTAATATGTCAGAGGAAAACCCATTTTCAAAGGAGGAACCTGGTAAGTCTAGCTCAACCAGTGAAATGGGTTATAGCCCTTTTCTTGACAACACTCCGATGGATATCTGTCGTGTCAAGTTAGATGGTTCCAATTATCTGCTTTGGTCGCGTGCGTTTACATTGGCTATCACCACTAAGGGTCTTCTACACTACCTTACTGAGAATGTGGTGAAACCCACAGAAGGACCAGATCTCACAAAATGGACCAATCATAATGCTTTGGCCTTGACATGGTTGTTTAATTCGATGTCTCCTATTATTCAGAATAGCTTTATGTATCTTGATACGCCAAAGCAAGTTTGGGATGCCGTGGTAGAGACTTATTCTCAGAAAGGGAATGATGCCCAAATTTTTGAGTTGAGGAAGAAACTCAAGGCCGTAGTGCAACACAATCGACCAGTTGCTGACTATTATGCAGAGATAATGGGGCTCTGGCAAGCACTTGATTTTTATCAAAGTTATCGGCCTGTTTGTGCTACTGATGCTGCTGCTTTCCAACAAATGGTTGGGAAAGATCGTGTTTATGACTTCATGACAGGTCTTGATGTGGATTATGATCAACACCGTGGGCATGTGCTGAGTCGTACCCCATTTCCTTCTCTTGGAGAGGCTTATGCCAGTATCCAGCAAGAGGAGACTCGGAGAAATTCTATGGCTCCTCACTTGATGGCCTCTACTCCAGATAACTCCGCCTTGGCCTCCATTCCTTTTCCAAGGGAAGGTAAAACAGGGCAGAGTCAGTTGAAGGCCAAAGGTAGTTCGGTTGATCGAGCCTCACTCCATTGTGACTATTGTGATAAAAGTGGTCATACCAGGGAATACTGTTGGAAGTTACATGGTCGACCTACCTCACGGGGACGCCGAGGTGGTCGTAGTGGTGGTTCTATGCGCTCTTATGCCAATGCCACCGAGTCTGCTGGTGACTCTATCTCTGATGCTTGTGATTCTTTTTCTCCCGACGAGATGCAAGCTCTCAGGCGGCTAATGAGTAGTCAAGGCCCTCCATCCTCTATTGCTTCTCCTTCCACTACTTCCTCCCACTATGCCCACTCAGGTATACAAGCTAATATTTCCACAGCTTCTCTTTCCATTCCTTGGATAATCGACTCTGGTGCCACTGACCACATGACAGGCTGCTCTTCCTTTTTTGATTCCTATTCTACTTGCTCTGGTAAGGACAAAGTTCGAGTAGCTGATGGATCCCTATCTGCTATCTCAGGGAAAGGTTCCATTCGCTACTCACCTACCTTACCTCTTTCTTCCGTTCTCCATGTTCCAAATTTTACTACTAATCTTGTATCTGTTAGTAGTCTCACACAATCTTTAAATTGTTCAGTGACATTTTTTTCCACTCATTGTGTTTTTCAGGAACTGGGAACAGGAAAGATCATTGGTACGGGTAGAGCTCAAGATAGCCTGTATTTTTTGGAGTCTGTGTCTGGTTCATCTTCTACACCCGCACCATTGGGACATGTTCTTGAGGTGGATACGGGTTCAGCTCTCTCCTTATTACATCAGTGGCACCGTAGACTAGGCCATCCTTCTTTTGGTGTCTTAGAAAAACTTTTTCCTACTTTAACTAAAAGATGTTCTAGAAGTAGGTTCTTTTGTGAAGCTTGTAAACTTGCGAAGCATAGACGTTCCTTTTATGCACCTGTTCATCAGAGGAGTGCTTCTCCTTTTATGGTTGTTCACACTGATGTCTGGGGTCCTTCCCCCATTACCTCTCTTTCTGGTTATCGCTATTTTGTTACTTTTATTGATTGTCATTCTCGTATCACTTGGGTGTATCTACTTCGAGCAAAAAGTGAAGTTTTCTCATGCTTTCAGTCCTTTCATAGGATGGTGCACACACAATTTGATACCAACATCAAGATCCTTCGTTGTGACAATGGGACTGAATACATGAATGGTCCCTTTAAGTCATATCTTGATAGCCATGGCATTCTCTTTCAAACTACTTGTGTAGATACCCCGCAGCAAAATGGAGTCGCGGAAAGGAAGAACCGGCATCTTGCTGACGTGGCTCGCTCTCTTATGTTTATTATGAATGTTCCTAAACATTTTTGGGGCGAGGCCATCCTTACAACCTCTTATCTTATTAATCGAATGCCATCCAGTGTTCTTCAATTCCGGCCTCCCTTGGATTTCCTTCCTGGTAACTTTAAGGTCTCTACTCTTCCTCCTAAGATTTTTGGTTGTGTTTGTTATGTGCATGCTCCTCACCACCCCGGTGGCAAGTTAGGTCCTAAAGCTCGTAAATGCATTTTTCTTGGCTATTCTCCTGCTCAAAAGGGGTATCATTGTTATGACCCTCTCTCTCGAAAAAAATTTGTTTCGATGGATGTCACTTTTTGGGAACACCAACCCTTCTACCCTCTCTCGTCCCCATCTCTTCAGGGGGAGAGTTCTAGAGGGGAAGAGATGTTGACATCTTGTGAGCCTGAGCCTACCTCGTGGTATTTTCCCCCAACTGTTAGTACAGAGGAGAATGATGGTGAGGGGGAGAATGTTGGTATAGGGGAGAACATTGGTGAGGGGGAGGAGGCTTCTCCTAGCCCTGGTAATCCTGAAGGGGAGAGCGAGAAACCTAAATCTAGGGAAAGAACAAGGCTGGATGCAAGAGAAAGATTGGACAGGCCTGATTTAAAAACTTTCACTCGCAAGGAAAAGGGCCAATCTGGTGCATTACCACAGTACCAATCATCTTCACCAGTCCTAGTTCCTGACGCTTCAACCGAGTCTTCTGGTAATTCTCCTTCCTCTATATCTCTTCCTTTTGATGATCTTGATGTGCCTATTGCTCATAGAAAGCCAGTTCGAACACATAAAGTGCCAGCTCGATTATGTACCCAACATTCCATTTCGCAATTTGTTTCATATTCTCGTCTGTCACCTTCGTACTCTGCCTTTCTTTCTTCTCTTTCCTCTATATCCATTCCACAGGGTTGGAAGGAAGCTTTTGCTACTCCTAAGTGGAAAGAAGCCATGGTAGAGGAGATGAAGGCCTTGAAGAAAAATGGCACCTGGGAGTTAGTGTCTCTTCCTCGGGGAAAGAATGCAATGGGGTGTAAATGGGTGTTCACGGTTAAGCACAAAGCTGATGGCACTGTTGAGAGATACAAGGCAAGATTGGTTGCCAAAGGCTATACTCAGACGTATGGCATTGACTATGAAGAAACCTTTGCTCCAGTGGCCAAGATGAACTCTATTCGCACCTTGTTGTCCTGTGCTGCTACTCTAAACTGGCCACTACAACAGTTTGATGTGAAGAATGCTTTTCTTCATGGTGATTTGGAAGAAGAGGTGTATATGGATATACCACCTGGTTTTTCTTCCTTTGCCACTGAGGGCAAGGTGTGTAGGTTGAAGAAGGCTCTCTATGGCTTGAAACAATCACCAAGAGCGTGGTTTGACAGATTTCTCAAGGCCATGTTGAGACTTGAATACACACAGAGTCATGCTGATCATACTATGTTCACTAAGAGGAGTGATGGTAAGATTGCCATCCTTATAGTTTATGTGGATGACATAATTATGACAGGTGATGATGTGAATGAGCTTCAGAGGCTTAAAGTTCTTCTTGCCAAAGAATTCGAAATTAAGGAGCTGGGGGAGATGCAATACTTTCTTGGCATGGAAGTGGCTAGATCTGAGAAAGGGATCTTTATTTCCCAAAGGAAATACATTCTTGACCTCTTGGAGGAGACAGGGATGCTGGGGTGCAAGCCCGCCGATACTCCTATTGAGGTCAATCATCATCTTGGCAGCGTGGGAGAGCATGCGGATAAGGAAAGATATCAGAGACTTGTGGGTCGTCTGATATACTTATCTCACGCTCGTCCAGATATTTCTTATGCCGTGGGGGTTGTCAGTCAATTTATGCATGATCCTCGTTCTTCTCACCTTGATGCTATTTATCGTATCTTGAGATACCTAAAATCCTCTCCAGGCAAAGGTATTTTGTTCTCCAACCATGATCATTTGAGGTTGGAATCCTTCACCGACGCAGACTGGGCAGGTTCTATTGAGGATAGACGTTCTACCTCTGGCTATTGCACTTTCCTTGGTGGGAATTTGGTTACGTGGAGAAGCAAGAAGCAATCTATGGTAGCTAGGTCAAGTGCAGAAGCTGAGTATAGAGCCATGGCACATGGTGTTTGTGAGCTTTTATGGCTTCAAACCTTTTTGCATGATTTGGGAATTGTTGATCACAGTCCTATGAAGCTGTACTGTGATAACAAGGCTGCTATCAATATCGCTCATAACCCTGTTCAACATGATTGGACAAAGCATATAGAGATTGATAGACACTTTATCAAAGAGAAGCTGAACAGTGGTGTAATATGCATGCCTTAAGTGAAATCCGAGGACCAATTAGCTGATGTGTTTACTAAAGGTCTTAGTAGTAAGGTACTTCATTGTATCCTCTCCAAATTGGGCATGATTGATATCTATGCACCAACTTGAGGGGGAGTATTAGATTATATCAGTTTATAGTAGAATATATCAGTTTACATGTAATGAGGCATGTCTCAGTTGTCAGCTTGTTTCAGTTAGGATGCTATTTGTTAGATTCTTTGTACATAGGGGTACTTTAGTCATTTGTATTGTAAAGTTGTATATATTCCCTTGTTTCTCTGTTAATGAAATAGAAGAGAAATTTCACGTTCAATTCTCTCTCTCTCTAAATTCTTTCAAGATGTCACCAGAGGATGCAGGCCTAGCTAACCAATGGGGCATGACAGCTCTTCATCGTGCTGCAAGCGTTGGCAACGTTGAGGCAGCCAAACTGTTAGTTAACAAGAACCCGAACCTGCCTAACGTTTTGGATAAATATGGAAATGCACCTCTCAATTATGCTGCTAGCACTGGGAGTAGGGAGAGTGTTGTTTACTTATGGGAAGTCACCAAACAAGTTAAATTGAAAGATGACGTAGCTGCTGAACTTTTGCACGGTCTCACAAGAGGGGAACACTAAGGTGATTATTAGCACTTAAGTGATGCCATGTTATCACATTCATTAAAAATATTTTGGATATCACGAAATTTGTCACTACTACATCGGTGAAATGGGCCTCATCTACCGTGTCTCTTACTATTGCAGTTGTGACAAATCACATGGCATTCAAAATATCGTACAGCTACATGAAGAGTTTTAGCATCACACAAAAGTAAAAAATAAATTTCAAAACAAAATCTTTGAATGTAAGTAGCCTTCGGGCAGAGGAGAACCATCTTACATAAGTCAATTAAAAATCATAACATTTCACAAAATAGAGAAGGGAAAAACTATGATATTTCAGTTGCAAGACAGGCTAACACTCGAATAGTTGCGTAACTGCCATCTTCCTTCAATGCAACAGACATAGCTCTAACATTGCTTCAGCTCAAACCTGAGTTGGCATGCATGGAGCCCTCTGTTTTGAATGTGCTTGTTGAAAAGTGGTCTTCTTTCCGAAGTGGAACCTCCTTAAACTTCTGGCAGATCTTAATCTATTCGGGTTAGTTTCTTTGATCCCTTTGTACTTAAGCTCTCTGAAGTTTGACCTTTTTAAAGATTATTTACCTATTTATCTTATGCTTGATCTAGATAGTTTGTTGATTACTCGTATGATTTCTTACTTCGTGTAACAATCTAGTTCTTCTATAAAGCAAAAAAGTCCAAAGGAACTTTTCACAAGCATTGTTCTTCAAACTTTTTATTTTATTGTATGTGTTCCATGTAGGTATTCCTGTGAAATCAGAACACATTGCAAATCGCCATAGCGGAGCAAGAGGGAACATTGTGAAGCCTAACAACTGCTGCATTTTTGGTTGGGGTATAACCATATTACTACTTAAAATCAGTAATAGGCAACAAAGACTATTTGTCCTAATCAAATTTTGGGGTGTTACTCCTCGATTAACACGCCAATGATTGGGGACTACATGGTTCTGTTGTTGTTGTTGTACTCCTTGATTAACACTAACCAATCTGAAAAAGACTTGACAACTCAATTGAAAGACTAGATGGGCAATATCCTTTCTTGTTCATGCTAAGATCCTTAATTCTAAACTATCGAAAGTTAAGTTTAGATCCTCAAGTCTAGACTCGAATACTAATAAGATTTCTCCATCTACCATAAAATTCCTTATTTCCAAAACATTATCGAAATTTATACTGTAGTTTATGCGAGTTGGTACTTCTAATCTTGTCAATATCATTGACCCAAACTTATGTACTCATATTGTTAGAGACTAGATGATGCAAAAACCTAGTCCTGCGCGGAAATTGAAGGTTTCTAGGTAAGCTTTGAATTTAGTTGTACTCCCTCCTGATTTTGACTGGTTTGGAATTATTTTGCAGTGAGGCAAAGATTTCATTCTATGTTTTGGGAAGTTGCTGAAAAATTTGGTAGGGGTTGGTGTGACAACTGTTCCATAATCATGGTAGACGAGTTATTTGATGTTATTGCATCCTTAACTTATTGCATCCTTAAATGTTGCTGATTGTTAAATTGCAGTACCACAGATCAAGAACATCCGAGAAAAGAAATTAGTACACCATCATGTACTTCAACTTCTCAAATTCCTTTGCGTTGAAATTGAAAAACTAAGTTTCTCCAAAGTGCAAAGCATATTTGGCCCGGCTTTGCTCAGTGCAACATATGCTGGAATTCATGAGATTGTTGAAGAGATCATAGTGTTGTATCCTTTCGGCATGGAATCTCGAAACGAGCTGGACGGAACCTTATTCCACTATGCAATTATGTGGCGCCGTGAACGTGTGTTCAACCTCATATATCAATTGGATGCTGGTTGGAGATATCTAACAATACTAGATAAATCGGGGAACAATGGTCTGCATTTGGCTGGATGTTTGAGACCTCAGCAAAAACTCAATCTCAGAGATAGTGTTGCGGGTCCAGTATTACAGATGCAACGTGAATTGCAATGGTTTAAGGTGAATCTTTTCTTTCCCACCTAAAGGAATGAAAAATAATGATATACCTGCTTAAATAGTAGATAGAAATTACCAATTTTTTCATATATACTAGGTTGACTCTTATCAAAAGTTTCAAAAGCCCAATCACTACTCATCAATCACTGAGCTCACATCGACTAATATTTGGGTGTTTGTAAGGTATTTGTTATGTCCAACCTTTTTCTCAAAAATCAGTTATATGGAAAATCATCTCTTTTTCCTTGTTTTGTTCACTCAATATAACATGGAATGACAATTTTCACTCCATAGATCAATCACATACAAACCAAAGCAAAAACTTCATTTCTGATTCCAAAGTCACCTGATTGACACAGGAAGTGGAAAAACTTGCAAAGCCTGGAGACAAGGACGTAAGGAACACCGACGGAATGACACCTGCAGAAGTGTTCACTGATTCACACCAACAATTGGTAAAGGAAGGTGAGCAATGGATGAAAGATACGGCCACATCATGTACCACTGTAGCTACTCTTATTGCCATCTTTGCAGCGGCTGTTATAATACTAGGAAGAAACAACAACAATGATGGCCATCCATTACTTTCAAAACAAAAATCCTTTATAGTCTTTGGGATATTTGACACACTTGCTCTTTTCTCATCCATGACTTCCGCGTTAATGTTCTTGCTTATCCTCATTTCACGATATGCCAGTGATGATTTTCTCTATGCCTTACCCAAAAGATTAATTATTGGTTTCACAACCCTATTCATCTCCATGTTATGCACGATAGTAGCCTTTGGTGCCGTACTCCAACTTTTGTTCGGAGATGATAAGGGATGGGTTCTTTTTCCTGTTGTTGCACTGGCCAGTCTTCCTGTAACCTTGTTTGGAACCCTACATTTTCCTCTCCTTGTACAGATGATTCAGTCCACATATGGTCGAGGCCTTTTTGGTAAGCAAAGTGATCGTATGCTTGGCTAGGATAAACATCAAAATCGGGAATCCATGTTGAGCTACCGGTATATAGGTATTTAATGGTGTCACAGCATGCATAAATTGCTACTATTTGTGTACCCATATTTCAGTGCTCAACTTATGATGTTACATTTTCCTATCTGTAAGATCATCTTTTACTTTTTGTTGACGATCGAACTTCACTTGCGAAATCTATGAGTAGTATCTGTTACTGTGTTACTGTTAGAATAGATGATATATTCATTGAGAAGACTTGAATTTCCAACGCACACAGACACACACTATGAATATTTCAAGCTGTTCTATTTAAAGATCTCCCATTGGTTTGTTCGTTTCTCCCAACGACTACTTGTTACTGGAAATTGCAGGTGTTTGGTGTGCAAATGAGAGGTTTGAATTTTACGTATGAGATTTGACCCAATTGACGGGCATGATTGTAGACAACTTTTCCTAGATGGCCCCAGGAATATCTTGAGCGGAGACAGGGCAAACGACAGCAATGCGGCACACAGATATTTGACTCCGAGAAGCATACCGAACAGATAACCGAGGAGTAGAATCCACTCGGCTTCGGATCAAAGTTCTTCTAGTGCCGGAGTCACATAACATGGCTAGGTTACCGAGCTTGCAACCGAGGCCACCACAACGATGTAGGCCAATGACATGCTTCGTAGTTCTTAAGTGGGGATTCTCCCGTTCGCGCTCTTAATCTTCGTTCTACGATTCCGCTCAATTTTCACTCTTGCAAATTCTAATAAAATCTTTTTGAAAGATTTTGAAGCTCCTTATTAGCTTATACATATGCAAGCTTTATTTTTAATTTTTTTTATTACAAGCGATAGGAGAATATAAGTATCAATATTACTGCATCAAACTGGAAGCAAATCAATAAACACAGCTCTATTTGGTTAGTGTTTTGTGCGAGTTTTTTCTGAGTAATAAATGAGAAGAGATAGATAGTGAAACGAGAGTAATATTTGAAACTAAAACTCATATTGAGAACATTCGCAAAGTGGAAGGTTAGTTTTTGAATGGTTATCTTGACATTTGTTTGGTTTTCCGGTAGATTTGCTTAAGCTTAAAGTTTTGCTTGTGGCTAGTTTCTTGCCGACCTCAAACCCATTCTATAACACAATTGTTTTTTAGAATAACTAATTCATAGAGTAGCCATGAATAACTTATTCACCGAGGAGCGCAATCTCACCAGTCTGTGTCGGCAATCAATGGTTGAGATATATTTTTAAACATTCAGCGGTAATAAATTTCTCTAACCGGTAATAGTTTGTTTTTAATACAGATCGTCCAAAATACTTTTGGACACGCGATATTGAGCTCCGTAAAACTTATTCACGGAATAAGCATGGCAGCATCCGTACTCATTGCGGTGCTCATGATTTGAATAGAGGACTACTTCTCATAACCCATCAATCTACACACAAAAGTTGCACTACAATCTACACATCAGTCTATTGACCTAAACTAAATGTTTTTCACCCTTTATATACGAATAGACCCAGACCCAATAAAAACCTGAAAAACTTTACTCAAAAGATGAATAAGGGGCACAAACTCATGACTTTTTCGAACAGTAGTAATATAAGAAAGTGACACATTTGTTCTTTCCATGCATATATGCAGAACGGGGGCGGGGCTATGCACTTCTGTGTTGTGCAATTTCAATCGTTCAAAAAAGTTTTAGATGGTCCGAATTTTAAAACAAATTTATTATCGAGACGATCGGGCCAAATGCAGCACAGCACGCCTCCGGTTCCTCTAAACAAATTACAACTATAGAAACAGAGGCTTGTGCCAACTTTTTATTGCTAGCTAGTTATATTTTTCCCTTTTGTCCAATTTCTCCCGATGATCATAAGTAAAGTTTATTGCTTGATTGATGGCTCACTTTTTCCTCCACAAAATAAAGTAGCAGCAGCATCCATTTTACAGTTCGGTTTCTCTCCACCGAAGAAACCGATTGAACCTGTTAGTTTTGGTGTTTGGGCTCACTTCGATGATCTGCAAACCTCATTTTGTAGAGCTTGTCAAGAGGATCAAATTTGCATTTAATAAAATTGATTAGATATCGATTGATTGAAACCGTATGATGTTCGGCAAAATAGATCAAATTCAATTTAATTAGTCCATGATACTAGGTGTTTCGAGCGGACATAATACGGTTTCAAATTCAATTTAATTAGTTCATGGTATTTTTTTAGTTCAAATACCAAAATTTGAACGGATCCAGTCGGGATGCCTGACAGGAGATCGAGAACCTACTCTCCCCTTTATTGTTGTCTAATCTTTTTCACTTTCATGAGCAATGTCCTCTACTATCTTTTTCACTTTTATGAGCAAGTTAATGGAATGTCAAGGTGGAAACCATCATTACTCAACAATAGTAGGAATGAACCAAAACTAATGAACATAGGACACAAGCCAACGCGAAAACAACATTCATGGCTCTAGGACACCCTACAAAAGCAAATCCACACTAGATGTCGGCATAAAGAATCCTGTCCGCGACTAAGCAGGGCCGGCCTTGGGGTAAGCCCCGCAAGACCTCGGTCTCGGGCAACCCAAAAAAAAAATTAAGTTACATACAAATAAATGAGTGTCTTGGTGTTGCAGGAGAGCAACCCATTAACGTCCCGCGGAACCAGGTTCGATTCCCGCATTCCCCACGTCGGGTTCTTTTATTCTCCACTTTTGTTCTACTAACTCTTTTTGTTCTACTGCCTTTTTTAAAGTTCTTTGTTTTCTTAAAAAATTTCACTTTTGTTTTCCTTCCAATTCACAAACATTATGAAAATCAAATTACTTTATTGAAAATTTTCGATTTAACAAACACAACAGTAATGTATAAGTGATATTTCTTACATTTGATTAAAAAAGAAGTTAATTGAAATTTTACTTCAAAAAATGTGAGGAGGATTTATTTTCTTTGAAACGGATTGTGCTAATCACAAAGCACTATAACCAGAGTTTACATCTTGATATTGATTTTTTGATGTTATTGTAATTTTGAATTTTTTTTTTTTGTACTTGTATATTTTTTTATTTTGTATAACCTAATTGCAAGTGGGCACAAAATATGAGGTTGGGTTAGGACAACCCAAATGTCGGGGCCGACACCGCGACTAAGTAGTAGAGGATCCAACGGGAACCCCAAGCTCAAACCATGGTTGAAAAGCACAGATGCAGTCATCAATCAGAAGTAGAAACCCAGACTAGCACTCCTGCCGTTAATAAGAGAAAACCAGCGCCAACGGAATGCCAGCGCGCCTTCACATTCAGTAGCACGGACGCCACTCCAGGACAAGTCTATGTTGACACGACAGACAAAAGAAAGAGGGTAAAAAAAGAAGAAAAAGAAATCGCAACGATAAAGAGATCTACCACATTGACGACCAATCTACAAAAGGCTCAAACAAATTTAATATGCATCCAGGAATTTAGCACTAGTAATATTCAATCTGTAAGAGAGTGCCCAGAATCTAGCTTCCATCAATGGCTTACTCAAGCACCACTTCCTCAGTCGAGAAGTACCCGTACCCCTGGGACGTTAACGTTCTGGACTTCGTCCCCGACAAGTTGTCTGATGCGAAATGCTATCCCGAGTGGAAGCAGCTGATGGTAGACTTCATCAAGAGTCAAGGCTTGCTTGGCTTCGTAGATGGCAGCACAACTGAGGCTGCATCCAAAAGGGTCTCCCAAGCGGCCTCATCAAATTCTGTCTCATGGAGAAGATCAGACAATCTTGTACGGGGATGGATCCTTACTACGCTCGACAAAGATACCCGTCTGCAAGTGCTGCGGTATACAACTGCAAGAGGGGTGTGGACAAGGTTGGTGGATATGTTCGATCGGGCTAAAAATAGGTTCCAACTAGGTAATTGGCCGGACACTTTTTAAAGATTTTTGTTTAGTTAGAGTATAATTAGCTCTTACTCAACTATCAACTCAAACTCAAAACTTGAGTAAAAAAGGATAAGCACTTGAACTCTATCTATCTTTGACTCAAATCTATATCAACCTTTGGATCCTCTTAAGATTTATTTGGCCGTTGGATTAAACAAGTGTTTGTCATCTGATCTGTGTGTCTTGACAGATGAAGAAACTGAGAAGAAGCTAAGCCGTTATCTGCCACTGCGAATAGCTGCAATCGAAGGTGACTGGGACACCACCAGCAAAATCATAGAAAGTAAACCGGATATTGTCAGGGCTGCCATCACGCCATACTTGGAAACAGCACTTTTTCTGGCCGTGAAGTCGCCACGGAGAAATCATTTCGTGGAGAAGATTTTGAAGAAGATGTCGCCGGAGGATGCAGGCCTAGCTAACCTAGCGGGCATGACAGCTCTTCATCGTGCTGCAAGCGTTGGCAACGTTGAGGCAGCCAAACTGTTGGTTGACAAGAACCCGAACCTGCCTAACGTTTTGGATGAATATGGAGATCCACCTCTCAATTACGCTGCTAGCACTGGGAGTAGGGAGAGTGTTGTTTACTTATGGGAAGTCACCAAAGAAGAAGTTAAATTGAAAGATAACGTAGCTGCTGAACTTTTGCGTGATCTCACAAGAGGGGAACACTATGGTGATTATTAGCACTTCAGTGATGCCATGTTATCACATTCATTAAAAATATCTTAGATATCACAAAATCTGTCACTACTACATTGGTGAAATGGGCCTCATCTACCGTGTCTCTTACTATTGTAGTTGTGACAAATCACATGGCATCCAAAATATGGTACTGTACATGAAGAGTTTTAGCATCACACAAAAGTACAAAATAAATTTTGAAATAAAATCTTTGAACGTAAGTAGCCTTTGGGCAGTGGAGAACCATCTTACATATGTAAATTCAAAAACGTAACATTCACAAAATAGAAAAGGGAATAACTATGATATTAATGTTGTAAGATAGAGTATCATTTGAATAGTTGCGTGACTGCTATCTTCCGTCAATGCAACAGACATAGCTCTAACATTGCTTCAGTGCAAACCTGAGTTGGCATGCATGGAGCCCTCTGTTTTGAATGTACTTGTTGAAAAGTGTTCTTCTTTCCGAAGTGGAACCTCTTTAAACTTCTGGCAGAGCTTAATCTATTCGGGTTAGTTTCTTCGATCCCTTTGTCTCCTCTCAATCTGTTACTTAAGCTCTCTGAAGCTTGACCTTGTAAAGATTATTTACCTATTTATCTTGTAGATTACTTGTATGATTTCTTACTTCGTGTAGTATGACATCTGAATGGAAGTTGAGTAATTGATAGAAAAGTAGACATTCTTTTTCTACATCTGTTTTACTCTACAATCTAGTTCTTCTATAAAGCAAAAGTCCAAAAGGATCTCTTTTGTCAAGCATTGTTTTTATAACTTTTTTGTGTGTGTTCCATGTAGGTGTTCCGGTGAAATCACAACACATTGCAGATTGCCATAGCGGAGGAGGAGGGAACATTGAGAAGCCTACGAACTGCTGCATTTTTGGTTGGGGTATAACCATATTACTACTTAAAATCAGTAATAATATATCTATGAAGCACGACACCTCTTGAGGTCGAGGTGTCGCCGTGTCAGGACACGTGGACATGCGTGGGACACGCATCCGACACGCCACGTGGCGTGTCCAATAATTTAATTTAATTTTTAGAGGGGTACACGGGTGGGACATGTATGGGATGGCTGGGGGCTCAAATGATGATGTTTAACTTAATACATGACGTATCTTATCTAATGTATCATATAAACTATCACAAATGATGCAAGATGCATCAATCATTAAGAATTTCATAATGAATCACTCGATGAGATTGGTTATTTTCATAAATTGAAAAATATAAATATATATTAATTAATTAATTATACATGTGGCCTGTCCTGCGCCGTTTCTGTATCCCAAGTTTTTTAAGAATTCTCTTGTCCCTGTGTCGGTGTCCGTGCATCATACGTAACAATAGGCAACAAAGACTATCTGTCCTAATCAGATGTAGGGGTGTTACTCCTTTCTTGCTCATGCAAAGACTATATGGGAATTATCCTTTCTTGTTCATGCTGAGATCCTTAATTCTAAACTCTAGAAAGTTAAGTTTAGATCCTCAAGTCTAGACTCAAATACTAATAAGATTTCTCCATCTACCCTAAAATTACTTATTTCCAAAACATTATCAAAATTTATATTGTAGTTTATGTGAGTTGGTACTTCTAATCTTGTCGATATCATTGACCCAACTTTATCTACTCATATTGTTAGAGACTAGATGATGCAAAAACCTAGTCCTGGGCAGAAATTGAAGGTTCCTAGTGTAAGCTTTGAATTTAGTTATACTCCCTCCTGATTTTGACTGCTTTGGAATTATTTTGCAGTGAGGCAAAGATTTCATTCTATGTTTTGGGAAGTTGCTGAAAAATTTGGTAGGGGTTGGTGTGACAATTATTCCTTAATCATGGTAGACGAGTTATTTGATGTTATTGCATCCTTAACTTATTGCATCCTTAAATGTTGCTGATTGTTAAATTGCAGTACCACAGATCAAGAACATCCGAGAAAAGAAATTAATACACCATCATGCACTTCAACTTCTCAAATTCCTTTGCGTTGAAATTGCAAAACTAAATTTCTCCAAAGTGCAAAGCATATGTGGCCCGGCGTTGCTCAGTGCAACATATGCTGGAATTCATGAGATTGTTGAAGAGATCCTAGTGTTGTATCCTCTCGGCATGGATTCTCGAAACGAGGTGGACGGAACCTTATTCCACTATGCAATTATGTGGCGCCGTGAACGTGTGTTCAACCTCATATATCAACTGGAAGCTGGTAGGAGATATCTACAAATACTAGATAAATCGAGGAACAATGGTCTACATTTGGCTGGATGTTTGAGACCTCAGCAAAAACTCAATCTCAGAGATGGTGTTGCGGGCGCAGTGTTACAGATGCAACGTGAACTGCAATGGTTTAAGGTAAATCTTGTCTCAAGGAATGAAAAATAATGATATTACTGCTTAAATATTATTGGATAGAAATTACCAATTTTTTCATACTCGGTTGACTGTTATCGAAAGTTACAAAAGCCCGATAACTACTCATCAACAACTGAGCCCACATCAGAAAATCATCTCTTTTTTATGGTTTCGTTCACTCAACATAACATATAATGACAATTTTCACTCCGTAGATCAATCATGTACTAACCAAAGCAAAAACTGCCATCCCAGCATTGCCAGTACTTCAGTAAACGTTCCAGCATTGCCAACGTCTCTGTAGCAACACTCGTTTTTAGCTCAGCACTAGAAACATAATTTCCAAAAAAAAAAAAAGAAAGAGAAAAAAAAATCATTAGAAGCTTCACCAATGGCACCACACCTCCCACTAGAGGTAGCATCATTATCTCCCAAAACTACATAGAATCTCTCAAAACTTGCTCATTCTTGCAAATATATGAAAAATCATTTCTCATTCCAAAGCCACCTGATTGACACAGGAAGTGGAAAAACTTTCAACGCCTGGAGACAAGGACGTAAGGAACACCGATGGAATGACACCTGCAGAAGTGTTCACTGATTCACACCAACAATTGGTAAAGGAAGGTGAGCAATGGATGAAAGATACGGCCACATCATGCACCACTGTAGCTACTCTTATTGCCATTATGGTCTTTGCAGCTGCTCTTATAATATTGGGAAGAAACAACAACGATGATGGCCATACGTTACTTTCACAACAAAAAGGCTTCATGGTCTTTGGGATATTTGACACACTCGCTCTTTTCTCATCCATGACTTCCGTGTTAATGTTCTTACTTATCCTCATTTCACGATATGCAAGTGAAGATTTTCTCTATGCCGTACCCAAAAGATTAATTATTGGTCTCACAACCCTATTCGTCTCCATATTATCCATGATGGTAGCCTTTGGTGCCATACTCTATCTTTTGTTTGGAGATGATAAGGGATGGGTTCTTATTCCTATTGTTGTGCTGGCCAGTCTTCCTGTAACCTTGTTCGGAACCATGCATTTTCCTCTCCTTGTACAGATGATTCAGTCCACATATGGCCGAGGCCTTTTCGGTAAGCAAAGTGATCGTATGCTTTGGTAGGATAGACATCAAAATCGGGAATCCATGTTGAGCTACTGCTATAGGTATTTAATGGTGTCACAGCATGCATAAGTTGCTACTCTTTGTGTACCCGTATTTTAGTATGAACAGTGCTTTGTAATTAACTGCTCAACTTATGATGTTACATTTTCCTATTTGTAAGATCATCTTTACTTTCTGTTGACGATCGAGCTTCACTTGCAAAACGTATGAGTAGTAGCTGTTAGTACTGTTTTACTGTTAGAATAGATGATATATTCAAGAGAAGACTTGAATTTCCAACACACATGTACACAAACAGACACACTATACAATATATATGTGTGTACAGATATGAATTTGGAGAACCAAACCAATTCAAATCATTAAAAACACAGTTTTGTTTCGGGTTTAAACCATGGTTCACTAGAAATTAAAATATCATCTCTATAAACTTTTTGAAGGACTTAAAATAGCATGGATAAGTTAAACTAAAACTTATATTAAAAGTAGATATGTTATTTCACCAGAACTCGCTTACACCAACCAACTAAAGAACAGAATATCAATAATTAGTGAAGAAATAGGACCATAGAATAGAGTACTAGAATACAAAATTAGTTACCGAGCAAGTGGAGATTAGGAAATCAATTCAATAAGCTCAAGCCGTGTATATTTAGTGTATTGAAATCATTGGAATAATTTATCATATGTAGAAGTTTAGGGAATTAATCTTAGAAATAAAAGAATAGGGTAGTGGAATGGAATGGAGCATTAGATTGGAAAATTAGTTCACTATGAAAAAAGTGTTTATTTCAGTATATCTAAACAAATTCTGCGTCTTTTCTAACTCTTGAATTGTGTACTTTTATGTTGAATCCCAATCAATAAACCAACACATTTGCACATCACAATTCGTACACTACAAATCATAATTTGGGGATAAACTCTCCAACAAATTTTTAGTCCCTCCATTGCAATCCATTCGCTCCGGCAATCTTCGTTCCTTAAGAATATTCCCACCAATCTTTACGAAATTGGTGGGAATATTTGACTACTGTGACAAGCAAGAATCCCCTCTCCAGGCTACAGCCTCCAAGGCTCAAACGTACCCGGAAAAGAAGGCACCACCAAAGGTTACGCTAGTCAAAACCATAGCTATAGCACAATAACCTAACAAAAGTAGCAGCACATCCATGCTATTAAATATCAGCAACTCGAATCCAAAAGCATGGATCCGGATCCAGACACGGAAAAGATTTACTCCACCAAATATGACAAGTTAACAGAGTGGATGATATACTATAATCACTGCCAAAACTAAACGGGCAGAAATCTACAGGAACTTAATTTCTAACTTTACATGTGACCGTGGAGTACGATTTTTTTTTTTTTTTGATCGGGTGGAGTACAAAAATTGGTCACACTATACACAGACTGACCATCACAGCATCCCCTGCATTCCCGAAGACACCTCAGGTAAAACACCTGTGCTGGCAGCAAAACTGGTTGATTCTGTTGGTGAACGATTAACTGGTTGAGAAGCAAGGGCACCAGCATTCCGGTTATTCGCCATGAGCACGTGAAGTGGGGCCGGAATGCCTGGTGGAGGCGATGTAATATTCAATGCTGGCCGAGGTGCAGCTTGAACTGGTGGGGTGGGTTGAATAATCTGGCTAAGAGCCTCAGAATATGCCCGGCCCGACAGACTTCCACGCATCCGGCCTGCTGGCTGCCAGTTCTGATCCGCTGGCAAATCTGCCAAACTATCAGTCCTGGGGGCTGATTGAAGCGTTCCTCCAGGATTAACTCTCTGATCTCTGACTGATGCGCTAAACCTACTTGGATTCATTGGAAACGATGGTGGTGATGCTCTGGTTGGTTGGAGAGGAACTGGAACAGATGGTGGATGTCTTGTGACCTGGCCAGATTGCTGTGCAGAACCCATCATTCTTTGGCTACTTTGGGTACCTCCCCCCTGTGGGACATGATTCCGTGCTAAATTAAGAGACGACTGAGAAGAGGGCCGAATTGGGCTTGGAGACTGACCCATGCCATGAGGAACCCTAAGGTTCAAAGGTTGCTGCTGGCGTAAGTTCTGATGTTCACTCATTGGCCCAGAGGAAGCCCTAAAGGCACCAATATGCGGTGCAGCTTGACTTGAATTGAAAGAAGGATGTTGACGACTCCAATTCTGCAACAAAAATTTGGTAAGAGGAGGTTAAGAATGAAAGCCCACAAAGGATAAAGTCCAAAGCATACCAGCCCCTCCATCCCAATTTGTTTGTCCACCCTTACAACTTGGATATGCAAAATTTTGTCAATGTGAGAAGTCAATAAACCAAATTCAGTGTGATCCTTTTGCCCCATTTGAAGGGCAATTTTGGAAACATGAAGCTTTACGGGGAGTGATTGTGTTTCCTTTAAAAGTTGGATTCTCCAAAATGGACAAACAAATTGGAACGGAGGAGTATATTTTCCTAGGTATGGATCCAGTCATCATTTCTTATCTTCAACCAATATTCAAATGACTAGCAAAAAGTGAATATGACAACAAAGGTTAATCTAACATGTGGTGCTGGGTGCATTGGCAATGAAGGCGAGGTCATTTGAGGCCTTTGAAGTGGACTCAAATTTACTCTAGAGAACTGCTGCCTTTCAATAGGACTGGAGACTGTATTGAAACCCTCCGCAACAGATGTAATAGCAGGAGTTTGATAAGCTAAGGCCGGTCCTTGGGGAATCAATGAATTGGAAACTGATCTCGGCTGCGGGAGAGAACTCTGGTGGTGAGCTGGAAGCGCTTGGACAGCAACTGGTGATCTGTTTACATGATGTTGTCTGGTGATAGATGGGATCCTCCCATATTCATTGGTAGCCATATATGTCCCAAGTTGCGAATGTTGTAATGGCAAATGGCTGGGAGCAGAAAATTGACTTGGAGGTGTAGAGGATGGAACAAGAGCAGACTCAGGAAAAGTCTCGGGTTCTCGATTAAGTGCAGGAGAAACAGCATCAGTTAACACAGGAGACTGCATAAAATTAGCAGCAGAACCAGATATACCACCAGCACTCAGTGCTCCTGATGCATATGTTGACAAGAAAATTCTAGACCAGGAGTCATTATCTATGGGAGCAACAGCATTTTGGTTGAGTTCAATTGTATTGTTCATGCCCAAGGGGTTCATCACATCTCCAATAGTAGATTGACTTTGGAGATTAGCCGTATTAGGTTTGGTGTCTGTAGTTTCGTACATATGCTCTAGATCCATCACATCATTCCCCACAGTAAGGTCCATGACATCCGAAGGAAGGTCAGCTTCTTGCTGAAAGGGCTCATCTTGCTGGCAGTTGCGCGACTTATCATGCGGCTGGTCAGTATTGTCATTGGTCTCCAGAACAGGATTCCAAGACCCATCTGCTGAGATGATGACATCAACAACGTTCTCCCCAACCTCTTTCAAGATCTATAAGAAGTAGCAATGGGGTTCACAAAAATTGGAAAACTATAACATATCTATGTAAAAACAGAAGAAAGCTACTTGCCTTGACCATATTTCCATCAACACGAATATCAACAAAGCAGACACTCTGGTTACATCGCGGGCAGCGCCATGATGGATTTCTTGAATTTATGTCCACAAAGTTGTCAAAATCAAAGCACTAAAACCAAAGAAAGAAAATTAGGTGATGAAATTAGACAGGAAGAACAAACTAAAAAGAGGAGCATCAGGTGTGCAAAATAAGAAAGAAACAATTGAATGAAACTATAGCAGAGCCACAGATTAAGCAACGCTGCTTTGGTTTTGGCAGTTTCAAGAAAATACGTAGGCATATAAGGAAAGGTAACACAAGCTCTACAGAAGAACTCAAACATATCATCAATGATTACAGGAACCCTCCTCATTTTCTGTTGGAACTGAAAACTTGTGTGAATACATTGAAAGCATCTAAATAAAGTCAGAAAGCATCCCAACAGAGATTCAGCTTTTTTAGCTTCTTTCGGCTCATAAGTAAAAGCAGAGGTTGTGCCAAACAGATTTGGGCAAATTTTGAGATGAAAAAAGTCACAAGTTGCCGCAACCAACACAATGATAGTTTAAATAGTGGTAACTTGTAAGGCAGCAATGCATCAGATCTGGTATGGCAAACAATTCAAAGTGCTTAATTTACTCGACAGAAATTTATACTGCAGATCCTTGCTCACAGTATCACAGCAATGTGCAGACGAGGCACAACCCTTCATACCTACTTGGGTACACATGGGAGGCAATCATCAAACGGACTAACTCAAAACACATGCTCATTTGTATCCAACCCACGCATATTTAACCCCAATTTTAGCAAAAAACCATCTCTGCACGAGGCTTAAGCTATACACTCCAAGATCCAGCTCCAAATTATCCATGACACGCATTACAAGGTCTATAATACATTGATACAGCACACAGCACTCACCTGAAGGTGCTTGCACGAATGTCCTTTCACAGGAGTCTTAATACGCCTGAAGCTGCTTAAGATAGATAATTAGAAAGAAATTAGTCGAGACCATCAACATGAGTAACTGGTACCAGGATAAATAAAAAACCAAATGAAACCAAGTATAGGTTCATTGCAGGAAAATGACAAACTACTCCAAGAAATCTCGAAACCTACGAAAAGGGATCGGGTGTTCAGATACACCAAAATCCAGCCGATACAAATAGAAATAGTTGTATGTAGATGCAGCAATTAGTCATATCTCAGTTGTCACAAGCCCGTAGATGTATCTTTCTCTAGCCTACTGCCTACCTATTTCTCACCTCAGAGCTTATGTCTGTTTCCTAGATTGAATACAAATGAGCGGACACAATGAGAGCGAACATACACTGCAAGTGGCACATGATGGTACCCAACATCAGTTCCATTATGACATGTTTATACCCAGGCTTTCTTTCTGAGAGCTGTGGATTTTCCTCTTCAACTTTGATTGAATGATGTGCAACTCAAAATACTGTCAACGGAATCAAATCCTATCTCCTTCATTCGTATTTTGTGTAGCGTGTCGTAAAGAACCCACCAACTTGTATCCAGTTCTCAAAACGTCCTTCATGTGTTGACTAAAAATGGAGCAAGCTCATATCAACTTCTAGATCTTAATTAAGAGACCATTCTGACCAGAAGAGCTTACCAAGCTGGAAACAAAATAAACCCTCCAAGAGCATGCACGTATCCCAGAGTACAATCTCCCAACCCTAGTTTATACGAAGTGCTCGAGCAGTTTTCCATCTAAGTTAAGAAGTCCAAAAACAGATATTCTATACTGAAAAATATGACTAGTAGGGATATTACTAGCTAGCCCGAGGGGCATGTAGAGAGACAAGCTACCAACAAACCAGTGGGATATGGTGCACAGAAGCATAAAAAATCAATGCATATTAACATATACAATGGGTGTATATCAGTGCATGAAGTACTGAACTTCATGACCTCCAAAAACAGACAACTCAACAACGATATTAACAATCTATTTCTCATACCAAACCGAGTCTTGTGTCACAAGCAATTGGGTTCGGCTTACAAGAACCCTATTTTTCCATTGAGTTGTCTCAAGAGCTACCACTTCAATTTAGTAAGCCCAAATCCTTCCGTATCACGACATCTAAAGTCAGTTTAGGTCTTCCTCTTCCCCTAGCCCTACTATTCACCAATGTTCCATAGCAATTAATAATCGGCGATTAATCGGTGCATAGCAATTAGTCGGATAGGCCATGCCAGCGATTAATCGCCGATTACTATGCCTCGAAGCTCGAAAGTGGCCGACCGCCCAACTAGCGCTAGCGACTTTAGAACTTACAATCATGTCACTCTTCTTGACTATTACATCTCCAGGTCTACGGTAAATATGTCAAAACCACCTCAATCTATTTTCTCTCAACTTATCAGGTATAGTTACAACGCTTAGCATCTCAGGAATAGTTTCAATTCTAATTCTCTCTCTCCTAATCTTTACCATACATCCATCTCAACATCCTCATTTTAGCTACACTCATCTTGCTCACTTGTAGCTTCTTCATAGGCTAACACTTCGTCCCGTATAATCGTTGGATGTATCGTAGTTCTGTAAAAAATATTCTTTCAATTTTGTTGGTACCCTTCGATCGCACAAAACACCATAAACAACTCTCCACTTGAGCCACCCAACTTGCATCTTAAGGGTTACATCGTCCGTAATCTCTCCTCACTAATAATTGAACCTAAGTACCTCAAATGCTCACTTTTTGGTATCACCTGATCCTAGATCCTTACTTCTTCTGCCTGGACACTTCTGTTGTCATTAAACATTTAAACTCACACTGTATATACTCAGTTTTACTCCTACTTATCTTGAATCCTGTGGACTCTAATGCTTCTTTCCAAATTTCTAATTTAACATTAACCCCCCAGTTTCATCCACTAAGACAATATAATCTACAAACAACATTCACCACAGAATATCAGCCTCAATATGTCTAGTCAACTCATCCATAACTAAGGCAAAAAAGTAAGGGCTCAAACCTAACCCTTGTTGTAGCCTTACTATAACTGGGAACTCACTTGTTTCCACGGTGATATAATAGTAGTGATGGCACATTCATACATGTCTCGAACTCACTTGTTTCCAAGGTGATATAATAGTACTGATGGCACATTCATACATGTCTCTAACCACATCGATATATCTTTTTGTCACTCCCTTTCACTCCAAAACCCACCTTATCATATCCCTGGGCACCCTATCATAGGTTTTTTCTGTCTATATAAATTAGACAAATATCTCTCTTCCTTTCCATATGCTTTTCTACCAATCTCCTAAACAAATAAATTGCTTCCATGGTCGATCTAGTAATGACCCGAATTTTCAAGTCAATTTTTTTTTATAAAATTAAACATTTCTAATATAATTCTTTTACCAAAAATCATTTTATCATTTACTAAAGTGATTGTATTATTATAATTTAACTCTAGGAACTAGCCATTAAAAACCCTTTGCTATCATTGGATTTTTTTTCATATCTTGAACCTTGATATCCTTGTACCTAACTATTATAGAACCCTACACTTAGGTACATGATCCTAAAAATCTAGGAAAGACATGGGTGAATCGAGGAGAGATCTTGATATATATATATATATAGAGAGAGAGAGAGAGAGAGAGATAGGACAAGATTTGAGAAATATAGGAGAGATTTGGGAGAGACATGTCAAGTACGAACATGTGGTTAATGAGAGAAATCTAGAAATTGATCTTGTAGTTAATACTAAGATTTGTAGTACAAATTCTTTTCCTCCAAGAAAGCCTAAACCTAGATTAAAATCCTAGATCTTATTGTACTATTTGATTCTTGCATTAAAACCTAAGATTAGAAAGAATAAATCTAGATATCCCTAGATTCTATAAGTTATATTAAGATTGGATTGGATTTTATTAGATTTTATAAAGATTTTGCTAGATATTGTTAGGATTATATAGGATATGATTAGGATAGGAGTGGATTTTATTAGATATGATAAGATTAGATTGGATTTTATTAAGATTTTGTTAGATATTCTAGATATGATCTAGATTCTTCCTTCACTACTATAAATAGGCATGCCCTTTCATATTCTTTCCACATTCACAAGCGCACACACACCACCAATCATCCACTTCTCACACGCTTCATTAGTTTGAGTTTGGAGAGCAAAAAAAAAGAGAAGGGTTTCGGCTAGAAAAAAAGAAAAGAGGAGGAAAATAGTTCAATTCCACCATCACCTTGCCGCCTTTCCTACACCACTCAAATCACCCTTGATCCCGATTTTCAAGATTTTTAGAAATATTTGGGTTTCCGGAAAAAGAAAACTACTTTCTTTTTATTCTTCGATCGAGCCGAAACGACATTACTCTGCCCGCATTTTCACTCAACATACTCCGTAGCCGCTCTACCGCCAAGAAGAAGGGTAGAAACCTCCTATGATCGTATCTACTCACCTAAGTATAATGTTGATGTGCTATATGTTTAACTATTTATTCATTATTTTTATTAAGTTGAAAAGTTGATTTTATCGTTGTAATGCTTAATTAATTGCATGTTTGTTGATAAGTTGTGATGTTATAATTTTCAATGTTGTCGAAAATAGAAATACATGAAATTAGTGATTTATTATTATCACATGATTGTAGCAAGCTTTGAAAGAATAATGTGAACGCAAGAAAATGATGCATGATTACGAGGCACGGGAAATGGGAAGTGAAATACAAAAAGTAGAAAAGAAAATGAATTGTGAAAGATTAATAATTGCATGAGCATGAGAACCCGATGGAATCTGAAAGAATGGTTAGTGGAATCATGGCTCGGATGTGTGTGTGAGCATGAAAACCCGATGGAATCTGAAAGATGGTTAGCGGAATCATGGCTCGGGTGTGCGTGTGTGAGCATGAGAACCTGATGGAATCTGAAAGATGGTTACGGAATAATGGCTCAGGTGTGCGTGTGTGAGCCTGAGAGCCCGATGGAATCTAAAAGATAGGTTAGCGGAATCAGTGCTTTTGGGTGGAAAAATTAACTTGGGAGCCCGATGGAATCTGAAAGATGGTTAGCGGAACCAAGTGCTCATGGAAAGTGGAATCAATACTAGAAAATGACGACACAATTTATGATATGCTACGATAACTCTAAAAGACACCGACACCTTGGATTATTTTTGTGATGCTAAATCTTTTTTTTAGAAATGATAAATTGTTATATGTTATTTTTGTTAGTGTATGGGACATAGGGATAGGAGTTAGCTATTGGGCTTAATTGCTCACGGTGTTACTTTTGTGACCGTGGCATCTTATGCCAGAGTTTAGGGATGAACAGGAGGGATTTTATAATATGGAAGAGCTCCGTGCTTAGCAGAATAATGCAGAAGAAGACGGACGACCAGAGGAGTAGAAGTTACCATAGTGTCCTTTCTATCATATTTGTTAAATGTACTTTGAAATTAAGGAGAATTTAGTTTGCAACGAATTTATATTTAATAAATGTTGAAAATTTATTAAATTGATGTTTTAGAAAATAGCGGGGCGTTTCAGATCTCCCTGGCAAAATCCAAATTGCTTCTCTAACACTGTTGTCACCTTTCTCAAGCAATGCTCAATAACTCTTTCCTACAACTTCATTGTATGGCTCATCAAATTGCTTCATTGTTGCTCAAATGCTTAAGCTATTAGGGATGGCTACCCAACAATGATATAACAAACTCTCCCATAGAAGAGGATAAGAAAACTACATGGGCCTTGTGAAGGGAAATTTGTGATGCAGATAATAGGAGATGCATTAAAGGTTACAGAGTTTCTACTCAAAATGAAACATAGAGAAGAACCTAACTACAATATTTGGTTCGCTAGCTATGCGTGGTGGAGGGCTTATATGTATTTCTTGAAGATCATATGGTTTAATAGCTACCAGAGACAAACATATACACACAAAAGAGTATTAAGAGTCCTATAAATGATCACATAGCAAAATGCTATAGTGGCGTTTAGAGTCTAACATGATAGGGAGGCTGGGGAACGACTTAAAAGTAGTAAAAGTAAAGAGTTGCACAAGAAGATAAGGAACGGAAAAGTTTGCAAGCACCACATATATGATGGCATACCTTATAGGGCAATTTAGTGAAATTCGCGACGGCCCTTCAATAATATCGGTGTCTAATTAGAGGGAAAGAGACAAATCAAACACTGACATAACAAACAAATGCTGAATTGAAGATAAAAAACAAATGCTTTGTTTGGATTGTGTTTTGAAATTTTTTTTGAAAAATAGTAGGGGTAATAAGTGAGAGAGATAAAGAGAGAAATGTTGGAAGTAAGGGTTATCTACGGGGAATTTTTTGAAAAATTCTTTTTGAAAAGGGAGGAGAACAAGGCAAAAATCACTTAAAACATTAAAATTTTCAGTCTCCTTGAGCATACGCATATACCTGTATCCGACGCAGCAACAGCCGGGTGAACATAATCTTGCAAGGCAGGATGCTCCGGGTTGGAAATGACGCTCATATAGGCAACCACTATGATATAACTACCTTTACAATGATAAGTTCGGTCAGGGTCAGATGAATCTCGAGCAACAAAACTGGGAAAGTTAAACAAGATGACTTGTGTTCAAGCATACCATTAAATTGGCCCACAGCTTGAAGAAGATTCGTTCCAAATTTAAGCATCTGTGTCACAACTGTTGGAACCTGTGGTGCAGTAACCTAATACAAGGAAAAGCACAGGATGCTTGGTGTTAGTATCTGCACCTATTGTCCTTAAATGTTTAACAAACAATAACTTTTCCAAGAGTACTTCGACACCAACCATTTTCACGTTAGTCCTATTGTCCACTCCCTTTCCATTCAACAAAAAGCTACAGTTAGACAACAAAAGCCAGTCAGAACAGAACAGTAATAATTAGACTTTGCTAAAAGTAAGGGAAAAGAAGTTATACTTCACTTGCAGGGGTGTTATGATACATGAAGATGTGTCTACATTGTCTGTTTGAGCCACAAATAACCGCTGCAAACAAAACAGATGCAAACTAACAAAGTAAGCAATCCACAACTCCTAAAAGGTAAACAAAGTTTTGACATTTAGATCCATAGAGCATCACAAGAAAAAGGAAGAAGAATAATTATATCGGAGGACATCCACTAAAAGCAGTGGAAATCTGATGTGCGCCACTAACAGCAGTTGAAATCTGATGTGCACAAACCAATCATTAAGGGTGTGTTATCAGGCCAGTCCAACCAATCATACCAGCTATTTGCACAACAGAGATAGAAAGTTGAGTTGAAATTGCGCTAAAAACACATTATATTGATCCTATCCAAGGATAGATTTCTTGGAATATAAAAGCATCTCCATGGGGCTAGGGAACTGGGGCCTAGTTGCTAGGGGTGAACAAAAAACCGACTGAACCGAACCGAACCGGTTCATTTTTTCGGTTTTTTCATTATCCGGTTCGGTTCGGTTCTTGAACTCGGTTCGGTTCTTAAACCGGTTTGGTTCTTGGTTTTTGAAAATTTTCGGCGAACCGAACCGGTTTTTAATATATATATATATATTAAATATTTTTTAAATATATTAAATATTTTTAAAATTTCTTAATATATATATATTAAATATTTTTAAAATTTCTTAATATATATATATTAAATATTTTTAAAATTTTCTACGAACCGAACCGAACCGACCATCAAAACTCGGTTTCAATTCCTTCTAGTCCCTGAACTGGTTTCATTCGGTTTCGTCAAAACCCCCCCTGAACCGAACCGGTTACACCGCTACTAGTTGCAATAATCAGAAACGCTAGGGGTACCGAAAAAGTATAAACGGCATGTGGGGCCCACCTCTGGGTCCCACACGAATAATCCGAACCGTTCATTAATTATAAAATAATATTTCGATTGCGCCTTCCAAAAAATTAGCTCAATTAGATATGCCTAAGGTTGATCCAATCTTCCAAGTTTCATTCAAAATCAAGAATCCTGAATTATGAATGAAAAATTTGAAGATTAGATCAACCACTAACACATATCCAATTGAGCAGAGTATTTGAAAGCGACTCCAAAAATTATTTTAAAATTAATGAACGGTTCGGATTATTCGTGTGAGACCCAAAGTGGGCCCCACATGACATCTACGTTTTCAGTACCCCAAGTTTTGGTACCCATAGTTGGGCGCTGCAAAAATAGCGAGTCCTAATCTCATAGTGCAACTCCAATGGGCTATGCATTTCATCTATTTTGCCAATTTGGCTGGCTAAAAGAGAGATTAGGCAAATTTGGTTAGCCAAGGGAAGAATGCCACATTATCAATCACATCACCAACCATGTTTTTTTGTTTCCAACCATGTTAACTTAGCATCAATGAAAACCTAAAATAAGGAGTAGGGTTGGGAAACATACAACGAAAAGTGCATAGACCAAAAAAAATGTACTTTGTTTGGGTAGTAAAATGCCTAACACTTCTCTACAAGACAATGGTGTATACATTAAGACTAAACTTCAAAAACTATCAACCAACAAAAAAGTCAAACGAACTAACATACACACTAAACACCAGCATGGGAGAACACATCCTTCGAACCAACTTAAAAGCTCATATAAGCACCCCACTAATTTCCTGAAAGACAGGCGCCACTATTTGGTCCAGTGACAAACCTCCCATTTTTCCTTCTGCGCTCAAATTATCAAGCATGCCAGCCATTTCAAGCAACCTATGCTAACTCCAAAATCAATTTACTCCTCAGCCCTCCTTAGTTGTTTCTTCAATCGTAGGCTTATCACTGTATCGGTTATTTCGAAAGGACAACAGCTGATTGCTAAAGTTTCACCTTAAATGCTAGATTGGTAGGACCGTAGGACAACCCTAAATGATGGCTTTTGTTTTGAATAGTTTCAAGAAAGCAATGGCTTGCATCTCGCGAAACAATGTTGGTAGGTTTGTCACAAAGCAAAAGTTTCAAGAGATTTGATAAGTACATTGATCGGGCTGAAGAAGGAAAATAACAAACACGAACAACCTAGTAAACAATCCCTCAAATATGCCTGAGCATACCAAACTTCATTCAGACGTTTGGTGAACAAAATACTTACTATTCTCTCTTCTGCAGAAGGTTTTGAAGTCTTTGAAATGTGAAAATCAATTACATATGTCCCATAGCCAGGCTGCAACAGATATACGAGCATTACTAAACTTCAGGTTTGTTAAAGAAATAGTAGATAAATCAACAGTTTTAAGCAAAGAAGAAGAAAACCTTGACTTCAAGGAAAGCAAGTATCTGGCCCATTTTCATTCTCGGATAGAATCTGCACACAGAGGAAAAAGGAGGAAGTCGAATAAAATTCACTAATGAATACAAGTGATCATCCACCAACATGTGATCAAGTGAGAACCTTTTCTAAAGCACTTTGTACAAAGCTGAAGTCAATAAGGTGCGAAACCAGGTTCAAGTGGAAGCCTGGTCATCTCTCTTAAATAGAGAAACGACTTTACATCCCCTCAAACGGTTCCATGTTCAACCAATTTCAGTAAACTCTAGGATTCTGCCACGTTGCCAAGTGATTTGAAGACCAATCAAAGAAATTACACAACGAATCTTGCATCCTCTCTCCATGACAACCATTCAACAGAGACCGGTAACGTCCCTTGACCAATCCCCTCATTTGCAATTTTTGTCCAAGAAGAGATTTACTAGTCCTCCATGGTTCCTCCCACGCACACGTGCCTGGCCGTCCATGCACATGCAGACTTAGCCTAGAGGTAATTCAGACATGAATCATGTGACAGAACATGCCCACCACTCCTCAATCCGTATAATAGCAGTCAACTTTTGGTAGATAAGCAGCCTTTGCGTGGGCCACGACTCAGCCTCCAATAGGCTTAGAAGAAACAAGGATGATATCAATGAAAGTTCTATGATTGAGACAACCAAGCCAGTGATGAATTCCAACTGTCAATCCAGGTGTATCAAAGCAATAATGAAAGGAATCAGCCTCCAACGGGCTTAGAGAAAACAAGGAGATTTAAATGAAAGTTGATTGAGATGGCCAGGCCAGTGATGAATTCACGTTAATCCAGGTATATCAAAGAATTAGTCAAATTTATAACTTCTACAGCTAAATCAGAATGACACAGACAGAGAAGTTGTGCCATTGAGTATTAGTATAGAAGTTATCTCAAGGTTCGGATGTGATCCACCTCATACTATTGAAACAACAAAAAGAGTTACAAACAATCTATGATGCACCGAAACCGACACGGACACGGACACGGACACGGACACCGACACGGGGACACGGGAATTCTAAAAAAATGGGGACACGGACACGGCGGGGGACACGCCACGTGTATATTTATTTATTTAAATAAATATTTATATAAATAAATAAATATAGTTTGACACCCAGAATTTTTTTTAAAAATTACAATTTGGCCCCAAATTTTTTTAAAAAATTACAGTTTAACCCCCAATTTTTTTCAAAAATTACAGTTTGGCCCCTCAAAAATTACAGTTTAGTCCCTCAAAAATTACAGTTTGGCCCCTGCCGTGTCCCCATCAGTGTCCCCAGCCGTGTCCCCGTAAAAAATTTAACCGCGGTGTCCCCGTAAAAAATTTAAATTAAATTATGGGACACGCCACGTGGCGTGTCCCATACGTGTCCCTGCCGTGTCCCCGCCGTGTCCCCGTGTCCCCGCCGTGTCCCACACTCCGATACTTCGACCTCTAGAGGTGTCGGTGCTTCATAGCAAACAATTAAAACATTGGATCCAAAATGATGATATGCTATCTTACCTCGCCATAACTGTTGAGATAATGTCGAGAGAATTGGTCGCTTCAGTGTTCATATCTCTGACAGTGCAAAAGTTGCTCCCTATCTGCGTATGTAAACAAAAACTACTAGAGTAACTAATACATCGGAAACCCATTAATAACGAATAAATTACACGAAAATGCCAAGTATGCTCAGAAAATAGTGAAGAACCTCATCTGCCAGAGCAAGAAGTTCTGTCGAATCCTCAGTTGGAAACCATCCACTTTTACAAGCATTCTGCCAATTAGCAGATTAGGACAAAAAATCCATATAAGAAAAATAACATCAAGTGAAAGCGAACTCTAGTGCATGAGGCTCCCACCATTGCAGTTTTTTATGTAGGCTAGGCACATGCTTCCAATTTAGAGGGTGTGTGGCCCGAGGGTATGAATCGAGATTCATCCTATATCATCTTCTTTATTTTCTTTCGTATATCCTCTTCTTTATTTTCTTTTTTATCTAAATATTTACACTTACCAAAACGGAAACCGAAAGCATGAGCCTAAACAAGAAGTGCGGAACATTTTCCAATATAAAATCACACTTCATTGAGTACTTGGGAAATACCTTCACGGAGATCATCAGCACCATAATAGCCGCCTGTAGCAAGGCATCAGTATTTTGTTGGCATACCTAAAAACAGAGTGGGTGATTGTGAATAATTGGGAACCCCACCTAACTTGTTCACATAATACACTACAACCCATTAAGATAGAAGTTCAGAACTGAATATTATGAGAGGATAACACCATTCAAGTAGAAACAGCATACAATAGCATTCAAAGGATTACACAAGCATACAATACAAGAAAAGGAGAGCAAGGGGGAAAGGCACAAAATAACCATAAGCAACCACAAGTATAATTTGGATTCAATAGAAGTACGGTGAAATTAACTACATCGCAAACAGAGTTACAGTGAACGGTAAGATAACATACACTGCTCGTCAACCAATGTGTTACAGCAAAAGTAAACTGCATGACTATTACAATGCCAGGTATGCCCCATAAATTCATCATACTATGCAGTTATGAAACATCAGACACAAAAAGTGGATGCAACAAAATAAGGTTGTACCACAGGTATCAATCCAGTAGGAAAACAGAAAGCCATGCAGCATTGCTTAGAAGTTCAGGGCATCACACATAGACTGCAACACTAGAGAAATCATCCACAATAGTTTGGCCATGTAAAACATCGACCAATAAATTTCCTACTGCTACATACTAAATAGATGTCATATGCAAAAGCCATAAAACCAATAATCCATAACAAAACCCTAGTACTCGGATAAAACTTATGAATTCCATAAGATCAAGGGCGATGTTGATGTTTTCTTGCCAATGGGTAGTAGCTGGTAGACTGCTGCTCCATCAAACACATGTTACATTATGAAATGTGGCTTTGAGTTTCATAATTCTGCCTACCCATTGGCAAGAAAACATCAATATCCAAGAATCATCATGTTCTACTGGAGAGTGATGCAACTAGAAGCCGAAAATACTCTTAAGATATGCAAACACAGAAACACAACACAGCGTACCTGCTTCAACAGTCTAGGCAGATCTTTAACTCTGCCTGGAATCTCACTGTTTGCAACAGCATAGTCAATACCTCTGCATTTGTCATAGTAAATCAAATAAGTAATACCGCTCATGCAACATCGCAAATATAAATGACTGACAGCATGAATATGTGATCATGTCATTGAATTACGCATATAGAACGATTACCATTGTGCCCATAATATCCAAGTAAGATACCAGGTTTGAATCATAGGAATTACTAGTTTTGGAGTCCACCAAAAACCTATAGAGCCTGCCGAAGTGCAGTTTTACATCACTTCATATCCACATGTGTGGGTATATGAAGGTCCTCCGCGTCTAAGAGGCCATGGGAGGATCCTCCATCCATCAGCCACTAAGGTGGCCACCGTGACTGCAACCCATGGCTCGCATCGCTAAAGACTCACATCGCTTGCATCCCAAAGCTCTAAAGCTCACGAACTCATGGTGACTTTGCATAACACCCTAGTCCGGGAGCACGGCCTAGGTACCTTGCTCGGGACCTACGGAGGAATGTGGATTGGAGGCTAGAGTAAAGGGATTGTCAAGGCTCACCTCCACGAGGTAAGCTCCCGCTTGACCGGTCATAGAGAGAGAGGGGTTCGCCGACGTCACCCAACATGAGAAGATCTCTACAGTATCCCGGCCGACAAGCTGATACATAGGTGCCTGTATCATAACTACCATCTGGCTATGACACAGGCCTCCATATATCACCCAATTGTCCCTACGAGTCCCTTGATACACAACTCCAGTTCTGATCATAACACCCAAAGGGGGAACCATACTCTGCTGCGCATTAAGGAGGAGAGACATGCTTCCTTCTCCTCCAAGGTTCTTCGGCTCCTATATAAAGAGGAATTGAACATCATTGAAGACAAGCATTCAATACACACCTAACACACCTACTCTCCACTACCATCCCTCTCTCTCTCTAAGGCTGCCCTAAGCTCTCTCCTCCTCCACCTCCGACGGTCCTGAGTAACATTAGGTACTCTTCCCACTTCTCATACCCACAACATGTTGCCAAAACCCCTCCCACAACAAATCCAGGTGACAAACCGGAAATTACAATTGCATCGAAAATTTAAAGGAACCTCTGATATACAAGGCAACAAACCCACTGGATATAGCACAATACGATATATGTGATTTTCCCCCGAAGCCAAAAAAAAAAATGCCAATCCAACATTTAATTCGACAATCACAAGGCTAGTCAACAATTGCATTTCCCTCGAGCAGTTACAATTTTATATGTTGTCCACATTGCTAGTCCATAAAATAAGTTTAACCAAGTCCAAATGCTCGTCATATGCTAAGAAGTAGGGATACAAATGCGGGACACAAACAAGACACATATACGTGAACACGCCATTCCTTCAGAAAGAGGGACACGGACAAGTTGAGGACTCGTCGAATACAAAGCATACTTTGTGTTTTAGAATTTACATAAAAAATCAAAACCTTTTTCTGTCCTCAAATAGGATGAGCATTATGAAAAAACAGGTCAACAGTCAGTATATAAGTTTTTATTCAGAAATTCTGACTTTTAAACAAGCTTTAAAAGTTACTTTAAACTTCTGATGTGTCCTTGGCCTCTTCCAAAATTATCCCAAGGTGTCCTAGAGTGTGCACAACACGTCCAAGTAAATAGATTAAAAATAATAATAAATTCAGACCTGCCCCGGTTTCTACTTGTTTCTTAATCTATCCCGTCCCAGTGCAATTCCAGCTATAGAACCATACGAGAGTCTCAAAACAAAAAATTAAGGCACGGAGTACTAAAACAATCCCATTGGAATGTGAGAAAGGGTGCGCTAAGAAAAGGGGAGATTTGGAGAGAAAGGGAAAGACCCAAGCAAAAAATGTCGTTTTCCTACTTTTCTCACCAAAAATACTCCATCCACATAAGTGAATTGGTAAGAAACCCTAATCCGTTTCCTTTTTTATCAAATCCCTCAACCCAAAGGGACTGTAACTAGGCAGTCAGTTACAGAAAATGGAATCCAAACCCCGAAGTGATGTGTGTGAGAGAGAGAGAGAGAGAGAACCTGTCAAGGCACAAGCATCGCCTAGAAAACTCGAAGGCATTTGGAGCAGTGAGAACACTTATAGCTAATTGATAGACTGAACCCAACGGCCTCGGAATATCTCCAATGTCCATAGCCCCAACCACACCCCAATTTACAGCCTTTTCTGCACTTCGCATGGTCTCTCTCTCTCTCTCTCTCTCTCTCTCTTTCTAAAGCGTGCAGGTGGTAAAGCGAAACAGACAAGCTAATGATAATAATAAACGCAATCCCTAACCCTATCCGAGCTCAATTATCAACACATGACAAGACGTTTCCCCCGATTAAACAATTCCACTAAATCTAAAAAGCAAAATTATGCCGAGATTACCTGTTAATCTGTCATCAATTATGCTCAAAGAATCAACATAAGACACTATTCCAAAATTATCAAAAAAAAAATAAAAAATATTGGAGTCGATAATCGAAACCTGGCGAGGGAGAGGCATAGGTTGAAGAATTCAACCGCGTCGATTTTGTGCGAAGCCCAAACGTGCAAAGCAAGGCGGTCGGCAACGGCGGCGATGCGGAATGTGTTGACTACTGAGGGAGTCAACGTGGAGCCTGCGGCAATGTTGACTCCGGCAGCCTCGGCCGCCGCCGCCGACATCGAGGTAATCGTCGCTCCGGCCATCGACTCACCAGCGCACTCTTTCCGTCTCTCTCTCTCGCTCCCACGCGCTTCGAGGGGGTTATAAGGAACTTGAGAGAAAAAGAGCAACTTGCTGTGGGGACACCGTTAACACATCATTACTATACCCTTACTGCACATATATGGGCGTTTGGACAAATAAACCACTGTAGTTTATTTTATGTCCTTATTCAAATTTTTTTCGCTTTTTGTGGCTTATTGTCAATATTTTGGGAATTATTGCTTCGTTATGACGAGACGAATCGGAAAAGTAAAAAATTTCGATCGTAATCCAATTTTTTTGAAATTTCGACGAAATTTGGCGGGAAAGCCACGTTTTCGTCTTTTTGTGCAAAAATTTGAATTTCGACCAAAATTTTTTACTTTTTAGATTCCTCTCGTCATAAGAGCATCCGCATTGTAATAATCAAATGGATGTGAATAAGCAAACTTAATAATAATGCTCAAAAAATACCTCACATTGTAATAAGCAAAGTTATAAGTCTTTTACCAAATAATCAAATTCCACCCATTCCATAACCAAACTTAACAACTTTTACCAATAACCAAAACTCAATAACCAAACCCAATAAGGAAACAAAAAACTCAATAACTCAAAAACACCCCTCATTGGAATCGTCTCATTGAGACGAATAATTTGGTGTGATCGGATGTTTGATTGAAACTCGTTTGCGATTGAACATAGGTGCATTGTGTATTTTGGGATTTTTTTTGTTAGGGATGCAAAAATAACCAATGTGGAGATAGAGGTTGTTAAGTTTGATGATAATCAAATGCTGACGTGGCACATTTTGATTATTGATTTTAATTATTCCCATTGCGGATGCTCTAACAAAGCAATAATCCCCAAAAAATTGACAATAAGCCACAAAATGCGGAAAAAATTTGAATAAGGACAAAAAATAAGCCAAAGTGGCTTATTTGTCCAAACGGGGCCTGATTCGTTTCGGATCTTATAAAAATACAAATAATCTCATAAATTAAAAAAAAAATTATTGGGTCTTGTAAAAAATAACTACATTGAATAGGTAAGTAATTTTTTTGAATTTGTAGTCTTACGAATTTAGAAAAAACGCTTACCGATTCGATGAAACTAATTTTTTACAGGGCTCCATAAATAATTTTGGGACCCAAGATGGGCCGCACATGAGGTGCGATAAAACCGTGCATGGAAACCTTGCGGTAAGGGTAGCACGGCTTGGATCTCTGTAATAGGAACCGTGGGATGCTGCTATACAAGAGTTACACAACATCGGATTGTACACCATTTGAGCCGTCCATTCGGCAATCCAATGGTTTAGATTTCATCGGCTCGAAAAGTTAAGTTACGGCTCCTTTGGCTACTTGGGAGAAAAATAAAAAAGAAATGGGTGTGATTTTTCTTACTGATTCCACATCCGTCCAAAGGGATAGGATAATAAGTAAAAAGGTGCATTGATATCTGAGAAAGGTGTATTGATATTTCTGAAAATGTATTAATATTCATGAAATATACATTGATATCTGAACTTGTTTGAATTTATGTGTATATTATCCTCCGCTACTAGGCAGAAGTCAGTAAAACCGGAAAAAAAATGGGTGTGATTGTTCTTAATAATGAGAAAAAGAAAAAAAAAAAGAATATGTTTTCTCAACATCTCATTCATCTCATTTGATAGACCTTCCACATTTTTTCCTCACCAAATTTCACCACTTTTGGTAAGAAAAAAAATAGCTTCTTCATAAGGATTTTTATTCTCACTCTCGCTCACATTATTAACCATCCAAACAAGGGAGAAAAAGCTCTTTCCCTTCATTTCTCCCAAAAATCCCCCATTCAAAGTGCTGTTAATCTCTAGTAAAATGCATCATAGGTTTGGCTGCCAAACACACCAAAGCCAAAAATACAGAACTCAAAATTGGGAAACAATGCGGCCAAACAAGCCCTTAAACCAAACACACAAAAGCCAAAACAACCTCACTACAGTACCGACTACCTGCGTCTAGTTAAGAAACTGATGGGGTACCGATGACATGTGGGAATCATTTTTTAGTCTCACACAGATAATTCGAACCGTTTATTAATTTTACAATAATGATTCGAGTAGTCCTTCAAAAAATTAGCTTAATTAGATGTGCTAGCAAACGGGGCCTATGAATTCAGTATTCTTGTTTAAATCCTTTTTCACCGTCCAAAGCCTTTCATTGCTCTTCCCCAATTCCAGAAACAGAGAAGGTGGGTGTTCGCGGAGTACACCTTTGATCTTGAATTCTTGTTCGTTTCTTGGCTACACTGAGACTACCATGCACCCACCAAAACAAATCAATGACTAGAACGCAAACATAGCGAGTAATTAGTCTAGTTTTTCGCACCAATTGAACCACTAACTTCGTAAATTCTAAGAAGGTTTCAAAAATGGAGGAAAGACTTGTATAATTTATATTCTAATGTCAAAGAGAGAGAGAGAGAGAAACGTACTTGGAAAGCAAGAGGAAGAGGTTGGATAACTTAATCGAGTCGGTATTGGGCGAAGTTCGAAGTAACGATAGCTTTTCAGCGTACTTTACTATGGGAAATGCTTTGAACGCAGGGCCGGTGGCATTGTTCATCAATAGAACTGCCGCCGGCGGATAAACCGTCGTTTCGTCCATTTGCACGACGTGTCCCTCTCCCTCTCCCTCCCCCTCTCTCTCTCTCTCTCTCTCTCTCTCTCTCTGTATCTATCTATAACTGTCGATACGGTTTTGGACTCCTGGACTAAACGTATTCGGAAGTAGGAAAGATTTTGTTCGGTTCGCTGATTTCTTGGGCCCTACGCTCAAAAATTACAGCCTTTGTAGTGAACAATCAATTCGATGTCCAGTCAGAAATACGTTCACTCTATCATAAAAAGTCGTGTCATTTTTTAAATTAAAAAATCAATTATTTTTGCATATAATTTTTTAAATTTCTTTCGCACCAATTAAAGTATTAATTGTGATCTTTAATATGGAGCGAAAAAATTTAAAAAATTATGCACAAAATAGTTAATTTTTTAATTTAAAAAAGGGCAAATTTCACTTACCTCCCCTGAGGTTTCTGACAATTACAGACACCTCCCCTCAGGTTACTGAAATTGCACTTACCTCCCCTGTCAGGGTTAGCAGGTAACAGAACCTAACGGGGGAAGCAAAAATACTTATTTGCCCATGGTATTAAATTGAATAAAGAAAACCGGATAAAGAAAAAGAAAGAATAAAGAAAATGTTAAAAATAAAAGAGAAAAGTGTACAGTATTTGAGCAACCTGGAAGACCACGTGTAGGGTTGTGATGTGTTTCTCCAATCTTGAGGTCTGCCCCTTCATATTACACGCCAAGAAGAGAGGGAAGTACTGAGAAAAAAAGAGAGAGAGAGAGAGAGACAGAATGGGTATCGATCAAATCCTCTTCTGTCACTGAGAGAGAAATCTGAACGAAGAGAGAGATGGCTTAGGGTTTGAAACCGATTAAATCTCCTTGTTTGTCGAGTGGTACCTACGAGTTGGAAGAAACGAAGAAACGGTTGTGGTGCTGTGAAGAACGGCTTGCTCTGTTCTCGTTGCTTGAAGGTACGAAGTTCTCCTTTCTGAAATCAAATCTCGTATTTCTCTTTGCCAATGTGACTATTTTCAAACAAATTTGAGGGTAGTTTCAGTTAGTTAGGGTTTTCAGGTTTGAAAAATACGAGATTTTTAGGGTAGTTTTAAGGTACGATTTTAGGGTAGTTTTAAGGTACGAATTTTAGGGTATTTCTCTTTGCTCTGTAATCGTTGCTTGAAAATCAAGTTGCATATATTTCAATTTTTTTGGTGCGCCTTTTTGGTTTTTTGGTCGATTTTAGGGTAGTTCAAGTTAGGTTTCCAGGTTTGAAAAACAAGTTACATATTTCCAGGTGTGAAGGCTGATTTTCATGATTTCGTGATTTCTACTAGTCGGTTTGGCTTTGGGTCCACCTGCGTCTTATACGCTTTCTTGCATCAGTTTACATTATGATCTTGTGGTTGTAAACTGATGTTAAACCTTATTTTTTCCATGTTTGTTATTTTCAGTGATGGATGCTCTGTATTTCGACATAACTGTGTATTTTAGGGGTAATGTTTCAAGGATAAAAAATGTGAACCCTGGGAGGTATACCTATGTTGATCTGTTGGATGATGTTGCTGAAAAGAGTTTATCTACAATCCCATGTGGGAATGGTTGTACGATCACATTGAAAAGCAAAATTCCTGAATCTAATGAAACCATAGTTGTAAGTTGTGACCTAGATGTTCTTGATATGTTTAGGTTCAACTCTCGAACTTGTCAAATTGAATTGATTGTTGATGTGGGTGAAGATGGTGGAACACTTGAGGTAGGAGGACAGGAGGGTGTTAGGAATGATGTAATGGCCCATGATGTAATTGATCTCAGTCACATGAAAAGGTCACAGACCCTTAGATGTACCAATTGCAAAGAGTTTGGGCATAATAGAAGGACATGTCAAAGGGCTCCAGTGAAGAAAAAGAAAGGTGCAAATAACAAGGTACTAATAATGTGTTCCATTTTCTGTAAAATAATGTGTTCCACTTCCTGTAACCTTATGTTATAACCCATTATAATCATGTATAAAATAAACCTCAGGGGCAAGGGGATCAAGCCACCCAAGGTCAGGCATCTCAAAGTGAAATTCCATCCCAGTGTGTTACACAAACTGAATCTGCAGTTATGACTTTCACAGGTTCCAATGAGGTAAAAAATCATGAGTTTAATCTATTTTTTGCCATTCATATTTGTAACTATTGTCTCTAATTTATTACTTTAACTATTGTAGCATGCTGGAAGCAGAGGAAGGGGGAGAACAAATGGTAGGGGTAGAGGAAGGGGGAGAAATACTTCAGTTACACAAAATGAAGGTGGAAGAGGTTCCAATGAGGTATTCACTGTTCTGTCATTTTATTTCATTTCAAGTCTTAACTGTTGTACTATTTCATTAATTGTTGTGTCACTTTCTCATGTATATAATTTCCCATTTACTATTGCAGAATGCTGGTACTAGAGGAAGAGGTAGAACAAATGCTAGGGGCAGAGGAGGGAGAACAGATGTAGGCAGAGGAAGGGGAACAAGTGTGAGCAGAGGAAAGGGAACAAGTGTGAGCAGAGGAAGGGGAAGAAGTGGGAGCAGTGAGTATGCTCAGTTCTAAGACTTATCTGATCTGTTTATGGACTTAATTACTAAGTAAACTGCACTTATGAACTTTATTACTAGGTAAATGGTGCTATACATGGGTTTTAGTTGCAACTCACTTTTATTTTATGTTTTTTGTAAAGTGAGTTGCAACTAAGATGATTCTTTTGGTATAGATGCAAATGGTACTGGTATAGATGCAAATGGTGCTAGTATAGATGTAAATCAGTGGATGAACATGGCCTTTTTTGGGATGCACATGGCCTTTTTTTGTATGCACATGGCATTTCTTTTGGTTTAGATACAATGGTGTTGATACAATGGGTGATACGTATCAACTGGTATGTAATGGTTATTGAACAAGTATGACATTTGAATATTATGCTACTAGTTTTTGTAACTCTTGTGTTTGTATGAACTGCTACATGGTCAAATACTGAATGTGCCACTTGCATTACATACCCAAGTTCTCTTGCATTACATTCTCAGGTTCTCTTACATTAGTAGAGTGACACTACAACAAAAGGCCCCTTGCATTACAAAACATAACCAGGTTCTAGTCTAGATATTTACTTCATAAGTGCTCCTACTGAAATTAGGATTGCAGTTATAGCTAGAATGAAGCTTGCAAGCACCAACACCTTCACCATGCTAACAGTGGCTTCAATGATCAATAGCCTTGTGTTGACCCTCCCATTTGGGATTACTGTGTCAGTTTCTTCGGTTATATCCAGGCTTGGTAGCTGGGATGTTGGTCTTGTCTGTGAAACATTGTTGATTTGGTTGATTGGGTTGCACCATGCCCATAAATCACAGCCCCCATTATCTGCATTTTTGCATGTGTAGTACAACCTTCCCGGATTCTTTTCAGATTCTGAGATCTTCACAACAGCCCGATCTCTGCATTTGCATGTTCTATTCCTGTACCTTAGGTAGTTTTGGGTACCAACAGTGCTTGAAGTAGACATTCTTCAATTTCAGCATGTATAAAAACCAACAAATAAGTAGTTACATTAACTTACTTTTTCATAAATTTGAATATATAAACCATACATGGTGCTATACTTGTACATTACCTGGAAAAGAGGAGAGAGAAGGAGGTTGTGAGTGGTGTGTTGCTTGCTCCTCCAACTGCTGGTGGGAGAAAATGGTCAGAGGCATTGGTTTTTATGCCTCAAGTTTTGGCGCCAAATGTGGGAGGGAAAACTGACAATTGGGGGGAAAGTTGACCCAGGGGTAGATTTGTCATGCAAAAATGCCTTTATGCTGACCTCATCACCTTTATTGCTTTTCCGTTACGCCCAACTAACGGATGGGCTGAATTGCAGCCGACAACTAAACCAGAGGGGAGGTAAGTGCAATTTCAGTAACCTGAGGGGAGGTGTCTGTAATTGTCAGAAACCTCAGGGGAGGTAAGTGAAATTTGCCCTTTAAAAAATGATAAAAAAGATAAAGGGAGACTCTCGATATATAACAGATGGAGTATTTGCAAGGAATTGTGCCGAGAAGACAACAATTATCCCATGTGGCAAAGTGATGGGTCCCACTCCTCCCTCCCAATTTACTCTACTTCTCTGTTTTGATTCAAAATTCAAATTTTGGGCCAAAATTTTCAACTCCCACACCACTGCACAGTCTGCACCAGACTTTTTCATCTCGCACGCCATTTCACCACCACCGACAGCACGCCCACCGCCAAAGCGCACGCTCTCTCTCTCTCCATTTTTGATAATCTGACTACCATCGATGCCCGACCACTACCGACGCTGCCTCTGCCAACGAAGCCTCCATTCTTTCTTTGCGACGCCCATATCTCTCTCCCTACGACATCGAGTCTGATTGCGACTCCCTCTCTTCAAAATCGGATGAAACTTGAAGAAACTCATCAAGATCTCAAAACTAGAAGGCTTCATTACTAATCTTCCCTATTTTTCTGCTTCCCCCTTAAATTTTTTGATTTTAATGCATTACTCTGACCTAATTTTCAGGGCGAAAAAGCCCTCTTCTCAAAGTTGGGTTGATAAAAAATTAGGGCTTTTGGCTCACAAAAAAGAATATTCGATCTAAATGCTTTTTGTGGGCAATATTTTGCTTATGATTTCGGTAAGAAACAATGCAGAAAGGATGTTGAGCAATACAGTAGCTACTATTGCTGTATTTTGCCTATGGTAAAGAATGGTTTGGGTAAGTTTGGTATGTTTACCCAAACAACATATAATGTTAACCAATTTGCTGCGTGCCGTCGTCTAAGGCGAGTATAGTCTATACCTCAATTATTTCACAGTTGAATCAATAATTGAAGAGTATCTGCACAAACCAACCAGAAAAAACTAACAAAACAATGAAAATTAAACTACCAACAAACAAGAAAGAATCTTCTTCCACGGTACGTTACCGTCGTTGAAGTCCTCAACAGAGCTCTACGCATACAATCGCACATTGGGTCCCCTTCCCTCGATGTTCTATAGCTTGAGGTTGCGCTTTCGATATTGGTATATGTGGCTTCCGTGAAATCAAAGAATCTCCTTTAGCTTTTGCAAACCATCAAAGAATTAGTGTTCACTATTTCCCCACTATTTTTGGCTTGGAAAATCTTTCTGGTTGCTGGGAAAAAAAAACAGAGTAAAATTAGAAAGCGAAGTTAGTAAACAATTTAGGGTCTGTTTGGAACTTGTAGATAAGAAAAGAAAAGGGAGAGAAAATGTGAAGAAAGTAAATTCTTTTCTCTTGTTTCGTTGTAGAAAGAAAATCAAAGAAAATTATAAGGAAAATGAATTTCTCTTGTTTGGTTTCAAGAGAAAAATGGAAAAAAAGAAAAATTCGTTAACTGCCTTCTCCTTCTAATTCTTTCTCTCCCATTTTCTTCTGCAGTTTCTCACTTCTAGACCTTTCTTTAGTAATTTCCTTCTTACTTTATTTTCCATTTCCTCAAACTAGGAACCAAACAATTATGGAGGAAAATTTTTTATTTTCCTTTCCCCCATTTTTCCTTGCTTCCAAACAGAGCTTTAGTTATTTATTTGTGTTCTTATATATAGCTAAACAAAATGCATATATGCTCGAGCTTGCTCTGAAATCAATGAAAGAGAGAAAAATAGATGTCAAGATATAAATAAATTAAGTAATACTCCCACTTGCAGATTAAGGTTTTGGATTTGGAGATTTTTATATAAAATGAAACAAATCTAGCTTTAACAGTTCTAAGTTCCCAAAAGCCTTAAAGCTCTGTTTGGAACTCAGGGAAAAAAAAGAAAAATTAAAGAATTTTCTCTCCAATTGTTTGGTTAGAAGTGAAACAGAGAAGAAAATAAAGATTTCAAGTGTAGTGAATAGTAAATTTTTCCTTTTATTTTCTTCTCATTTTCCTTTCCTTTCCTTAGGTTCCAAACATAGCCTTAATTTTGGGAAAGCAAGTAAAATACAACAGTGCTAAACAAGTAGGATATAACAATGCGTTCATCCATGTCCAGGTTTCTAAAAGCCCTAATTTTTCAGCAACCCAAATTTGAGAAGAGGGTTTTTCCCCTAGAAAATTAGGTCAAAGTAATGTATTAAAATCAAAGAATTTAAGGGAGAAACAGAAAAACAGCGAAGATTAGTAGGGGAAAATGAGTGATTTAGAGCTTTGGATCAAGAAATCTAGTTTTGAGATCTTGACCTTCAAGTTTCATCCGATTTCGAAGAGAGGGAGTCACAATCAGACTCGATGTTGTAGGGAGAGAGAGAAATGGGAGTCGCAGCAGAGAGAGAATGGTGGCTTTGTTGGCAAAGGCGGCGTCAGTGGTAGTCAGGCGTTGATGATTGTCAAATTTTCAGAAGTGGAGAGAGAGAGAGAGAATGCTCCGGTGGAGGGTGCGCCGTCGGTGGTGGCTGCTGGAAATGGCGTGGGATGGATGGGAGATGAAGAAGTCTGGTGTGGGAGTTGAAAGAAAATTTCGGCCAAAATTTGAATTTTGAACCAAAACAGAGAATAGTAAATGGGAGGGAGGAGTGCGACCCATCACTTTGCCACATGGGATCTTGGTGTAATTCCTTGCTAATACTAACATTTCTGCCCATCTATACAGGCCGCCTCCATTCTTTCTTCTAACTTTTTTTTTTTTTTAATCTAAATTATTCTTCCTTAACGTTTATTTTTCGCAAACTGTTGTTTATTTTTTTGCCCTAATTGTTAAAATAAATCATTTGTCTCGACAATGATTACAACAATAATATTGTCCACCTTTTTTTTTTGTCTCTCCTTGGATTCTCTTCTATATATGCGTTTAAACGTCATCATTTAGCCTGAAGGCCCGCAATCCGTCCGGCCCATTGGGTTTTTACCCGGCCCGATCCTGTGAAACAGGCGGGCTAGCCCAGCCCGTAGTTTGTAATGGACAGACTTGGGACTATGAATTTTTACTCGGCCCAGCCCGTGAGCCCGCCCATGGTACCCGCCCAATAACCCGCCGACTAGCCCGAAATCCCATAAAATCTTTTTTTTTTTCTTCTCTTGGTTTAGTTTCTACCCAAGGAAATTTAAGCCCGTCCGTTGACCCGCTAGCCCATCAATTGTGCTAGCCCGTGGGCTGGGCCTAGGCTTCAATTTATGATAAGTAGCCCGGCCCGCCTGGCCAGCAAAAATGAAAAAGCCCGATCGGCCCAACCCGTGGACGGACTTGGATAGCGACTTGGCGGGCTGGACCGGCCCGACCCAACCTAATGATGACCCTTATATGTGTTGGCTTTGAATAGCAACAAATAAACTCAGCAATAGATAAACCTGTCATTTTTTTCATAACTCAGATATCTGAACCAACCTTTTTGACGATACTGAGAAACTAATTTTACCATTCTCTAGCGAGACCCAAACATTTGTCCACCCAGACTGTTGAAAATACAGTACAGTATAATGCAAGAATTAAGAGAACATTTGATCAAGTAGCAAAACAATGGCCATTGCGAAGCTGGGACTGAACCCTGGCCGTATGATCAGAAGAAAAACCTCAGCTCCAAAAGAAACAGTACCACCACCGTTCACTGATTCCTTCTTCTTGATCTCCGCTACCACCCTCCTCGACTCATCCAACACCTGGCACGACCGATTCGCATATGATCCTTCAATCATGTACGCGCATCTTTTATCAAACGGCTGGTGGTAAACGCGAGCAATCGCATTGACTCTAGGTTGTAAGATGGTAATGTGTTTTCTAGCGCGGAAGATTGGTTTTCTTGATGAAGAGTCACCCTCTTCACCTTCGTACACTAACCAGTTGTCTGATAGGACTCTAAGCTTCTGCCAATCAAAATCGAAAACAAACAAGATTGTTAAAAACCATTAGCACTGACACACACTTGGTAATTATTCAGGGGTCTTGGGCGCCGCGTGACGGTGTCCCAATGGAGTCAGATCCCATCCAGCATACTTTTTCCTCCAGTTTCGTCTAGTTTGGTTTTTTTGGGTCCGTGGATCCACAACAATGATCGGAACCGTCCACTTTTTAGAGCTTGTCGAGAACACCGACCACGTCAAAAATCAAATTGATCGGATACCGTTTGATATCATTTCAAAATACATTAATGTTGTATAAAAAAAAAGTGCAACACAGGATCGCAATCCTTCAACATATTTCTCCAAAACTTAATGCATTTTGAAATGGTATCAAACGGTATCCGAACAACGTGATTTTTACCATAGTTCTCAACAAACTTTAAAAAGTGAACGGTTCGATATTTCAGACCTACAAAAGACCGAACTTGACGGGACTGAAGGGAAAGGCATACCGGATGAGATCTAGCTCCTGTCCCAACACCCATATATACATCCATATGTGTAGCATTACTCACGTTGCGACGACAAATGGTGAAGACAGGCTTCCCTGCGCCGTCCATGAGAGTGACTTCCTCTGGTCGTCCGGCGTAATTCTCCACCCTAAAGATTAAGTCACCATTCGAGTCAATCACGGTAAACCCATTACAGTTTAAGAGAAGTGATTTTCTCCACACCGTTACTGATTGCCACGCGCCGCCAGTCTTGCACTCTTGTTCGTGGTTGATTTCATGGACTCTTGATCTTGATATTGATTTGAAGAAGAAATTCATCTCTCTCTCTCTCTCCTCTCTCTCTCTCTCTCTCTCTCTCGTGTGAACCTTGATGGCTTGAAGGTTATAATGAGAGTATATAGGAGGATATTTACAGGTTAGACAAAAGGTGGAAAGACTTGAGAGTGTGATGTAACACATATGGAGGCTACGAATTTTCATGCTTGTCGAAATTCTAAAACAGACAACCATACCCCACTTTGGACGCATGCCTCTTATTCTAGACCCAATTTTCATGGGATTCGAAGTAATTCATGCCTCTTATTCTCGACACAATTTGGCTCTTGGATCTGATCGGTATTGACGACAGGCTTACGAGCTCTCCAACTGCACCGATGGCGGCGTCAATAGCAGATTTGGTGGTGTTCCTTTAGTCTGCGGCGGGAATCAGCTTCTTCTCTGGACAAATCTGATCCACCCTCCTTCACAAGTGTGTCTGGTGGGTTCGACTTCGGCTCTAATTTGTTGCGGCTTTTCTTTGGTTTTTGGTTTATTTTGTTTGTTGTACTTTTTTTTTTGTTTTTTCGGACCGATAGAGTTTCGGTCATTTGTACTTTGATTGTTATATATAATTTATAAATCAAGTTTAATCATGGTAAAAAAGAAGAAGAAGAGAGAATGCATAAGGTAATTTAGGTTTGTCAAGTGGTTTGGCCTGAGACTTAGAGCATCCACGTCAGGGAGGCAAAAATCCATGTGCGCTGCTTTAACGAGGAAAATGTTGAAAAGTCAGCAACGTCAGACTCGCTTACATCATCGCTACTTTGCAAAATTTTAAGAAATTTTTCAATGCCGAGCGGATATTGCCTACGTGGCATCTGTTCGGCGCATCCGAGCTGTCCGATTCATTTTTGGACGGCTCGGATTAAAACCCTCTCTCTCCTCCCACCCAAACACTTTCTCTCATTTTCTCTCTCCAAATCTGAGCCGTTCAGACACGAAATGGACGGCTCAGATGCGCGAGCGGGCACCACGTGGTACCCGCTCGGCACTGAAAATTTTTCCCAAAATTTTCATTTTTGCGACAGTTGCTCGCAGTTTTACACGATCAATTATTCACAAGTTACATATATTTTACTATTTTGTTATGATGTTGTCCCTACCTTCCCTTCCTTAATTGGTTTGCTGCCTCTCTCTTTTTTTTCCTAAGATTAAAGAAGCAAATATTTTTAATAGGATAATTTTAATATAAAGAGTTTGATGCAGTAGACATTTTAAAAATGAGTAGCTAAAGTAATAAAGTGATTTTTAAAGTGTAATTTGTCCAAAATGTAAATTAGTTGTTTTCTTCATTATAAGGTCTTCGGTTCAATTTTCCTTTCCAACAACTATTGGGTCGGGCCATCTCACCCCATGCGTAAGCGTGTGAAACTACTGTGGGTGTGGGATAACTATAGGGGTTAGTCCGACAGTGAGCGCAAGCTAGGCCGGGACACCGTGTATTAAAACAAAGATGCATATGGTATACATGCAGGAGTTTCCTATATATATATAGTATTTTATGTGATATTTATACAAATGGATTTCAGCAGTTGATGTGTGATGTTAATTTACGTGAATTCTCTTTGATGTCGGAGAAGGCAACAGCGCCAACAGGTGTACTCGATTTGCTTGTTTCTATGTGCAGTACGGAGTAATATTTATCTAGAATGATTAGGTCCCATTGTAGATTACCTTCTTAAAAAATATTATAAGTATTTATTTTATATTTTTAAGTTTAAAAATAATATAAATGAAAAATAATTTTTTTAATTTTTTTTACACCATATTAAAGATTTCAATGAGATCTATCAAACAGATCCATATTGATAAAAAAATTATTTGCGTAAATATATAATTTTTAAATTTAAAATTATCTTTTTAAAAAATAAGTATTTATTTCCCTTTTGAAAACGGGGCCTAAAGATTCTTTTTCTCTTAAACTTCCAGTTATCTTGAAAGAAATCTCTGGTCTCACCAAATTATTTTATTTCACAACTGCTCGTAATCGTATTGTCTTTCTATGTACAGGATCCTGTGATCCATTTATAATTTAACTTTTACTTTTTTGGTAATGCACGGTATTCCCGGCTAACTTACGCGCATCTCTGATTAATCCCCCTCTCACAACCGTTATACAGGCTTACGCGTGGGGGTGGGATGGCCCCAAAAACTGTTAGCAAGGAAAATCGAACCTGAGATCTTTGGATGAATGGAGCAAATACTCAAGTTCTAGACCAAGATTACTTGGCCAACCCGTTGCGTTTACCATCTACGCAGCTATATATGTGTTTCAATGGGCGAGAGTTTTAGGGTAAACCAGTCCTCAATTGCGCTTTTTCTTCTTCGGGTCGATCATTAATTCTTCCTTTCAGAGAGTCAAATGGTAAGACTCTTATCAGTAATTTCTAGAAGGAAGTCGTTGAATTTCAGGGATGACATCTCTCTCTCTCTCCCTCCCACCTGGGTGGGATTGGATTCAGATTTTTATTATCGGTACGAATCCGGTTCATTGACAGACCTATCTAGCTAGAAGTTAGCATTGCCCTAATAAAACCCTCGGGAGTTGGCTCGATGGTAATTACTTGACAATTAATTAGGAGTCTCAGAAAGTCTTTAATTGCGCAATTAAAGATGGCACAATATCAATTCTTGTGTCAATCCACATATAAGTCTTTATCGCGACTTTAATTGAACCCCTCCTCGAGTATGAAATTGATCTCCGAAGCAGTCGGCTTTTCGGACCAAAATGCGAGGTATTAAAAACAAACATTGTCCCAGTTAAAGTTTCTTTAAGGTTGAATTTGATATCCTCAATCAGCAGCAAGACCGACTTGATGTGCCATGCATGCCTAGCTTGCCAGTACACCACCCTCAATAGTCATATGCTCTTCAAACACGTCTCTCTCTCTCTCTCTCTCCTAATTATCATTCACTTTCGTTGGGTGCTTGAGAGACAAGAAGTGACCTACGTTACATTGTGTGGTGAAAATATTTTATTTGCGGTGGTTGGATTTCTTGGAGGGTTAACCAAATTTGGGTAACTTAAATGAGGGACGTGGAACAAATCTAACATGCGAAAATTATCACGTAACAATATCACATTGTACGCCGGGAATATCCAATAATTGCCCTCCTTGATATTCCAATGTCCCTACAATACAGTAATAAAGGGTGTAAAATGTGATTTGGCCAGTTCTTGCTATAGGAGCAGCACACCACAGAGTCTTCCCCTAGAAATGGTTAAAGATTGCCATCAAGGACTTTCCCCATGTTTTAGTCAAATCAGGAAGCCTCTCAAAACCAAGACAAAATTATCTGAAACTTTTGCACCAATATAAATGACTTTTGTTTCGTCTCTTAACTTAACCACGTGTTTGTGACACCCGCAGCTTTGGTCTAGTGCATGAATTCACCTTTTGGTGCCGCCCTTGAAAAGATATTCATTCCCTTCCCAATGAAGACCAAAGTAAACAGTACTCAACAATTCCATGCACTAATCACGTGTGACATCTTGTTGTGGAAATGGTAGGGCACAAAACGAACCGAGCACCTCGCGAGCTCAAATTTGAGTTTTTGGCTTGTTTATGTTTGAAAAAAACTTGGCCCGTTAAAAGAGGTTTGACTCAATTAAAGATGTCCATTTAGTAAATAACAAAGCTCAACTCGTTGAGGGCACGGCTTGAGCTCAAATTTTTGCTCAAGCTCAAATTTTTGGTTTTTTTTAGTAAACGAGCGCAGCTCGAGTTTGAGAAAACTCGGCTTGGCTCGTTTGGAACCCTAGGAAATGGTAGAGGTGATGTCGATATTGATTTTATTTTGTTTTTGCCAGAGTATTTGTTAGATAATTACAAGACTAGTCAACCTCTTGTCAAAATATATACATAGGGAGTCGAATTCGAGACCTCACGCTCCAAACGAGCGCTACACGACCATCCATGTAGATATTGGTCAACACGTACAGTTCGTTTTCTGTCTCAATGCACTTTAATTTTTAGAGTTAATTACCTCTAAGTACAGAAAAGTGACACTTAATTCCCATTAAGGAGAGATGAAGTACTTAATTACTACTAAGTCCACTTTTACAAAAATACATTTATCATTAATAGAAGTGTCACCCTAGGGTTTTAGGGTATGCTAGGGTTTTAGGGTACCCTAATGGGTACCCTAGTACCCTTGGGTACCCTAAAATCTTAGGGTACCCTAGGATTTTAGGGTTTTAGGGTACCCTAGGGTTTTAGGGTACTTTAAGATTTTAGATTTTAGGATACCCTAGGGTTTAAGGTACCCTAAAGTTTAGGTTTAGGTGCTTTCATAGAGCCCTAGGGCTTAGGTTTAGGCACTTTCATAGGAGTTTTAGGGTGCACTTTCCTATTATAGGGTTTTAGCGATTTAGGCACTTTTATTGGGTACCCTAGAGTTTTAGGCACTTTTATAGGGTACTCTGAGGTTTAGGCACTTTCATAGGGTGCCCTAGGGGTTAGGCACTTTCAATATTTGGGGTTTTAGGCACTTTCATAGGGTTTTAGTGTTTCGTTAATTAGAGGAGACTTGGTGGGAATTACTTTCTATTTTCTGGACCTAGAGGTAAATTGCCCTAATTTTTATTGTGCCTTAAAATTGGTGTATTCGGATTTTTTCACGACCTTATGTGACTGAAGTGCATAAAGACATTGACATACTTCACCCCATTCACTTTCTCCAAATAGATATGTTTTTACAAAGGCTTGAGATTTACTTGACAAATTCTAACCCATGATTTAATAGTTATACGATTGCCTAGTACACCCTCGCCATATTTCAATCGGCTTATTTACCTTTTTGGTCCCCAAAGTATTTCCGTCATGCCACTTTGGTCCCCGATATTCCAATTGCTAACATTTCGTCCCTAAAGTATCAATTTTGTCTTTAAATGGTCCCTGTGGCTAACGCCGTTCATTCCCTCCGTCAAAACCAAGGGCAAGCTTGGTATTTCACCACCCCATAGCTTTATTTTCTTTTTTAGTCCCCAAAGTATTTTTACCGTGCCATTTTAGTCCCCAATGTACCAATTGTAAACTTGGTATTTCCCCAGTTCTTGCACCATCCCTTCCACCTTATGCTACACGGAGACGGGTGCACGCATTGGGTGCACGTGCATATCTAAGGGTCGGATACCTAAAATTCAAAAATTGGGAATATGTGGATATTGAGCTAGATTTAGACACGGGTCCGGAGATACATTAAATAACTTTTTTTTTGAAATATTTTTTATATTTGTAAATTTCCATAAAAAGATAGATAATTTATGTATGAAAAATACATTTTATTCCTTTGTTTTGTCATCAAAGTATAATAAAATTGCGAAACTGAACAGTTTCGCCTCTACGAATCATAAATATACTCTACTGATATCCGTTGGAGCTGATTTTTTTTCAAAGCCTCATAAATAATTATTTTAAAATTTATGGGTATTTTTCTGTATTTTTTTAGGACCCGGAGTGAGTCCTAGGTAAGTGTGTAACGCCTCGACTTTTCGGTGCAAAATAAAATAATTTCTAAAGAAAATATTGCTAAATACATATAATTTTCCAAAATAAAGATTTTGCTAATACAATCTCAAGATAGATTTACGGAATCAAAATACACCAACGTCAGAGCTGACTCTAATCTTGATACGAATCCTAAGCATCCTCGATCCTCGTTACTGATATTCGTTCCGTGTCGAACTGCATCGTTGAATCTCCTCCATTGAATCCTGCGCCTCTCTAGCAAATTGATCGCCCAAGCAATCGCCAGGATACTGACGTATCCGTGAGTGATAAATCACCCAATAGAATAATCCAATCCAACCACCCCTCTTACATTACGGCTAGCAAGCAAACAAGATAATCATGATGCGAATAAGTAAAACAGAGATTTTCACGCCAACAGCTTCATTACTATCCATTAGCCTAACGTGTGATCCAAAATCTCCCTACGAGATCTTTCCTCCCCAACCGCTAGCCATGCTCGGTCCCATGAGATCACTTCCCTTTGTTGTCGTAAATAACCTAAGTTACAATACTACAACAAGGGGCTAGCTTATCATGCCTGAATCACAACTAGGGTTCGCCTATCTTATATACCACGTCACAATCATCACTGGACACACGCCAGTCTATCAATTCACCACTGGACTCTCGCCAGGACATCATCACAAAACATCACTAGACCATCCGCCAGGTTTTAACATCACAAAATATCGCTGGACCACCGCCAGGTTTTATCAACAGAAAACATCTCTGGACTATCGCCAGGTTTTATCAACATAAAACGTCACTGGACCACCGCCAGGTTTTATCAACAGAAAACATCTTTGGGCTCACTTTACCAAGTTTTATATCATCACTGGGCTTACTCTGCCAGTTTTAAATCATCACAGACATCACTGGACTACCATGAAATCATATCACCGACTACCGCTTTCAAATCATATCACCTGGACTACCGCCGGTTTCAAATCACAATCCTGAGTCCATCAGGCTGCCCCGAGGTCCTTGGCCATTCTCACAATTCTAGGTCCATCAGGCTGCCCTCGAGGTCCTACTCAGGCTACCCCGATCACACGAGGTCTGTCAGGCCACCCAGAATCTGCATGGCCACCCTGACATTGTCTGGGTCTCAGTCGCCTCGAGTCTCCTACTCAAGCTACCCCGATCACACGAGGTCCTGTTAGGCCACCCCCGAGGTCCTGCTTAACCCACGACTTTCATTTGTTTCCTTTTTCACTTAACAATAACAACGTCCGTATACTTTCTCACCACAAATCTCATCATATCTCAGAATCACGCCTGTAAACAATCCTCTAAAAGAAAGAAACTTCACAATTTATCCATTACTTAGCATCGTCTAAGTGATTTCTATTTTGTATACCACCCCATGTCTCTAGGGTCCAATCTAACATTCAGATTAAGCATCAACACAATATCATCCTCAATAATAATGAAAATGAATGCTAGACGGATCGAAATAATTATTAGGCAATGCAATCACATAACTTTTTATGACTGGGCGTTACCCTTAATCTCGTATGATCACAAAGTCATTAAGAATGTAAGAATTATTTATTTAGGATTTAAAAATAATTTTCTAGGCTTCTATTAATTATTTATAAGTAATTAAGTTAATTAAACACTAATTATATACATTAATTAGTTAAAATATTGAAATAATTATCATAACCTTAATTAAGGTCCTAACAGTCCTCTATAATGAGTTCGAGTGCTAAAAGTTGGGTTTGAATGTTCATGGAATTATTTTGAATAAAAAGATTAAGTTAATGGACAAAACAAGAATAAATAGACAATAAATAGTTAAATAATTGGAAATATATTTTTATTTACAGAATATCATTATAGAACTGTAAAAAGTCTAAATAAAATTATTCATAATTATTACTGTCTTTTATAGTATTTTAAAGTGTTTTTATTAAGAAACAATGCGTAAATAATAATAAATAGTTAATTAAGTAAATAAAATATTATTTTAATAACATATCATCCTTGAGATGTAAGAAGTCTAGGAAAAATAGTTTAGATGTTAAAATCATTGTTTGTAAGGTCGCAATTATTTTTTGTTTGTATCTTTAATTAAAAATAAAATAAATAACTAATAACATTAAAAAGATATGAAATCAGCAACTTATGATCTTTAATAAGTTAGGAATCTAAGAAAAATAGTTTGGGGATTTATAGAGTAGTTTAAAAGGTCGTAACAAATTTTAGTTTACAAACGATCACACAATTACGAATAAAAATTAATTTAACAGAAGATTAAATAAAAAAAATATGAAGCTAACAAGTTATGAACTTTAGAATATGGGAAACCTAGGATAAAAATTTCGGGGTCAAATACGATGTTTAGAATGTCGAAACGTCGATTCGAACCGAACCACAAAAAGGCGCGCGGCTGGTCCCATTGGAGTTCGCGGCCGCGAACTCCATTACACTGGTTCTAGCGGCTGGGCCGCCCGAACCTTGCGGCCGCGAGGTCGCGCGCTGCCTTCGTTTTTCTCGTCGTTTTGGCTACGGTTTGATGCATGGGGGCACGGGGGACGTTGGGTTATGTCTATAAATCATAAATATACTTAGAGGAGGCTTCGGATCGAATTATAATACCTTGGTTTGGATTAAATTCGTTTTCGATCGAAAACTTGAATTTGGGGAAGACGACTTCAATTCCTTCGATCGGGGATCTTCGGGGCCGAAATGGTTGATCTACGGTGATCCTTGGGACTGAGGAAAATACTTCAAACGATCAATTTGGATCTCGGACGAACGTAACCTCGAAACCCACTTTTCTCTCTCTCTTTTTCTCTCTCTAAAATTCTATGGATTAAAGCTCGGTTCTCTCGGGTTTTTCTTCTCTCTCTGGCTCCGTGGAACGTGGTGGGGTGATGTGCGTGCCCTAGGGTCGGAGTAGTGTATATATATAGGAGAATTGGATGAGTTTCGAATTAAAACGAGTCCTAACGGTATCGGGTTTTTACATGGACGAATTACGCACGAATTTTGGGTCATGGAGGAGGTAGAGATTGAGTAGAAGAGTGAGGGAGAATATAGGCGTGCAAACATGCATTTATATGTATGTATATAATGACAAAATAATTTTTAAGAGGTAATTAGATAGAATACTTATTTTTTTTTGTAATTATCTACTAATTAATAAATAAGGAAAGTATTATTTTCAGAATCAATTGATACCTTTTAATATTTTTATAAAAAAAAAAATTGGGTCGAAAATTCGGGTCGTTACATGTAGCAGTGGGCAAAAGTGCGGTGAGCCTAGCTTTACTGTTTATTTTATTCTATTGTGGAAGATACAAGCGCTTTAGTAGTAGAACGTCGTTTTGCAACGATTGTAGCAACGATTTTTTTTGCCGAGTCTCGTACGTATCCCGCACCTGTGTCGTGTCGTGTCAACATGAGTACTTCGTCAAAACCCGCGGATCCGTGTATTGTAGCCTCCACCACCCCTTACCTACACATAAGTCGTTCCACCACCCCTGACTTGCAATTGGTATAATATTGGGGACCAAAATGGCATGACGAAAATACTTTGGGGACCAAAAAAGAAAATAAAGCTATGGGGTGGTGAAATACCAAGTTTGCCCTTGGTTTTGACGGAGGGAATGAACGGCGTCAGCCGCAGGGACCATTTAAAGACAAAATTGATACTTTGGAGACGAAATGTTAGCAATTGGAATATTGGGGACCAAAGTGGCATAATGGAAATACTTTAGGGACTAAAAAGGTAAATAAGCCTATTTCAATCTAAAGTTTGCCCGTGGGCTATGTGATTCATCGTCATATCTTTTCGATTTATGTCATCCTACGTGCTATTAAAAAACGTTCACTATTATGGAGATTGTGTAGGAATGACTTGGTTACTAGATGTATGATCACGAATAGATGACAGCTTGCTTGCATACACTACAACAATAAATCATAAAGATCACAGCTATTAGCCGTGATTGTAAGTTTTTCATCACGCTCCTACTACCGTGGTGGATCTGGGTGTGATTGTAAGTCACTATCTTTTATTACGGTTATAAACCGTGATTGAAAGAGAGAAACAATCACGGCGAACAGGCGTAATCGTTTCTCTTTTATGACGGTTATAATCTGTGGTTGTCGTGATTGAAAGAGAGAAACAATCACGACGAACAGGCGTAATCGTTTCTCTTTTATCATGGTTATAATCTGTGGTTGTTTCTTTTCGGCGTGATCGTTTCTCTTTTTTGGGTGTGATTGTTAGTCGCCTTAGATCACGGTCTATAACTGTAATTGATCATGAAAGTTCAAAATGATCACACCATAAACTGAGTTGGTTTTATCACGGTTATAATTTGTGGTTGTTTCTCTTCGGTGTGATCGTTTCTCTTTTCTGGGTGTGATTGTTAGTCGCCTTAGATCACGGTCTATAATTGTAATTGAAAGTTCAACAAGATCACACCATAAACTGAGTTGGAAAACCATTGCGCGTCGCCTTAGATCACGGTCTATAATTGTAATTGAAAGTTCAAAATGATCACACCATAAACTGAGTTGGAAAACCATTGCGCGTGATCTTTTCTTTGTATCTGCTAGACCATCTTTTCTTGTCATTACCAAGTTTCGAACCCATGCACCCTTGGTTGATTTTCCAAGCCCTTACCACTAAACTAGCCAAGAACATACTTCTGTTACATAAGGAAAACAAAAATATTTATACTTACAACCTAAAGCGAGAAAACTTTATTTTCCTTAAAGTTTGCTGAATTTTTTGAAATGCAATTAATATGATATTAAAATATATAAAAATACATATATAAACATTATTTAAAAAATTTTAAAAATATGTTAACAGATCTTTTGCCAATCAAAATTAGTTGTTGGTCACCAAAGGAGTTTCTTGGGGCGAAAAATTGATGTGTCCTCCATTTTCCCTTCTTCCATTACGTATCCAACAGAGGAAAAGAGACACAAGTTCAGAGATGAGTGATGGTTGCCCCATTCGGCTGAATAAGCCAATTGGTTTATTTTTTTTGTTCTTATTCAAATTCTTTTCGTATTTGTTAGTTTTTTGTCAATTTTTTGGGGATTATTACATCATCATGATAAGAGGAATCTAAAAAGTAAAAAATTACGATCGAAACCTAATTTTTGTGAATAAAGATAAAAATAAGCTAATAAGCCAATTTTTTCGTCTTTATTAAAAAAATTGAATTTCGATCATAATTTTTTCGTTTTAAGATTTCTCTCGTTATGATGATACAATAATTCTAAAAAAAAATTGACAAAAAACTAACAAATACGAAAAAAATTTGAATAAGGATTAAAAAAAAAATCAGTTGGCTTATCTACCCAAACGGGGTTTGTTCCGTATGGATAAATAGAGGACACAGAAAAGGAGTGCTCTTGTTAAAGGTATCCTTCAATGATTCAATGACTATTAACTCTACAACATCACTACTGGTCGGGACACACATGATGGTCGTGCAAGTTGATTTTGACAGAATATACACGATAGTATCCCATTTATTATTTGTTTGATCGAATTTTCACAAAAATATACAAAAATCGATTTGCACACGTACGCATTGCGTGTGCTCTGACCCCTTTTGAATAATTTTGGGCGTGTAACGCCCCGAAAATTCGGAGACATTAAAAAAAATAATTGAAAAGAGATTTCCAATCGTTTTTTTCTTTTTCCAGGCTTTAAAATTTCCAAGACAATTTTTCCAAGAAAATCCATAGCTTTACTATGCCATTGTTCCAAAAGCCCGTGTCACCATATTACAACCATATCGAAAGTAATTTAAGTTCTTGAATTTGTCAAAATATTACAATTTCCAATAAACCAGAAAGCTCCCAAAATAAAGTTGATTTAAATTAGTCAGAGCAACTAAAGGACGGGATTCAGAGTCGACAATCTCTTCATTGGTCGCCGTCAAATCATTCTTTGCCTACGGCCCTTCTGTTCCGTCTTCAATACCTGGCGTTCGAGTTACCAGGGCAACATAGTACCGTGAGCGATGACGCTCAATAGCCAAAACCCACCCGAAACCCATAACTTACAAACGAAGGCATATACAATACAGTTAAATTAAAAGGCAATTTAAGCAGCAACCGAACAATTTCAATTACTAGCCATTAACTCAGACTTGTCACTTGACATACTTTATTAGTCCTACTCTCCCAATTCTAGGTCCATCAGGCTGCCCTCAAGGTCCTGCTAGGCTACCTTCAATACCTGAGGTCCTGCCAGGCTACCCCTGAGGTCCTGCTTGGCCACCCTAGCTACACCGGGTCTTTCAGGCTACCCTCAAGGTCCTACCAGGCCACCCCCGATCAATACAGGGTCCTGTCAGGCTACCCTCGAGGTCCTGCTAAGCCCACAACCTTTCACATTATTCCATTTTCCCATTAATCCTATTTTTCACGTCTAAGGTGATAAATCCATACATTACAACCAACTCTGGGAACCTATTTGTCCCTTCTACAAACACAATAAAAGATCACACGATTCAACATTCCAACTAAAAATACTAACATGTTAATAACATATAAGCATGTGATAAAATTAATCATGCGATTAAAACAAACTAAGCAATTATTTTTATTTCCTCTTTTCTTTTTCACCACTAAAGTCTATGTTTATTCTCAATCATCACAGGGTGTTAACTGAATTAGAACCGAATCGAAAACTAATTATCCTCGGGATTTAATATTAATTTTTACTAATCAAGAGTCAAATTTATAAGCTCTTAAATTACGGGGGCTAAACTGTAATATACTAAACCTATTTCAAAACTTTCCAGTGATTGTTTTTCAACGGAAAAACCATGGGTTTCGGCCGGATTCGACTGCCGACGTCGGGTTCGATTATTATCACACCGAAATTCTAAAATCATCATATAAACACGATATATACGTAGGGAGGTGAGTTCCAAGCTACCTCTTGTCCGGCGAACGGTTTTCGGAGAGGTTCGATGGCGGGTCGGAGCAGCGACGGAGCTCGGTACGTGGCGGTGGTGAGCACGGCAGTGGGGTGAAGCTACGGGTGATGGTGACCCGGTGGTGGTGATGGCGTCCGGTTGATGGTTGCTTCGGTTAGTGAGAAGAAGGAGAAGGTGGTGGTCCGGATGTGGTGGTGATGGCGAGAGGTGGCATCCGGTTGCGGTGGAGGTGATGTACGGTGGTGGGGTGTTTAGGTGGAGGAGTTTCCAGTGGTGACTGGAGATGGAGATGGTGATGGTGGCATTCTCGGTGGTCTGCTCGGCTATGGTGAGGACCTGGTTGGTGAGGGTGAGAGGAGTGGCTGGCTGTTCTCTTTCTCTCTCTCTCTCTGCCGAAAGGTTGCTGGGAACAAAATGAAAAGGGGTGGAAGGATATAAAAACGGGTTTTGGATAATTTGCATGGAAGGTATTAACTTAAGGATAAAGATGTGTTGTCAAGTTTGGAGTGAAATGAGGAGGATATCAAGGGATTTTGTCCACTCCCTCCCTGCCGAAAAACAAAGAAAGATGGGGATTGTTTGGGTTGGAAAGAAAAAAATGATATACGGTGCAACACCCGCACACGTTAGGAAAATTACTCGCCGGATACGCATGTGCATGATCGATTACGGAAATAAAATTTCGTGTGACGACATAAAAAAATTTTCCGTATAAATTAGACGAACGAGCAAAAATAATATTTTTGGTTTTGATAATAATTATTATTTATTAAAAATACCGGGTCTTTACAATCTATCCCCCTTAAAATAATTTCGTCCACGAAATTAGAGCGTTCATTCCGTTAATGGCAGCTGACATCTGTTGACTTCCAATTGATTCTTCTTTCCACGATCTCGGATTGGGATTTGGTAGTTATCATAACCGCCTGTCGTGCTACGCCGGACACTGAGTCGCTATTGATGATGGATTCGTCTATCCCCCTTAAATTTTGGACACGTTATGTCTGAAATATAAGCTGTCATTATCTTCCGATAGTGTCCTATGACAATAATGTGAGCGGGTAGTCAATTCCTTCCCAATCTGACATTTGCGATTGACGTTTTCTCTGACTCTAAAGGCGCAGGTCAAACATAGATTGGAGACTTCTATGCACACCGGTCATATAAAACTTACGGAGATTTTGCCCCTAATGGTGAAGTTCCATTCATCGATGTTCCTAGGGGTTTCGAATTTTAGTCTCAGTGATTTAACACATGCAGTAGATACGAAAGAGTGTGTTGCTCCGAAATTGAATAATGCTTGAATACACGTGCTGAATATTTATAAGATTACCTCGAATCTCCATAGGATCATATTGTTCGTAATCTCCTTGAAGTGCGAAGATCCTACCTTCAGATGGCTGATTTTCGAAACCCATTGATTTTGTAGGTGCTTGTTGTCCTCCATTTCTAGAACTTCCAGATCCATTCAGTTGAGGACAAGCGAACTTGAAATAGCCTTCCTGATTGCAGTGATAACATCTACCTCTTTGGTCATCATTCTTGCTTGGCTCTCGATTGGGGTTGTTCCAGGGTTGGTTGGATTGTTGTGGTTGGGGGTTGCTCTGATTGTACGGCTTGGGCGCAACATACCCCTGATTGTTATTGCGAATCGACCCTCCCGATGTCAATGGCACTTTCCTCTGGTTCGTAATTCTGATCGAGTCATTGATCTCCCTTTCATTGATCAATGTGGTCTCTACCACCTCAGCGTAAGTCTGCAATCGCATCCCAACTACTTTGGTTCTGAGATCGTGCTCCAATCCCCATTCAAATCTCCTTGCTCTAGCAACATCATCGGGAAGGTATTCTGTCGCATAATGGGATAGCTCCTCAAAACGTGCCATGTACTGAGTTACAGTCATATTTCCTTGTTTTAACGCCAGAAATTGATGCGCCATCTCATCCTTCATCGGGGCTGGGAAGTACTTGTCCAGGAAAATAGTCTCAAACTGTTCCCAGGTTATGGCCGTGAGGTTTAGACGAGGCTTTGTGGCCTCCCACCAGTAGTCGGCCTCTCCTTCCAGTTGGTAAGCGGCAAGAGCAACTTGATCAGTTTCTCGTAGAACTCCCATTGTGTCCAACATTTTCTTGATCTGCCGGATCCAGGCATTAGCAGCATGAGGGTCAGGCGCTCCATGAAAGGTTGGAGGTCTCTGCTTCCTAAACTCAGTGAACATATGGGTACGGTTTGGGGCTGTACGAGGCTGAGGTCCTCGCGGATTAGCGGCTAGATTTTGGAGTATCTGGGCAACGTTTGCCAGGGCAGCCGCGACGTTCTGAATTGGGTCCACATTGTTGTTATTCCCACTTGGAATGTTATTCTGGTCGTTGCTGTTACCGTTTCGTGTCCCCACCATCTACATTATAAAATTTTAAGTTAAGGGTTTCTATTTTTTTTTTTAATTTAAAAATCATGTACTTTTTACTTATAGTATAAGTAGTTGAGGTCCTACTAGTATTTAACTACACAAAATGTCACCTAAGCAAGTAACGTGCGACATGCAAGTTAAACACGTAAGGCTTATGTTTTCTCACGGTACGTTTTCGAGTCTAAAGCGGACGATATCTATTAAGTACTTATAGACTAGGCCTAAAGTATCGTAGGTAATATGTACGATTCACTACTTAGAGATACGCACTCGGAAAATGATCTACCCCAATCTGCCCAAGGCCGAGGGTTTGAACCTAAAGCTCTGATACCATTTGTAACGCCCCGAAAATTCGGAGACATTAAAAAAAATAATTGAAAAGAGATTTCCAATCGTATTTTTCTTTTTCTAGGCTTTAAAATTTCCAAGACAATTTTTCCAAGAAAATCCATAGCTTTACTATGCCATTGTTCCAAAAGCCCGTGTCACCATATGTAAAGACCCGAATAATTTTAATTTTTGAAATACTTATTAAATGCCTAATTGAGAAATTTTGGATTAATTGGTGCATATTTGAATTGAGGACTTAAATGAATGAATTGAGGTTTGAAGGAGTAAATGTGTGATTTATCTTTGAGGTGATATATATATATATGGTGGATGTGTTTGTAGGAGATAAAAGCATCTCCAAATTTCTCTCCCTCTCACGCCGTTCTTTTTCTCTCTCCACCGATCTCTCTCTCTCTCATCTTCTTTCACTCAAAACTCTACCACACAACCCAAAATCTTCAAGAAACATCCTCAATCAAGCCTTCCATTCGTGTTCCTAAGCTTGGAAACCTTTGGGTTGAGTTCGAATCGGAGTTTCGAGGTTCGTAAGGCTAGGGCTCGTCCAATAACGCGTAAATATCGACCATTGTTGTGAGGTAGGAACTTCTTGACTTTTTTTATATGTTTACTTGTTGTTTTGATGTGGAATTTGGGCTGTTGATGGCTGGATTTGGTTGTGATTCGTATGCTGAAATTCTGCAGAAAATTTCCAGTTGGTACGGGTACTGCATTTTTGCAGTACGGGTACCAGTCCGGATTGGAGCCTTTTTGCACCAATACTGATCCCTGGGTACGGGTACTGAGATTTTCCAGTACGGGTACCAGTCCGGATTGGAGCCTTTTTGCACCAGTACTGATCCCTGGGTACGGGTACTGAGATTTTCCAGTACGGGTACCACCTGGACAATTTTGATCTTTCTTTGTTTCTTCATTCCATTCTTGTTCCTTGGCCTTCCGATGTCTAGCACACCTTCCAATACCACTTTCCATCATTCTTGGGATTCGGTGGCCGGGTGCCATGTGGCATCGGGGTACGGCTACCCTTAGAATTAATCCACGGCGTCAAAACAAATCTTTTTCATGTGGTTTGCCTGAAACTTATAAACACGACACCTTCGCACAAAATCAACGAGTTTAGCACTAAAATGCGTGGATGTATGATAAATAGAAACTAGTCGTTTGGGCCGGAAGTTGGCTTAGGGAGTCCCGTAGCGCAAGGGGTGGAAATACGGAGACTTAGTGGGGTTTCGTAACGCAAGGGGTGGAAATACGATAACCCGGGGGTAGTAGGGATCACCGTGACGCAAGGGGTGGTAACACGGCAATCCATGTGGTGTTGGACGGTAACGCAAGGGGTGGAAATACCGATAGGGGAAGTTTGAGGTAGCAAGTTGAGTTAGGATATTCGAGATTGCTGAGTTATGTGACTTGTGTATAGAATCGGAATAGAAGTTTATTTTTATTTTTATTTTTTTTTTACGAATCGATTGATCATTAAGCAACGCGCTTGTTTCCTTACCTTTCCCTCCACTGCATCAATCATCATGTATGCATATAACTTGGGTAAAGATTTTCCTACTGGGCTATTGTAGCTCAACAAAATCCTTCTTTTCAGGTACTAATGCTGGACAGTAGCATCATGTATTGCATGCTTGGACTGTGGACGACTTTTGAAAGCTTATCACTTTTAGTTACTATTTCATCTTGTAATAGTTTAGCCTTTGATCAATATGGTTTTGTAACTAAGTAAATCATGAATTTCTTTGACAAGGAAGTTTGTAACGCTCTGCATGGGTTGTAACCGTACTTAAGTTAATTTGGGCCGTGGTGCCAAATCTGTATATTCTTTTGAATTGGGAACTTGTTTGTAATTTAAACAAGCGGGAAACTCATCTGGGTAACATGTATGGCAAGTGTGGTTCTTTTATTAAAATGTACTATTTACTTTATGTTGAAAATCTAGGTCGTGACACCATATTACAACCATATCGAAAGTAATTTAAGTTCTTGAATTTGTCAAAATATTACAATTTCCAATAAACCAGAAAGCTTCCAAAATAAAGTTGATTTAAATTAGTCAAAGCAACTAAAGGACGGGATTCAGAGTCGACAATCTCTTCATTGGTCGCCGTCAAATCATTCTTTGCCTACGGCCCGTCTGTTCCGTCTTCAATACTTGGCGTTCGAGTTACCAGGGCAACATAGTACCGTGAGCGATGACGCTCAATAGCCAAAACCCACCCGAAACCCATAACTTACAAACGAAGGCATATACAATACAGTTAAATTAAAAGGCAATTTAAGCAGCAACCGAACAATTTCAATTACTAGCCATTAACTCAGGCTTGTCACTTGACATACTTTATTAGTCCTACTCTCCCAATTCTAGGTCCATCAGGCTGCCCTCAAGGTCCTGCTAGGCTACCCTCAATACCTGAGGTCCTGCCAGGCTACCCCTGAGGTCCTGCTTGGCCACCCTAGCTACACCGGGTCTTTCAGGCTACCCTCAAGGTCCTACCAGGCCACCCCCGATAACACGAGGTCCTGTCAGGCTACCCTCGAGGTCCTGCTAAGCCCACAACCTTTCACATTATTCCATTTTTCCATTAATCCTATTTTTCACGTCTAAGGTGATAAATCCATACATTACAACCAACTCTGGGAACCTATTTGTCCCTTCTACAAACACAATAAAAGATCACACGATTCAACATTCCAACTAAAAATACTAACATGTTAATAACATATAAGCATGTGATAAAATTAATCATGCGATTAAAACAAACTAAGCAATTATTTTTATTTCCTCTTTTCTTTTTCACCACTAAAGTCTATGTTTATTCTCAATCATCACAGGGTGTTAACTGAATTAGAACCGAATCGAAAACTAATTATCCTCGGGATTTAATATTAATTTTTACTAATCAAGAGTCAAATTTATAAGCTCTTAAATTACGGGGGCTAAACTGTAATATACTAAACCTATTTCAAAACTTTCCAGTGACTGTTTTTCAACGGAAAAACCATGGGTTTCGGCCGGATTCGACTGCCGACGTCGGGTTCGATTATTATCACACCGAAATTCTAAAATCATCATATAAACACGATATATACGTAGGGAGGTGAGTTCCGAACTACCTCTTGTCCGGCGAACGGTTTTCGGAGAGGTTCGATGGCGGGTCGGAGCAGCGACGGAGCTCGGTACGTGGCGGTGGTGAGCACGGCAGTGGGGTGAAGCTACGGGTGATGGTGACCCGGTGGTGGTGATGGCGTCCGGTTGATGGTTGCTTCGGTTAGTGAGAAGGAGGAGAAGGTGGTGGTCCGGATGTGGTGGTGATGGCGAGAGGTGGCATCCGGTTGCGGTGGAGGTGATGTACGGTGGTGGGGTGTTTAGGTGGAGGAGTTTCCAGTGGTGATGTACGACTGGAGATGGAGATGGTGATGGTGGCGTTCTCGGTGGTCTGCTCGGCTATGGTGAGGACCTGGTTGGTGAGGGTGAGAGGAGTGGCTGGCTGTTCTCTTTCTCTCTCTCTCTCTGTGCCGAAAGGTTGCTGGGAACAAAATGAAAAGGGGTGGAAGGATATAAAAACGGGTTTTGGATAATTTGCATGGAAGGTATTAACTTAAGGATAAAGATGTGTTGTCAAGTTTGGAGTGAAATGAGGAGGATATCAAGGGATTTTGTCCACTCCCTCCCTGCCGAAAAACAAAGAAAGATGGGGATTGTTTGGGTTGGAAAGACAAAAATGATATACGGTGCAACACCCGCACACGTTAGGAAAATTACTTGCCGGATACGCATGTGCATGATCGATTACGGAAATAAAATTTCGTGTGACGACATAAAAAAATTTTGCGTATAAATTAGACGAACGAGCAAAAATAATATTTTTGGTTTTGATAATAATTATTATTTATTAAAAATACCGGGTCTTTACAGGGCGTCTCTTCTAGCCTCGCAGAGGCCTCCATGGGAAGATAAAGTGACCAATAGCCACCATATGACCATAGTCACCATAGTCAAGTCTACGCGGGCCCAGAAAATTGATGGTGATAATTGACTGAAAACTCCCGATTCTTCCCAATGCTATGTAGTAGGAGTAGTAATTTTTATATATTCCATGTTTATTGGCTGCACATGCCTATTGATACCATCAATTTTGGCGACTTCTGCAAATCGTTATCATCAATCATCCTCCTTATGGTCCAGAGACAACTATAGAATTTCAGTACATGTTGGGTAGGTGTGACCGAGACCCGAGCCCAACGTCAAGTCTACCCCTCCATGTACGATAACTTTTGGAAGCCTTAACGTGTGATGGAAATCTCATTGTACGCATTCAATTGATTTAAAGCTCTCTTTTTTTTGTCAATTGATAGAAGATATTATTTTTACATCAGATAAGAAGTATCCGGGACACTACATCAATTGTAAGAGTCCACGAGACAACCAACCGCAGAATTTAATATCTAAAGTTAGGTTTTAATTAACTTAAACCTTCGATTTCCGACAAGTGTAACTTGTGTACTATCATCCAAATATCCCAACCAGATGGGGACACACGTAAGTTTTCCCAAGAAACTTAAAAGGTGAGTAAAGCAAAACATATAAGTTCACAGTTTTATATCTCTTAGACTAGTTGTTTAAAAAAAATTAAGAATTTCAAAGTATCTAGAATTTAGGCTTCAATCTTATATTTTGCCACAAGAGTCAGTTTTTTATCACGCCGCAAGAGTGAGATCATTTTGAGACTTTAGTCTTTTATCTGGCAGCAAGAGTCAGTCTTTTATCGCGCCGCAATAGTGAGGTATTTTTTAGGCTTCACTCTTTTATCTCGCCACAAGATTGAGATTTTTTATCTTGCTTTTTTCGTGCGTCAGTGTTTTATTACGCTACAAGAGCGAGATTTTTTTTAGGTTTCGGTCTTGTATCTCGCCAAAAAAGCGAGGTCTTCTAGCTCTTTTCCGCATGTCAATCTTTCATCGCAAGAGTGATGTTTTTTTAAGGTTTTAATCTTTTATCTCACCACAAGAGCGACGTCTTCTATCTACAATCACAGTTTTTAAAGAACTGAGATAAAATATATTAAGCGCCACTTTTTATCTCAGTTTTTGACTTAAACTGAGATTAAATGTTTAGCTTACAATTTCTTATCACACTTTTACTAAAACCGTGATCTTTGTGAACCACCTTGGTGTGGCCTTTATCTATTATTGTAGTAGTGATAGATGGAAAAACGACATCTATAAATATTTCAGACGAGACCATCACGCACTGCTTTTCAAATACAAAAAAGTAAAAGAAAAAAATTGGATGAACAACTTTAAGTACTTTTTTCCGCCCCGTTCCGCTAAAGTTCTTATTCTTATAAGTACTTTTTTCCGCTTTACGAGACATGTCATTCTCTCATGATACATCAACTTTAATTCAAAAAAATAAGTAGTGGAACACACGAGTGTTTGAGAAAATTAACTTTGGTTGCTAGAGAAAGAGAAGGGAAAGTTCCAAATTGAGCCTTATAGGCAGGGCCGGCCCCGATGTTTCGGTTGCCCAAGCGCGACTCCAAGCTTGGTTGCCCACATACTATTAAATTATAAAATAACCAAAAAAAAGAAATATAGGTATAAAAAAAAAATCAACGTTACAATGTGATTTTAGCTTGAATTACCTCAAAAAATTAAAATTAAACTGTAACATAGCCAATTCACTTAATCTCTCATGTGACATAGTAGTCCGAAGGTAAATTTTTATGTGACTTCAACTAAGGAAAACTATTATTCGCCGAAGCAACTGTTTTTAAAAATCCTTTTTAGCAAAAAAAAAACCTACTATATAAGGTTAAAATTAAGCAAGTAATATTTACCAATATAGATATTTTAAGTCTATATCAGTTACTGTAATCAAAAGAAATATAAAAGTAAAATAGTTTGACCAGAACAAAAGAAGCTACTTCATCCGTCCGGATTTAATAGTTCTTTTTTGGAGTTCGTGTCATTTTTCAATCGATTACATCTTCCAATTTATAATGTTTTACGTGATTTCGAAAATATTGTATTATAGAACTAATCGAGATCTATCAAACAAGATTCATATTCGATATGAAATTCATTACGGATTCAAAGATATAACCCGTTTTTTAGCCGGTTAGAATAGAATTAGGGACAGTTAAATCCGGACGGAGGGAGTATATTACAACAAAATTTATTTACCAAATAATAAAACCCTTTAACTTTTAATAGTAGAGGTCACATGAAAAAAAAAGAAGGAAAAGGAGTAGTAGGACTATAGGAGGCGTAAGCAAATAAAAATAAGAGATGTGTTCTATTGCTCGTTGATAAAAAAAAAAAAAAAAGAAGGGCCCTTGGGAGGATAAAAAAGGCAAAGTGTATTGCGCTGCCCGCCATGTGAGTCGAACCTACACAACTCCTATGGAATTGGACCTTCTTACCACTGGGACAAAGAAACAACATAGAGTTATAGCGCCAAATTAAATTTTTATTACATACTTGCGGGGTTTTTTTTTTTGGTTGCCCCAGCCTGGGGGGTTGCCTAAGCCCGGAGGCTTGCGGGGCTTACCCCGGGACCGGCCCTGCTTATAGGGTTTAAGGAGGAAGCAATGGAGTGGGTTTTGGATTTGGTTTGGGGAAATTTGGTTTGGGCTTTGTGAAACGTTGGGGTTCAGAAAAATGCCTGTTGTTTTCTGTGTCGGGCTGGGCTAAATTTGTTTTACGTTGACTGCTGGGCCCTCTCTGTGGATACTTTTGATGAGCCCATCCTATGTGGGTTTTATTCTATGGATTTGGGCCTAACAGTTCAAATCACGTTTATAAGGCAAAAACCCCATGGCACGACACAATGGGCCTTCGGGAGATAAATACGCACTCAATCTTACCGACATACATAATAACAAATCTAATAACGAATCTTGGAACGCTATGAATCCTACAACTAACATACAAAAGAGAATCAAAAGTAAAGAAGAAAGCAAGACACAAGATGTACGAGATTCGGCAACTGCCTACTCTTCGCGAGCTGTGGGCACACGCCTCTCAAAAATTCCATTTTTAGCTCATGAAAATTTCGGGTTGCGCCCTTTTTGCTTTGGAAAGCATGACGAAATGCTGTTTTAAAAGAGTCGCCACTCGAGTTTTGCGGAAAACACCCAAGAAACCGGTTTGGAAAACGCTTTTTGTCACGTTTATTTGATTTGAAAAAGGCTTGTAGACTGGACCGTCGTCACCTTCGATATCTGAGGTTCGGGAACCAGGTTACGAGAGGGGAAGGATTTTATGGCACCCCTTTCGCCCAATCCGAAGATCGGTCTCTACTCAGGCATTTTGTAAAACGTTTGCATTTTTCTCTCTTTTAATCATTTTCAGCCAGTTAGGGCGGGGGAACAATTAATGGGGATTGACATAATGACAAGTTGCATTTATATGGCAAAATAGGATGTATGGTTTATGAGCAATGAATAATAGATTGAGAACAAACACTTCTGTGAGTGTTTTAGTCAAATTGGAGTGCGCTGCGCGGGAATGGCATGCACAAACAACGTGTCAGCATGCACTGGTTGAACCAGCACATGCCAACACAACTGGCGCACGCCACCCTTTAACTGGTGCACTTCAGTGAGTCCAAACTCACAGATTCTATTCTCAATCCTCTGGGCTCTGAAATGGAGCAGTGCACACCCAGGACAAACCACGCAGTTGATATCACAGACTATATACAGTTACAGATTACAGCATTAAATCAAACAGAAATAAATAGACTGAAAACCCCATAAACAAAGTGGGGGATCAAGCTGAGGCCAAGACTAAGTTGAGAAGCAAGGGCCAGCCACTGGGTCTTGGTATACGTGGCGCACGCCAGTTAATGAGCGTCGTGCACCACTTGTTCCATTTGTCCAGTGCTTGGCTTTGCTTCATCTAGGCTCTGGAACACGACCAGAAGGATCCCAGAGGCGTTTCTGAATAGTTATAACAGATATACTAACTACACAGTTCTAAAATATGGAAAACAGTAAGCTGGTTATTTGCATGTTTTCAAGGTGATCAGATCAGAAGTAAAACAGAAAAGAGTGAACTGTGATCCCCACACCAGCCTTGCCATGCAGCCATAACTGGTGCACGGCATAGGATGACTGGCGTGCGCCACATCCCATTGGGCACGATCGTTGAATCTTTGCCAGCTTTGAGCCAGGACTGGTATTGATTACCAGCCTTGACCCAGCCAGCGCCCCTCAGGGGTCTGAACAGTTTACAGAAACAAAGGTGGTATACCTTTGGATTGAGTTTGATGGATAGTTTGAGCTTGAATTTGGAATGGAAGGATGACAGGAGGATGAAGGTGGCAATGCAGGGTATATGACTGATCTTTCTTCCTTTGTCTTTCGATGAATGAAAGAAAGACAAAGAAAACAAGAGAGAGAAAGTGGGAAAGAGCTTGAGAGCTTTGATGGATATTAACCCCTTACAAATAAATGCAAGGGGGATATATATAGACTGAGAGAGAGGGCTGATCAGGTTGGGATCAGTTGGAGCCTTAAGGCTTTGTTTGGGTGGCAAGAAAGAGGGAGCCTCCCATGCATTTAATGCATGGGACTTGCCTTGAGGGGCTTTGTGGGGGAGCAGGGAACAGCTCTGGACGAAACAATCATCAGTAGACTGTAGCACACGTCAGGGTGGCACAAAAGTCCCAGGCAAGTGATTGCCAAAAAGGTGATTTGACTGGGAACAAGTGGCGTGCGCCAGTGGGAAGTGGGTGCGCCACTAGAATATGGTTTTATGCTTGATGACTGACACGTGGCAATGCACAAGCGTGCGTCAGTTGATCACCAGCGTGCGGAAGCAGGGTTTTTCTGTGGCCATTTGGTTCTGGTTCGAAGGGCTTTGAAAAGGGGTTTGAATAAGGTTCGGAACGCTCAGAGCCCAAACGCATCATCCATCTCGGATGTTCTCGACCTTTAATCATCATCGGGGAATCAAGGACCGTATATAAACTAATCTAGACAGTCCAGAATAGGGTGTCTACAGTAGCCCCCCTTTGACAACACTTGGGATACCATTGCTTTGGTACAAGTAATGTCAAAGGTTTTCTAGACACCCCTTTCAGGTCATCCAGAACAGAATCATAAGAGCCAATGAAAGTACGGAACTTTAAAGAACCTGGTTGATTGAATTGAGTGGACGGGTAGATCACCGCTCGTTGAACTTGAGACTGGACGGGCAAACCGTCATCGATAAAGAAAGGCCATCCGCTGGGGACGTAAGAGATTTGGCGGGCAAGCCGCCGTTGATTTGAACTTGGATTCTCCTGGGGAATAATCCTTTGGAAGCGACCGGCAGCCGCTTGTTTGATTTGAAACTGGATGGGCAGACCATCATTGATTGTGAACTTAGACGGGGAGCAGACTTGTCGGGGGATAATTTGATCTTGAAGTTGGACGGACGGACCGTCGTTGATCTGAAATTGGACGGATGGACCGTCGTTGATTTGAATTTGGACGGATAGATCGTCGTTGATTTGAATTTGGATGAATAGATCGTCGTTGATTTGAAATCCGGACGGATAGATCGTCATTGATTTGAAATTGGACGGATAGATCATCGTCGATTTGAAATTGGACGAATAGATCGTCGTTGATTTGAAATCCGAACGGATAGATCGTCGTTGATTTGACATTGGACGGATAAATCGCCGCTGATTGAGATTGGACGGGCGAACCGTCGTTGATTTGAGATTGGACGGGCGAATCGTCGTTGATTTGAGATTGGACAGGCGAACCGTCGTTGATTTGAAATTGGACGAGCGGACCGTCGTTGATTTGATATTGGACGGGCGAACCATCGTTGATGGGGACCAAACTATCCTCGGCACAAATAATTCCAACAATCACGGGTAGGTCATGTCAGGGAGGTTAAATTCCATCTGTTGGGAATCAGAGCCAATCTCCTTATCAAGGACCATCCGAGGCAGAGCAATAAGATTGCTGGAAAATGTGCTAACTGTAGACCGACGTGGATCAGGACAGGTAGGCTGTCGTTGAACTGATTGGACGAACGGACCATTGTTGATTTGATTGGACGATCACAGGATCCATTTATAATTTAATTTTTACTTTTTTGGTAATGCACGGTGTTCCCGACCAGCTTACGCGCATCTCGGATTAATCCATACAGCCCCTCCCACAACCGTTATACATGTTTATGCATGGGGGTGAGGTGACCTCAAGAATTATTAGCAAAGAAAATCGAACATGAGACTTTTGGATGAATTGAGCAAACACTCAAATTCTAGGCCAAGATCACTTGGTCAACCCGTTGCGTTTACCATCTGCATAGCTATATATGTGTTTCAATGGGCGAGAGTTTTAGGGTAAACCAGTCCTCAATTGCACTTTTTCTTCTTCGGGTCGATCATTAATTATTCCTTATCAGTAATTTCTAGAAGGAAGTGGTTGAATTTCAGGGATGACATCTCTCTCTCTCTCCCTCCCTCCGGGGTGGGATCAGATTTGGATCTTTATTATCGGTACGAATTCGGTTCATTAACATGCCTATCTAACTAAAAATTAGCATTACCCTAATAAAACAATTGGAAATTGGCTCGATGATAATTACTTGACAATCAGGAGTCTCAGAAAATCTTTACTTGCGCAATTAAATATGCGATTGCAACCCACACAATATCAACTCTTTTGTCGATCAATCCATATGAGTCGATCTTTATCATGACTTTAATTGAACCCCTCCTCGAGGATAAAATCGATCTCCGAAGCAGTTGGTTTTTCAGACCAAAAATGCGAGTTATTAAAAGCATACATTTTCGCAGTTAGGATCCGTTCTTTTAGACTTAACTTAATTAAATCTGAAAATTTTGTCCTTATTTGAATTTTTTCGTATTTGTTAGTTTTGCACCAAACTTTTTTGAGGTATTGATTTGTCTCGACTAGAGGAATCAGAAAAGTAAAATTTTGGCACTTTTAACTAAGTATTTTGAGGAATAACCACTTTTTAGCTCAAAACTAAAAAGTGGTTATTTCTCAAAATACTTGGATAAAAGTAAAAAAAATTACTTTTCCGAATTTTCTAGTCAAGACGAATCAATATCCCAAAAATATTTGACACAAAACTAATAAATACGAAAAAAATTTAAATGAAAATAAAAATTTCAAATTTAAATTAAATCTAAAAGAACGGAGCCTTTAATGTTTCTTTAAGGTTGAATTTGATTTCCTCAATCAGCAGCAAGACCAACTTGATGTGCCATGCATGCGCGCGTAAGTGCATACCACGTACACCTTCAATAGTCATATGCTCTTCAAACACGTCTCTCTCTCTCAACTAAGGTCAACATGGTAAAAAAAAAACAAGTTACAATTTATTCCTTAGATTTTACCTCAAATACTACTCTCATGTAAACATATATTTGCCTTTCAAAAAAAATGTAAACATATATTCTCTTGTACACCATCTAGCTAGACACTGGTGCGAATTCATAATTTCTTATGCCCATTAATCTTAAAGTTATAATTGACAAATAAAATTCAAAATCTTTAAAATAAAAAAAGGGCTTCCAAATGCTCTCCTTAACTGAGTACACGGTATGTAGTAGCGACAAATTATCGTTCACTTTTTTTGGGTGCCTGAGAGACAAGAAGTGATCTACGTACATTGTGTGTTGAAAATATTTTGTCTGTGGTGACAATAGGTGGAGTAGTAGCATTTGGAATATATTAACTAAACTTGAGTGACTTAAATAAGGAATGTGTGACAAATCTAACATGCAGAAAGTATCACGTAACAATGTCACGTTGTACACCGGGAATATCCAATAATTGGCCTTCCTTGATATTCCAATGTCCCTACAATACAGTAAAGGGTGTAATGTGATTTGGCCAATTCTTGCTTTAGGAGCAGCAATCTTCCCCATGTTTAGTCAAACTTTTGCACTAATAAATGACTTTAGTTTTGCCTCTTAACTAAACACGTGTTTGTGACATCCGCGGCTCCGGCCATTTTCCCTTTAGTGAATGATTGACCTTTTTAGCACAAAACTAAAAAGTGGTTATTTCTCAAAATACGTGGGTAAAAGTAAAAAACAAAAATTACTTTTCCAAATTCTTTCGTCAAGATGAATCAATACCCCAAAAAAAATTTAACACAAAACTAATAAATATGAATAAAATTTAAATAAAAACAAAATTTTCAAATTTAAGTTAAATCTAAAGGAACGGAGCCTTAATGTTTCTTTAAGGTTGAATTTGATTTCCTCAATCAGCAGCAAGACCAACTTGATGTGCCATGCATGCGTAAGAGCATCCATAATGGGTATGTTAACTAATGTGTTAATTGTGTGTGTTAAGACTTAACAAACAAAAGTGTATTTTTTGTGCCACAATGCATGTGTGTTAGAGTGTGCTAAATCTAATAGTGTGTTAGTATAGTTATCAAATTTGACAACCAAGTTAACAAACAATAAGTGGGCCATATCTCCATAAATTCAAACTTCAACCATAAAACATAAATGGCAAAGGGCTAAAAACCAAAGGGGTAAAAACTTACCGTTGCCTTTTTCAAACTTACCGCTGCCTTTTTCAAACTTCAAATTTACTGTTGCCTTTTTCATTGTTTTTCTATGTATATTTTAAATAGTTAACACACTCTTAACTAACCCATTGAGGTACTCACATATATACTAACACACTCTTAAGTTAACACACACTTATGGGACCCATTTTTTATCCTAACACATACCTTAACACACATTTTGATACACAAATATAACACACCCATTGCGGATGCTCTAAGTGCATACCACCTTCAATAGTCATAGTCATATGCTCTTCAAACACCTCTCTCTCTCTCTCTCTCTCTCTCTCTCTCTCTCTCTCTCTCTCTCTCTCAACTAAGGTCAACATGGTCAAAAAAACAAGTTACAATTTATTCCTTAGATTTTACCTCAAATACTACTCTCATGTAAACATAGTATTTGCCTTTCAAAAAAAATGTAAACATATATTCTCTTGTACACCATCTAGACACTAGTGCGAATTCATAATTTCTTATGCTCATTAATCTTAAAGTTATAATTCACAAATAAAATTCAAAATCTTTAAAATAAAAAAAGGGCTTCCAAACGCTCTCCTTAACTGAGTACACGGTATGCGGTAGCGACAAATTATCGTTCACTTTCTTTGGGTGCCTGAGAGGCAAGAAGTGACCTACGTACATTGTGTGTTGAAAATATTTTATTTGTGGTGACAATAGGTGGAGTAGTAGCATTTGGAAAATATTAACTAGACTTAGGTACGTGGCTTAAACGAGAGATGTGTGACAAATCTAACATGCAGAAAATATCCAGGGCTGGCTAAAGAGAGAGGTGGGAGAAGCATGGGTTTCAGGCCCCCAAAAAAGGTTAAAATGAGGGCCTCCAAAATTCTAGGACCCTTATATATTTATGGCTCAATTTTTTTTTTTGCACTAAGCCTTTTTTACATAAAATAGGCTCAATTGAAATTTAGGAGCCACAAAATAGGCCCAACGGTGGAATTACTAATTAGAAGCACGGAGGCGGGTTAAAAAAAAAGAGAGAAAAAAGAAACGCCAATTCATGAGGAGTTGAGGACTCCAAGGAACGGGAAGACTACAATGAGGTGATCCAAAAGAAGAAGAAGAAAGAAATGCTTGACTGAGAACTCAAAGGGAACGGAAGACAACAACGGACGACTGTGGATGGTAAATACTTGCATACGGAATACCTTGAGGTCTCTCTTTTACCATCTCCAACTCTCCACCTTTATCAAGTAATAGTTGCATTTTTTTGGATGATTATATAGTAGTATTTTTTAATGGTAAATCTTTTGTAATAGTTTTTTTTATGAGAATGTTTGTAAACCAATTTTTGTATGGAAAATATAGGGAGGCCTCATTTAAGAAGTTCGCTTTCGGTCTCCAAAACTTATGAGCTGGTCTTGTCCCCATTTATTTCTCTCATTTCTTTTTCTTTCTCTCTCTTCACCTCATTACCCTAAAAAAACTCTCTCAAAATACAAACCAAACAAATTGGCGTGAAATCTGTAGACACCCTATTTTGGACTTCCAGACTAGTCTATATACGACCTTTGCTTCCCTAATGATGATTAATGGTCGAGAACATCCTAAGTTGATGGTGTGTTTGAGCTCTAAGCATTCCGAACCTCGTTCAAACCGTTTCAAAGCCCTTTTCAAACCCTTGGAGCCAGAACCAAATGGCCTCAGCAAAACTCTGTTTCAGCACGCTGGTGATCAACCGACGCACGCAGGTGCAGTGCCACGTGTCAGTCATCAAGCATGGAACCAGTTTCCATTGGCGCACGCCAGTCAAGCAGTGGCGCGCGCCACTTGTTCCCAGTCAAATCACATTTTCGGGACCACTTGCCCGAGACTTTCTTGGCCGCCCTGACGTGGTCTACAGTTCCCCTGATGATTATATCGTCCAGAACTGTCTCCCCTTCTCTCCTACACCCTCCATCAACTAGTCCCATGCATTTAATGCATGAAACTCTCTCCCTCCAAATCCAACCAGCCCCAACCAAGCTGGTTACCAGCCCACCTCTCCTCTATATATACCCCCTCTCTCACTCTTGTAAGGGGTTCACCAAGTTGCAAGGGGTTACATTCATAAAGAAGCTCTCAAGCTCCCTCTCACTTTCTCTCTTGTTTTCCTTGTTTTTCTTGCATCCATTGAAAGACAAAAGCAAGGGAGATCAGTCATACCACCCACTTTGCCATCTTCACCCTCTATCCATCCATCCATCCATCTCAAGGCTCAAACCATCCATCAACCTCAAACCAAAGGTATACCACCTTTTGTTCTGGAAATCATTTCGATCCCTGGGGAGTTAGCAGAGCCTAGGCCGGTAATCAATACCACGTCTGATCTCAAAGCTAGCAAATAAGCGTCGTGATAGGATCGATGGCGCACGCTTGATCCCCTATAGCCGTCGCCGATCATGGTCGCATGGCAGATCGGCGTGGGGATCACCGATCTTTCATATTTTGCTTTCTTTACATTACGATCACCTTTCAAAGTAGGCTGACGATCAAGGCCTTCATGTATGATGCTTTTATGGTTATCCCTGCTCTAGATAGAAATAGTGGTAACCCCAAATATAGATAGTCTGGCCCAACAGTAGTCCTACTATAGCTACAGAAAGGGGGTGCCCTCACCACTAAGCATTTCCTCTGCTCTTCTCACCATCTCCCACCACTTCTGTAATATCTGTAATCATATTCTCGATCTAGTTGTTTGTTTGATCTGGTTATGTACTCTGTAACTGTATATAGTCTGTGATATTCAACTACGTGGTTTGTCCTGGGTGTGCACTGGTCCGTTCCAGAGCCCAGAGGGTTGAGTTCAGAAGCTGTGAGTTTGAGCCTACCGGCGCACGCCAGTGCTAGGGTGGCGCACGCAGGTGATCTTTGTATGTGGTGGCATGGCCAGTGCATACAAGTTTACTCCTGCGTGCATCATTCAGGGGCAGCGTGTTCTAGTTTGTTCAAAATGCTCACAGAAGTGCTTGTTCTCAATCTATTATCATTATTCATGTGCTTATCATTATTCATATGCTATTCATCACGTCTTGCCATGTAAATACAACTTGCCATTTGTGAATCCCCATTAACTGCTCCCCCGCCCTAACTGGCTAATAAATGATCAAAGAGAGAAAAATGCAAATGTTTTACAAAATGCCTGAGTAGAGACCGATCTTCGGATTGGGCGAGAGGGGTGCCATAAAACCCTTTCCCTCTCGTAACCTGGCTCCCGAACCTCAGATATCGAAGGTGACGACGGTCCAGTCTACAAGCCTTTTCAAATCAAACAAACGTGAACGAAAACGTTTTCAAATCGGTTTCTTGGGTGTTTTCCGCAAAACCCGGGTGGCGACTCTCTCAAAACAGCATTTCGTCATGCTTTCAAACAAAAGGGTGCAAATCGAACTTCTCGCAAACCGAAAATGCGGGATTTTCAGGGGCGTGTGCCCACAGTGGCAACTCTGCTGGGGATCATTGCATTAATTGAAATTTGGAAATTAATACATGCTTGAACAATTTTCAAAAGTCTGTCAAAACGGTACGCTCCGCGCTGCTGAAGAACGGAATGGTAACGTAACAGGATTCTACATCCGACCAATCCGGACTGGGGCTTTACTATTGTTCACCTGTGTAGTTTTCTCCAAGTTTTGATTAATAAAAGTGAGCCAAGCTTGAAAAAGGCATTTTTCTAAACATTGCGTTTCTCTCTCTCAAAAATCATTCGTTGGCGTTCTCCATTTGCATCGATGTTACTCAGCCTCGTTGAGGTGTTTTGGGTAACCGGCACAGTTTACTGGAGCCCGAGGTCCTCGAACGCCCAACAACCTTGGACGATGATGAGTCGCAATACCGTTCGACCATTGCTTTGCTGCACGCGTTGCTTTGGGAGGTATACCGCGGCTTTAGTCAGAGGAACCCCCTTAAACCAAAACCGGCCTCTCCATGCGTACAAAGCACTAGAACCTTTCAACCTAAGACAGGAACCTGCAGGGTAGGATTATTTGCATCTAACCCCTATAAACTGTCTATGTGTTACTGCTTTCCCTATCGCATGCCTGTACATACATTCATACCGTTCTGCGTAGGAGCATGCTAGGGCGGCCTTTAGGTCTGTCTGTCTGGCAAGTCTATCTCGTCCCTGTTAGGACGTCGTTTGGACCAATGACGAGTCGTGCACCTTGATGATGCGCGTTATCAACCTTTCAAATTCCTTGAATCAATAAAAACTTCGAGAAATCGAGACCTTCAAAGTCCTTGTCTAAATCTAATCAAAATTTCAAACAAAAATCTGGGAACTACGAAGAGCATGCCGTGATACTTACACCGCTCCGGTCACAAGTTTTAAACACTTACACCATTCAAGGCTCCGGCACAGTGCTGCTTACGCCACTTTGGTCATGGTATCACGACATCCGTATCAAGTTGTTCCATTCCACATTTTGAAACTTTGAGAAAGGAATGGCCGGAGACTTAGGCTGTTTTGACATCACTTAGTTTTAGTCGATTCAAACAAGGATACACTGTCGAAAAGAAATCCGAGGATCACAGCGTCGTCCTAAAACTTCGCGAGATGGACTTGTTTGCTAGTTGTAGAGTCTAGGAGGACACCGACGACATCTACGTGTGCATTGCATTCTAACTGTTGCAGGAACATCACTGAGTTCTCATTTACTTTGCTGTCCAAAGCTCTAGGCCATTTCACCAAAAAGAAGAGCCAAACCTACTTGGGAGTATCTATTGGGGCTTTTGCAAAGGCTTACAAGGCTTGTCACTCAATCAAATACAGCGGCACCACCAGCACATCCAAAGCCATATTACCTTCCTCGACCATCAATCCAGAATGGCAGCACAAGCAGAGTTAGCTGTAGAGGAGCTGGGTCTCAAAATGGATAAACAAATGATTGTGGTCCAGGGGCTGGTTGACCTCGTTACCTCCATAGCCCCGCAACCGGATACGGGGTTAGTCAAAGAACCTCCTCAAGCTTACCACACTCCTCCGGTAGAAATCAAGCCTTGCACGAAAGACATGTTCAAAAATCTAGCTGAATTCCATGAGGCCAAAACTCACCCAAAGAAGGATGTTGAATCCCCGTCCGAAGCCGGTGTTGAAAGGAAAGGCACACACATTGACAAGGCCTGGCCCAATCCCAAAGGAGTGTGTTCCATTGACAGCGCAACGCTATACAACGGCGGAGTTAGTAAAAGTTTCGCTAATCCTCGTCCCAATTGCAGAACCCAACCAAGGATCTTCTCTCACTTCCCTGTACCGTTGTCCTCAGTTTATGAGAAGCTTCTCGAAGCTGGGTTCATCAAGCCACTCCTTCCAACTCCTTCGCCTCGAACATTCCCGGCTTCCCACAATCCTAACCTTTTCTGTACCTACCACCAAATGCCTGGCCATCTCACCGACGCCTGTTACCGCCTCCGACATGCCATCCAAGATCTCATTGATAATGGCATCATCCCAGCCCCGCTCGCATCAAAGGCCAATGTCACCTCCAACTCCATACCTCAACATGATTCCAGCCCACATGTTAACCAGATATCCTTCATCTCCACTCGAATCAAGCCTAACTCCACCATGTTCAACCCAACTCTCCATATTATCCCAACAAATCAAGCCAAACCAATCCTATCCATCCCATCCGAACCTGAGGTTAACCTGGTGGCTTTAGGTGGTGCAATTGAGGCTTTCTCTCCCGACACCTGGACTGACAGTGATGAAGAGACCTCAAAGGAGAAATTCAAGAGGAAACTTATTCAATCAAGGGAAAAGACTGACTGGCAGAGGTCTTTCACTCAAGGGAGTTTGGAGTTGCTGTTCTCCTAAGTAGGTTTGGTCGAAGATGCTGAAGAGGCTGAAGTGCTGATGCTTGGGCCCAACACTCTCAAGGATTCTACCCCTTTCATTACAGAAGCTAAGAGTAGTTTATAAATATTGCATTTTCAAACTGCGTCTAACTTGCATTGACGACGCGTCTGAGTCTGGCACAGAGTCGGTCGAGTCTAAGTCTAGCTCTGAGTCGGAGTTTGTGCCTCTTGGCCCTCCACACTGTAACTTCTATTTTAGTTTGTGTCTTCTTTTGAACTTGGTAAACCCTGGGGCTTTTGTGATATGCATTATCTTGCTTCTAAGTACTTCGTTGACTTTTGAATAAACTGTGTCGACCCTGACGACGAAGGGATAGATCTCGATGGGAATATTCCCAAGGAAATGTGTTCCCTCGCCGAAAGGGAAGACGAAAGGCATGCTCAGCCTATTTAAAGAAGAAGTAATTTCAATAAACTTGAAAGATGAGGTAGACCCCCGAATGGTTCAAATTGGCTCAACGCAGTCCCCAGAGGAGCATGGCACTCGGTCAAACATGCTCGGAAAATTCATCAACGTATTGGCATGGATTCATAAAGATGCACTTGGCGTTGACATGCTCGAAAAATTCATTAATGTTTTGGCATGGTTTTACAAAGACACACCTGGCGTCGATCCTGAAATAAAGAAGTGTCAAATCCCCTACTATCGAATGCCAAATCATAGTAAAGCAGAAGCTCTCAGGGCTCTGAGCCTCATACCATGTTCAAAGTAGCAGCAACGGCTTTCCATCGAGTACAAATCAGAAAGTGTACAAATGGCCTGGAGCAAGGCATGTCAACCAAAGCACTCTGAACCCTGTGTTATCAAAGCCGCTCTATTTGATGGTGTAACCAGAAATCATCGATCCCTACGGCAATAAAATTCGATACATTGGTCACCAAGGAAATTCGTGCTCGGTTGTTTGACCCACTCGAGAAGTTTCGGCCGAAGCACTCTGGGCCTTACATTATCAAGACCATCCTATCTGGGGATGCTGCTAAGCTCATCGATCTCGGCGGCAACAAATTCAACACTCTAGTCAACCTGGATCAATTCAAGCGTTACTATCCCTGAGAGATGCTCGTTGGACCGAAAACCACAAGGGTGGGCGGTTCCAAGCAAAAGTTAGAGCAGTCTGCTAGACTGAAAACCTAAGGAGGCGGTCTAGGCAAAAAATAAATAAGCAAAAGTCGAAAGCTCGCTAGACCGAAAACCTGAAAAGGTGGTTCTAGGCAAAAGTTAGAGCGTAAAAGGAGAGGTAAAACACACGAGTGAACCTTGGCCTGAACTACGTTTTGACCTGATTCCTTGAAAAGGGATACGTAGGCAGTCTCACCTTGAGACCCGGTCATATTCTATCAACTTGATTCATGGTTTGACATTTTGAGATCCACCTCAAAGGTCGAGCGGACTCGAGAACAAAGTCAAACCTTCATTGGAGAATCAGAAGGGGGAACCTTTCATCTTTCAATTTTAATGCAAACTACTACTTCAATTTCAAAGCTGAGCAAAAGCCTTAAAATAATTTGAAGCATGAAAAAACAGAACAAAATGCTTGAGAAGCCTAACGGCTCGCAGTTTATTTTAAGTTCAGCGAAGTCTAGTTTGAACAGTTGCAGCGGCTTTTCAGTTACGCGCGCTAGTTTGAGGCTCATGCACATTTGTTCGAAGTGATGCGCAGTGGTCTCAAACCTGCACGCGCTTCTTCAATTCCTGTAGCAAACAACAGTTGGCAGCCATCGCGCCTAACAAAGATTTCGGACCTCAAAGGGGGTATTTCAAGTTATAACCAAGGTTTCGGTGCCTCGAATTGGTTTTAAGGGCTCTTGCCGAGTTTTGTCATACCATACACGTCATACGGATCTAATGTGACTGTACGGGGGTGTCGGTTTCAGTCCGGGACTTATATGAGTCATCTTTGGAGTCTTTTGTCCATTTTTGGGACATTTTTCCAGTTTTTCAATCCATTGTCATTTCGGGATGTTTTTCTCGGTTTTATCATTTCGTGCAGGCCATTGTACATCTATTTGACCTTTTGCAAGTGTCAGTTTCACCTGTTTAGGGGATATTCGAGTTTGGGCTCATTAATGCCCAATATTTCATGTGTCAAAGAGCTTACGCATTATTTTGGGGCTCTTCGTTCCTTTTCGTTCGAGCTAGGCAAGTTTGTACATATACGCGCGTCTATTTGTCAACTCAGATCATTCGTCAATGCAAGTTGGGTGTTAGCAGTTGGTTTTACGCTTTCTGTTATTAATTCTCCCAAAGAGAACTAATAAAACCAGAAAATGCAACTTTTATCTGCTACTAACAATATCTATGAAACAACGGTGGAACATCACGCATGTCAAGGCTTAACGGCCCAAGCAAAAGCATATTTACGAGGCACATCCGCCCAGAAATCAAGGGGCGCACAGGCACATGCTTCTCCTGCTAATGTCAACTAGGGCACGGTGGCCCGCTGCTAAGTCTATCTACAAGGACACGCAGGCTCAAAACTCAAGAAGCAAAGGACAGTAAAGTAAAAAAAAAAAAACGCTCAGTGGTAGTCCTCAATGATAGAGCTCGGCCTCGTTCTCGTCGTTGTCGTCACCCCTGGACTCCTTGAAGTACCTGGGGGCTCCGCTCCCATCTTTTCCTTTTGAGGAGGCTTTCACCGATGAGGTTTCTCCCTCTCTTAGATTTCTCCTTTGAGTCTCTAAAGACTCTTCGGCGCAAGCCGCCCTTTTTCTATGTACTTCTCTTTCAACTGCACACCGCCAGCCGCTGGTTGTTTAATGCTCTCATACTTTTGAGCTGGGGCTAAAGTGGCAGTGTTGCTCTATGTAGCTCTTGTGGCTATGGTCATTTTAGGTCGTCATCCTCTAGAAGCCGCCCTAGTCTGCATCTGCATTTTCAGTTTGCGCATTCAATTCAATATACATGTCATTGCATATTGTATGTCAAATGTTGAAAGTAGGAAAAATCTATCAAATGCCAAAGCACTCTAACCCAGTATCGAAAGAAGCTGCTCAATCGCTCTGATGACGTTTCGTACGACGGTTTGTCCATCCAATTCAATCGTTAGCACATCTTCCAGCAGTCTTATTGCTCTGCCTCGGATGGTCCTTGATAAGGAGATTGGCTCTGATTCCCAACAGATGGAATTTAACCTCCCTGACGTGACCTACCCGTAATTGTTGAGTTTCTTTGTGCCGAAGAAGGTTTAATCCCCAGCAGCGACGGTCTATCTATCCACGGCTGTAATTATTTCCCTAGTAGCAGTCTCTCAAATCAATTCAATCACCGACGATCAGCCATGTCGTCCTTCTCAACGATGATTAGCCATGTCATCACCGACGATCAGCCATGTCGTCTTTCTCAACGATGATCAGTCATGTCATCAACGATGATCAGCCATGTCATCACCGACGATCAGCCATGTCGTCCTTCTCAACGATGATCAGCCATGTCATCACCGACGATCAGCCATGTCGTCTTTCTCAACGATGATCAGTCATGTCATCAACGACGATCAGCCATGTCGTCCTTCTCAACGATGATCAGCCATGTCATCACCGACGATCAGCCATGTCGTCCTCTCAACGATGATCAGCCATGTCATCACCGACGATCAGCCATGTCGTCCCTTATCAACGATGATCAGCCATGTCATCACCGACGATCAGCCATGTCGTCCTTCTCAACGATGATCAGCCATGTCATCACCGACGATCAGCCATGTCGTCTTTCTCAACGATGATCAGTCATGTCATCAACGATGATCAGCCATGTCATCACCGACGATCAGCCATGTCGTCCTTCTCAACGATGATCAGCCATGTCATCACCGACGATTAGTGATGAATCAGTTTTGTATCTGGCCCCGACCTGTTCCTACAAAGACAACGTGAGAAATAAAGTCACCGGTGTGGTGGCGTGCCGACCACCCTCCGATGCCTAAGTCAATAGAGAATATGATCTTATTGGGAGAATAGAGGTTCACAGGTGTTAATTGGTCGTACCTTAGCTGAGACTCTACCGTCACTTTTGTAGGCATTTTGTGGGAGGTTGAGTCCTAGTTGGACTGTGTTCCGGAAATCCTTTGGTTATCCGAATGGTGATCGTGGAGCCCTGCCTTAGCTAGGACTCCATACTCACCTAATGTGGCCGGGGATCACTATCCATTGTTGGCCGTGGTTATCTTTGGGATCATCATATGTATCTTATCCATATCTTCTCCTTTATCCTATGAGGGATAAACCCAACGGGAATAAGCTTTATGCATGAGCATTGCTTGTCCAGCCCTGGCTGGACTTCTAGGCTGATCCTTGGATCGTGGCCCAGCTCGTCTGGCGGAGCTGGACCTTGGGCTTTAGCTCAGCTCCGTCCAGAGGACCAAGCTGGCTTACTTGTTGCCCTTCCTGAAGGTGGGGGGCGAAGCTGATGGCTTTACTCCCCAGCTTCGCTTCTTTCTCCTGGCTGGGCTCTTTAGGTTTTCTCTACTTATCAGGTACTCCCCTGTTCCCAAGCTGCAGCTTTGTTTTGGAGGTTGGGAACACTTACCACTATTGCATGGCGGTTACCGCCTTTTACTTTCGTGGGCAGTTTTAAATGCATGGGTCACGTCGTGGGCCAGGTGTCTTAATCCCGACTTTCCTGATCCTTGGAGGTGGACGACGGCGATCAAGGAGCTATTCTAGGGATTGAGGCTCATCGCTTGGACTCCCCTATCTGCTTAAATCATCTTCTTCATTAGGGGAGTTCCAGAGTTCGTGAAGGTGACTTTTGCTGGGAAATTTTTCCGTGATTTCTCCATCACCGTTGCGCTTAGAGCCCACCTCCCCTAGGTACGCTCCTGTTCTTCTTGCTGTTCTTCTTCTTTCATGTTAGATTTTTCTTTTCCTGGTATAGGGATTCCCAACCCCATATGGGCTACTCCTGGGGAGTTTATTTATGCTAGGGTAGCCAGTTTCGTCTCTGTCAACCCGGCCCCTCCCGTTATAGAAAGTTTCGCACCTTACTCCATTGTGCTTCAGGATAGGGTTTTTCGAGATCTTTTTGGGTTATTAGCCTCCTCACACCTACAATCACCTCCCGGAACCCTAATGTCGGAAGATCCTCTCGATTTTTCCTTGATCCTCCGAGAAGAGCCGGGGGTGGATGAGGAGATTCCGTTACGCCGTGGTAACGTGAGTAGGGCTCCGTCCTCTATGGGCCAATTTGTTGGTGCTAGGTCTACGTCTCCTTCTCCTTCGAAGTGGCCTCGTAGGGTTCTCCCTTTTTCTGCTTCTGCCATTCCTTCTACAATTACAGACGAGGAGTTGGCCGTTCTCAGGATTAGGTTTTCGATTCCCCCCTCCGTAACCCTTAGGAAACCTTCTGAGCTTGAACGAGCCTGCTCCTATGTCGAGAACGAAACATGCATTTATGTTGGGGCCTTAGAAGGAGGTCTTCGATTACCCTTTCCCGCCGTGGCTAGGGAGGTGCTGAGTTTCTTGGGTTTAGCGCCGGGCCAAATCGTTCCCAACTCATGGCGTTTGCTGATTGGTTGTGCTGCTCTTTGGGGAGCCATGTCTGATGGTATTACTCCTTTAACGAAAGGTCCTTTCCTCAACCAATTCTTGATAAAAGAAGCTCCTGGGGTACAGGTTGGTATTATTTCACTAAGAGACCTGAAGGAGGAGAGTTGATTACTGATCTACCGAGCGTTCACAAAAACTGGAAAGATAAGTTTTTCTTTGTTGGAGGAGATGGTTGGGAACTCCCAGGTTGGGAAATTGGGTCCTACATCCAGCGTGTCCCCAATAGATGGGGGGAGCCCGTTGCAAGTTGTAAGCTATAGCTTTCTTTTCCTTTTTGAATATTATTACTGGTTCTCTATTCTTGAGGGTCTTTGCTTTCTTGTCATGCAGCTCGTGCCTTGTTTCCGTTGACCCCTACCACCGAAGCGGAACTGAAATTGGCGTGGAGCTACGAAATCCATAGCTGGGATTTGCTTGTGTCCCCAGAATCCTTGGCCACCTATCTGCTGGGTCCGGAAACATCTCGTGAGGCCTTAGCTCTTTTAAGAGGTATTTCCTGTTTTTACGTGATTGTTGGTCTTTCCGCTGACTTTCTCATTGTTGTCGCATTTTTCTTTTCAGAGGAAGAGGGTGAAAACAAAGGTATGGCACCAAAAATGGACAAGAATCTATTGGCTCAACTAAAAGCCGAGCGGGCAAAACAGTCACCTGGGGGTGTGGCTCCAAAAAGGAAGAGCTCTCGTCTCCAGAAGGAGCTAAATGTTGATAGCTTCCTGGCTGCTGATCTTTCAAAGGACCCTGCTCTTGACTTAGTGGTTGAGCCGTCTGAGGAGGGAGGCGCAGAAAAGCTAAAAAGGAAAGGGAGGGGCCCAGCTGTGGATAGTGTCCCTTCCAACAAGAAGATGAAGGTTTCTGTCGGCCCTTCTACGCTTGGCAATTTTGAGGAGGCTTTGGAGCGTGCTTCTGGGCTGCTGCTAGCAGCTGATGAGGAGTCAATGGCAGAGATGTCTCTTCAGGCTGTGGGGGAGCATATGCTGGTTGAGCATGCCATGGTAAATTATCATTCCACACCTTTCCATAATCGGATCTTTGTAATCATTTTACTGTTAACCCCTTCCTCCGTTGTTCAGGCCATGGCCCGTGGTCGGTTCCTTGTTTCCCAAAGCCAAAGCTTAGGGAAACAGGTGGCCGCTCTTACTGAGACCAACGTGAAGCTCTCCAGGCATGGTGCCTCCATGGCCGCCCAGCTTCAGAAAATGACAGATGAGAGAGATGCTGCCGTAAAGTCAAAAAGGGGACTGGAGGAAGAGAGGGATACTGCCATGGCGACTACCCGAAGTCTGGAGCAGAGGATCCTTGATTGGGGCAAAGAGGTGGAGAATTACAAGGCCGCGAACTTGGGGATGCTGGAGAAGATCAAGAATGCTCGTAAGGATGCCATCGCTCTCTTTCTGCAATCCCCTGAATACCGACAGGACATTACCCAGCAATATTTTGATGGCTTTAAGGCCATGAGGAGCCGAGCAGCTGCTGCTTTCCCAAATTTGGACTTTTCCAAATTTGAGGTTGATGATGAAGAGGGGCCCTCGTGCATTGATGGAGGGCAGAAAGACGAGGACGAAGGTGATGACGCGGTGTCCAAAGATGCTTCTATTCCCAGCTCTTCCATTGCATCCCTCCTTCAGACCCCAGAGAAAGTCTCCCTGTTACTGAATTCTCCGGATCCTATTGTAGCATCTCCTGGGCCATCATTTGGTGATGGCCAGGCTGTTGATGGCTCCTCTCTAGGCCTCTGATTGGCCTTTTAAAACATTGGTTTTGTTGGGTCTGTAACTAATACTCTCTGAATATTTTTCGTACTCTCGTACTAGCTTAGGAGTGGCCTTAGTTTTGGCCTTTGTTGGTTTGAAAACAATATTTTCTTGACAGGTGGATGATCTTTTAGGATCATGTTTTGGGAGCCTCATAGGGGCTATTGATTTCAATACTATGGCAGGTACTGGATTTTAGCCAAAAGCGTGCTTTAGGCCAAATTTTATTGCATACTCTAACTGCATGCTAATCTCTGCCTTAACTACAGTTTAGCCAAATACTTGTATTCGGTCTATTCTGAATTTTTCGTTGCATAGCTGTGCTATGTTTGCTTGAAAAGCTGTTTGCTTGAATAGTTTAACCGTGAGGTTGGAAATTTTCCTTAGCCTCTTGGTTTGCGTAGTTATACTACACCTTTCTAACACCTTTCTCACACTTATTATACTATGCCTGTGACTCCCCTAAGTGTGTTAATTGCTTGCGTCCAAACAACTGAGACACTTATTGATACATCCCGTGGGGCTTTAAATGGGTGAGTCGTGAGACCGTGAATGAAGTAAGCGTGTTACATGATTTTGAGCTTGGAACTTTTCCTGAGCTGTTTAATTTGCATAGCTGTGCTACGTCTTTTAGCTCGGGAATTTTTCCAAAGCTGTTTAATTAGCATAGCTGTGCTACGTCTTTTAGCTCGGGAATTTTTCCAAAGCTGTTTAATTTGCATAGCTGTGCTACGTCTTTGAGGAGGCGACATTCCCACTCCCCTAAGTATATAATTGATTTGATTTCAAAAAATTAATACACTTACTTGGATTTCTGTAGGGTATTTTTTAGGTCTACCAAATAGCACTGTAAAGTAATATAGCTTAGCAAGACGTGTGAGGTTTGCTTTGGGATGAGGACCGTGCATTTCAAAAGGGTGTTCATTTCAACTGCTCGAGGTGACTGGGATTGTAACTACCCATTACTCTAAGCGGTTGAGATGGCCATTTTAAGTGCAGTTTTTAATGGTGATAATGCTGATTGGCCTAGCAAGCGGTTAATGAACCGTCCCATTATGCTATAAATACCAACAGTTCGTGTTTAACCACTCCCCATTCCACACTTTTTCTTCACAATGGCAAACAGCGAAGAAATCTACAAGTTATGTCAAGAATTGCAGAGTTTAAAGGTCGCCGTGGCTGGCCTTACGGCCAAAATGGAGGCCATGACGGAGTCAGTCTCCGTCATGGAGAAGACGGTCCGCATGGTGCTGATAGCCAACTGGGAACAGTTGGCAGCTTTTCAAGGGCAGCCACCGCCGCCAGTTCCTTCCCCTCCAAGGGAGGGTAGTAGTGATTAGGTTGCAACTTCGTGGGTTTTGTCCACGAAGTCTTTTATGTAATGGGTATCCACATCTCTTTAGAGGTGTGGATTTAATAAATAAAATTTAAGAATTTTATTTTTGTCGTTGTAACTTTTCCTTATCATGCATACAGGAAACATAAACTATATCATGCTTCAACAGGAAATAAACTCAAACAGCTGTCCCTCGTAGGGAGTTTATTGGCCTCTAGGGCTAGATAAAAGAACACATAGTCCTAAAACAACTCAAGTACTAGAGCTTTATTTAAACGAAGAGTTCTCTAAAAACAGCTTCGATTTCCTAAAAACAGAAATAAACGAACATTGATAAGCACCTACTTGTAATATTTCTTGAGGTGCTCTGCATTCCAAGAATTTGGTAACTCCTTTCCCCTTAGGGTCGCAAGTCTGTATGCTCCGGCTTTGATATGATGCAGGACCTGGTAAGGCCCTTCCCAATTCGGGCCAAGTTTGCCCACCTTTTTCCCCGTGGGGTCAACTTTCCTTAGGACTAAGTCACCTGCCTGAAAATCTCTGGGCCTAACTTGCGCCTCATGATACTTGATCATTCTTTGTTGGTAGACTGCTACTTTGGCCATTGCTGTATCCCTTCTTTCTTCTAAGAGATCCAGCTCAGCCCGGAGATCTTCCAGGTTTTCCTGTTGGTCCATGCTGGCCGTTCTGTAGTTGAGGAGTTCAACCTCAATTGGAACTACAGCCTCAACCCCAAATGCAAGAGAATATGGAGTTTCTCCTATTGCAGTTCGGAGTGTTGTACGGTATGCCCATAGCACATTGTAGAGCTCGTCTGACCATGCACCTTTGGCTTCTCGCAGCCTCTTCTTAATTCCCTTCTTTATTGTTCGGTTTGTTACTTCCACTTGGCCATTGGCTTTCGGATGAGCTTTGGATGCAAAGTGCACATGTATTCCCTTGGAAACACAGTAGTCTTTGAACTGGGCGTTGTCAAATTGCTTTCCCCTGTCTGTGACTATTACTCGTGGCAAACCAAATCGATTAATAATGAATTTCCACAAGAAATCAATTGTTACCTCTGCTGTGATTGTGGCCAATGCCTTGACTTCGACCCATTTTGTAAAGTAGTCCACAGCTATGATGGCGTGCTGGACCTGTCCTGCTGCCATAGGCAGTGGGCCAATTAGATCCACTCCCCATTGGGCAAATGGCCACGGCCCTTTCATTGGGGTTAAGACTGTAGGTGGCCCATGAATGATATTTGCAAAGAGCTGGCACTTCTCACATTTCTGAACCATTAAGTTGCAATCCTTCTGCATGCTTGGCCAATAATACCCTAACCTGAGAAGCTTGTAGGCCAACATACGGCCTCCTTGGTGGTCCCCACATACTCCCTGGTGGACTTCCTCCATGGCTCTCGTAGATTCCGCCATAGTCAGGCATCGTAGGTATGGCAACGAAAAGCTTCTCCTGTATAGCACATCTCCCATCATCAAGTATTTTGCAGCCCTGATCCTGAGCTGCCTAGCTTTGACTTTGTCAACTGGTAGCGTTCCATTCGTTATGTAATCAACTATGGGGGCGGCCCACGAACTGCTGTAGTCGATGGTTTGCACCTGTGGACTTGGGGCGAAGATACTAGGGAGCTCCAAGTAATGGATTGGGGCATTTCGTGGAATGGTCTCTTCCCTGGCCGTGGCCAGCTTTGACAGGTAGTTTGCTTCAACATTATCTTCCCTTGGAATTCTAATGATGTTAAAGCCTTGAAACGTCGCAACTAGGGACTTTACTCTACCTAAGTACCTTTGCATTACTTCTTCTTTCACTGTGTATTCTCCCAGGACTTGTCCCACGACCAGCTGTGAATCACTTTTGGCTAGCACGTGGCTAGCTCCCACGGCTCTGGCTAACTCTAGTCCCACGACGAGAGCTTCGTATTCCGCCTCGTTGTTGGTTGCTTTAAACTCAAACCTAAGGGCGTAGCTCAGGCGTTGCCCTTTCGGGGACGTTAAAATTAGGCCAGCTCCGCTTGCTTCCCTGGTCGTCGATCCGTCAACCTGAAGAATCCAAGGCTTGGGATCTTCTTTGGGGAGCTCTTCTGGTTCCGGATACGTGTACTCTGCTAAGAAGTCTGCAAGCACCTGTGCTTTAATGGCAGTCCGAGGCTTATATTCTGTCAAATTCTCCAAGCTCTATTGACCATTGGATTAACCGGCCTGACGTCTCTGGGCAGTGGAGAATCCTTCGAAGTGGCTGATCTGTAAGCACCTTGATGGGGTGAGCTTGGAAATAGGGTCGTAGCCTTCTAGCTGCTATTACCATTGCGAAAGCTATCTTCTCAGGCCTGGGATACCTCATCTCGACTCCTCGTAACGCCCTGCTGGTGTAATACACTGGGAGCTGCGTCCCCTGTTCCTCTCGTATTAGGACCGCGCTGACGGCGTGAGGAGAAACAGCAAGGTACAAAAAGAGATCCTCTCCCTCTTGCGTCCTGCTTAAAAGTGGAGACGAGGCGAGGTACTCCTTTAATTGGTTAAATGCTGCTTTTTCTGTGGCAGTCCATTCAAAGGCTTTTTTCAAAACCTTGAAAAACGTTTGGCACTTATCTGTAGCTCGTGAGATAAACCTACTCAGGGCTGCAACTCGTCCTGTTAGCTTCTGGACCTCTTTAATACTTTGGGGTGAGCGCATGGTGAGGATGGCTTGGATCTTTTCAGGATTGGCCTCAATGCCTCTTTGTGACACCATAAAACCCAAAAATTTCCCTGAAGATACTCCGAACGCACATTTTGTTGAATTGAGCTTCATTTCGTACTTCCTAAAGACTTGAAAAGTTTCCTCTAGGTCTGTTACATGGCTTAGTGCCTTGGCACTTTTGACCAGCATGTCATCCACATAGACCTCTACATTGCGCCCAATTTGTTGCTTGAACATCTTATTGACCAGCCTTTGATATGTTGCGCCCGCGTTCTTAAGTCCGAAGGGCATCACCTTGTAACAGTAGAGCCCTCTGTCGGTGATGAACGACGTCTTCTCTTGGTCTGGCTTGAGCATTTGGATCTGGTTGTAGCCGGAAAATGCGTCCATGAAGCTTAGGAGTTCATACCCTGCTGTAGCATCAACCAAAGAGTCGATTCTTGGTAGTGGAAAGCTATCCTTTGGACATGCTTTGTTGAGGTCAGTAAAGTCGACGCACATTCTCCATTTTCCATTGGCTTTCTTTACCATGACCACGTTCGCCAGCCAGTCGGGGTAGAGAACCTCTCGAACGGACCCTGCTTGGATGAGCTTGTCTACCTCCTTGGTCGCAGCTTCATTTCATTCCGGAGCAAAGACTCTTTTCTTTTGCTTGACTGGACGGACCGTGGGATCCACGTTTAATTTATGGGTTATGAACCTTGGGTCAATTCCCGGGATGTCCTCGTGGGACCATGCAAACACATCCTTGTTTTTCCTTAGAAATTGCAACAGCTCCGTCCTTGCTAACGAGCTCAGCCCTGCTCCGATTCTTACTGTTTTGCCAGGGTGGCTTGGTTCTAGGAGCTCTTCTATGAGTTCTTCTACAGGTTCTCCTTGTTGAAGCTTTTCTTCATCTCGAGTGTCGAGGCTTTCTATCGTCATGGGAACATTAGCACCTCTGAGCGAGGTGACATAACACTCTCGTGCTGCCTTCTGATCTCCTCTTACACATGCTATCCCTGCTGCTGTTGGGAACTTTATCATCAAGTGATACGTGGAGATTATTGCCCCGATTTTATTCAGGGTTGTTCTCCCCAGAATCGCATTGTAAGCAGAAGGGCAACTCACCACTATGAAGTCTATCATTCGGGTAATCTGACTCCCTTCCTCTCCCATGGTGACCGGTAGGGCTATTTGGCCAACAGGATAAACAGGCGTGCCCGCAAATCCAACCAGGGGAGAGGTCATAGGCCTTAGCCTTTCTCTTCCAACTTTCAGTTGGTCATAAGCGTGGAGGTACAAGATGTCGGCAGAGCTTCCGCTGTCTATTAATACCCTTCGAGTGAGGTAGTTGGCTATGACGACGGTGATAACCAGTGGGTCGTCGTGAGGGACTTGAACTCCCTTTACATCCTCTTCTGAGAAAATTATGGGAATTTCCTCCTTTTTTTGGATTTTACTCGGACGGCCAACCGTGTTAATCTCCATGTATTCCTCCGTCCTTAATTTCCTCAAGTGAGCCTTTCTTGCATTACTGGATTCTCCGCCTCCAGCAAATCCCCCATGAATGACCTTAATCTCTCCAATAGGTCCTAATCGAGGTGCAATGTCATTTCTTCCATCCTTGTTTGTATCATCCCGCCTGGGCTGTTTCTGATACTTCTTTGACACAAAACGCTGGAGTCTCCCTCTTTGGATCAGCTCCTCGATTTGCTGCTTTAAATCTATGCAATCATCTGTGTTGTGACCGTGGTCTCTGTGAAATCTGCAATACTTATCTCTAGCTCTCTTGCTTGGATCGGACCTCAACTTTCCAGGCCATTTGAGGTCTGGATCGTCTTGGAGGTTGCTGAGGATTTGCTCTGCCGTAGCTATGAGCGGAGTGAACTGCTTGTACCGGCCTTGAGGTGGTCCTCCTCCCCTTTTAGGAGAAGTTCGTGAATCTACCTTATTGTTTTTTGGTTCCCCTCCCGTTTTTCGGGTGGAGTCTCTTCTCTTCCTGTCAGGTGGCGGGAATCCTGCTACCTGTGATGGCCCCGCTTGGGGATCGAAGCCATCACGGGTTCGCCTTGCATAAACAGCTTCCTTGGCGTTCATGTGTTTCTGTGCTCTGAGCATGAGCTCCGCCAGGGTCTTGGGTGGTTCTTGGGATAAGAGGTAGAGGAACTGTCCTGGGTACAGTCCGCAGTTATACTTACGCTGTCATCAGCTTCATCTATCTGAACCACCTCTTTGTTAAACCTAGTGGTGAAGTCTCTCAACGATTTCCATCGCCCCTGTTTCACTGTTAGGAGATGCGTGGCCGGTTTGCCGTAGCGCTGGCCAGCAATGAAGTAGCTTACAAAGCTCGTGCTAAGCTGCTTGAAACTTCGTATACTCCCAGGGGGAGTTTATTGAACCATGCTCGGGCACTTCCTTTAAGGGTGACAGGAAAAGCCCGACACATGACTTCATCTGGAACGGCTTGCAGGTGCATCAGGGATTTGTATGTTTCCAAGTGATCCAACGGATCCGTGGAACCATTGAATGTTTCCAACTGGGGCATCTTGAACTTCCTTGGAAGGGGGCGCCCCATTACTTCGGAGGTGAAGGGAGAGTCCGTATTTTGTACCAATTCTTCCACCGTGGCAGGAGTCTGTGCCTTGACTTGCTTCATTAGCCCTTCAATTTGATTCTGCATTTCGAGAATCATCCCTAGTTCATGGGACGACTTCTCCAGGGGGGGCTTGCTATTCCTCCTTCGGTTTTGGCTTTCCTCCTCGCTGGACTCGTTCCCTTCCCTGTGATCCTCTTGTTCATGTTGACTGCGTTGTAGATTCGGGATGCTTGGCTCTGAGATCTGTATACGCAGGGCCGCGTTTTCCTGCATAGCATTCTGTAACCCTTGGGTTAAGGTTTTGATTTGCTCCTGCATCTGAGCAAATACTTCTGGAGTCATCTGATCGCCTCCCGTCCTACTTGCCCCAGCGGCGTTAGCTGCTTCCGCGGCCTTGGCTGCTTCCGCGGCCTTGGCCGCTTCCGCTGCCTTGGCAGCCTTTTCAGCGAGGGCAGCGGCCTTGGCGGCTCTGGCAGCCTTGGCTGTCTCGGCGGCTTTGGCGGCTTTAACCGCGGCGGCAGTCTTGGCGGCGTCGTCGACGCCCGTTTGCGGGGGATCTGAGGCCATCATTGTTCTGCTAGATCGGGTATCCACTATGCAAAACTATTCACCGTGAAGGAGAAAGTCGTTTTCCACAGACAGCGCCAGCTGATGAATCAGTTTTGTATCTGGCCCCGACCTGTTCCTACAAAGACAACGTGAGAAATAAAGTCACCGGTGTGGTGGCGTGCCGACCACCCTCCGATGCCTAAGTCAGTAGAGAATATGATCTTATTGGGAGAATAGAGGTTCACAGGTGTTAATTGGTCGTACCTTAGCTGAGACTCTACCGTCACTTTTGTAGACATTTTGTGGGAGGTTGAGTCCTAGTTGGACTGTGTTCCGGAAATCCTTTGGTTATCCGAATGGTGATCGTGGAGCCCTGCCTTAGCTAGGACTCCATACTCACCTAATGTGGCCGGGGATCACTATCCATTGTTGGCCGTGGTTATCTTTGGGATCATCATATGTACCTTATCCATATCTTCTCCTTTATCCCATGAGGGATAAACCCAACGGGAATAAGCTTTATGCATGAGCATTGCTTGTCCAGCCCTGGCTGGACTTCTAGGCTGATCCTTGGATCGTGGCCCAGCTCGTCTGGCGGAGCTGGACCTTGGGCTTCAGCTCAGCTCCGTCCAGAGGACCAAGCTGGCTTACTTGCTGTCCTTCCTGAAGGTGGGGGGCGAAGCTGATGGTTTTACTCCCCAGCTTCGCTTCTTTCTCCTGGCTGGGCTCTTTAGGTTTTCCCTACTTATCAATCAGCCATGTCGTTTTTCTCAACGATGATCAGTCATGTCATCACCCTGATCAACGGTAATCAGAATATCGTCCGCATTCACACCCTCAATGACGATCAGAATATCGTCCGACCGATCCATAACAACGGTCTGCCCGTCCAATCAGTCTACAATACCGTCCGCTTATCTTGGTCCACATTGGTCTAAAAGTAGCGCATCGTTCAACGATCTTATTGCTCTGCCTCGGATGGTTCTTGATAAGGAGATTGGCTCTGATTCCCCACAGATGGAATTTAACCTCCCTGACGCGACCTACCCGTGATTGTTGGAGTTCTTTGTGCTAAAAAAAAGGTTTGATCCCATGCGGCAATGATTTGTTCGCAGCTGATTATTCCCCAGGAGAGTCCGCCGCGACATTCAATGATGGTACACCCATCCTTATTTCCCAACAGCGTGTAACGATCTTGAAATGGTCCGCCTGTCTTTCCTATCAATTCAACCAGCGACAGTCCGCTCGTTCAACAATTTACCCAGAAGAGTCTGCCTTGGCCCGCCCCCAACGGCTACCTCTACTTCAGTCTAGCCTCAAGCGCATTTTCCAACAGTCTTATTGCTCTGCCTCGGATGGTCTTTGATAAGGAGATTGGCTCTGATTCCCAACAGATGGAATTAAACCCGCCTGACACGACCTACCCGTGATTGTTGGATCTCTTTGGGCCAAAGATAGTTTGATCCCAACAACAATGACCTGTATCATTCAAATCAACGACAGTTCGCCCGTCCACTCTCAAATCAACGATGGTTCGCCCGTCCACTCTCAAATCAACGATGGTTCGCCCGTCCACTCTCAAATCAACGACAGTTCGCCCGTCCAATTTCAAATCAACGGCGGTTCGCCCGTCCAAGTTCAAATCAGCGACGATCTGTCGGTCCAAATTCGAGTCAACGACGATCTAGCTGTCTAATCTCAAGTCAACGACTCCGAGAGAAGATTATCCCCAGGAGAGTCCGCCTTCCGTAACAGCCAGCTTTGTCCATGTCTTTAATCAAGTGGCGATCAATGTCATCCATATTGTCCCCAACAAGCAGCCGCTCTGTCCGTTCAACTTCAATCATCCAATCAATTCAATCAAGCAGGTTCTTTAAAGTTCTATACTTTCATTGACTCGTATGTTCTGTTCTGGATAGCCTGGAAGGGTGTCTAGAAAACCTTTGACATTACTTGTACCACGTCAATGGTGCCCCAAGTGGTGTTACACTTTGGTGTTCATGTAGACATCCTATTTTGTACTGTCCAGACTAGTCTATATACGGCCTTTGCTTCCCCAATGATGATTAATGGTCGAGAACATCCTAAGTTGATGGTGTGTTTGAGCTCTGAGCATTCCGAACCTCGTTCAAACCGTTTCAAAGCCCTTTTCAAACCCTTGGAGCCAGAACCAAATGGCCTTAGCAAAACTCTGTTTCAGCACGCTGGTGATCAACCGACGCACGCAGGTGCAGTGCCACGTGTCAGTCATCAAGCATGGAACCGATTTCCATTGGCGACGCATGATCAGCGATGGCGCCACTTGTTCCCGATCAAATCACATTTTCGGGACCACTTGCCCGAGACTTTCTTGGCAGCCCTGACGTGTACAGTTCCCCTGATGATTATATTGTCCAGAACTGTCTCCTTCTCTCCTACACCCTCCATCAACTAGTCCCATGCATTTAATGCATGAAACTCTCTCCCTCCAAATCCAACCAGCCCCAACCAAGCTGGTTACCAGCCCACCTCTCCTCTATATATACCCCCTCTCTCACTCTTGTAAGGGGTTCACCAAGTTGCAAGGGGTTACATTCATAAAGAAGCTCTCAAGCTCCCTCTCACTTTCTCTCTTGTTTTCCTTGTTTTTCTTGCATCCATTGAAAGACAAAAGCAAGGGAGATCAGTCATACCACCCACTTTGCCATCTTCACCCTCTATCCATCCATCCATCCATCTCAAGGCTCAAACCATCCATCAACCTCAAACCAAAGGTATACCACCTTTTGTTCTGGAATTTATACCGACCCCTGAGGGGAGTTAGCAGAGCCCAGGCTGGTAATCAATACCATGTCTGATCTCAAAGCTAGCAAATAAGCAGCGTCGTGATAGGATCAGTGGCGCACGCCAGTCCCCTATAGCCGTGCGCTAGTCATGGCTGCATGGCAGGACTGGCGTGGGGATCACCGATCTTTCATATTTTGCTTTCTTTACATTCTGATCACCTTTCAGCATGCTAAGAACCAGTTTACAACTTTCCATATTTTAGAACTGTATAGTTAATCATCTGTTATAACTGCGTATTAAGGCCTCTGGGATCCTTCTGGTTCTGTTCCAGAGCCCAGATGAAGTAAAGCCAAGCACTGAACCAAAGAGTCAACTGGCGCATGGTAGCCATTGACCAGCGTGCGCCAGTTGTCCTGTGTTCCAGTGGCTGGCCCTTGCTTCTTAGCTTAGTCCTGGCTTCTGTTTGATCCCCACACTGTTTATGGGGTTTTCAGTCTAGTTGTTTCTGTTTGATTTGTTGCTGTACTCTGTAACTGTATATAGTCTGTGATATTCAACTGCGTGGTTTGTCCTGGGTGTGCACTGGTCCGTTCCAGAGCCCAGAGGGTTGAGTTCAGAAGTTGTGAGTTTGAGCCTACCGGCGCACGCCAATGCTAGGGTGGCGCACGCAGGTGATCTTTGTATGTGGTGGCATGGCCAGTGCATACAAGTTTACTCCTGCGTGCATCGTTCAGGGGCAGCATGTTCTAGTTTGTTCAAAATGCTCACAGAAGTGCTTGTTCTCAATCTATTATCATTATTCATATGCTTATCATTATTCATATGCTATTCATCACGTCTTGCCATGTAAATACAACTTGCCATTTGTGAATCCCCATTAACTGCTCCCCCGCCCTAACTGGCTAATAAATGATCAAAGAGAGAAAAATGCAAATGTTTTACAAAATGCTTGAGTAGAGACCGATCTTCGGATTGGGCGAGAGGGGTGCCATAAAACCCTTCCCCTCTCGTAACCTGGCTCCCGAACCTCAGATATCGAAGGTGACGATGGTCCAGTCTACAAGCCTTTTCAAATCAAACAAACGTGAACGAAAACGTTTTCAAATCGGTTTCTTGGGTGTTTTCCGCAAAACCCGGGTGGCGACTCTCTCAAAACAGCATTTCGTCATGCTTTCAAACAAAAGGGTGCAAACCGAACTTCTCGCAAACCGAAAATGCGGGATTTTCAGGGGCGTGTGCCTACAAAATCTGGGCAGAAAATTTAGGCCGAGTGGTACTTGTCAGTAGACATCTCCAATGGCGTGAAATTTGGGGTTGCCCATAGGCCATACTCATGTTACCATTCAGTATATAAATCCAAGCTAAGAGGAGGAAGAGAACCAAAACCAATTGGATGACATAATTGATCAAGTCTTCCTATAGGATTAGTCGATAAGAAATTGAATGGTCTGAAATTTGGGGTCACCCATAAGCCATAGTCATGTTGCCATCAGTATATAAATCCAAGGAGGAGGAAGAGAGTCAATACCAATTGGATGACATAATTCAAGTCTTCCTATAGGACAAATAGGTTATATTGATGGCAAAGCATTAGTCGATATAGCAATCGAATGGTCTGAAATTTGGAATCGCCCATAATCATGTTGCCATCACTATATAAATCCAAGGAGGAGGAAGAAAACCAATACCAATTGGATGACATAATTGATCAAGTCTACCTATAGGACAAACAGGTAATATTAGCATACGGAGGACTCGAAACACTTGACCGAGGACTCGAAGGGAAGGGAAGACAACGACGGACCATCGTAGACGGTAAATACTTGCATACGGAATATCTTAAGGCCTCGCTTTTACCATCTCTAACTCTCCACCTGTATCTAGTAATAGTTGCATTTTTTTGGATAATTATTACTAATATTTTGTAATGGTTTTTTTTATGAGACTGGTTGTAAATCAACTTTTGTATGAAAAATATAGGGAGGTCTTATTTAAGAGGTTCGCTTCCGGTTTTCAAAATTTATGAACCGACCTTGAAAATATCACATAACAATGTCACACTGTACCCCGGGGATATCCAATAATTGGCCCCCCTTGATATTCCAATGTCCCTACAATACAGTAATAAAGGGTGTAATGTGATTTGGCCAATTCTTGCTTTAGGAGCAGCAATCTTCCCCATGTTTAGTCAAACTTTTGCACTAATAAATGACTTTAGTTTTGCCTCTTAACTAAACACGTGTTTGTGACATCCGCGGCTCCGGGCATTTTCCCTTTAGTGAATGATTGACCTTTTGGTGCCGCCCTTGAAGATATGTATTCCCTTCTCAATGAAGACCAAGTAAACAGTACTCAACAATTCCATGCATTAATCACGTGTACATCTTGTTATGGAAATGGTAGGGCTGCAAATAAACCGAGCAGCTCGTGAGTTCGAGTTTTCGGCTTGTTTAATAAACGAGTAAAGTGAAGCTCAGCTTGTACTAAAAAACTTAGCTCGTTAAGGGAGGTTTGACTAGATTAAAAAGGCTCGTTTAGTAAATACTCCATCCGTTCCAAAAATAATGACAATTTTTGAAATCCGTGTCATTTTTTATCTCTTATATCTTTTAATCTATAATGTTTTTCATGAGTTTGAAAACTTTGTATAATAGATATAATTGAGAACTATCACACAAGATCTATATTGCATATTTTTTGAGATCCATATTGAAAGATATAAGAAGTTGAAATTGGCATGGATATCAAAATTGACGTCCAATTTGGGACGAAGGGAGTAACTAAGCTCGGCTCGTTAAGGGCACAACTCGTAAAGGCTCGAGCTCAATTTTTTGGCCCGTTTAGTAAATGAGCGCTGCTCAAGTTTGAGAAAGCTCAGCTTGGCTCGTTTGGAACCCTAAGAGCATCTCCAACCCATACTCTACATCTTCATTTTAAAGGAAAAACATTCTCCAACACATTCTCTAAAACTCTCCTCCATTTGGGATGATGAACTTTGATCCTCTAAATATAGAGGATGAAGGAAAAAATAGAGGATGTCCTTCAAATATGTGTTGGAGTTGAGAAATAGAGTGTTGGGTTGGAGTTGAGATAAATAGTACAATCCTTTAAATCTACTTTTCAAATAAAATAGATTAATTTGATCCTCTCAAATAGAGATTTGGAGGGTCTTGGATTGGAGATGCTCTAAGAAATGGTAGTCGTGATGTAAATATTGAATTTTTTTTTTGCTAGAGTATTTACAAGAGTCAACCTCTTGTCTATAGGGAGTACTCAAATTCGAGACCTCACATTCATTGGCGGATCGAGGAATTTTTTGCAGATGGATCACCCCGTCTTATATGTTTCAAAGTCGTTTCCCCTAAGATTCTTATTCTTATAAGTAATTTTTTCCCGCATTACGAGATATGTCATTCTCTCACGATACATCAGCTTTAATTCAAAAAAATAAGTAGTGGAACACACGCGTGTTTGAAAAAAATAACTTTGGTTGCCAGAGAAAGAGAAGGAAAAGTTTGAAAAACAAGTTCAATTTTCTCTCCCATTCTTCTTAACTTTCTCTCTCATTTTCACGTTATTATTTTCTCTTCTTTTCTCCTTTCCATCCCCATGTTCCAAACTGAGCTATAAATCCACCCTTCTTAGGAGGTGAGCCCATCCTTCTTATATATCCACTATCAAATTCACCCTCATTCTATATCCATCCAAAATCAAATCCTCCATCCAAACGGACCGTTAGGGTTTAAGGAGGAAGCAATGGAGTGGCATGGGTTTTGGGAAATTTGGTTTAGGGCTTTGTGAAACGTTTGGTTCAGAAAAATGTCTGTTGTTTTCTGTGTGGGGCTGGGCTTAATTTTTTTTATGTTGACTTCTGGGCCCTCTCTGTGTGGATACTTTTGATGAGCCCATCCTATGTGGATTTTATTCTATGGATTTGGGCCTAACAGTTCAAATCACTTTTATAAGGCAAAGATAATTATTGGGATTATTGCGGATCAAATTACGAACTCAATCTCACCAACATACATAATAACAAATCTTGGAACCCAATGAATCATTTAAGTATAGAACTAACATAAAAAAGAGAATCAAAAGTAAAGAAGAAAGCAAGACACAAGATATACGAGATTCGGAGACTGCCTACTCCTCGGGAGCCACACCAGTTCACAGTTCACTGTTAATTGATGGAAAAATACCCACAAGTCGCTCTCAAGAGTTACAACAGCTCTTCTCTCGTTTTTTTCTGAAGCTCTCAACCCTAAAAACGATTTAAAAACGTATTTATTGGCTTTGTCCGCGTTCTGTCTTTTTAATTTTTTCCGCAGACCGCCAACCCAGCCCTCTACGTACGCAAATAGACCGACACCAGGCCAAACGGCCTCTAGAGCCGGTCCGGTTCTTCGCCTCAATAACTTCACCCATGACAATAATTAACAAGTGTCCAGTTTGAGTGGGGTAATCATACATTTCACTGACAATCTCTCTCTCTCTCTCTCTCTCTCTCTCTCTCTCTCCTGTTGTTTTCCATAGTGAAATTATGAGGCAGCGCACTACTAGCCATCTTTGGAAGTTTCACACTTTCTTCTTTCTTTGGGTTCCATACGTACACATGGAGACGTGTGGAGAGTTACAACACTCACTACACTGAGTGCTAGGTTCTCTGATCTTTGAATATTTTGGGAACCAAATTAAGAAAATAAAGAAAAGATGAGATGAGCAAAATTTATCGTTTTGCCTTTTGCGTAGTGGGATTTGATGAATCACTCTGTTTTAATTTGCTTCGTTAAGGCTGTCGGTAGGTTAGCATATTTGGCTCTCGATGATTGATGAGAGATTAGCTTGCTAACCTTATGTTTGGTGGAATTTTGAAAGCACGTTCTCTCTGTTGATTATGACTAAATTAGCAAAACCTGAAAAACTAGCAACGATGAAAAAACGGCTGCTAAATGAATCAAGTTACTCGAGATATTTTGCAAATGTAGGACATAAAGTCACACTGCGTGTAAAGTTTAGGGTGCAAAAAGTTACATTTCCCAAGATATATTGCAAAGTCACACAGGAATGTTTGGGTTCCGGGATGGCATCTTCGGAGGGGCGGCCCAGTGGTGGCTTGAAGGGTTCGATGGTGACTGACTGGCGGTGATGGGTTTACTATCTCTTTTGGGAGGCAGCGGTGTTTCTTAGGGTTAGGCTTTGGAATTTCTTTGGGCTGGGCTTCATTGTTAGATTTTGACTTTTAGACTTTTTGAGTTGTTTTAGTTCTATCTGTTTTTATCTGGGCACTTTAACTCTTCAAGTGTGTATTGGGGTTTATCCCTCATGTTGTTTCTTCCTGACTTTTGCTTGGAATCTTTTCCCCTATCCCTAATAAATTGTTACTTTTGCCGATAAAAAGAAGATATATTGCAAATGTATGTGAAGTAGGAGAAAGGGAGCTCTCTTTTTTTCATTAATTAACTATTTTTCCACACAATAGAGAACCTATTTTTACTCTAACCCAACACAACCAACCACAATAGACATCAAACTCCTCTCTTTACAATTTGAACCGGCAACCTCACAACACCTGAATGCTGCTACACCACCGGGCCAACCGCTCTGGTTTTTCCATTAAGCATAATTAGATTGAGTCGTCATATTCTTTGTTCTCTTGTTAGCACCGGGGCGTTGGAGGGTACGAAAGGTATTGGCGCAGTTTCCCAAATATGCCAAATGCGGTAAAAGTGCTAAAAACACTTTTAGCACATCTGGGAAATTATCATCCGATCGGAGACAGCTATGAGGTTAAAATTTTCAATCTATGTCAATAAACTCATACTTGTCTATGTCAAGCATGTGCTTGGAAAAAAATGAAAAGTAAGGTCAGTTTCGAAGAATGAGGTTAAAGTTCCATCAACTCAATTTTCTTTTACAACCACTTTTGATCAAATTCTTCTTTTTGGTGGTCGAATTAATATAAAACCAGATTTAAAAATGAAGAAAACAATAATGGCACAAGAGAGGGAAAGAAAGGGGAGTCAAGTTAACGGAAAATGCTGAGATGACTATCTTCAATTAACCTCAAGTTATATCGTAGTTGCTCGCGTTTCCTTTTATAATACCGTAACGTTTCTTTTTTCTTCTCGACGTGGGACAGAAGTGGGATCTCACAGGACCCTAAACTATCGATGTGTATTGCTTAACCTCCTCATCCTTAAACCAAAGGACCAAATTGACCCCATAAACTATTGAATATCACGCTCTTGTCTTGTTTGCTCCATCAACTGAGATTGTTAAAAGACCATTATGGACTTGTTCGATGAAGTTCACTAGGGGACAAAGAAGGCACAACATCTCCCTATGATCCATGATTTTCCACAGGATTTTATGTCGGACAATTTGCTTAAAATATTTTTTCTAAGGATCTTTATATATGATTAGCTCAATCAAATATCGGTAAAAGCTTGAGTAATACATTCGATTTTTAGCCTTCGCAAATTTAAGGGACCATAAATCGAATGAATCGAACGACCCCTTATCGATATTCGATTGAGCTGATTTTTTCACGACGATCCTTACGGTTCGGATAATTTGTGTGAGACTCCATTTCGGTGTTGTTCCCCGATTGCCTAGACAACCAGAATGGACATGTGTCTCCCTTATTGGTTTTTACTCAAAAAAGTCAATGTAAAATCATGGAAATTAGGAACAAAAGTGAATTCTTTTTCCATTAAGTGTAATCATAGATGTATCCTATTCTTTGTTCTTTTGTTAGTACTAGTACAAAAGAATTGAATACGTACATTAATTGCAATCCTCCAGAGGCTGCTATGATTTTAGAAATTTCTCAATCTTTATGGTTAAAGTCTCTGTCACGAATAATCATGCTTGTCTATGTCATGCATACTTGGAAAAATGGATAGTAAGGTCAGTTTCAAAGAAATATGGTTAAAGTACCATCAACTCATTTTCCTTTTGCAACATATATATACGATAAAGAATTCCCTATAGTCACTTCTTATTACTGCAATGCTCTCTCTCTCTCTCTCTCTCGCGGTCTCGATCTCGATCTCGATCTCAATCTCGATCAAAACAACGTTGTTTTGCCTTCCTCATTCAAACTTGATCTATACTTTTCTATTTTTAAGATGCATACCGAGACCATAACGGCAACGTTTTGGTCACCCTGTAGCACTCTGCTGTGGGGCTGCACCTCATCATCCTAAATCCGTCTTGAGCACGCCATTTGAATGGTATTGTGGTTCATGAGGTAAGCTAAATCTAAAGCGGGTGGATTTTACAAGGCCTCTTCAAAGTCAACACCTACTAAGAATTTTATCTAGCTAACTCCAAAATAACGCTGTAGACCCTATAAGATGGGGTTAATTCGGAAATGCTAAAGCCATCGACGGTGGTTGCACCGACCGTCACGGGACGTACTTCAGGTCCTGGATAGATTATCCAAACAGTTTAATGTTGTGTTTAGTTGAGAGTTTAGTTTAGTTTAGTTTTGGTAGTGGGTAGAGAGAGAAATAGAGTAATAATTGAAAATAGGGGTAATGATTGGAGAGAGATAGAGAGAGATGAGGAAGTAATAATTGAAAAAATAGGATAATGATTGGAGAAAAAAATAGGGTAATGATTGAAAACAAAACTAAAACTAAAACTAAACTGTGAACAATTTAAAAAAAAAACAAAAACAAAGTGAACTTGTGAAAAATCAGCTCAATCCGATACATGTAGGTGTTTGATCCAATCTTGCAATTTTTCATTCAGAGTCAGGATATAAAAAAAGAATTGAATGGCTTGGATCGTTTGTGCGGGACCCGAAATGAGCCCCGCGTGACGATTGGTGCAGTCACCGCCGGTGGCCGTAGTCGGGTTCGGGTTAATTCGAATGTGGTCAATTAGTTTTAAGTAGGCGGATATTCTTTGATCGGAGGTAATTACAAAGTAACCCTACCAACTCCCCAAGTGAGTAAAAGATCGTGTTGTCCACAAATGTTTTCCAAAGTCTTCTCCAACTTGAGTCACACTTTTCTTTGTCCCAGCCGTGGGTGCAGAATTTTTATGAATTAGGGGAGCCGAATATAAACTTCTTGAAAGTTGACGGGATCAACCTGATTTTTTTTCATGAATGCGAGAGCTACGAGAGATGAACGATTAGAATCTTTTATGGGGGCCAGGATGCAGATAAAATAATTGAGTTTGTGGAGTATGGAGACAAGGGTATTGGAGGGGAGCTTAACCCAAGTGTTCCGGGCTTGCCCATACCCCTCCATATGCCCTTGAATTGAACCCTCTACTTTTAAAAATAAATAAATAAATAAAATTATCTTATCTTATTTATTTGCATAAAATAAGAATTAAACAATTACTGTAAGAAGGGTTTGGACCTTTTCGCAGCTCAATTGCTTTATCTTCTGAAAACTAACAATTTGAAATACGAACTCATGAAAGTCAAACATTCCTAGGATCACTGAAATCAAGAATTGGTCGAGATACACGCGAGATGGCCTAGACATCTGATTATAGAAAAAACAATTTATAATAGAATATAAACGAATAAGCAATCGTTTGACCAAACAAAATTTGCTGTTTAAATAACTGTGGGTATTTTAATCAACAAGCGAATTAAGCAACTAAATGAGCCATCGGAGTCCATGCATCAAAAATCAATAGGTACACTTCCATGCAGTACTTTTTGTCCTGCTTCTTTGTGAATGGAATTTGACATAAAATTAAACTTATTTTCACTCATTTAGTTAAGTGTATTTATTTTATTTTTTTGAAAGGAAATTAAGTATTATTTTATTTTTATCGCCTGTAGTTTTTTTTTTTTTTTCCTTTTCGTGTGATCCTTTTTCTCTGTTAAATAGTTGTGGATAAAATTGAAAAGGAAGAAAACCTTGGCGTAAGAAACAAGTTGGGTGAGGCAAATATGAAACCACATGCATTATTTCTCCACAAAGACTTGTTTGGTGGTCAAATTAATATGAACCCAAATTTTAATTAGAAACCAAAAATTCAAGAAATCAATGATCCCACAAAAGAAGAAAAGAAAGGTACGTCCTGATCATGAATTGTGTGATATCTTAATCTGAAAAAATCTTGGGAAAACTGCTCATTAAAAGTCGGTCATGACTTTGATATCTTAACCAATTAATTACCTTTTTCTTGCTATTGGTAACGAAGTGGAAAAGAAAAATTTATGACTTTTATTTAATTCATGAACCTAGCTACTTGCACGAAAATGTTCTAATGAGACTGAAAAAAATACTATAAATATATAGTACTAGTTGATTCGAAAGAAATATTTGAACAATTCAATTTCCTGATTGAATCGTAGTATTTAACTGAGCAAAAACAGACAAAACTCCATGCAAATAGAGAGAGCCAAATTCTAAATCTCTAATAGGGGCAAGTTTACCAGTTATTAGGTAAAATGCTGGTAAACAGTGCACTTTTTTCATTTTACTTATTTACATCTCTTTCAGTACTACATCAATACTATTTATTTAACCTATTCTCTATTAAAATATTATTACTTTTATTTCCCTTTTTCTTTTATGGAGAAAGAGAGAGAGGAATAATTAATAAAATAATAGACACATGGTTAATAGTGCTTAGATATATTTACCTATTCACTGTTCATGGATGGATTTTACCTGGGTCTTTACCTGATTCGCTGCAATGCTCATTTTGGGGTTTTGCTTAGGTAAAAGAGCTAACTTCGGATAAACTTGCTCTTAATGATGCGTAATACCCAATGGCGGGGTCCGATTAGGCCTAGGAACAGGCATACTAATTTTCAGAACTTGTAGTTCATCCGTTTAACACCCAAACCAACCCACAAAAATACCCATATAAATTAGGTGCATGCATGAAAGGGATTACAATAGGAAAACGAATTGCAAAGGGTAGTGTGGTAATTCAGAGGGAGGAGTTGGTGGGCTATTGACTTCCAAGTTCGTGGTAGGCCCATGAAGAACTGTGGGCCTAGTACCTGATGGAGATCTTCCAGAAGCTCACCTACTCACAACCCACTTCTTTCTTTACAAAACGAGGTTCATAATTTGTTTTTTCGTTCTTTGTTATTTTTTGTGTGTGTTTTTTTTGTTTCGGAATATGATTGTGATAGTGAAATGTGTTTTGAATGCTGGTTTGTTTTGTCATAAACCCATTTGCATAATTTGCATGATGATGTGAAAAGAATAGTCTCTTTTTCTTGCATTGGCTCTCATTCCCCTTATTGTCTTTCTGCCTTCTTCCTCCCCCCCCCCCCTCTTAAGCAATAACTTGCAACCACTCGTTTTCAGGGATGCTGCCGAGTAGTTCCCTGTCAAGCGGGTGCAGAACAGTCGATACGGTCGTTCATCGTGACACGGATGGCTCGGAATGTCGAATCTGAGCGCATGCAAATCTGAACCGTCCATTGCCGAGATGAGTGAGGCGAATCGGTCGCTCTGCACCGCTCTATGGGGAGATGCTCGGCGGCATCCTATTCAACATATTGACCTGATTATTGTCTAGGCATTCGTACTATGTTACGGGATTCTATACTAGCCACAAATGTTAAGTTCGTTCTGTGTGTCGTAATGCAACAAAGTCAAGATTCGAAAAGCACACAGGAGTCGCTTATTGATCATGACTTTCAAGATGTAGTTTCTCGATCAATCTCAATGTTCTTTTAGCCCGATTATTTAAGGGGGATAAATGAAGATATTGTCAATTTTTAGAGGTCCAAATGTAAGAGTTCAAAATTTAGGGTGGCACATGACCCAGGTCTGTACCTAGATCGGCCCCTAACTTTTATGTTGTATTGTTTGTTACTATAGAAAAACAAAGACATATTTTAAATAAACTATTGTTCATTTCGTAACTAGTCATTATTGAGCCTCTTCTTGTCATGGAAACTTGAGTTAAGTGAGTGACGTAGAACACGTGGAGGCTCAATACCATGATTAATTGGATCGGATGAAGCCTCAGAAGTTTAAATGATGTTTAATTTCAAATTACTTGATTTGGCAAAGGAAATTCGGAAGAGTTCGGAATAGGCCCAAATTTGGTGGGCTGACTTATTTTTGCGCTCCGATCAATACTCATGACCTCGCACGGCGGATTTCAGCTCGACTTAATCGTTTAGCCTTTCAATTCGATGTTTTGACGTTTTAGGAAATTTTTAATTCGTTAATAACTCTTAAACTATAATTCCTTATTAGTTGGTTCTTGTTGGAAAATTCCTGTTTTTCTTTCCCGTTTTCAATTTTAGGAGTTTCCCCAAATTATGAGACTTTTTATTTTTCGGCTTTAATTATTAGGGTTTAGGGGTTACACCATATAATAGGGTTGTAACCTAATGTTTTCATTGAACTTTTCATCAATAATATTTAAAACTTTGTCTTTCTTCTTATGGATTCAAGAACGGCTCGTTGCTATAAGTACCTATCTCGTTTGGATTAGTATGCTAACTAATCTCGTGTTAATTCTGTTACATTAGTGAGATAGGATTCTTTGTGCCGAAAACCTCTTAGCCTCCGTGCCGAGGGTTTTCCAGCCGCTGAATTTAAAATATAAAAAAGGTGAAAGTACACGAAGACCCCCTCAACAATCACTTTTTTCCCCGGAGACCCTCTAATGTTTAAAATCGCCCATACAGACTCCTTTAACTATAACAGTCAACCACTTAGCACCATTCTGTCAAAAAGACCATTAAGATGAGGCGATCAACGTAGACAATTTCTGTAGATGAGGAGGATGGGGGGGTCAGTGTGGACAATTTTTTAGGGGTAGAATCGTCATTTTCCTTCATTCTGTTAACAAAGTCAGCCTATTTTTCATTTCATCTAGTTGAGGGGGTCTATATGGGCGGTTTTAAACGTTAGGGGGTCTACGTGGAAAAAAGCATAATTGAGGGGGTATCTCTGTACTTTCACCTAAAAAAATTCACATAATCCAACGGCCAAAAACTCCCTCAGTATAGAGGCATGAGGGTTTTTGGGACAGAGAAGATCCGACCCCGAGTTAAGTACATTGTACAACTATAGAAAGAGAGATTCGTACTCATCCAATGCAATTGATGATGTACTACAACACAACACAACTCTCATCAAATGCAATTGATGATGTACTACAACACAACACAACTCTCATTCTCCGTTGAAAACCCCATTATGCAAAAAGCATTGTCAAGAAACAAGCAAGCTAACCCTAACAACTCCTCTTGGATGCCAATTTGTCAACGAGCCACTCTTTATTAACTCTTTGGCTGAATTTACCATTTTTTGTTAGTATTCTATGTATGTACGACTGCATATATACATACAGGGTTTGGATTGTCTCAGGTTCCTAAAAAGGAATTGACTCTTCCAGATTAACCCGTTGGGTTTAGATAATAAGAGCCATTCACTTTTTTAGCTCGTCGAGAATATCAAGCAATTCAAAAATCACATCTAGCGGACATCAAGAAACGAAATTTTGAAACGCACTCATCTTCTAAAAAGAAGACAGATATTGGCACATTAGATCAGAACCTAGTTATATTAATTTAAAATCGGTCATGATCATGCATTAATTGATATTCGATCGATGCAATTTTTGATGGACTGATACTCTTGACGATCTCTAAGAAATGAGAGAGAGCAATTATCAAAGTGGCTCTGAGAAGGGTACACAAAAAGTTCAAATTAGACGGTCCAATCCCTTCAACCAGGGATAATCCAGACCAGTCCTTAGTTTTTTTTTTTTTTTTTCAACATCAGAAATTTCATTCATGTTGGCATCTAAACGACACTTACGAAGCGATTTCATCACAACGGTGTGGCAAGAACTATAACCGGCTATACTTAGACGTGAGCGTTTCGAGCTAAAAAGCACATACTACTCAAATAGCACGCACGTACCGTAAGCAGATCACAAAATACGATTCGGGTATATATTGCGAGTCAAAAAAGAGGAGATAGAGAGGGAGACCCATGTGTTGTCTTTATCAGTTAGACTTGAGAGCGGTTGGTGGAGGATGGTACAGTCATCCATCAAAGGGTTCAAGATTTATCTAATCAGAGAGAAGCTCACCTTGTTTGGTTTGGAAAGATCTGAATATTCGTATTTTCTATATTAAAATTTCTCCTCAGCCCAGTTTATCTCATCTACCCCTTTTAGAAAAAATTGCCAAGCCAAACCACGTTTGACCTTCCTTGACTGTTACTTCGAATTTTTTTAATAAACCCCTTATTTCCTTTCCTTTTTTTTTTTTTTTGGTTTTATTTTTACTCGAAACAGAATAGATTCAACCGATCGACCGTAATTTCGGGTCGCATGGCCCCTCCTATTTGTACGATCTGTGTGGAGAATAATCGAATAGTACGTTGCTTAGCATATATATCATGCAGGCTAGGATGAAATAAAAAGAGGATGTGACTGTTGTTGGATTCGACCTTGGAACGTGAAAAGTAAGCAAAATCGCTAATTCTTGACGTGTTACAGAAATGAAGCAAGGGAGAGAATTGATGAATCCTCCCGATAGGAGAAAGAAATTATTGGGCCGGTCAAGTTTTGGCTTTCAGACGCTTCCTAGGTGGAGAATAATCGAATAGTCGCTTAGCATATCATGCAGGCAAGAATGAAATAAAAAGAGGATGTGATTGTTGTTGGATTCGACCTTGGAACGTGAAAAGTAAGCAAAATCGCTAATTCTTGACGTGTTACAGAAATGAAGTAAGGGAGAGAATTGATGAATCCTCCCGATAGGAGGAGAAAAGAAATAATTGGGCCGGCCCAGTTTTGACTTTCGGACACTTCCTAGGTCTGCTCTAGTAATTGGATTTACTCATTTCGTAGAGTTTGAGAAGTTTAATTAAGTCAAAAATCAAATTAATTTGGATTGATTAGGTGGAGTATTTATGTTTAAACACTAAATGGTTTAGGATTCACTGTCATTCGATTATCTCCTATTAATGTGTTTTGAAATTGTGCTTACCGATATATTGAATCTACATGATTTTCAGGATGTTTAATTAAACTTTTCGATAAACTTTATAAAATGAACAGTTTCAATCATTGAAATTTATCTGAAATTAGCCCGAGATGGATGGTGGAGTTTTTTATTATTATATATAATATAATATCTGGATCTTTATAGTTAATGATGAAAGATACCGGGGAAGAGTTCTCCTGTCACATAATGGCAAAGGAATTGTCAAACATAGTATTTAGACTCTCTTCCTAGTTGAGGGAAAAAGCAAACGAAACAGACAAATTAAAGAATAGGAAGCATGAGCAGAGAGCTTTTAAGGCTGTGTCTGGATCATGGGAAAAAACAAGTTTCTTTCTGGGATGTCAAAATGCGCAGAATTAACTTGTGAAGGTGATGAGAAATGGAAGGTTAGTCATGCAATCCCAACTCATAAGTTGGCTACTTTTGAACGCAATTTAAGTTCGTTTCCAAAAGGGTTTTGGATTCTCATCGGTCCCTTTGTGCTGATATTGGATTATCAAATTTATGCCGTTGGTGTATCTATTACGTATCCACTTTGATGATCTGAACTGTTTACTTTTAGAACTTGGCTAGAACATCAACCATACCGGCAGATGTGTCCATCGGGCATCAAGAATGTGATTGTAGTACACATTTGTCTTGATAAATAATTGGCGAACTGGATCGAAACGAATTTAAATTGTTTATGAAATAATTTTGATCAGGATTGATCAACTTTATTCCGGAAAAGTTTCATGTTTTCGACGAGCTCTAAAAAGAGACTCACGATAGGCTCAATAGGACCGTCCAAGCGCTGCAGAGTGCAGAGGGTTCTCTTTCTTTTCCAATATGTATGCAGTCAAAAGTATTTAGAGTTGAGCAGAAATATATTAGAAAGTTTAATTTTAAAGAGACTAAAGTGAAGGAATAGATTTTTGCACTCCCAAATTAATTACTAACCGCACTCTAAAAGGGGGGGTGCAAAAATCAATTTCTATATGAACTTGATTTTTGTACACCTTTTTTTGAGTGCCGTTAACAATGTGGGGAGTTCGCCGCTCAAAATAAAATACTTAGAACTTTCATTTTGAAAGAACAAAAAGAGACGGTCTTTTGGTGCATAAGCGCGTCTACATGCATTGAACGGCTCAAACATAATGACATACAAACTTGTATTTTAAAACTGAAAATTTTATATGTATGTGGATTTGGTCTTCCAAAATTTTGAGAAAATGTCTGTGGCCTTCGCCTGCAGCACACTCTCTAGTCTCTCTCTCTCTCTCTCTCTCTCTCTCTTTTTTAGGTCAAACGGAATAGATTAAAATTACGCTAAGCGAAAAAGTTCGAGTTGCAGCAACAACATTACATAAAATAGCTAGCAAACCCAGGCAAAACAGCACATTCTCTAGTCTCTCCGGCACCTGTTGCCATATTCTCACTTGTCAATTACGTAGTGATGGCAACAGGAAATAAAAATATCAAGAGAAGCCGAGGTTTAGGGTTAAGAAAACGAAAAACTAGGGATACTTAAGATGGAATTCCACTAAACAAAAAGTGCCATAAACACCGGAAGTTTGTTCGATTATTAAACTCTAAGAGTTTTGGAATTAATCGAGGTATTGGAATGCTCGCCCGCCATTCATGAAGTAGACGACTCCGAATTAATCTAGGGCGATTCCTACCGTCAAATCGCATGACTCAATAAACACCATCTCCATCCATACAGAAGCACTCAAAATAAATTCCACAGTTGTCGTTACTTCCTAACTCCTTCATTCGTTTTCACTCTGTTTCTATGTTCACATTCCTATTCCACTCCACATAGAGACAAACATGAACATACATACGTTGATACACACGTAAAGAGAAGAGTTTACGACACTATTGGTGTCCCGTGGGCATGGAATAATTTCACGTAGAGAAAGGATTATTATTATTTTTTGATAATAGAGAAAGGATTTTTGGTTCGTCTAATCTGAAGAGTAAAAAAGTAATAATAGACAGTTTGGCCTAATTTTAAAGTTTTTGTTGTAGCTAGTTTCAGTATTTCTTTTGTCTTTTCCCTCCCCCCTCTCTCTCTCTCTCTCTCTCTCTCTCTCTTTATGACGTTGGAAAAGATTTGAAAAGATTTTATATGCTTATTTTAATTATCCTAGAATTACATTTTTTTTTCCTAGGAAAGATTTTATATGATTATTCGCTTTTCCTTATATTTTTATTAGCATTATTTAATAATTTCTTTGTTCAATTCTTTTTACTTCATATCCAAGCTTACTACTACTATTTAGCATAGTTCTTCCAGTGGAACGCTGAGTCAGCACATGAAGCCGTTGATCGGACCGCGAAATGCTGAATCACCTCATGAAAACAGTTGACTCGGACTACTCCTGCAATTTAATTGGATAACCCAGCAAACCACCGGTCCCACCCCCCACAGAAATAAATTCCAGGAAAATTACAAGAAAAATGGTCTATTAAAGTGTCCATTACGGGAAAATCAACGGCCCAGATTCGCTCAATAATGAATTGCGCCATTAATTTTCCTTTCATGGATCCTTTTCATATAAACTTTTTTTTTTTGAAAAATAAACCCTTTTCATATACAGAAAATTCAAACAATTTCCAAACCCTTTACGTATATTCTATCAACCCTCTAAATTCAAACAATTTCCAATTCTCTACTTTGTTCTTGGGCTCGTTTCGCTATAAAAAATAAGTTTTTATTTTTTAAATAAGTACTTATTTTTTAATTAAAGCGATGTATTATGTAAAGCGGAAAATAAGTACTCAAAAAAAAAAAAAAAAACCCTTAGCGGGACGGGATCTAAGAACAGATCAGGAAATAAGCGCTTAATAGCTTTATTAAGTCTACGTGAAATTATAATAATCTCGATCACTCTACAACCAAACATTCTTTCAGAGTCCAAACTAAGTATTTGGACCACTTATAAATATCTGGTTCTGGAGCGCTCCGAGCATCACATGACGGTGCTACCAAACTATTGAACAATTACTCTTCGTGTACACTCCTCTATGTATCTTCTCGCATTCCTATTTTGCTCCCCAATAGTCCCTCCCTCTAGAAATTTTTGGGTGCCGAGTGGATACCACGTGGTGTCTTTTCAGTGCATTTGAACCGTCCATTTTGATTTTGGACGGCTCGAATTTGGAGATAGAAAAATGAGAGAGAAAGAGAAGAGAGAGTGGTGAGATGAGAGAAGACAGATGGTTTTAATTTGGGTCGTCAACCACATTTTTAGACGACACAGATAGACCATTCGGGCGTAGCCATGTGGTACCCACCCGGTGCTCAAAAATTTCTCTCCTCCCTCTCTCCAACCCCCAATGCACACACGTTAACGGGGATAAACCCGCGCTATACGTGTACCACCATCTGCATACTCCAATACATATATATATTCAGACAGAGACGGACACTCTGCTTTTTTTTGGGTGGTCTCACTGCAACACCATCTCTCCCCCTCTCTCTCTAAATCTCTCTCTCTCTCTCTCTCTCTCATTTCATCTCAATTCGGAACATTCTTAGAATCAGTGTCCTCGGTCCCCCACCTCTCTCCTCTCTCTCTATATTTCCAGTACTCTCTCTCTCTCTCTCTCTCTCTCTCTCTCTCTCTCTATAGCAGCACCGCCCCGCGTAATGCATGTCCATTCTAACAGATTCGGACGCGTTCCATTCCACCGCTTATAAAATCATATTCATTTAAATAATACCTACTACTAAACCCACCTCTCTCTCTCTCTCTCTCTCTCTCTCTCATCACCATCGGTACTCGCACGTTAGTTATCCAGAGAGAGAAAAAGGCACACATCACATTAGTTAAACCACCACTACTACGTGCGTATCCTATGTCACCTCGAAAAAACTTGACCAATTGATAATGGAAGGACTAGCACTTCCGAATAACCACCAGCGCCGCTGGGCGTCCGACGCCGAGAGCTACGGCAGGGCGGCCAGCGGCGGGTCTTCGCCGGCGACGAGTATCGGCTCCGGATGGGCGTCGTCGACGGATCAGGAGTTCGTCGAGGTCACGCTCGATCTGCAGTACGACAACACCGTCGTGCTCCGAAGCGTCGAGCCGGCCACGTTCATCGACATTGACGGCCGAGATCGCGACGGCGGAATCGACCCTCCGTCGACGGCACGGGCGTCGGCGCCGGTGTCACCGGGGCCGTCGATGCGACGGAGCGCGTCGAACAAGCTCCTCCACTTCTCGCAGGAGCTGAAAGCGGAGGCGGTGGCGAAGGCGAAGCAGTTCTCGCACGAGCTGAAGGCGGAGCTGCGGCGGTTCTCGTGGAGCCACGGCCACGCGACGCGCGTCCTGTCGTCTCCGGTGAGCCAAAACGGCAACGTTGGAGTTAGCCCAGCCACTACAGGTTTGGATTCGGCCTTGGCGGCTCGAGCGCTGCGTCAACAGAGGGCTCGGCTGGACCGGACTCGTTCGGGTGCGCAGAAGGCTCTTCAAGGGCTCCGATTCATCAGCTGTAGGAAAACCAACGGCGTGGATCAGTGGAACGAAGTTCAGAGCAACTTCAATTCGCTTTCGAAGAACGGATATCTCTATCGCTCCGATTTCGCACAATGCATAGGTCTTAATCCTAGTTTCAACTCGCGGATCAAAAAAAATCTTAGTTTCAACTCTCCTAATTCTGATTTCTGCTAGCAGAAAACGATTTCAACACTCTATTTTTCTATGATAACACTCATTTTTAAAAAATTTATGAAAATATGAAATGACCAAAATACCTTTGCTACCATCACAAACAACCTTGGGATATGTGGGGCTAGACCTCCGGTGTGCGTGGGTCTGCATGACTTGTGAGCTTGTCTGTGTGTTTGTTCGTGGTTGTAGAATTTTTGGTGATAAAATCATTTATTTTTCTTGTAAATGAAATTCTCCAATATTTTTTCCCGAACAATTTCTACTATTCATCTCGAATTTCTGTACAGAATTGCACAAAAAGTTGTGGCAAATTTTGGAAATGAGAGGTGGATAAAATACATGATCCTGTTTTAAACTGTTGGTAAAAACCATCAAAAGTACTAGGTTCCGTTCCGCAACGCGAAAAACTCCTTATTTTTTAAGAAAATAATTTTAAGTTCAAAAATCATGTGCTTACTTACGCAAATAATTTTTCTATCACTATGGATCTTGTTTTATAGATCTTATTAAGATCTTTTATACGGTGAAAAAAAAATAATTTTTTTATTTTTTATTTACATTATTTTTGAGTTTGAAAATGTGAAATAAGCTGATTATTTTTTAAGAAGGTTTACGGAGCCTAAATGTATTTGTTAACCGACTGATATCTATATCTCACTAACTTGCGGGAAAAAAAAAATTACTCCATAAAACTTTAAAAACCCAGTTAACGTTATGTTTGGATGCAGGAATGAGAGACTCAGAGGAATTCGCGCTGGAATTATACGACGCGTTGAGCAGGCGACGACGGTTGAAGGTGGACAAGATCAGCTTTGACGAGCTTTACGAGTACTGGTCCCAAATCACCGATCAGAGCTTCGATTCTCGACTCCAGATCTTCTTCGACATGTAAGTAATTAAATAACTTTGACGGACTAAAATATTGTAGTAGTAAACTAGTACTAATTAACAAGATACTACAAAAAGTGAGTTTTGTGCTCTTCTTTTATCCACTGGACTCCTTTTTTCGTTTATAAACATGAGGTTACGAGATTGCCCTTCATGAGTGAAAAACTCAATTTTCACGTAACTAAGGGTATTTTTGTAATTTTGAATAAATAACGACAGAAGGTAGTTCACGTGGATAAAAGGGAAGTACAAAAATCATGTCCCATTTCACAGTGCTACCTCCATAGATTTAGGTGCACAGATTCAGAACCGTCGAATGTATAAATGTTTCTCGGTATTTTGTGAGGTTTACATGCATAATATGGTTTGCATTCCTCTTTTATCCACTGCACTCCTTTTTTCGTTTGTATTCACATGATGTTACGAGATTGCCCTTCATGAGTGGAAAACTTAATTTGAGCATAAGGGTACTTTTGTAATTTCAAATAAATAATGACAAAAAGTAGAGCACGTGAATAGAAGGGAGTGCTGAAATCATGTGTCGTTTCACAATGCTACCTCCATGGATTTACGTGCATAGATTTAGAATCACCGAATGTATGAATATTTCTCTGCATTTTGTGAGATTCATGTGTATCAAACGATTTTAAATATATCTATGTTCTGATTTATATGTAAGAAAATCTACGCAATAGAGGTTTCCACTTAGTTAATTCCTAATGTATTCAGTTTTAAATTAGCTATGCATGTGCAAGCAAGGTCTCCAAGGAATAACAGAAAATGACAAAAACAGACAATCATTAGATTACCTACAAGCAGAAATAATAATTAACTAAAATTTTCAATGTTGCATTGATGTGCACAAATTTGGAATTGTTGGATGCATGTATATTTCTCGTTATTCACGAGGTTAATGTGAATTGGACGTCTCCAGATATACCTGTATTCGGATCTTTGCAAACAAATCTATCAGTACATTGAGTTTCCCTTTACTTAGATGGGCGTATTGGTTTTTAATCAGCTGAGGATGTGCCAACAAGGGCTTTGAGGAAACCAGAATTACAGAATATGACAAGAAGTAGATTCATTATTCTTTAAAAAAAGGGTAAAATTGTCTTCTCGGGTGGTAATTATTGAGTTTTGAAACTTAACTGTATGCATTACAGGGTGGACAAGAACGATGATGGCAGGATTACCGAAGAGGAAGTTAAAGAGGTAACCTCTTTGTACCAAATTAATTACTTAGCTGGGACAAATAATTCAATATTTGATGAACAGTCTGTCATATTCCGGTGATCTAAAGTCCCCAAATCAGCAAATTTCTAGGACCAACAACTCCAATTTATATATTTGGATTGCGTATTGAATATCCCTGCTACCGTAGCATCTGACGTTTCCCATCATTTCCCATGTTAGGGAGGTGGTTAGTTTATTTGGTAAAAATTTAATGGCATCTTATCTACCAAGTACCCAGATTAAATAATGGGATATTTAATTATTGAATTTCCGGAATTTTGACATATGGCACCCGGGACTAAGCACTCTCTTTTTGGCCGTCTATACCAGCGATTATAGGTCCAAATTTTGTAAAGAAATGTTAAATTAAGGTGGCCAATTAAAAACAGTTTAGATAGCCAGAATTACTAGTACAGCTCTCCGCAGTTTATAAATCTAGAGTTTAGACAATTCGAATTTTTCTCCCTTTTTAGTCCCATTCTGTTCAGATTCTTATTTTTTAAGTACTTATTTTTCGTTTTACAAGACAGGTCATTCTCTCGTAATAGATCACCTTTAATTAAAAAAATAAGTTCTTATTTTCCTTCGCGGAACGAGACCTCACTGTGGTTGGCAGAGGCTTTTTTGGTCAATTTGCAATTTTTGTTTTTGTTTTTTATTATCCTTCCATTGAATTTTGTCCCTGTAGTTGGTAATGAATGATCCAAGTTTTTAAAAAATAAACATTAATGGTATCTTGACTATTAAAAACAAACACGTTAGAATTGCCGGAGTTGTTAGGACAGCTCTGCAGTTCAATTTGCCACAACTCTTTATTTTATTTATTTTCTTAATTCTTTCCGTTGAATTTGTAGATCATAATGCTGAGTGCTTGTGCAAATAAGTTATCAAGATTGAAAGAACAGGCAGAGGAATATGCGGCTCTTATCATGGAAGAGTTGGATCCTGAAAGGCTTGGCTACATTGAGGTGGGCCCTTTTCCCACCACTTAATTTTGCTTTTTGAAAAAAATAATAATAATCCCCCACTCTGGATGGTTTACTGCAGTGCTATTAATTATTCTAATAACTTAGTTCATGGTAATAATTCCTTGTTACGTGACTTTAAGTCTTCTCTTTAATTGCCTTCACAGTTGTAAAATGAAATCCTGCATCCAATCAGGGAACCAGCCCATTTAATATGCCATAAATTTAGAATTTTCTTTGAAAGCCAGTAGTTAAACGACAAAATGGCTGACTCGATTCTTCCAAAATTGGGTAATCTGTTTCAACAGCTGATACTGGAGTATTAAACTACTACTCCATTATGATGGGTCTGTGAAATTTTGTACTGCATTTAACCCCAATGGGTTGGCAAAATGGGCATGAAAAAGCAATAAGTACTTGATCATGAAGTTGCATGTTTAAATCTCACATAGGCCACCGATCCCAAACATTGGGGCCACTGGAAGGTTATGCTCGGTTTTTACCTTCAGAGCCTGGAAGTAGTCAAGGTGCACGCAAGTTGGCCCAAACATCCAGTTAAATAAAAAAATATCATGTACTGCATTTGTTACCGTTCTGAGTATTACCTTGCTAACTGAGAGTAGCTAAATTAATGGTGGCTGAACTCGGGATACATGGAAAGTATCCATGAATTGGTCTATGAAAGGGCAATGAACAGCTAGGTGAGACGTGCCAGAAAATCCGAACATTGTGTTCTTACAAATCCCAAAAATTAGAAGAAACCATTGATCTGCAAAATGGTACTTAACCTTTGGTGATGTTTAATGATTATAGTACACAGCAATTATCTTAGTATCTTTCAAAATAAATTTCTTCAGATATAGTTTGGGCGAGGTCTTTCACCGCCATTACCCAACTGGTGAACACCTTTTGGTTGAGTGTGTTCCTATGACAAGTTAGGCTAAAACATTTGCATTTCCACATAGTAATCATATGTTCTCTTCCTAAGTTAGGTCGGTTCTGGTAAAGGAGGGAAAGATCATTTTTCTTCTTTGTTTGTTGCTAACTAAGTTTGCTGACTATGCATCTGAGTAATAATACTACATCTACCAAGAAAATAGATTAAGGAAAAAGAAAACTTAGATAAACCTTTTGGTTTTGGTAAGCAACTTTGTTTAAAATTTGGAACATAAACCTACCTCATTTAATTATTGCTAGAGTGATATAAGTCAACAAGGAATTGAAAGATCCAGAAACAGTTCACCCCACCAGTTCCTTCCCAAGAGGCTTTTTTTTTTTTTCCTTTTGTTGAGATAAAAGTTTTTTTTTTTTGATATTGTGGATTAAAAGTTACTCATGGTACGGCCATGAGGTCATGATCCTGCATTTCACATGTGGGCTTCTTCTTTGTCTTCCAATGCGCGTATTCAGCACTCGAATACCCTATGCATTAGGTCTCAGCAGTGGCCAACAAAATGATTTGTGAACAAAATTTGTATACCGAAGACACATGCGTAAAAACTCAACTGAAAATGATGTTTTGTGCTACTAATCCTCCGAGTACAATACAGTCCCATACATAGCACCCAGACACATTTGGGGGTAGCCTCTAAATGGATTGAAGAATGAAACATTTAACAATTGGTCCACTCCTGAGATTGGAACCTGTGACTCTCTATTCATAGCCGACTTTTAGTGCCTGGGTTTTTGTTTGAGTGTAAAAAAGCATGATAAGGTCAAATTATTTTGTAGTAAGAGATTTATGCAACAAAAATAATTTGTTTCCCACTCCCTTATTGTGTGATCCAATTGCTGATAGGTTTGGATTTCCATGATAATAATGCAGCTATGGCAGCTGGAAACACTTTTGCTACAGAAGGATACATATCTGAATTACAGTCAAGCACTAAGCTTCACAAGCCAAGCCTTGAGCCAAAACCTACAAGGACTAAGAAAAAGAAGCCCAATCCGAAGGGTGAGCACAAAAATTCTGTACTACCTTCAAGACAACTGGAGGAGACTTTGGGTCCTTTGTTTATGGATCATGATCATGGTTGGTCTATTCACGTGGAAGTTCTTTCAGTACAAACAGAAGAGCGCGTACAAGATCATGGGTTATTGTGTCCTCACCGCTAAGGGTGCGGCGGAGACTCTGAAATTCAACATGGCTCTTGTCTTATTGCCTGTGTGCAGGAACACCATTACTTGGATGAGGTCTACCAAGCTGGGTCATTTTGTACCCTTTGATGACAACATCAATTTTCATAAGGTAGACCCAACTCCTCTTCATTATTTTGTTCTTGCTTGTTTCAAAAGTTCATCTTTTGGGCCCACATTAGTGACTTTTTATTTTTTTATTTTTTATAATGCTAGCTTGATTAGTTGGTCCCAATCTTCAAATTGAGGACATTTCTTTGTGATATACACATAGTAGGGACAAATTTCAAAAATACATACTTGGAGGGCCATTAGATGTGTGTTGCAAAAGTTGACTACTTATTCTTTGATTGGGGAAATTAGAAACAATGGACTTTAGTATCGATTGTAAATTGTTGACTTTCCCCATTATTTGTAAATGATAAGAACAGAAAAACATTGACTGGAGACAGGGGAACCACATTGTGTCTCGGCTCCTTTTCAGTATCCATTGTGTCTAGGCTCCTTTTCAGTATTGAAGTTCCTTCCAGGAATAGAAAATGAGAAGGGAATTTGAACGTTTGCAATTGTTCAAGTAAGAAAATGAAAAATGAAAACTACAGAAGGAAAGAGAGAAAATGGACTAAACCCAAAATTCTTTGCGGGCCTAAGGAACCGGATGAAAAACTAAGGAGGACATAATTGGCCGGAAAGAGTTCATACTGGTCAATGCAAGCCATTCATCATCAGGTGTTCCCACCTCGTGATTCTCTGACGCATATAACTGGGCCAGATACTTTGCTTCGATGATAGTTGAAGACTGGTTTCTTGAAAGCGTCACAATTGAGGCTGTCACAAACTTATGTTTGATCTTCCACATAATACTCGGGACAGTTCTATGTGAACAAGTGCTCCTTATTTTCCTCACTGTTTTTTCCTTCCTTCTTAAGCATTGTAAAGGAAAGTATCCTTATTTTGCTTGTCTTCATCAAAGCACTGCATTAAATGAATGGAAATCCCTTCGAAGATCAACCTTTGTCCAGTTTTTTATTCGTTATTCCAACATTGGCACATTTGCCAGCAACATTGTCTGATTGCTTCATATTTGTGAATAGATAGTCCATACTAATCTTTTAAAGCCAAAGACTTGCAAATTGAAAAAGAAAATATGGTTACTTTATCCATGAGTAAGTTTTCATTGGAAATCATCATAGAATCCCAATTGAGTATCATGACACAGTGCAATGGGATTATAGATGCAAGTATAGCATGGGTTGACAAAAATTGCTGATTGAATTGGTCCTTGTTAGATCCTTCAAGCATAAAATCTTGCAGTCTTATTTCTAGAAACTAAAGTTAAATTTCTGAAAAGCTTAAGATTTTTACTTTTCTGTTTTCCGTTTTTTCTGTACCTGTGTAGACTGTTGCTGCAGCCATAGTAATTGGTGTAATACTTCATGTGGGAAACCATTTGGCCTGTGACTTCCCACGGATTACTAACGAGTCCAAGCAAAAGTATGACGATTATATGATCAATGACTTCGGCCCTCATATACCCACGTACATGGACCTGATTCAAGGGGTTGAGGGGGTGACAGGAATTCTAATCTTGATCTTGATGACTATTGCCTTCACACTTGCGACACGGTGGTTCAGGCGTAGCCTTATTAAGCTGCCCAAGCCCTTTGATAGGCTAACAGGCTTCAATGCCTTCTGGTATTCACACCATCTCTTTGTCATTGTCTATGTCCTGCTCATCATCCATGGCACATTTCTGTATCTCGTGCACGAATGGTACCTTAAGACGGTATGGTTCTGAAATTCTTTCTTTTTCGTGATTTTGGTTAAGTATCTTTAGTAATGTTTCTTTTGTGGGTCTAAAGACAATTTGTTGTTGCTTTCAGACATGGATGTACATTGCTGTTCCTGTACTCCTATATGCAGGGGAAAGAACCCTGAGATTTTTTCGATCTGGCTTCTATGATGTCCGGCTTCTAAAGGTCAGCATAGTATACCTACAACTTCTTCTGTATGAATGAGATTATTTGTGTTTCCAATATTGTGATGATTGGGAAGAAACTGAACTTTACACTATTCAGACCATTCTGTATGAATGAGATTATCCTCTCTATTTTTTCCAACTTATTTAAGTGTTCTTATTTGATATACTCAGGTTGCTATATATCCCGGAAACGTTCTCACATTGCAAATGTCAAAGCCTCCCCAGTTTCGGTACAAGAGTGGCCAATACATATTCGTCCAATGCCCTGCTGTTTCTCCATTTGAATGGTAAACCACTATCCTCACCCAAAAAAATTCAGTTGTGAATTTTATAAAGTCCATAAGCGTGCTAGTGTACTCATTGCTTTGTTCAAGAATTCTAAAGGAATATATTAATGGGAAGCGTTATTTTTTCTCCTGTTTTTTATTCAGTTAACGCTTAATGCTTATGAAAGTTTACATAATGCAGGCATCCGTTCTCCATAACCTCAGCCCCAGGTGATGACTTCCTTAGCATTCACATACGGCAGCTAGGTGACTGGACGCAAGAGCTTAAGAGGGTATTCTCAGAGGTCTGTGAGCCTCCAGTTTCCGGGAAGAGTGGGCTTCTCAGAGCCGATGACAGGACGATGAAAAGGTAAATTTTGTTTATCAGGCTGCATGGTTTCTTATATTTTCCCTTTTCGCTTCCTGATTCAGATTTTCAGATGATTTCTATGTGAGTAAAGTTTATTCCCTTGGTAACAGTTTGCCAAAGCTCTTAATAGACGGGCCTTACGGAGCTCCAGCACAAGATTACCGAAAATATGATGTCCTACTTCTTGTCGGTCTTGGGATTGGAGCAACACCTTTTATCAGTATACTTAAAGATTTGCTCAACAACATTGTCAAAATGGAGGAGATGGCTGTAAGTAACTTGAAGGCTAATCTCAGTCGAAAGAAATTCCTCGTGCTAACAATAGAAACTCCTCATTTCCTGTATCTGTTATGGCTTTCTTTTGATTAAAATTCATGTTTTCATTATCTTCAGACATACATATCATTCTTACTTTTCAGGAATCAGTCTCTGATCTCAGTAGGCATTCGGGTCAGAGTAATGGGAGTACTAATGATTCCCCCTCTTCCAATATGGTTCATTCAAAACGAAAGAAAACTCTAAGGACGACAAATGCTTACTTCTATTGGGTAACCAGGGAGCAAGGCTCATTTGATTGGTTCAAAGGGGTCATGAACGAAATTGCGGAAATAGATCAAAGGGTACATATCATGAGATGTTTGCATCCTCCTGTTCGAACATTAATGTGATGTGCATACTGATTGTTAGCTTTGCAAATTCATTCTCAGGGTGTGATTGAGATGCACAATTACTTGACCAGCGTTTATGAAGAAGGGGATGCTAGATCAGCTCTCATCACCATGGTCCAAGCACTAAACCATGCTAAGAACGGCGTTGACATTGTATCCGGAACTAGGGTAAGATCCATCTCTTTCTGTCCTTATCTAAGATGCAAGGGCACTCATACTCTAAACCACGGTAAACTTAAAACTTACAAAGATATGGACACCGTATGAGACACGGAAAGGTAAAAAACATACATAGAGCTTTTTAGATTTATTTTTACTATTTGATTACTTGTGTTTGCGAATTCAACATTTCCTGTTTGCGGATCCAATGGTAGAATTGTTGAATCTGCAAACACACTGACTATTGGAAACCAACGCTAAATTAGTTCAAAAAGAAAACTAACACTGCATCTACCTACATCAACCAGCAAGCCAGGAGGCCCAAGTAATAAATTTGAATAAATCTCAACTCTTGAAGTAAGTTTTTCACATCATGAAGAGACAGCAAAGCCGTGTCTCACAATCCACTTGTCACTAGCGTGTCCAAGATGTGTCCTCTACTAAATTTTATTCTTAATGTTTGGACACACCTTCATAGCTTCCCATTGTCTTAATAAAGTTCCTTCCATCGTATCCCACAATCTGTTATCATGCTCACAATCTCTAATTTGTCTGCCATGAACAGGTGAGAACTCATTTCGCAAGGCCTAATTGGAAAAAAGTGTTCTCAAAAACATGTACGAAGCACGCAAACGCAAGAATAGGTGAGTCAAGTACCGATCACATTTCTGAAACCGAACAATATTCAGCTCTGTTATATATTCAGCTCTGTTATACTTTAGTTAACTAAAACTGTGGATTTGGTCATTGGAGCAGGAGTTTTCTACTGTGGGGCACCAGTCTTGGCTAAAGAACTCGGCAAACTCTGCCAGGAGTATAACCAAAAAGGTTCCACCAAGTTTGAATTCCATAAGGAGCATTTTTAGAGAATTTCTGGGAGGGGTGCATTTGTACCTATCTACTTACACCACTATGCCCAGTACACTACTATAGGTCCCACTTTATCTCTAATACCTACAATATTTTTTTCATAGAGTATTAGAATTATAGTAATACACGAAATAAAAGCAGAAAGATATGCTGGGTATAGGCTATATAGTGTTGTACAGTCCTTGGTTAAAAAGAGGGAAAGAAAAATTGTATGTATACATGTTCAGTTTTGTAGTATAATACATTGTGATTTATACACGGAACACACTTTTGGACGACTCGAATTGCAACCCGAGTTCTTTCTACATACCAAGCACCTTTTGGACGGTTCTGATTGCGACCGGAGTTCATTCTGCATACGCAGCATACCAAGCAAGACCCAAAGAGTGGTTCTGGTTGGTGAGATGGCTATGGTGGGAATACTCATACACGTGGCAGTTGAGTCAACACGGCAAGGAAGATCAATGGGATACAGCTAAAAGAGGATTTGCCTAAAAAAGAAGAATGACGTGGTCAAGCATGATTGGTGGACATTTCTTGTTGGGGTTAGCAAATGACAGTTTTGGGGATTATTTGGGAGAGAGCTTTTCTGTGTTTGGACCAGAGTATATCCTTCTAGAAACACAACAGGTCCTCATGGAATTTATCTTCATTTTTGTTAAAAGCAAGTCCGACACACAAGTGTCTGGAGTCGTACAATGCACTTGAGTCTCACGAATGTGTTATAGGCCACATCAAACGACTTAAGATATTTCTGTGTTTAGATTTAAGCTCAGTTTTCTGTACGCGGAGCTGTTTCGTTGTAATTGATGGTACGTCTAGAAGGAATTTAGGATTAGGAATTACTTACATAGTAGATGGAAGTTTGTATTTTACTATCCCTTTTCTCATATCTATATGTTGTGTAAAACATATTATGGAATTCTTGTGGAATGTTTGGGCATTCCTTCCAATAGTGAATTGGTACACAAATTCCAGTTAGATTATTTTCAATACAATCTCTTCGGGGATGGTGTGCTTTGTCATGGGATCCCTCATTGCCATACCACTTTCGCATTGCAATAGCTACAAAACTTAAAAGGCTTAAATAGGTTATTGAATTCAAAGTTCTGAATACCGTATCGAAAATGGTACATAATGGTACTGACTGCTATTACTTTTGCAAATGTGAGCCACATAATGGTATTGTGACTTGCCAGTCAAGATAAACTTATATATGGCTCAGCAAAGAAGCTTGAAACCGTATTTTCTTGGTTAAATCTTGTCTACGGTTTCCATTAGACCAAAAACAGAGGTTGAGGGAGAAGGGGAGCAGAGCAAGGTTGTGGCATCTGAAACTTTCAGTGAATTAACGATCGGGCCAACCGTCCAATGGCCCTAAATAGAAATACTAAAATTGATTGGCAGTTGGAGCTGCCCAAGATGAGAATTCCCTAAAAGAAATAACACAATTTTAACTTTGCAGAATTTATATGAGAAAAGTAGTACAGACGACATTTAGACTATATTTAGATCATAATCCAAGTGCTTAGTAGTTTAATCCCTCAGTAATTCTACTTAAATGTTTACATTTGGCATATAAAGCCAACGCCGGTGTTTTGCCCCAGTCCCCTTAGCTGTGTTACCCCCTGATCTCTGTAATTTGGTCCAATTGGACCATATAAGGACCAAATTCCGTTTTGTGTATTGGCAATTCCGCATGACAAAACACATCTTTTTTATCGAGTTGTAATTTATTATTTTTATAGGTTAGTGAGTCTGTATAGAATTAAAGTGGAAGGAATCTATTTATTTGTAATTGAGTGAGAGTGATTCGATTGTCTAAAGGCAGAATGACTTCGCGAATGGAAAGGGGCTAAATCAGAATGGACTGATCGGGATATCAATCGGATATCCATCGAATACTACTGAGGCGATTGGTGGGCTGGTGCACACATTACAACTAATACAATTAGTTCCCTTATTTGATCTTCTAGGGTTTGACTACAACATTATAAAAAGAAAAGGGGGGCAGCCATACAAGGTGTGGAAGCTATATGCATATATCATTTTGGAGAAAAAGAAAAAGTGGGGGGGCGGCAGTAAGTAAAAAAGAAGAAGATGCAACTGATGTATTTCGAGAGCTATTCCTAAAGGAGATTTTCTTTAGGTTTTGGAGGGCTTGTGGAATCAAGGCCGTTGGCGATCAAGATCACTGGGTGCGGTGCACGTGTGACTCGGCAGGTGGTACTTAAAACGTTGTGAGGATTTACATCGTTTGGATAGGTATATCTGTAACTGTACAATGATTATGGTGATTTGATTCCTTCCCGTGGTTTTTACCCATTCTGGGATTTTCCACGTATATCTCTGCGTTATGGGATTGTTTTACTTGCGTGATTTTTGCTGGTAGTATAACAGTGATTGATATTCATACTTTTAGGGTTTTTTACGGATTAATAGGGAACCCTGTTTTTTCAATTGGTATCAGAGCGGGCTGCTCCTTCCGTTAGAATTTATTTTTCTAGAGCAGATCCATAATGAGTATGAACATGAATCACATGTCTAGAAATTTTCCTATACTTGATGCTGATAATTTTGATTACTGGAAATCTAGAATGAGGGCTATAATGAGATCAGTCGGTGAAGAAATTTGGGACTCGTGTATTTTGGGGTACACTCGACCCATGAAAATTGTAGACGACAAGCCGGTTCCAAAAACTGCATCTGAGTTATCAACCACATAAAAACCGTTACTTCAGGCTAATAACCGTGCACTTGATATTTTATTTGCTACTGTTGATATAAATGAGCACAGGAAAATAGCTAACTGTGAAATTGCGAAGGAGGCCTGGGATATTCTGGTTACTTGCCACGAGGGGACAGGCATGGTTAAGCAGTCTAAGTTGCAAAGGCTTACCACGGAGTTTGAGACCATCAGAATGCAGAAGGAAGAGACCTTCAATCAATTCTACTCCAAGCTCATTGCCATCGTCAATAGCTGTGAGAACTTGGGTGAGCCAATTCCTTCTTTTTGTATTATTAAAAAAATTTTGCGCTCCTTACCTCCTAGATTTAAAATTCAAGTTACTATGCTAGAGGGAAAGAAAAAGTTAAAAGAAAAATCTGTTCAAGAAATTGTTGGAATTCTCCAAACTTATGAGGCTGACCTATTGCAATCTGACCCTGTTAAACCCAAAATAAAATCTTCGGAAACTCCGATTGCTTTTAAAAGTACTCAAAAATATAAGAAAGGTTCAGATAGTGATAGTGATATCGATCTTGAGGAGATGAAAGTTTTTTTCAAACAATTTAAAAATAGTACGAAAAAGAAAAAAGATAAAGGAAAAGGAGAATTTTCTAAAAAAAATAAAAGGGAGGGAAAAGGACCACCTGAGGGACCACAATGCTTCGAGTGCTATGGTTTTGGTCATTACGCCCAAGAATGTGTTAATAAAATGAAAAAGAAAGCTCTCGTCACTAAAACGTGGGATGATAGCGATTCCGATAAATCGAATGAAGAACAGGGGGCCGACGAAAATGGTAAAAGAAACTTTTTGGCTTTTGGAGTAACCTTAAATTCACATGGTCATTCCGAATCGAGTGATTCTGAAACAGATAACAGCGAGGCGGATAGTTGTGATGACATAGATGAGGTTCGAGAGAAGTACAACAAACTCCATGTTTTTAGTGATGTTTCGTCGGCCCCCAGGAGACTGTTCATCTTTTATTGACGTTTCGAACCAGAACGGGGAAGTTGTCTTGGATTGGATGAACACAATAGTGGCCCCACACAAAAGTCTATTTCCAGTATTTTTTTTCATATGCAACCAAATGCCGAAAAATAAATTTAAAAAAAAATATTTTCTGAAAAATCATTTTACAAGAAAAACATTTTACATTGTAAATTATTTTATGCCGAAACAAACGGAGCCTTAAATTATCAAAATTTGTATCCAAAATTGAACAGCCAAGGCCGATGACTGGGGCCATAGCTTTGGGACCTGGGCCATCATCCGTGAACCCAGAAAAATTCAGATGAAAGAATAGGTTCAAAGCTATGGAATCAAGACTTCACAAAAACAAAATCCTTTCATAAGCCAAATGTCAAACACGTGAGAGACATATATCTTGCATCAATTTCTAATACTGTAACGCCCATAGAAACTGAATTAGACGCAACGGGTTTGGCCACGTGGATGGGTTGACTCGGATTTGCAACGGTGACCGCAACTCGGATCGGCGGCGGCGAAGGTCGACTTTGGATTTGCCATGGTTATAACGGACCACGGACCACGACAACCAGAAGGAGAAAAAGGGAAAAAAGAAAGAGAAAGAGTCCTTTAAAGTTCGGTAAATTGGGCTAAGGTCCATTTTGAAGGTGCTTTTGGACGTTTAGTCCAACTCAAATTGTAATAGTGGTGGAGGTCCATTACTGTAACATTTATGGTGGTAGAGGTCCATTACTAGACAAAAATGTTCCAACTGCCCCTTACTATCTATATAATGTGTTAGGGTACCCTAGGATTTTAGGGTACCCTAGGATTTTAGGGTTTTAGGGTACCCTAGGTTTAGACACTTTCATAGGAGTTTTAGGGTGCACTTTCCTATTATAAGGTTTTAGCAATTTAGGCACTTTTATTGGGTACTCTAGGGTTTTAGGCACTTTTACTGGGTACCCTAGGATTTTAGGCACTTTTATAGGGTACCTTGAGGTTTAGGCACTTTCATAGGGTGCTCTAGGGGTATTTTTGGAACGCGTGTCCATATAAGGACCGGAACCACTATGAAAAGTTTAAGTGGACTGGCACCACTACAAAAAGTTTAGTGTGTCCTTATCAACAAGGCTCCCTTTAAAGTTATAATCAAGTGTATCCGGCTCACTTTTTATCAATTTTTTTCCAGCATATATCTTCTCCGATTAAATACCAAAAGGCATCAGATTGAATTGATATGTTACAGAATAATTCTAATTGACAAGTTCCACAGTGTGGACAAATCTGATCATAAAATTGATTCCAAATAAGGTATAAAATTGCAAAAAAAAAAAAAACTCCTTCTTCTCTAGTTTGATAAGGTTATAATCAAGTGTGCCCAGCTAACTTTTTTCCAATTTTTTTCAAAATATATCTTCTCGGATTAATAACCAATTGGTATTGGACTAAATTCATACTTTTCAGAATCATTGTAACTAACATGTTATACAATTTGGACAAATCGAATCATCGAATTAATTCCAAACTAAGTTTGAAAATTCCCAGAAAAGGGGGTGAAGCTTTCTTTATAACACTTCGCAAGTTGAAGATGCGAAATCCAGTCAGTACCAAACTCGCGTTTCGTATGCACGCGTTACTTGTTTTTTGGACGTTTTTTTTTATTCTTTCCAATAACGTTTTTCCCGAACACGATTTCGGCATAATATCTTCTCTCCATCCATTGGTTGACGAACTCTAAAACAAGGCTTGGATTCTCTCTCTCCCTCTCTCGGATTAAAACTATGTTAGAAGATGCAATTTTGCAAACCCTAACAGTTATCCATCCTTTTTGTTGTTGCTTATTAATTTGAGCTTTTTGTGTTATTTATATTAGTTATAACTTCCAGTTTGACTGAATCAAATCATTTAGATTGGCCAATAATTTTCTGAAATATTAGTCCCATGTTTGGGATTGAATTGGGGTAGTTGACCTTTCATCTCTTGCAAATGATTTCTACTAACATTTTGTTAATATACATGACCTGCTGCCGTTTGATTCCAGAGAAGTATATCACTAGTATTTGACCACACTCGGCGTCCGGGGCTTGTTCGTTTGGGGTTTTAAAACTCCTATGCACGGTTTTCAATACATTTTCTCTATTTATTTCTCTCCACTCAAATCTCCTTCAAAACCCAAAGCGAACTACATAGGATAAGTGCTATTGCGTGGTGATGTTCTTGGCATCATTCGTGTAGAAGTATCGCTGTTGTGTTTGTGCTTGTATGAAAAAGGCATTGATTTGAGCATTTGATCGCTGCGAAAGTTTTTGGCCCTAATTTCATGAAGTGAAAGGCAACCTGATAGTTTTTTTTTTTTCCTTTGGCAAGTGCTGTATTTTGATAGTAAAGACAACAGGATTGGTTTAATTATTTATCTCTTTGTAATAAGAATGAAACTTGATGCTAATATGATGATTACTTAATGCTTTCTCTGGATTAAGAGATGTAAAGTAGTACTTGTTTTTTTGGGGAAAATGACGGTCTAGGACGTGTTTGATAATTAATACCCGCCAAAAACATTTTCAGCATTAATAAATGTTCTCAGCATATTCTTGGCGGGTATTAATTATCAAAACACGTTCTTAGCCGTCATTTTTCCTTGTTTTTTTCGGAGGCGGGGGAGCTATTGTCCCTTTAAGGGGTAACAGTTTGTTGTCCCGGCCAATCGGGGCTTGCTCCGTTAATCGGTAACGTTCACTTCGTAGAGCTCGTCAAGTAGAACTAGTGTATCAAAAATTAACTCGGTTGAATATCATTAAGTGGCTGATCGGAACACATATACCTTGCCAATAATGGGTTCCAGTGGATTTGATCCAGTGTTTCGGATCACTTCTTTTCAAGATAAAAATATTTCGATAAGGCACTTAATGATATTCGATCGAGCTAGTTTTTGGTATATTTGTTCTACTCGATGAGTTCTACGAAGTGAACATTTCCGATCATTGAAAAGAGACCGGAGCGAGCCCCGCTCGGCCGGGACAGCAGCTCCCCGCGTCCGTTTTTTCCCATCATTGCTGGCTTTGGTTGTTTCTTTCGCAGGCCTGCTGGATTCGGAATCCAAATCCTTCAATTCATATTTGATGATAATTCTTTAACTGGCCCAAACCATAGAATTGGGCCATCATCTCTCTGTTGGGACTTGGGCATATCCTGACCCTCAATTGGGACTGGCCCAAACCATGGAACCAATCAAAGGGTGTTTAGTAGTTTTATATTGACCACCCTGTAGAGTAGGCCGCCCTGATATGGAATTGACACAAATCTCTGGATAGAATTGAAGATCAGTTTCTAAGAGAAGGGTGTCCAAGAACTTACAAACATGATATACAAGGCAAAGTGGGGATTTTATCAGCTCAAAACATTATGAATAAGAATGTAACGTACCATCACGCTTCGCAGCCGACATTTACGGCGGCTCACTCTGTTGACATTGGCCCACTGTTAGCCCATTCTCTTTGGCTCCACTTCCTTTTTTAATTTGTTTGAGTGCATCGGCTCCACTATTAATTAATAAACCTCGCATATATCCAATCAATATTGCTTTCAAGGCCATGCATTATTGATCAAATTAATAAGAGTGGCTACCTATGCAAATTGATTTCAAGGCCAGGTCTCTATCTAAGGATTTAATGTACTCTGCAAGCTGAAATGACAACATTAATTATTAGTTGAATAAACATGGCAACATGTACAATTTATACGACTGTTATCCCAAAGGAAAATTATTTAATACTCCTGGTGTATATTCTTTCTCCTCGCATAACATGTGAGGCTTACGTGGGATCCACATTACTCTATCCCAAAATCGTTTCTCCTCTCTTTCCCTCTCTACCCCTTATGGAATATTTCTGCCATGCTCCCAAGTGGCATAGGACTCATAGGAGCATGACGCTCCCATTAAATATGGACCATTCGATTGGAAAATATGTAAATCACGACCATTAGATCAAAAAAAAATCCATGAAAGGTAAGGTAGATTTGCTAAAACTGATATGGTCTTACCATTTTTCTTGCCAAAAAATCGCAATATTAATTACTTACTACAAAAATTGGGTTTACATACCATTTTTTAAGGCAACACTTACTATATTATACGACTACACTTATTATATTGTGTGGTTACACTTACTATCGAGAAGGTTTGAACTAAAACATACTAAGTTTTCACAATTTATTGTGGTGACACTTACCATATTGTATGGCAATATATTCACTTGTTACAATAATACTTACTACTGACTGCAATTCTATTTAGTAGTGATTCTTAGGAATAACACATTTGCTACACGTTTTAACAATTAATGGTTGAGATCACCTCATACAACCTAATGATTGGGAACAATTGGGAGGTTCAAACTCCCAAACCATTTGAAAGCATCATAGGCGTTGCCTTGCGGAAAATACCCCTAAATAACCACAGTGACTGTGACAAATAGAATCTTTTAGTGAAATTTTACCAATTAGGGTTATAAGATTGCACTAATAAATATAGGAGTACTGCTATACATACAGAAAAGGGCGGACAGAATTCGTACCGACGGCCGCCGGTCGGCCGTCTCCGGCCACCGGACGGCCGATCCGAGCCGTCCAAAAATTCTATAAAAAAAAAACCGAGGGGCCCAACGCAGGAATCAACGGCATACGAGGTGTGTAGGGCGCTTGATTGGAGCACCCCTTTTTCGTGTATATACTCGGATCGGCCGTCCGATGGCCGGAAACGGCCGACGGCTCGGATCGGCCGTCCGGTGGCCGGAGACGGCCGACCGGCGGCCGTCGGTATGAATTCTGTCCGGTTTGGTCGGTATACATATCATTTTCGTAAATATAGTTATAGTGAGTTTTTCAAAAAAAAATTGTGAGGCCCCATGTTGTTGTCCCACATCGACAACAAAAGCAAAATGGAAATGGTTTATAAGTTAATCCGACCAGCTACTGTATAACTTGAGGTTAACCTTTTGACACACGTGGTTAAGGCGAATGGTTAGCAGGACAGCTGGGTCGGGTCGTTACAGTTGGTATCAGAGCACAACTCTGGTCTACATGGCGGGGGCCACCTCTAGAATCTGGTACAAGCACATTGATGTGCTGTACAGAGCTAAGTGTCACACCATGGCCACAAGGGGAAGGTTACTGGGCCAAGGGATGCAACGAGGACATTGCATCATAAGGTGGGGTGATTGTGAGGCCCCGTGTTCTTGTTGCACATCGACAACAAAAGTAAAATGGAAATGGTTTATAAGTTAATCCGACCAGCTACTGTGTAACTTGAAGTTAATATTTTGAGCCATGTGGTTAAGGCGAATGGTTAGCAGGTCAGCTGAGTCGGGTCGTTACAAAAATTGTTTGTAATTGCAATTGTACAATTCTAGTAAAAAGACATAGTAATTCTCACTTCATATTTAACTTTTAATTTATTAAGTATGCAATGAAAAAAAACGTAGTGAAATTTTGCTCACTTTTGGAGTTGTCGAAGATGGATGTTGGCAGATCCAGTTGGGTGTCGTCAAGTGGTGGTGGTGTTGTCAAGCGGTGGTTGTGGCTATAGAATAGAGATTGGCTGTTGTGCAGTGGGTTTTTTTTTTTTTTTTGTGTGTGTGGAGAAAAATAAAAATTTTAGCCTACCTCTTTGATTACCCTTTATTTATTTTATACATATCCTTGGATATTTAAAATTCAATTAATAAAAGAGTTTTTACTTAGTCAACCAGATTTTAAACATCTTCGAGAGGTTTTTTATTTTTATTTTTTTTATCCGCAACATCTTAGAGAGGTTGACATTACACAAGTTGACACATTCTAGAATACTTGGTCAAGCCAAGTCTTATAGCCCACGAGTACTGACCGAGCATATTGCATTTTCCCAAAGCGACCCTATTCTGTGCTGCAAGAGCATGACTTCTCCCCATTTCACACAAAAAGTATATGGACCCTACTTTCTTTCTTTTTTCACTCGATAAATGTCTAGCTTACTTTTAAGAGGATAAAAAAAGGGTATCGCTAAGCGGCATACGGATGAGACAAGCCCAAAAGGCATCAACCCCCACACCAAGATCTCGCACTACTGACGAGAACCGAACCCTCACCTTTCAAGTGGAAGAGGTAAGGAAGTGTGATTGAACTGCGAGCCTATTGGCATATGGACCCTACTTTGAGTGTGAGATAATCCCACATATTATTGTGAATCTGTGATAGGGAAGAGCAATGCTTTACTTTAACCCACGAATATTCCAATGAGGAAGTTTTAGTATGTGGGTGGGAAATACGAAGCCAAAGGAAATGGATTCTCCTGTAACTATTCCGGACGTTCCAGGACATGGAAGACAGACTGTGAGATAAACTATGACTCTCTGTGAGATGAACAAACATCAATTGGGGATAAGTGAAAGCGTTGAGATTATATTAACTAAGTTTCGGTGATTTAGGTAAGCGACGTGAAATAAAAGTCTAATGTTCCCCCTTACATGCCCGCGTGGGTATGAATTCACGAGGTGAGGAATTGACTTGAGAGGAGGCTCAATCAAATGAGCCAACGCCATCCAATACCTAAGTTTGATACCATGTTGCATTCCTAACAGTATGGACACAAAGAGCGATCACAGCAGCAAAAGTTTCGTGATCGAATACTTATTTCTCAACGTAATCACTAAGATAGTTGTGCAAGTATAACTTTTCCCACTCCAAAATTTTCAGAAAGACACATTCTAATGTGGAAACATTTATAGAAGCTCATACTCTTTTAAGTTCCGAATTCAAGATCCATCCCTATCTGGAAAACTACAGCAAAATAAGAATCCCAGCCCATACCGAATTCTCATCAAACGCAAATTTATACTGCCCCTCGCGTTCATGGTATCTACATTTAACTATGCATCCGAGACGGATTTGGGGATGTTGTATTGCAGACGCTGTAGTGCACCCTGTAGTGTGGCATCCGGACAGTTTGTTTTTGCAATCAATGGTCGCTAAAGTACTCTTATTGGTCAGAATTAACTATTACCGATAAGAGTAAACAAACATATATAAACCGTTGATTATTGAGATAGATGGCTTAGATGCACATTATAGGGTGCACTATAGGGTTTGTCCTACAGCATCGCCGGATCCCCCGGAGACACGGTTGAAGCCCGCCTGCCCAATGTGCTTCTTTCCAAGCAAAGGCTCAACATACTTACCATCAGGGCAGATCTATGTTGGTACAAGTGGGGTTACTTGACCTCACTCACTTGGATTTCTCACCAAGATATTTGATTGTTCGCAATCAAATTTCGTTGTTTTAATCTCATAAAAAATCTATAAGTTGACCCATCTTGTTTCAAATGCATAGAAATTTCAGGCGTTCTCTTCCGTTCAGAAGTTCTATAGCATTACGAATGAGACAATCATGCAACTTTTAAAAATGGGATCGGATCCTTTTCGGTCCAAGTTTTGGACCGAGAAAACAATCCAAATCTGGACCGTACATTTAAAAATTCAACTGTTCAATTTGAATTCTTCGCACGAAGAGTCCTTGAGCAAATCTGAACCATTGATTACAATATTAAACGGTTCAAATTGCAACTATCTTCTCCAATCAAAAACATAGACTGGAGAGAATCTGCTTCCTTTAAAAATATAATCACGATATACCTGCATATAATTAACAAATAGGAAAAATAAATTGCATACCTATGGATCTGATTTTTCACCATACTAACCGAAAATCCTGAAAATTCTGGCTCCGTACCTGATTATCATCATGTACCTACTTGGCTATTTGCATCTCATAATCACCCATTAAACTATACTTCAAAGTATTTAGTTGACTAAATCTTTATATAACTACTAGAAGTAATCTAATCTCAATTAAAGACCCACACACACACACCCAATAGGCCGCGGCCGCCTTCCGGTATGACGCGTACCCTGACTCGGCCATACATTACCTCAGGCCAAACAGAATTTCACAAACCATCTCTCACTATATATATACTCTGTCTCTCTCTCCCCTCTCTCTCACACACACAAACACACAACCAAACACATAATCCCAATCCAAGGGAAGGAAAAATGATGGTAGAGTACAACATCGATAATCAGGCCAAGCCACTGGCCCCCGCGACAATCTACGGCCGGAGTGACGAAGAGTTTCCCTTCGCCGCTCCGAAGCCGAGGCGCGAGAAGAAGAGCAGCAAGTGCCCGGTTTATTTCCTCCTGTTGGTCACGGTCGCAAGCATACTCGTGTTCATCTTCGCCAACATAGTGTTGCGCGTCGCGGCCCCTAGTGTCACGTTAAATTCCGTCACGGTCGAAGCACTCTCGACCCTCACGGGTTTGACGGACTCAATAAACGGCACCCTGGTGGCCGAGATGGACATCGACAACAACAACTTCGGTTATTTCGGGTACTACGGCAGCTCGATCGCGTTCTTGTATCAGAACGTGACGCTTGGAGTCGCGAACGTAACCGGTGGGCGCGTGTTCGCTAGGCAGACGGACACGGTGAACGTTACGGTGCAAGTGAGATCGACTTACGCGTTGGCCCAGTACGAGAATTTCACTAGTGATTTAAGTAAAGGGGTGCTGGAGCTGAGGAGTTTTGCTCTGTTAGCTGGAAAAGTCCATATCAGGAAGTTGCTCTGGAGGAAGAGCTACTTGATGAACTGCACTATGAATCTTTGTTTGGGTAACCAAACAGTCCAGGATTTGAGATGTTTGTGAGTTTTCATGTCAGGGATTGGGGGAGCTGCTGTGCTTAACGAGCACAACAATCAAAATCGTTGTGCATATCGTTCATGTTGTAGAGCTGGTCGAGCAGGCCTTGTGTGCATAAATTCAAATTACACGGACGTCAGTGATGGTATTTTCGAACCAAATGTGTTTTAGAGCTGGTCAAGCAGACCATGCGCGCAGAAATTCAAATTACTCGGATAGCGATGATCATATTTTCAAACAAAAATTGTTTAGAAAAAAATCGACGGTGGATAAGATTTTGAATAAACTTTCAAGACAAGCGTGTATCGATCATGTAGTTATGAACGTCAGATTTACTTGATTTTCTGAAGTATTATATTACTCGCCAATCTCTGCAACAACATGAATAATGAGAATTCGTCAACAGCAGACCATGCGTGCAAATATTGAAATCACTAGGACATCGGCGATAACGTTTATTTTTACCAAATTTGTCGTTGAAAAATAGGCTTTCGGTAGAGATGCGTATCGATTGTGTGGTTATCAATGCGTGATCAAATTGATTTCCTGAAGTATTGTATTATTCGACGAGATCTGCAACATGAATGGCTGGGAATGTGGCCCACTTCATTGCAACTAGTCCAGGGGATGGCCGCCTCTGTTTTTTGTTAGAGTGATTTAGATTAATTAGTTCATTGAATTTTGATACATACGGAGTATATTGGTATTTGATAGTGAGAGATCAACAGAAATTGGATTTTTAGTGGAGTCTGAATGTGAACAATTCTCAGAGCATCTCCCACTCAACTATTTTATTTTTCTGTTTTGCTGACCCAAGCAAATTGTATATTTAGAGTATGTCACCGTTTTTTTTTCTCCCTCCCAATAACTGGATGTCCGGGTCAGCTTGTGCGAATTTCGATTAATTCTGGGGGTCCTAAAGATAACGATCGGACATAAACTCCAGTTGCCCCAAGGTTTGAAATGTTGTGGTCTGAAATTTTTTATCCTTCAATTAGTGCAAGAGCTAGCGTGTGCAGCTCGAACACCCTTGATTGTCAGAAAAGAAAAAAAAAAAGAAGAAGAGGGGTTGACCTTACAGATATATAATGCAATACGCACTCTATAATTTGGTGGGTACGGTATGTACTACTTCATTAATAAAAATTCGTAATCTTTGGACATGGATTAATAAAAATCAATGTCAAACGAATTTATAATCTTTATGTTGATGTTATGAAAAAAAAATTCAATTTGTTTATGACTTTGCGTGCAAAACTTATAAACCTGTATAGTAAAATGTAATGAATATAAATGGGTAGAATATAACTTAATTAACATAAGTTTAAGGCATCAATGTCGTCTCTGTTTAAGGCAACTTGTTGTAGGGAGGTATTCCCGAACAGGTACAATTATGAGCCGAACACGTGATGAGAGTGTACAATGCGAAAAGTGATGAAAGGCACCATGATGATAAGGTCCGGTGACCTGAAGTATGCACCAAACAGATGACTGTTCGGGAACAAGGATATGAGGTATCCTAGTACAAATACGAGCTGTTCGGTTGGATAGTTTTATGTCCAAAACAGTCATACCTATAGTGCAGTCTGTTCGGCAAAGAGCATGCCGAACAGATAGAGTCCTTGACAAACCGCTTTAAGAGATAAGGCAGGAGCGGTATTCAAGAAGGAGTGTCCAACATCCAACTTGGATAAGCAATGGGAGTGTTCCAGAGAACGGGACTCCGTATATAAATAAAGATAAGTCTAAAGAACAGTCCTATGATGGAACGAATTCCATAATAGAGAAGATCCACACGAAAGAAGGATCTCAGTTGATTGGGCACGAGAGTCCCTAGAGGGCCAGATTTCCTGTAAGGGATAGGAATCCTGGGGCAATAAGGATGCTTGGAGAACAAACATCCGTATGTCTATAAATATAAAGGTAAACCTAGAGGCAAAAGGTACGCATTACGTTGTATGCATTATACACTTTCCTACTGATAATTAGGGTTTGAGATCAGTACGAGATACTAACTTAGGCATCGGAGGGCCTTTGCCACGAGAGGCAGAGGTGCGCTCACCCCTTGTTTGTCTTGCAGATTAGGGTTCCGGTGAAGGCAGTAGGGTTCTGATCAAACACCACGTGCAGTGACAATAAGTTCGTGCTATTCAGGAACCAGTTAGCTTTTTCCACCTACAGTTCCATACCATATATATCGATCCAATCATTTAGGGCCGGGTTAACATCAATTAATCCATCTCTGGAAGAACCAGACAGGCGGGGAAGGAGACAAATCCCCACAGGCGCTCAGAAAAAGCATCTTTGAGTGGCCATAGTAGGAGGGCGACAAGCAAAGATCGTCCCTTTACCATTCCAGATGATCCTAAGAACAAAGAGGGTAGGACTGCTACGAACTCCACGAGAAGGAGTAAGTCCCACCATAGAGAAGAATCAGTTGCGCATTCGAAGAGTGTGCATAACCACAGCGACATCCTCGATAGGAAGCGGCAGGAAATCGAAGAGGCTGCTCGATTAATTAAGAAACGAGAATATGAGATCCGTGAAATGGAGCGGATCAGAGATCACCCCGAAGACTCTGGACTGTCACGAGGACACTCCGGAAGAGGGAAAAGAGCAATGGTAACATACAAAGCCGCTCCTTCACACCGAAGAAGTAAGGGCAGGAGTCCCTCTCCAAGGAAAAAGAGGCCTTCTTCGCGAAGAAGGAGAAGCAAGAGTCCAAAGGAACGATCGCTTTCTCCACGAAAAAGGAAAAGCAGGACCCGAAGTTCCTCTGTTGAAGAAGATACCCGGAAACACCATAGGGACAGGTACGAGAGACCTGACTCCGACTGGGATAGGGTACGGGCACGTAGAAACAGGGAACAGGAGGCTGGGACAATGACTGCACGAGAAGCAAAAGCCCTGAGCAACATTGCAACATCTCCGCTTCTCAAGAAAGTTCTGAGGCGCGGTTGCGGCGGGGTTAAGCGCAGGGGCGTTCGTGCTTTCACGAGACAAATGCACGGACCCGTTGCCCACGTCTGACACTACCGAGGCCATGTTCATGCACGAGGGTCATGACGCTATAATGTGCAAGATGTTCCCATCGAGTTTGGGGAAGGTGGCTCTATCTTGGTTCCACAAGTTGGAGTCACGATCCATAAGAGGATGGACACAATTGGCCGAGGAATTCACTGCACGGTTCTTGACAAGTAGAAAGGCTCCCAAGACGTTCGAAAATCTCTCCACGATGAAGCAGGGGGATAACGAGCCGATCAGAGACTATGCTAAAAGATACTGGGAGACTTTCAACGAGATTGACAGTTGCAGTGAAGAATATGCCATTGCTACCTTCAAAACAGGTTTGCCTGTTCGGGAGGAGCTGCGCCGTTCTCTTAATAAGCATCCTGTGTCAACGCTGGCTCACTTGATGGAACGGATTGAGCAGCACGCCAGGATGGAAGACGATATCCTCCGGGAAGACGGTAAGGTAATTGCCGAACAACCAAAGACACCAGCGAAAAAGGTGGACAAACCAGAGCCCAGGACTTACAAGGAGAGAAAGGAGTATGGGCAGGCTAAGAGAGAGCCATATAAAGAAAAGCCAGCACCAGACCCTAAATCATTCTTTTCAATAACGACAGTTTGGAAAGAGCCTATTTACAGGATTCTTTATCGAATAAAGAATCAGCCCTACTTCAAGTGGCCCCCAAGTCTAGGTGGGGACAAGGATGCTAAACGTGCTATGAATCAGCACTGTAGTTATCATAAGGACTGGGGCCACATGACAGAGGATTGTGAGATGTTCAAGAGGCATCTTGACGATTTGGTCTCTCGAGGCTACCTAAAGGAGTATATTCAGGAGGACCCCAAAGAAAAAGGGAAAGCCATGGAGATGGATTACGAACAGAATCCAAGAGGGGTAATCCATATGATACATGGATTGGCCGCCCCTTACACAAGAAGCGAGGTTAGGCTGCTCCAGAGGAAAACCAAGCATGACCAGTATGTGTTAAGATTGGGAAACAAGAGGGGACGAGAATCCAGTGAAAGCAACGAAAGCATAGTCTTCACAGATGAAGATCTTGGAGATGTCCAGGTACCTCATAATGACGCTCTGGTCATTACCCTACGAATCGGGGAGTACGACATCGAGAGGATCTTGGTGGACCCTGGGAGTTGTACAGAGGTCATGTATTACAATGCATTCAAGAAATTGGGGTTAACACAGTCGGACTTGGCTCAGTCGACAATACCTCTGGTTGGATTTGGAGCAGGAGCGGTTTGGCCTCTTGGCAAGGTAACCCTGCCTGTTCGAGCAGGAACAGTGGTTTTAAGGACAGATTTCTTGGTAGTAGATGTCCCGTCCTCCTATAACGTGATCATTGGAAGGACATGGTTGCATAAGATGAGGGCGGTCTCCTCTACGTATCATCAGATGGTGAAGTTCCCTGGTTCCAATGGTATCGAGAAAATCAGAGGAAATCAAAAGGCGGCACAGCAGTGTCTGATTTCCATTGTTAAGAAAATTCCAAAGGCTCACCAGGTTCAAGCAGTAGAGGAATCAAACCAACCGACTATCGAGGATGTCGGCAGAAATCCAACAGAAGAGGTGGTAGAAGGCTTGAAGAAAATACAGATTGACGAGACTGATCTTGAGAGGTATTTTCTAATTGGGGAGTCACTACCAGTTGAAGAGGAAAACGAGCTAGTTGGGTTCCTAAAAGAATATGTCGATGTATTTGCATGGGTACCAGAAGAGATGCCCGGAGTTGATGCAGACGTGATCTGTCACCACTTAAACGTAGATCCTCAGCACAAGCCCGTGATTCAGAAGAAGAGAAGGGCAGCCGTGCAGCATGTAGATGCTGTGATTGAGGAAGTAGAACGGTTGCTGGAAGCCAAAGCAATACGCGAAGTATACTATCCAGAATGGCTGTCCAACACTGTAGTAGTAAAAAAGAAGAATGGAAAGTGGCGTGTCTGTGTGGATTTTACAGATTTGAATAAAGCATGTCCGAAGGATAGCTTCCCTCTTCCAAGGATTGATCAGTTAGTCGATGCAACTGCTGGGTATGAACGAATGAGCTTTCTCGACGCATATCGAGGGTACCATCAGATTGCCATGTTTGGGCCTGACCAAGAAAAGACTTCCTTCATCACACCACGAGGGTTGTACTGTTACAGTGTTATGCCCTTTGGTCTAAGGAATGCTGGAGCAACATACCAAAGACTGGCAACCATTATGTTCAGAAAATTGCTTGGCAAGACTATGGAGGTTTACATAGACGACATGGTGGTGAAAAGCAAGACCAGGCAGGGTCATGTAGCAGATCTGAAAGAGGCCTTTGATATCTTGAGGCAGTACAAGTTGAAACTCAATGCCTCGAAGTGTGCATTTGGGGTTGGGTCTGGAAAATTCTTAGGGCACCTTGTGACCATAAGGGGAATTGAGGCGAACCCAGATCAGATATCAGCGTTGCAAGGATTGCAAAGCCCTAAGACAACTAAGGAGGTACAGAGGTTAACTGGGATGGCAGTCGCTCTCAATAGATTCATCAGCCGGTCCAGTGACAGGTGCAGGCCCTTCTTTCAGCTTCTTAAGAAAAGAGAAGGATATGAATGGGGAGCAGAGTGTGAGCAAGCTTTTCAGGACCTGAAGAAGTACCTTGCTGAGTCTCCACTTTTGTCAACTCCAGAGCCAGGTGAGTGTTTGGTTTTTGAAAAGCTGGTCCTTGCATTAAGGACAGCAACCAGAAAGTTGCCTCATTACTTCCAAAGCCATAGGGTTATAGTTTATACCGAGTATCCGTTAAAATCTCTGCTACGAAGGGCAGACTTCTCGGGACGGATCTCGACCTGGTCTGTTGAGTTAAGCCAGTATGATATCGACTGTCGCGCACGGCAATAAAAGGCCAGGTGTTGGCTGATTTTGTGGCAGAATTTACTCCAATGGTAGCGCCGGGGCCTCCTACGAGAAAGGAGCAATCCGTTCAAGAACCAGGAAAGAAAAGAAAGGTGACTGCCGAACAGGACCCTTCGGAATGGACGTTATTCGTAGACGGCTCGGCTTGCAATACTGGTTCTGGGGCCGGCATTGTTCTGTTCCCCCCAGGTGGGGTGATGATCGAGTTGTCTGTTCGGCTGGGTTTCAGTGCCTCGAATAATGTGGCGGAGTATGAGGCTCTGCTGATCGGCCTCAGGAGTGCAAGCACCTTAAAAGCAAAGAGATTAAAGGTGTATTGCGATTCGCAGTTGGTTGTATGCCAACTGTCCGGGGAATACGAGGCCCGGAATGAAAAAATGGCGGCTTACGTGCAAGCAGCCAAAGAGTTGCTCGACTTCGAGAAGGTATATATTGAACAAATAAGCTCGGGACAAAATGCCCATGCGGACTCTTTGGCTTGGCTGGCTGCTGCTGTTCCTACTGAGTTGAAAAGGAAGGTGGCAGTTGATTACCTTGATGAACCGAGCATTGGGAGAAGCATAGAGTTAGTCCTGGACGTGAACCAGGGGCCAAGCTGGATGGATCCAATTATAGAGTTTCTACGAGATGAGACTCTTCCTTCTGACAAAAAGGAAGCACACAAGATTAAAACCAAATCAGCAAGGTTTTGGTTGTCTCCAGAAGGGAAATTGTACAGAAAATCCTTTACTGGGCCGTACCTGCTTTGTGTGCACCCCGAGATTGTGCAGAGATTTCTCCACGAGATTCATGAGGGAACATGTGGAAGTCATGCAGGAGGTAGGTCCATTGCTCACCGAGCAATCACCCAGGGATACTGGTGGCCGCATATGCAAGAAGATGCAAAGGTTTACGTGAAAATCTGTGAGAAGTGTCAGAAGTTCTCACCAATGATCAGGACACCGGCCGAAGATCTGGTGCCCTTGACCAGCCCCTGGCCTTTTGCCCAGTGGGGGATGGACATCGTGGGTCCACTCCATAAGGCTACTGGGAACCGAAAATTCCTTTTGGTAGCAACAGATTACTTCACGAAGTGGATTGAAGCTGAACCTTTGGCCAAGATAACTGAACCTATGATAGAAAGGTTTGTCTGGAAAAGTATTATTACTCGTTTCGGGGTCCCATATTCCTTGATCACAGATAATGGTTCCCAGTTCCAGAAGAAGTTTAAAACTTTTTGTGCTCAGTATGGGATAAGAAATTATTATTCAACTCATGCTTACCCCCAGAGTAATGGGCAAGCAGAGGCATCCAATAAGACCATTCTGGACGGGATTAAGAAGAGATTGGATAAAGCAAAGGGCAAGTGGCCTGATGAACTCCCATTGGTACTGTGGGCACATCGAACAACGCCTAGGAGGTCTACGGGAGAGACCCCCTATTCTCTGGCCTATGGGACAGAGGCAGTCATTCCATTGGAAGTTGGCCTTCCCACTAACAGGACTGCATTGGTCGAAAGTGGGGGAAATGACAGGGCTCTTGAAATTGAGCTCGACCTTGCCGAAGAGAGGAGAGAGAGAGCCCTGGTGCATTTAGCTTCCTATCAGGAACAGTTGATGAAGAACTATAACAAGCACGTCCACCCTCGAGAGTTCGGTGTTGGAGACCTCGTGCTCCGCAAGGTCCTCGGCAACACCAAGGTTGCCAATGAGGGCAAGTTAGGGGCTAATTGGGAAGGCCCATATCGAGTTACGGCGGTTGTGGGCATTGGGGCCTATCGTTTGGCAGATTTGGATGGAAACCCAGTGCCACGGCCCTGGAATGTCCACAACTTGAGGAAGTTCTTTGTTTGAAAAACTTCGGCCGACTTTTTTGTTTTAGAATTGTGATTGTGTGGGAATTATGAATACAATTCCCTTGTGTTTCCTTTTTAGTTGCATGGGGTACGCGTAACGACCCCTTGAGTTTTTTAGGGCTTATGAATAAAACCCTTTGTTTTAAGATAATGATTCTATAGCAGTTTCGAGTTTCTGTTTTCCATTACATATGCTTGCTTCTAGCCTGTTAATATGAATAAAGGCTTGTGTTTTCCCTCATTCATATTTGGGAGCAGGGATTGGGTACGAACAAACTCGATATGAATAAACGAATAATATAAAAAGTACGTGATACTTATAGTACGAAATACTTAGCAAAACACTTAAGTACGTGATACTTAAATAATGTTTAAATATGAGAAATTTAAACCAAAACGTACGAATATACGTATTGATTACCCAAGTACGTGATACTTAATATTATACAAGTACGAAATACTTGTATACTTGTTCACAGGTAGGAGATACTTGTATTGAAAGGTACAAGTACGAAATACTTGTATCAAAATATGCAAGTCTGATACACTTGTATGCCATACTCAGTATTTTACAAGTACGAAATACTTGAATAACGACATAACGAAATTATGCATGTGTCTGAAAACGAAATGTTTAGAAAAACTAAGTACGAAGTACTTAGTAACAATGTAAGTAACATCCAGACGGACATAATGCATTTACGGTACGAGCTACCATCAAAGTCTCTGGCCATGATAGGGCCGAGTAAATCTAACAGGCCTTGAAATGGCCGCCAAAACCGTAGTGTTGAGCCACGAAGGGCCAAATACCTGTATTACCAAAAGTTTGAATATTCTGGTGCCACGCAGGGCCGAGAACTAAGGTCACGCAGGACCTGACAAAGCTAAATGTTCGGGAGACTGAGGGAGACTTACCAGACTCAGTCCAGGTTCTGGACCTCGGAATGAATTTCGGTTGACACTTCGGTGGGAGTTTCAGCATTGACACTACCTTCATTAACTGTAGCTTGCACTTGCGACTGCTCGTTCTGGACTTCGCGAGTTCCTGCGGGGGTATCTTGTGGCTCCATTTGGATGTCACCATCTGCGTCTGCAAAATTGTCGATCTGTTGATCGACATCATCAGCATCGAGCTCTTCAGTTTCGACAACAGTGGCCCCCTCCCTGCTCGGTAGTTCAACTACCCATAGTGGAGAGTCATCAGGGGCCCCGACTTTAGTCAAACACGATTCCCAGCCTGCGGCAAAGATCTGATCCTGAATTGCTGGCATTTGCTCGACGTAGCTGGCAGTCGCTTCGTCGAATCCCTTCTGATACCCATCGTCAAAAGCAGCCTTCTTGGTATTGTCAATCTCGGCCAGCGCTTGCTTAAGACTGCCTTCGGCAGTCTCCAGTTGGCTCTTGACATCATTGTAATCTGACTTGGCATTGTTCCTCTCGTTCTCCAGCCTTGTGACTGTTCGCAACAGTCTTGTGTTGTCATTTAAGAGTCTTGTTCGTTCAGACTCTGCTTCTTGGCACTTTTGGCCCAATGCAACCATCTTTTGAATGAACTGAGATACATCAAAAAATGGATAATGGGTTGATATCCCAAACACCGGATGAAATAGAGTTCTGATAAACGAATCATGATTACCTTGATACCATTAACGAGACTAGTGGATACCAGCCGATCAGACAAAGATGAAAACTCTTTCTGCATATCTACAGGCAATAGGAGGCCCTGTGCAAGGGCTACAGCAGTTTCTGAGGAGCTGGCGCTGTCCCCAACATTGACCTGACGGTCACCTCTTACGAGAAGAGGGGTCCAGGCCTCAGGGGTAACCTGAGTATTTTGGGAAGGGGTTTCTGAAGCAGGAATGTCAGCTTGGGGAACTGAATCCCCAGCCTCCTGAAGTCTGGACCGCTTGTCCCGATGAGCGTCGGTAGCTTCAAGGGAACTGTCGTGACCCCGAGGAGATGAGGAGGATCGTTCTGAACCCCCCCTGGTACGCCGAGGTGGTGGAGGAGGGTTACCAGTTGATGCCACCCTACCAGTGACACCACGCCCTCGTGCAGAAACAGTAATCAGGGAGCTAAGATTGAGGGGCCGACGAGACATAGTACCTGAGGACGGAGGAGATGCGGAATATCCGGATGAAGAGGACTGACTGGTATCACGAGTAATAACCAATGGTTCTGTCTGTCTTTGTGAAGATCTTCTTTGAGATGATCTTCTGCTCACCACGCGTGTTAAAGGAACACCCTCAGGGATTGGAATTTCTCCTGGCTGTCCGGCAACAGTCACCCCAGCGCTGGATCTGGTGCTTCTGGGCTGGAGAGCAGTCGATGTAGATGCAGCACTGGTACTTGGGTTGGCAAGCCGCCTGTCAATAAAACCTTTGTAGGCAGGATCGTAGCCTAGCAAAACGCTTGCATCTCGACCCCGACCAGCTGTTATAGTTCCTGGCACGCTTGTGTATCTGAGAACCCTGTTTATTTCTGTTGTTCGGACATTGCTAGGTTCTCGTCTAGGACGACTGTTTGCGTTATCCGCTGCATATTTGAAAGCAAATACAGACTAAAAACATGGAAAAGCTACGAAGTGGCAAAAAGTTAAAATCACGAGTCAGATTAGGAGCATACGTGGGAAGCCCCATGCGTAGGGGCAATTGAAGCCCACCACTTGGCCATCTTCCCCCAGTGGCTCGAAGGCTCCAGTAACATAGAGGAAGTCCGTTTCATGATCTCGAGCTGAGTCTGGCAAGTTTAGCACGAGACGCTTTTCTGTTTTCCCTACTTTGAGATAGTACGTATTATACTCACGGTTCAGCACGATGCTGTACCACCACTGGATATCCCAAAGTCCTAACTGGGTTCCTAAAATCCTATTCAGGGCCACGACCCTCATTACTAATCTAAAAAAGTTTGTTGAAACTTGCATGGGATTGAGACGGTAAAAACTGAGAACATGACGAAGGAGTGGGTCTAAAGGGAAGCGAACCCCACCTTCGACAATGGCTACGATAGGAATACATGTTCTCTCCCATGTGGCCGCATTCCTATCTGCGCCTAAAGGGGCGAGTTCGAGACTTACGGTCTCTGGGACATTGTATTGAGTCCTAAAGGCCGCCATGGCAGCCGGGGTCTCACAAAGGTGTCTAAACTTGCCTGGTTTGGGTTCCCTACCATCCGCCATGGATGTATTTGAAGAAAGGTGCAAGTAAAGTAAAAATCAGAAAATGGGTGTGATTAAACCCTTGACACAAAATGAAGATCTGAGAACGAGATTCTCAGATTAGAGCTTAAAGAGAAGATAAGAACGAGAGTCTTACAAAGATTTGGCAAAGAATTCCGGGAGAATAACTGGTTTTACGAGCAGGCGGCAATGGCGGTCGTAAGGAGGCTGTGAGTCGCCTGGTCTTAGAGAGAGAAGAAGCTGGGATTTCAGTTTTGGGTGTAAAACCCAGAAAAGATCCCTTTTTGGGATAAAGGAAAAGAGACGGAGGTGAACCGTCTCTCCTCATACCGTTACATAGAAAGTAACGGAAAGAGGGTTATGGAAAGATGATAGTCTGACGCCGTAAGTAAAAACGTCAGATCGAGTTTAATGAGGAGCGTACGGGATACGCCACGTAGACTCCATATTTCGAAATAATATGATGAGTAAACCGCCAAAAGAAATCAAATGGTCACCAATGCTGTATCTTCACGGGACATCACTAAGCTCGGCTTAAGATAGGTTCTTTGGAAGCTTTACCCATTGGCCCGAATAGTTCCATTGGGCAAAGCTGGGGAGCAATTGTAGGGAGGTATTCCCGAACAGGTACAATTATGAGCCGAACACGTGATGAGAGTGTACAATGAGAAAAGTGATGAAAGGCACCATGATGATAAGGTCCGGTGACCTGAAGTATGCACCGAACAGATGACTGTTCGGGAACAGGGATATGAGGTATCCTAGTACAAATACGAGCTGTTCGGTTGGATAGTTTTATGTCCAAAACAGTCATACCTATAGTGCAGTCTGTTCGGCAAAGAGCATGCCGAACAGATAGAGTCCTTGACAAACCGCTTTAAGAGATAAGGCAGGAGCGGTATTCAAGAAGGAGTGTCCAACATCCAACTTGGATAAGCAATGGGAGTGTTCCAGAGAACGGGACTCCGTATATAAATAAAGATAAGTCTAAAGAACAGTCCTATGATGGAACGAATTCCATAATAGAGAAGATCCACACGAAAGAAGGATCTCAGTTGATTGGGCACGAGAGTCCCTAGAGGGCCAGATTTCCTGTAAGGGATAGGAATCCTGGGGCAATAAGGATGCTTGGAGAACAAACATCCGTATGTCTATAAATATAAAGGTAAACCTAGAGGCAAAAGGTACGCATTACGTTGTATGCATTATACACTTTCCTACTGATAATTAGGGTTTGAGATCAGTACGAGATACTAACTTAGGCATCGGAGGGCCTTCGCCACGAGAGGCGGAGGTGCGCTCACCCTTTGTCTGTCTTGCAGATTAGAGTTCCGGCGAAGGCACAGGGGTATCAACCGAGAATCACGTGAAACTGTTACGAAATAACGGTGTTCCAGCTACTCTTTGTTCTTCTGCACCTACACTTGTTCACAAATGTGCCAACTACTCCTGGGGCCACCTCATCCTAGCGTGTACGCGTGTGAAACGGATGTGAGAGGGACTGTAGGGATTAGTCCGAAAGTTAGCAAGCGACACATCCTGTATTATTAAAAAAAAAAAAAAAAAGACTTCACAAATGGCAAGCTAATTGTTATTTTTTTCTTGTCGATATGGGTTTTGAGAACTTGTTTGTCGATCATAGGTTTCGAGAACTTGTGTGTCGATTATCGATAAGTACAAATCGACAACAGACCAGAATATCTCGGCTCGGGCCAATTCCTGGTCGGATCCTTGATGGCCGAGCACGGGTCCTCGTCGCGATAACTATACAGGCCAAGCCCAACGGGGTCCCGAGCGGGCAAGGACACCCTGTCCCTACAGGTATAGGGCAAGCTTTTCTCCATAGAGATAATCACCAACAGTCCAAGAGTCATGGGCGTTCCTAATTCTAAAGGGGTTAGGAAAGCTAAGGTTATTGGGTCCGACTGGTGCCATCTTTATCTACACCCCGAGATTCAATATCCTAATCCTAAAGGAATTCTACCTCCTAAGCGCTTGTTTAATAAACCCCCTTGATGCAAGGCATCGGTGCGCAACTCCGGCTATCAAATCGCTTGAGTTCTTTCCTTTTTGTATGTTAATTGCAAATCAATTGACTTAGGCCTCGCTTGAGTTCTTTCCTTAGTTCTTGTTTGCATGTCATTGATCGAGCATATCGAAACTCGATTTATCAATTTTATGTATACTCTGTCACGCACACGGGCGCACACATATATAGACGGCTCACAATTTCTCCAATCAGGCCAGGCAGAAATGATGGAACAAGGCACTCATCGTCCGGTCAGTCCACAAATCTATGGCTGGAAGGACGGAGGATTCGAGGCTCCCAGACACTCGAAGAAAAGCAACAAGTGTTTGGTTTACTTCCTAACCCTCATCGTAATCCTAAGCATACCCATGTTAACCTTTGCTCTGGCAATTTTACGCCGCGTCCAAGCCCCTGGAGTTGTGCTGAACTATGTTTCAATGCCAAATCTCTCAAAAATCAACGCTTCGACGCCTTTGCTTGACGGCACTTTGGTGGCCGGGATCGACATCACCAACAACAACTTCGGTTATTTCGCATACGAGGACAGTTCGATTGCGTTCTTGTATGAGAACGTGGCGGTTGGAACTGCGAATGTGACCGGCGGGCGCGTCTCTGCCAGGGAGACGGGGAGGGTGAACGTTACGGCAAGAGTGAGATCGACGTATTTGTTGAACGAGAGTCGGAATTTCAGTCCTGTTGTGGGTTCAGGGCTTTTGGAACTCAGAAGTTATGCTGAGTTCGTTGGAAGAGTTCATGTGGTGAGGATATTTAAGTTGAGGACGAGCAAATTGATGAATTGCACTATGACCCTCCATTTGGCAAGCAAAGCAATCGAGGACCTGGAATGTTTGTGATTTTTTTCCAGGGTTTCCTCTCTGTTATGGAAGTGTGGTTGAGATTGGTTTTTTTTTTGAAAATGTGGTTGAGATTGGTTGCTTGATTGAATTTGGTTAAATATTTATCACTAGTTTTTTCCCGTGCCTACGGCACTACGCATCTTTGTTGGAATTGTCCGTGCCTACGACACTTGCTAGCTTGTGGCTCAAAATACTAAATTGCCATCACTGAAATGAAGATAGAGTTTGACAACGACCAACAAAAACAGAGAGAGAGAGAGAGAGAGAGAGAGAGAGAGAGAGACTTCATCGCCATCGCTGAAATGAGGACATGGTTTGAGTGATTCAAATTTTAAAGCCCTTAAAATCGAGAGATATGTTCTACGCACCATATTAATTTTATATTAATTTCATTCTCACTATTCATCCTGTAATTCTGAACACACACTAATAAAATGAGAGTCAAATAAATGTTGTTACAACTGGTAGAAACTTGTTGAATAAAAAACTAACCATTTTTTCACTTTTCGAAAAATCAGACAGTATAGTCCATGGTCTCCGTACCAATATTTTGATGGAAATATGTTTTGAAGAAAAGAGCATAAAAGTACCCCAAAAAAATTTATATATTTTATGTATTGAACGCAACCAAAAATCTATTTTAGATGCAACCCTAGTAGCTATATCCCATGTGATGGAAAATGTGTTTTTCATGCAAGTTTAAGCTAAAACTTATGTAGCTACGGTAATGTGTGTTTTTTTATGCAAGCTTAAGTTACGGCAATTGTCTATCACTTGAAAAAATAAATCCATCATTTTAACTGAAGCTAGTGCTTCAAAGACAAAATTTGAGAATCCAATCCAAAAAATAAATCTTACACTCGTGCAATATGGTTGTTGGAAGAATTTTTCGATTAACTCCAACTCCCAATTATAACCCAGCACTAAGAACTGACCGAAAAAAGAGAGAATTAACCATGAATAGAGGACGAAGAACTGATAGCCATACCTGTGGAAATAGAAGGCGAGAGTCAAGGAGACATGAAAGAGAACTGGAAAGTAAACGTTTAAGGAGAGAGAAAAAAACCTGAAAAAAATAAACGCCAAATATTATATTGCTAAAAAATCGACAATAAAAAATTATTTTAAAAAATCAAGCTTCCCGTAAAAATTAGTCGGTTTATTGTTTGTATTTAACGCAAAACTTTTCAAAAATCAATACATCAAATCTTTCTAAAAATCCGTCATCGCCTATTAATCAATTGATGTATATTGTGTTGATTTTACAAATCTGTTGAAATTACCCTTTCTACTGGGAGACGTTTCCAATATAAGCCCCAGGATTTTAAATCCTAGGATTACACGCTATTTACAAAACATGCCATTAGTTTGTATGTGAAGGGTAGAAAAATCTGGACCGTTGAATTTGTTTGTATGAGTAGATAAATTTTGTGTCAAGAAGAAATCTAAACCATTGAGAGAGAATATTCTGTAAGAATATTCTCAAAGACCCTTCTGTTTTATTAGACAGATGTGCTTCTAGCAAAGATTTTGACTACACTGTCAAATTTCTTGGTTCCACTGTGTTTTTTTGAAACTTTTTTACTGTATAATTTTATATGCATAGTGATTTCCAGAATTTCCTTTTCGATGGATGCACTTCATTTTTTGTTCTTGTAGTGAAACTTTTATATATAATACTCCCTCCGTCCCTTTTTTATAGTCCAGTATTTCATTTTGGGTTGTCCCTTAATAAGTGTCCATTTTGTAAAGTTAGTGGGTAAAAGTTGGTATATTGTCTATTTTGTCCCTAAAAGTAGATTCTTTTTTGAAAAATAAGTGAGTAAAAGAGTAATGATGATGGGTAAGTAGGGAAAGTGGTGGAAAAAGTTGATGTGAAATGTATAATGATGATGTCTTTTTAATAAGTTGGAGTTACGAAGCAAGACACTTAAAAAGGGACGGAGGGAGTATAATTTTTCACAGATATACAAAAAGTGGAGTTCATATATCAAAACATGGGGGTGTGAATACTTGCCCTTTTATATAACGATTAACGAGACTAGCTAAGTTGGCAATAAGACTGCAAATAAGTCGAGCCGAGTTTTATAGTGTTCGAGCTCGATTCGTTCGTAAATGAACCGAGTAAGGTTAATTTTACTTACCGAGCCTCTTTATACGAGCCAAGCCTATACAAAAGAGCTGAGTTTTTAAGTGTTGAATTCGGGTCTTTTACTAAATGAGCCTAAAAATCAAGCCCTAGCTCGGCTCAACTACATAACTAGTCAAGCTGAACAGAGCCGCAAGCTTCTTGCCAGCAACTTGGTTCGTTTGCAGCCCTAGTTACTCACCAGTCGCTGTGAATATCAATGATTCGATTTCTAGCACAGCCAAGATCCCCTGTGGCCCTATGTCAATGTGTGCAACAAATTAATTCCTAATTTAGTGTAAAAGGATATTAGTAGTACTTGATTTTGTGTTAATCGTACTTAAATACGTTTAACAAATTCTTAGCTGATGTCCCAAATTCTCATCAAAATCCGGTGAGCACTTAGTCGTTTCGAACCCAAAGCATAAAAACATAAAACATAAAAAGTAAAATTTATTAGTAACCAGGAGTATTTGAAATTGATCTAGAATTTTGGATCCTTTAAGTTAATTAAATTATTTATTATATTATACAGAATACAATGTAAGTTGTTCACGTACTTATTCACATTCGACCAAATGATTTTTTGTACTTTTTTTTTTTAGAGTTCTACAAAGTAGACAGGTGTAATTAATCATAGTTGTGCGTGGGCTCAGAATGAGCTAGAACCCAAAAAAAAAAGAAAAAAGAAAAAAGAAATTTATAAGGATACGAAGGGATAAAATATGAAGAGGAGCGGATCCTGTTGATATTTGTTATTATTGCGGGTTCAAATCGGTTAAAACAACTGAACTACAAACAAATCGCAAGCAAAGCTGTTCTTCTTGTGTTGATATTTGTTATTATTGCTGTAATAATCCGAAAATTTAACTAATAAAAATATTAAAAAGAATTATTTATTTATGATAATATTATTTTTCTTTTTTAATAATTAGTAGATAATTACAAAAAAATAGGTTATTCTATCTAATTATCTCTAAAAAAAAAATTATTTTATCATTATATACATACATATAATTGCATGCATGAACGTCTCTCTTCTCCCTCACTCTCTTACTCGATCTCTACCTCCTCCGTGACCCAAAAACCGTGCATAATTCGTTCGTTCCGAAACCCAAAACCATTAGAACTCGATTTAATTCAAAACTCATCCAATTCTCCTATAAATGCACACCACTCCGACCCTAGGGCACGTACATCATCTCACCACCTTCCACGGAGCCAGAAAGGAGAGAAAAACCAGAGAGAACCGTGCTACGATTCATAGATTTTTAGAGAGAGAAAGAAGGAGAAAGAAAAGTGGGTTTCGTGGTTTCGTTCATCCGAGACTCAAATTGATCATTCGAATTACTTCCTACAATCCCAAGGATCACCAAACATCAACCAATTCGGCCCCGAAGCCCTCCAATCGACGGAACCGAAATCATCTTCTCCAAATGTTCAATTTCGATCGAAAACAAATTCTATCCGAAACGAGGTACTATAATTTAATCCGAGCCCTCCTCTAAGTATATTTAGGGTTTATAGACATAACCCAATAGGCCCCGTGGCCCCATGCATCGAAAACAATCGAGAGAAACCAAAAAAACGAACCCAGGCAGCAAGGTTGCGGCCGCAACCTGCGGGTTTCCAGCCGCAAGAACCAGAGCCGCGGACCTCGCGGCCGCGAACTCCAATTGGCCAGTCCGTGCGGCAGTTTTTGTTCTGTTTCGAATTGATTTTGCGACCTTTTGAACATCGATTTTGATCCTCGGACTAATTTTCCTAGATTACCCACACTCTAAAGATCATACCTTGTTAGTTTCATATTTTTTATTTAATCTGATATTTATTAAATTTTTATTCGTTATCTTGTAAAAATTTACAAACTAAAATTCATTGCGACCTTGTAAACTATTCCATAAATCCCCAAACTATTTTTCCTAGTTTTCTAACATGTCAAGGATCATAACTTACTGATTTCATAAACTTTTGATATTATTAGCTATTTATTTTATTTTTAATTAAAGATACAAATGAAAAATAGTTGCGACCTTATAATTAATGATTTTAACATCTAAACTTTTTTTTTTAGACTTCTGACATCCCAGAGATGATATGTTATTAAAATAATAATTTAATTATTTCATTACCTAATTATTATTAATTACGCATTGTTTCTAAATAGAAATACTTTAAAATATTATTTAAGATGTTAAAAATTCCGAATAATTTTATTTAGACTTCTTACTATCCTAAGATGATACTTTGTTAATATCAATAGGTTTTTAATTGTTTAACTATTTATTGATTACTTATCCTTCTTTCGTTAATTATTTTAATTCTTTTATTTAAAATAATTCCGTGAGCATCCAAACCCAATTTTTAGCACTTGAACTCATTATAGAGGACTGTTAGGACCTTTATTAAGGTTACGATAATTATTCTAATATTTTTACCTAATTAATGTATTTAATTAGTGATTAATTAACTTAATTACTTTTAATTAATTAACAAGAGTCTAGAAAATTATTTTTAAACCTTAATTAAATAATTCTTACATTCTTAATGACTTTGTGATCATACGAGATTAAGGGCAACGGCCCAGTCATAAAAAGTTATGTGATTACATCGTTTAATAAATATTTTGATCCGTCTGTTATTCTTTTTTAATTATTATTGAGAATGATATTGTGTTAATGTTTCATTTGAATGTTAGATTGGACCCTAGGGACATGGGGTGGTATGCGAAATAGAAATCACGTAGACGATGTTAAGTAATGGATAAATGGTGAAGTTTATTTTTGTTTAGAGGTTGCCTGCAGGCGTGATGTTGTGATTTGATGAGATTGTGATGTGAATTGAAACTGGCGAGAGTCCAGTGATGAATTGATAGATTGGCGAGAGTCCAGTGATGATTGTGAAGTGGTTTATAAGATAGGCGAACCCTAGCGATGTAACGGCATGATAAGCTTACCCTTTGTTGTAGTTATTGGGGTGCACACTCGGTATATAACTTAGGTGTATCTGCGACAGCAAAAGGGAGTGATCTCATGGGACGGGATATGGCTAGCGGTTGGGGAGGAAAGATCTCGTGGAGAGATCTTAGATTTCATGATAAGTTAATGGATAGTAATGAATCAAATCACGTGAATTATCTCTGTTTTACCTTGTCGCTCTATATATATATCCTGTTTGCTTGCTAACTGTATTGTATGAGGGGTATTTGGGTAGGATTATAGTTCGGGGTGAACTCTTTCACTCAGGCACGGATTTTCTGGCATCCGTGTCAGATTTTGCAGAAAACCAGGAAACACAGGACCTCGCGGGCGAACAGTTTTATGCTGAGAAGAATTCAGAGGTAGGAGCCGAACCCGAGTATGCTTGGGATCCATATCAAACATAGAAGTTGGCTCTATTCTTTAGCTTATCCTATTTCCCCAAGACTATTTTAGTATTTTCCCAGTCGTTTGTAATAAGTGGATCTCGACGTTGAGAATTCTGTTTTGGATTTTAAACTTTAATTAGATAAAGTTTTTAGGAAATTAATATTTAATGCCTTCGATTTTACCTCCGAAAATCGGGGCGTTACAATTGCCAATTCAGAAAATTTCGTTTGCAATCGTATTTTCTTATTGCTTCAGGTAAAATCCATGCCGACTTTGACATATGATGACACAGTTTTGTTTTAAGTAAATGAGAGATAGAGAATACCTCACAATCATTGTATCTTGTCGCAATTTTTTACTTGTCGAGAGGACCACATGACATTACATAATATTTCAGGTATTTCTTAATAATTTTCCTTCATCGACCCAAGTCCTTTTGTAATGTTTTCATTGCTGCTTGGTGAGGAATCACAGTCCTCTTTATGTCATGGTAAATAATCCATATAGAATAAGCCTATGGTACACATCCCCACCCGTGCCATAGCTTTCACCCATATTGAGTTCAGTAATGATACACCCACCGCGGGTCATCCACCGCGCCGTCCACCGCACATGCGCCGGGTCCACTCCGGCCACCGGACGACCGATCCGAGCCGTCCAAAAATTCTATAAAAAAAAACCGAGTGGGCTTACGCGAGAATAAACGGCATCCGACGTGTGTAGGTGCTCAAACCAATCTTCTATTTTTTAACAGCTCGGATCATCTAATTTTTAGAAGTTCGGATCGAGCACCTACACACGTCGGATGCCGTTGATTCTTGAGCAGGCCCACTCGGTTTTTTTTTAGAATTTTTGGACGGCTCGGATCGGCCGTCCGGTGGCCGGAGTGGGCCCGGCGAGCGTGCAATGGGCAGCGTAGTGAATGACCCGCGGTGGGTGTATCACTACTCTATTGAGTTAGACGTTTTTCCCCTTGAACCAATTTAAGGAGCATCCACAAGTCCTCGTTCGGCTAAAGAAAATAAGTACTTCTTCCGTTCACGTTCTTTTGTCTCTCGTTCTATCCTAACTGAATAAAAAATTAATTATAACTTATAATTGGTAATACGGTTTATATGCAGTATGAATCTTGTTTGATAAATGTTCTTTTAAATGATGTTTTCAAAATCACTAGAAGATTATAGATTGCAAGATATAATCAATTAAAAAGTGGCACAGACTCTCAAAAGGGACTAAAGAATTGGGACGGAAGGAGTACTTATTTTTAAAATTAAATATGATACACTATGAGAGAATAACCTGTCCCGTACCGCAGGTAATAAATATTTAAAAAATAAAAATCTTAGTGAGACGGAACCTTGAGCAGATCTCCAACCGTACAGTTGCTATTGGGATAGTTATTGCTATAAAATAGTGTCCAATTTGTCACTCATAGCAGTGTTGCTCTAATGGTGCAAATGCTATTTCATTAACTTTTTCATAAAATGTCAATTTGAATTGCTATTTATGGGACCCATGATACATTATCTTTGGAGAGTGAAATTTGAGCCTCGTGCTATAGTATAGCTAGCTATAGCAACAAATATAGCATGTCATTGGAGATGCTCTTAGTCCTTATCAGTTACAGCCGTCATTTTCTTTTTATATGCATTGTTTTTTTTTTATGTATAGCTAACAGTGTCCAGATCAAATTAAACGCATGATTTTAGAAATTAATTCCACCATCTGATAACAGAGGTCTGAATTTGGATCGGTACTCATATATAGACGCCACAATAGTTGATACCACCTCAAGAATTTCAAACTTAAAGACTTAGAAAAAAAATACTCCTTAATTAGTTACCATCCACCATCTTAAAACAGGTTACGACCAAAACTCTTATTAGGGGATAATTTTTTAAAAGCGCTACAAGTGCTAAATGAGATTTTTTTTTAATCACTAAAGGGGTTTTTTTTTCTTTTCCAAAATACGAAGTAAAAAAAAAAAGCCTCAACTTTCAGTGGACACAACATCACAACCATTCCCTCCTGTGAGGAATTTTTCAATGCTGTAACGACCCGAATTTTCGACCCTATTTTTTTCCCTATTAATAATTGTAACAATCCATATATATTTTTACTAATAATATTATTAATAGCTTTAATAATAATAATAGAATTAAGTTATTAATACTTTTTTACAATTATGCATGTAAATATATGAAATGCATGCATTTTTTTCCTACACACACTTGCATGCATGCACACCTCATCACCTCCCTCACCTCACTCTCTTGCAGCCTCCTTCTCTCCCACAGCTCCCTCTCTCTCCAGCCATTACTCTCTCAATTTCTTTTCTTCCAAGAAAGACCAAATTCATCTCCCATGTTCAAACCAAGAAATTACTTCATCACCAAGCACAATCCGAATTCAATTCGTTCTTATCCACCTCTGGCTCCCTCTCTAAACCCAAAATCGTCCCCAATTCATCCCTTCCAAGTTCCATGAACCCAATTTCATCAAATTCCATCTTATCCTTTCCTTCTGAAATTCACCTATAAATACCCCATCACTTCGACCCACGAGCACACCACCATACTCTCCACACTCCTCTGACCCGAAAATAAAAGAAAAACAAAAGAAAAACAGAAGAAAACGAAGCTCCAATCCATGGAGTTTTAGAGAGAGAAAAGTGGGTTTCGTGGTTTCGACCCACCAAAACCCAAACCGACCATCCCGATCACTTCATACAACTCCTAGCATCACCGTCAATTCAATCCCAAGGTTCCCCCTCGGCCGAAACCGAAGTCATCTTTCCCAACGTTCAAAAGTTTCTATTTTTGATCAATTCGATCAAACCAAGATATTATAATCCATTTCAAGCACTCGTCTAAGTATATTTAGTGTTTTTAAGCTTAACCCTATGCCCCAAATGGACCCATGCATGAAAACCATCGCGAAACAACAAAAAAACAGATTCTGCACACAACCTTGCGGCTGCAACCTTCGGACTGCAAGGTCCAGTCGTTTTTCTGGCGCACCGCAAGGTTTGATTGGTCAAAAATTGCATCTGGTACCCCCACCGTGAACTCCGTTCGGTTTTATTAAAAATCATTCGAAACCATTTTGCAACCTTCCGAACATCGTTTTTAACACCCAAACTATTTTTTCTAGACTCCTCACACCTCAAAGATAATATCTTGTTAATTTCATATTTTTTTATTTAATTATCTATTTATGTAGACACCCCAATCCGGACATCAAAGAGTCTTTGTCCACCCCAATGATGAAATAGAGGAAACGATACCTTTGCGAGCCTGAAAAAGGATCTCCTTTAAAACCAAAAACTCAACAAATCCAACAAACTCAGCCAAGCCCAATAAAAAGCCCAAAAGACTCTGGACCACAGGAGGAGGCGCCGTGCGGAGCCAAATTGGAGCGCACGGCACCTTGAGAATTCAAGGGACCGTGCGCAGCCAAACTCCTCCGCACGGCACCTTGAGCTAAAAGCTGACTGGCTCAGAAAGCTGTCGGCCACGCCAGTGTGAGCCACAGCTGATGACTGACTCAGCCGAAAATGCACTTCTGGCCCGCCCAGAAAATACCTCCACTATTTGAATTCAAAATCCTTGGCCATTTGCCTATAAATTAACCCCTCCACTCAAGGGAAAGGGGTCCCTCTTAGCCCTTATTTTGAGTCTCTCTCTTGCCTTTCTCTTGGCTCTCTCTTTATTTTCTCTCTCTAAGTTCTTACACCCACTTTCTTACTTTCACTTCCATTTCCAAGCCTTAAAGAATGTCATTCCCAAAAGACCTTCTTTAAGTGCTTTCACCCACTCCCCTCTCATCATTAAAGTTGATCATTCATTAACTTCAAAGTCTCATCACCCAAAATACCTAACATTCGCTCACACTCATACTCCCTTTGTCTCATTCAACCTCTTCCATCAACATCCGTGACGATCCATCCACGTCCTCACACCAACGGTCCTTGATCAAGTTCGAAACTAAAGGTACAAACTAGTTTCCTCGGATTAGACCCCGTTCTGGTCCTGAGGGGACTTTTCTGTCAGTAGGTCTAAACCCTTTTGGTTAGGCCCTGACCAAAAACCCATTTTTCAAAAAATATAACCAGCACTGTGCTGAGGTTGGGGAACCGCGCGGTCTGTTGATCAGACGCACGGCACCCTAACACTCAGCGCACGGCACCCTAACACTCAGCGCACGGCATGGTACATACTGATGCTATTATGAGCAGGCTGCTTGGATCTGAGTTTTTCTCTGTTGTGGTTGTCTGTATCTGCTGTTTACTGTTTCTGTAGCTCTTAAAATAAGACCATATTTACAAGCCATATTCTGGCTCTTTTAAAAGCTTTTCAAGATCATCCCAAAATGATCAAATATGTTAAAAACTACTTTAAAATCATGTTTTTGAAAAAGACAATGACATTTTGGGATGATTAGTCTGCCGTGAGGCTTCTGGTGAGTTTTCCAAAAGATATACAGAGAAAGCAGCGAGCTAGATAATGTTTTGAGAATATGTAACAGTCTGACGGCAGAGCAGGTACCACGCACGGCGTGTTGAGGTGTCGCGCGCGGAATATCAGTGTGCCGTGAACAGTTTGTCGAGGTCCAGACAGTCTGCTAAGTGTTGTTTGTTTTCTCTGTTCACATCATTTTATCATTACTGTACAGACAGCACCACATGCACGTCAATGCGATATATTTCCCATGTCCCTTCCCCGTTATGTGCTTTATTGAAAGAGTTCGATGTTCCAAATGATATTGAAGATTCCCCCTTTTTGAAAACATTAAGTAGAGACCGGTTTTACCGGGCGAATGGGGTGCTTTTTAAAGAAAAACCTTCCCCATTCGTAATGTGGCTCCCGAACTCAACATCTCAGCTTTTTCGCTAGACCAAAAGCCTTTTCCAAACGACTACTCGGTTCCTCGGGTGACCCATCTCAAAAACCCGGGTGGCGACTCTTCGACTTAGCGCTCCTTTTTCCGAGCGCCGGAAGCCCACAATTTATTTTTATGTTTTCGAAGTTTCCAATCGAAATTCCTTTGCGACCTTATAAACCATGTTATTAATGCCCGAATAATTTTTTTTAGACTCCTTACATTCCCTACACAAAATCTTGTTAACATCAACATAGTTTATTTATTGGATTGTTTATTATCTAATTATTTTGCTTTCGGCAATTTTCGGTAATATCTTTATTTTAAATAATCTCGCGACCCTTCAGACCCGATTTTTGATACCCAACATGATACGTAGGATTGTAGGACTCCTTTTTAGGGTCATGCTATTTATTTCAATTCTTTTTATCTATTATTGTATTTATTATGATTGTTAATCTATATAAATTCTTAAATGAAACTAATAAAAGTCTAGGCCTATTGAATTTTAAAAAAAAAACAAACTATTATTATTTTTCCTTCTTAATAATTAGATAGAAATTTCTTGTATTATTTTTAACTTCTTGGTCATACAAGACTAAGGGCAACAGCCATTCATAAAAAGTTAAGTTATTTTTTTTGCTTATTGTTTATTTCCAATTACTATTGTGATTAATTCTATATTGTCCCGACTCTTGATTTATTGTGCTAGATTGAATCCTAGAGACATGGGATGACTTACGAATAGGGTTTCACTTAGACGTTACAAGGTCATGGTTATTTAGGGAAAAGAGATGTTCGAAGATGCCTGCAGGCGAATTTTGTGAAGTGATTTGAAACTGGCAAGTAGTCCAGTGATGTGATATGAAACTAGCGGGTTGTCCAGTGATGATTTAAAACCTTGCAGGTGGTCCAGTGATATTTTGATGATAAAACCTGATGGATGATCCAGAGATGTTTTGTGATGATAAAATCTGGCGGACGGTCCAGAGATGCTTTGTGTTGATAAAACCTAGTGGAGGTCCAGCGATATTTTGTAATGATAAAACCTAGCGGGTGGTCCAGTGATGTTTTTGTGATGATAGAATTGACGGGAGTTCAGTGATGATTTTAGTATGGTGATTAAGGTAGGCGAACCCTAATTATGATCCGAGCATGACTAGCTTTGTAACGCCCTGACTTTTCGGGCGCAAAATAAAATAATTTCTTAAGAAAATATTGCTAAATAAATATAATTTTCCAAAATAAAGATTTTGCTAATACAATCTCAAGATAGATTTACGGAATCAAAATACACCAACTTCAGAGCTGACTCTAATCCTAAGTATCCTTGATCTTCGTTACTGATATTCTTTTCGTGTCGAATCGCATCATCGTTGAATCTCTTCCATTGAATCCTGCGCCCTCTAGCAAATTGATCGCCGAAGCAATCGATTTGCCAGGATACAGACGTATCCGTGAGTGATAAATCACCCAATAGAATAATCCAACCCAACTACCCCTCTTACAATACCGCTAGCAAGCAAACAAGATAATAATGATACGAATAAGTAAAGCAGAGATTTTTCATAAACCGATTCATTACTATCCATTAACCTAACGTGTAATCCAACATCTCCTACGAGATCTTTCCTCCCCAACCACTAGCCATGCTCGGTCCCATGAGATCACTTCCTTTCTCTGTCGTAGATAACCTAATTTACAATACTACAACAAGGGCCCCTTATCATGCCCGAATCACAACTAGGGTTCGCCTATCTTATATACCACATCACAATCATCACTGGACACACGCCAAGTACATCAATTTGTTCCAGGACACATGCCAGGACATCAATTTATTCCATTGGACACACGCCAGGACATCAATTTACCACTCGACACACGCCAGGACATCAATTTGTTCCACTGGACCCACGCCAGAACATCAATGTTCCACTGGACCCACGCCAGGACATCAATTTGTTCCATGGACTCTCGCCAGACATCAATTTATCCACAGGACCCACGCCAGGACATCAATTTGTTCCATGGACTCTCGCCAGGACACCATCACAAAACATCACTTTGGACACACGCCAGGTTTTATCAACAAACATCACTTGGGCTTACTTTGCCAGGTTTTATCGTCATAAAAACATCACTGGGCCATCCGCCAGGTTTTATAGTCAACAAACATCGTTGGACCTCTTGCCAGGTTTTAACATCACAAAATATCATTTGGGCCACCGCCAGGTTTTAACATCACAAAATATCAATGGGCCACCGCCAGGTTTTATCAACGGAAAACATCTCCGGACTATCGCCAGGTTTTATCAACATAAAGCGTCACTGGACCTCTTGCCAGGTTTTATCAAAACATCACTGGACTATCCGCCAGGTTTTATATCATCTCCGGGCTTACTCTGCCGGTTTTTAAATCATCACATACATCACTGGGCTTACTCTGCCAGTCTTAAATCATCTCCGGGCTTACTCTGCCGGTTTTAAATCACATCACAAATCTCATCAGATCTCAAATCACGCCTGCAGGCAACCTCTAAACAGAAAGAAACTTCACAATTTATCCATTACTTAGAATCGTCTACGTGATTTCTATTTCGCATACCACCCCATGTCTCTAGGGTCCAATCTAACATTCAAATCCAGTATCAACACAACATCATTCTCAATAATAATTAAAAACGAATAACAGACAGGCAAAACAATTATTAGGCAATGCAATCACGTGACTTTTTATGACTGGGCCGTTGCCCTTAATCTTGTATGGCCAAAATATCAATAACAATGTAGGAAATTTTATATAAGATTTTAAAAAATAATTTTCTAGGCTTTTATTAATTAATTATAAGTAATTAAGTCAATTAAACACTAATTAAATACATTAATTAGGTAAAAATATTAGAATAATTATCGTAACCTTAATAAAGGTCCTAACAGTCCTCTATAATAAGTTCGAGTGCTAAAAGTTGGGTTTGAATGCTTATGGAATTATTTTAAATAAACAGATTAAATTAATAGGCAAAACAAGATTAAATAGACAATAAATAATTAACAATCGAAAATATATTTATATTTACAAAATAACATTCTGGGGCTGTGAAAAGTCTAAATAAAATTATTTGGAATTTTAAACCTTTTTATAATATTTTATGGTATTATCATTAAGAAATAATGCTTAAATAATAATAAATAGTAATTCAAATAAATAAAATTTTATTTTAATAACATATCACCTTTGAACTGTCAGGAGTCTAAGAAAAATATTTTCGATACTAAAATATTTTTTTTGTAAGGTCGCTATTAATTTTCGTTTATAACTTTAGTTAAAAATTAAATAAATAGCTAATAATATAAATTAACTACGAAATCAGCAAGTTATGACCTTTAACATGTTGGGAGTCTAGGAAAATAGTTTGGGTAATTATAGATTAGTTTATAAGGTCGTATTGATTTTTTGTTTACAAACGATTACACAATTACAAACAGAAATTTAATAAATATAATATTAAATAAAAAAAAATTATGAAACTAACAAGGTATGAACTTTAGAATGTGGGTAACCTAGGATAAAAATTTCGGAGTAAAAATCTATTTTTAAAAGGTCGCAAAACCAATTCGATCTCAAAAACAGGCGCGCGTCTGGCCTAAGGGAGTTCGGTTTTTTTGATTTTTTTTTTTTGGTACTTTTTCGATGCATGGGACTACGGGGCCTATTGGGTTATGTCTATAAACACTTAATATACTTAGAGAAGGCTTGGATCGAATTATAATACCTCGAATCGGATTGGATTTGATTTCGATCGAAACTTGACAATTTGGAACGAAAGCTTTGGGTTTCTTGATCGGGGAACCTCGGGGCCGAATTGATTGATGTTTGGTAATGCTCTAGGTTGTAGAAAGAGTTCGGGATGATCGGATTGGATCTTGGTTGGGTCTAGGCACGAAACCCACTTTTCTCTCTCTTTTCTCTCTCTAGAACTCCATGGATTGGAGCTTCGATTTCCTTCGATTTTTCTCTCTTTTCTGGATGATTAGGCGTGAAAAATATGGTGCGTGCCCTAGGTCGGAGTAGTGACGTATTTATAAGAGAATTGGATGGGTTTTGATTAATTAGAGTCCTAACGGAATTGGGTTTCGAGATGGACGAATGGAGCTCGGTTTTTGGGTTACGGGGAAAATGGAGACTAAGTAGGAGTAGGAGATTAAGAGATTGGGAAGGTGTATGCATGCATGTAACTAAGGAAAATAGAATTAGATAATTATAAGTATTTATCTAACAAAATAAATGTTTTTATTAAAAGGATATAATTAGGGAAAATAATGCTATTATTATTTTAAAAGCTATTAATAATATTATTTTAAAAAAAAAATTACGGTCGAAAATCCGGGTTGTTACAAGCTTCCTTTGTTGTTAGACCATTGGACAATAATGAATAAATGTGCGTTACTTCTGTTTTACTTTTCTGCATTGATGATATATTGTTACCTGCTAGTTGTATTGTAAGAAGGGTGGGTAGGTTGGATTATACTACGAGGTGAACTCTTTCACTCAGGCACGGATTGTCTGGCATCCGTGTCAGATTTTGTAAAAAATCAGGAGGAGACTCAGGACCCTGAAGGAGGGCAGTACTATCCAGGGGTGAATCCGGGGATGGAGACTGAGCCAATATATATTTGGGATTCGTATCAAGCCTAGGAATCAGGTCTGAGTTTTTTCAAATTCAATACCACAGCCAAGTTTAGTTTTTCCACATTCGATTGTAATAAACAATTTCTTATGTCGAATTATCTGTTTTAATCAATTAATAAAGCGAGCTTTCTTTTATATTAATATTAAATGCCTTCGATTTTTATTTTGAAAATTGGGGTGTTTCAAGTGCCGAGCGGGTATTGCCCACGTGGCACCCGCTCGGCGAATCCGAGCCGTCCGATACACTTTTGGACGGCTCGGATTAAAACACTCTCTCTTCTCTCTCCCAAATACTTTCTTTCTTCTTTTCTCTCTCCACATCTGAGCCGTTCAAAAAGGAAATGGACGGCTCGGATGGCCGAGCGAGCACCACGTGGTACCCGCTCAGCACTGAAAAATTTTCCCCTTTCTGTGGCCACAAAGCCTGTATCTCATACATTTTGTAATTTTCATTTTAGCTTTTCATCATAATGTTTAAGATTAATTGTTCTACTGAACAATAGTCATAAAAAAAATAGAAGAGTATAAACCACAATTGAATATATTTTTGAAGCTCGTTAAGCTTTCAAATCAAGCTCATACAAGTTGCTCCTCGGCTCATTTGACTTATGATGTATAGAAATTTTGAGCTACTCGAGACCGGCTCTTGTTTGGTTCAACTAAAGCTCGTTCGATATCGACTTAGCTTATGAACAAAATAGAGCTTAATATTTTTCAAACCAAACTTGAACAAATAACTGCTCAGCTCGTTCGGTTCGCTTATTATCTAGAAGAATCAAATAAGTCATACAAATTATAAAGTCATGTTCTTCATCATGCCCACATAGAAAAGGGCATAGCACCTTCCATGAGCAATATCTTACCATAAGCTTTGGCAAAATGGTGACAAAGACTAATGGGGTTCTTATCGGCCGGCTCAGTTTTGTGTCCGCATAGCCGTCCCAGTCCATCCCATGTCAAACCCTTTCCGCCCAAGCCCCGTTTCAAGTGGTATATCCAAAATACCCCTGCCCAAGCCCTGCCTTAAATAGATCCCAGGAACCTAGGTATTCACGAGAGAGACGGAGAGTTACAGATCGAGGACGGTGTCTTTGTCTTCTTCGCCGATAGTGACGGCAACCTCTTCGAGCTTGATGATCGGTGCGGCCGGTGCTCCAATGTCTTTGTCTTCGCCGGCGGCGGGTTCTTCCGTGTCTGTGCTCCTCCTCTCTCCGCTGCCGCCGTGGCGGACTTAGAGGCCACCGTTGGCAGGTTAATTCTATCTTCCTCTTCCTCCTCCTCCAAGAAAGACTCTTCTTATGCTCTGCTTTCGAACGCGCCGCCGGCGCTGTCTTCTTCTTCTTCGTTGAGCTCTGCTTCTCGTGATGGTTCAGGTCAGAGAAAGAGGGGCGTTTCTGATGACATCATCAATTCAGTGGACTAGTTTCTTCCCAAGGGTTTGCAAAATCCTTGCAAGAGGCTTTCTGGTAAAGTGTTAACTCGAGTAATCAGTTAGTTGCTCGTTTTTCACTTGATTGGACTCAAGGGTTTGCTTCTTGTGTTTGGAGGAAGCAGTGGTGGAGGATATGGAGCTGTGGCGGCGGCGGGAGTCATGGTGGCATTGACGGCAGAGGAGGAGGCGGTGAATATAAATCTTGTTTCAGTGATAAGCGGAAGGCCAAAGGAAGGTGTTCTGTTTTTTTTTTTTTTTTTTGAATTCACACCTTTTTTTTTTTGTGTTGTGAATTCTTTTTTTAATGTGTGAATTCTTAATTTGGTGATGTGAATTCTATCTTTTTCAAGGTGTGAATTCTTATTTTTGAATGTGTGAATTTTTTTTTCCGAAAGTATGAATTCTTAATTTGGTAATGTGAATTCTGTCTTTTTCAAATATGTAAATTCTGCAAAAATGGTATAAAATTATAGGAGTGTGAATTCTGCAAAAGGTGTAGAAATGGTTGTTTGTAGCCCCAAGAATTCACACCCGCCAGAGGTGTACGGGGGCTGAATTTACACACCAAGAATTCATCCGAAGGGGTGTGAATTTTGAAGATAGATGTGAATTCTATAACCGGTGTAAATTATGCAAAGGCGTGTGAATTCTTGCAAAGGAGTGATGAATTCTTGCAAAATTGTAGGTTGAAGAAGTAGGTGGTTTGTTGGGGGATGTGAATTGTTACTTTATTAAACTGTGTTGAATTTTTTTTTAAGGTAATGTGAATTGTTGTATTTGTATATAGGGTTTTTTTTCTTTCGTACAGTGAATTTAATATTATTTGTATTGGGATGTGAATTTTGTACATATTGATGTGAATTTAGACCTTTTTTCAGAATTCACCCCAAGAAAGAGGTGTAAATTCACACTAATAAATACAGAATTCACACCCCCTAGAATGAAACAGAGTGTGAATTCTGGGGGTATGAATAGTGCAAAGGGGTGTGAATACTGTGGGTGTGAATTCTGAAAAATGGTGTGAATTTTGTAAATGAGTGTGAATTCTAAGGGATGTGAATTCTGGGGGTATGAATAATGCAGATGGGGCGTGAATTCTGAAAAAAAAAAGTGAATTTTAGGGGTGTGAATTCCGTAAAGGTGTGAATTCTGGGAGGTGTGAGGGTGTGAATTCTTGGGGGTGTGAATTCTCGGAGGTGTGAATTATTGAAGTGTGAAAAGTGATAGGGGCAAAATAGTAAAAATATCTTTAAAAGGAATCTAAATGGGATAGCACTTTAAAATAGAATTTGCATGGAACCATGTACAATTTGGGACCAGTCAGGAATTTCGAGAAGACTAATCATCAAAAGTCCAAATTCAACAGTCCAAGTCCTTACAAACGCGTTACGCCGTTTGGGCCAGCCTCCAAAATTGATGGGTTCCCATCGTATATATAGTCTCCAACCAAACACTCCCCCTTAGCCCATAAACCTAACCTATTTTTTTTACATTTGGATCTGGCAACTTACACTAATCTCGATTAATTCTGTAACTTATTCTACCAGCCACGGCCATAACCCATGGCGGAGAAGCAAGAGCAAGTAAAGCCCTTAGCGCCGGCGTCCCACCGTCAGTACTTCACCGACAACAACGACACCGTTTTACCGCCGGATTCAAAAAAGCAACGGCACAGGAACTACGTCCAGTGCTGCGGCTGCATCGTGGCGTTAATGCTGATCCAGGCCGTCGTACTCCTCGTGCTAATCTTCACCGTGTTCCGCATCAAAGACCCCAATTTGAAAATGAACTCCGTCAGAATAAGCGGCCTGGATTCAACCAACCTATCCAGCCTCACGGCCCTCACCAACATCACGGTAACGGCAGATGTCTCCATCAAGAACCCCAACGTGGTGGCGTTTAAGTTCAGTAACGTCACGACGACGAAGGTCTACTACGGCGGCGTGGAGGTGGGGGAGGGGGGGAATCAGCCGGGCGTGGTGGCGGCGCAGCGGACCTTGAGGTTGAACGTGACGGTTGAGTTGGCGGTGGGGAAGTTCCTTGGGGTGCCGAGGTTGGTCAGGGATTTGACGTTTGGGGAGTTGAATGTGAGTACTTATACGAGGGTTGGTGGCAAGGTGAAGATACTTGGGCTGTTCAAGAAGAATGTAGTTGTGAAGATGAATTGTACCATGTCGGTTAACGTTACGAGTCGAGTGATCGGAGATCAGAGTTGCTGGCAAGGAGTTTCGATCTAAAGAACTTATTGGTATTCCTCATCTTGGGAATTTTTCGGTTTGCATAGGGAAGTGTTTCAGACGCAACTGTTGGAGATTCGGCCTGCCGTCTGATGACTGTGGGTTCCACATGCATAAGGTGCAGTTAATATACATTGGACTAATTGTATGTGAATCTCTATGTTTGTAGCACTGCTCTTTCTGATAATTTAGAACGAAAGAAAATTTTCTTTTAATAGTGTGTACGTGGTTATAAATGTTGAGTGAGTGGCTATTGAGCAATGATCAATTGGTCTATATGTTCCTTGGTTAATGTTAACAGACTTCTAAGTTAAATGATGATGGGCAAGTGTTTTTTTTTAAAAAAAAATTTGGGGAGCAAAAATGGAGTTTGGGCAATCTTAAATAGCGATCCTCTCTAGACGCGATCAAAGAAGCCTCTCATCAAAATTTGGAGTTTGTTACACGCTACCTGATTCCTCGACGGGGTAAACTCCGTACGTAGTTGTTGTCATGCTTACTCCTGTCATTACACTTAACGAACCCAACCGGAAATTCATATAGCCTATCGGGGTACTTCAACTTGTATCTAGGTTGTTGAAAGCAAATTTTAAACACGTTCTAAATTTCGTATATTTGTTAGCACATCGAACTAAGACACAAATAAGGTTAGTGGAAGAAACTTGTTTATAATTGGTTCAAATGATCATAATTATACGAAACTTAAACGAAGTATTTAAAACTTGTTAAATTTTAACTCAAACCTCAATCACTCCGACTATATATGGGTACATTATTTGGTGTACACCAAATTCACACCGAACTAGGTGAGACCCATGCATCTCGGATCTCACAAAAATGCTCAAGAGTCCAATTGAAAAAAAAAAAAAAAAAACTACAGTTCAGCTAAATATTAGTAAAGGCGCAATCAATATATCCAATTATGGACCATGCAGATATGATATCGGTTCATGTCGGTAAGGTGGGTTGGGACTCATTCGAACCCAACTAATAAATGAGTTTGGTGGGATGGGACTCATTTTGACCCAACTAATAAATGGGTTGGATTGAGTCTGTTTTCAGTGGGTGAGTTTGGATTAATTTGTTAATCGATTTGGATTCAATTTGCCACCTACCGATATCCGACATAGTTTATTTTTCTTACTCCTCAAAAATTATTTTTAAACAAATTGTTCGGCTCCTGGTGTACACCAAATGGTGTACCCGTAGTCTTTTAGGACTTCAATAGTGGGGAAAATGCTTAAGCGCGAGGCATGGAATTGCAGTGAAGTTGCTTTCAGAGGCCCAGTCTCCTCATTGTTAGGACCAAAGTTTGGTCACCAAACTAGTCATTAGACTTTTCTCATTCTGGGCAAAGACTTTCCCAGCAAAGCTAAGAAAAATCTGATAATTACAGTGACAGATATGTTGACGTTCTAGATGAACTCTAAATATATACCGTACGTTCCAAGAAAAAGCTTGATTCTTTGGCTGCGACCGAACCATTTCAATCATGGGCTGCTTTGTTGGTCTCATTTTGGGACCATTTCGAGGATCGGGCTGCGATAGTGCATTCCCGTGTAGTGCGACTATAACGCACTACAACGACCGCCGGTTTCATACAATAAGGACCAAACTAGTCAATAGTTTTTTTTATCAAAACCAAAAAAAGTGAAAAGTTGTTAGTGGGATGAGGTATAACTCCATATGCTAATAATCAATGACCAATAATAATTTAACATGCGTAATGTAAAATTAATAAAAATTTCATAAAAGGATAAATAATTAAAAAAAAAAAGTTGTGTAAAACGAGTCTACCAAAGTGGTTACATTTTAGCAAGATGGGTGATTGGGACTCAGGGGACTAATGTGCCTTGATTTCGGGTCTCACTTCGAGTTCGAAAACATGATCTGAATTGTTCATTGTTTAGAAATAGACGCGAACAACAACCCGTAAACCAATTAAGTTAATCGGACATCGTTAACCTAGTAAACGAATTGCGTTTTACTTATTCAATAAAATAACAACAAATCCAATTTCATTATCCACTGCAAGGTCCTTTGACTCAGTCGGTAGACCACCGATGCCCGATCAAACTTGAATTTTCTTCCATGATTGTTGTTTGCGTCTAACCAGTGAACGATTTAAGTTATGTGTTCGAGCTTGGAACGAGACACGAACTGTTGGCACCCCAAGAGATGAGTACAGCTCCCATTACACGTCCGATCCCATGTCCCATATCTCAGGCTTGTGCGAAGTCTTAGATGTATGAGAGAGAGAGAGAGAGATTTGAATGTTTCCTCCCCGACACTGCATATTGGAGGGCCATACATATAAGAGAATATTTATTTTTATTTCTCATATTTGAAATCTTTGAGTTGCGATTTTCTCTTACGAGGTAGGACTGGAAACGAACTGATCTATTACAAGAAACTCGAGCCTCAGCTTGTCATGTGCTTGCTTTGGTTTGGCTCGGCTCGGCTCGGCTCAGCAACTTTTAGTGTAAAAATTGATCAAGCTTGGTTGATGCTCGAGCTCAATTTTGTGGACTCAAGTTAGACTCGTTTTGAACCAGTAGAGCTCAAATACTTTAGAACTTGGTTCCTTTGCGGTTATAATTCATTCTTTTGTGGCGGCCTCACATTAATGGATGATGAGGAATCAATTGACCTAAAAATATGGCTACTTCTCACGGTCCTCGGCACTGATTTCGCGGTGGTAGCATCTTTCCCTCTCCAGGAGGACAATGCGAATTGAGTTGAGACCACTTGGACCTTCGTTTAAAAAAAGAAAAGAGATACTAAGGCATCTTTTCAGTAATTTTCTTAAAAAATATGTAACTTATTTCATATTTTCAAACTTAATTTTTCATTTTTTTGCACCCTATCAAACAAAATTTATATTGCTAGAAAAATTATTTGCATAAACACATAATTTTTTAGCTTAAAATTGTCTTCTTAATGTTTGTACGGTCCGCAAAACGAGGATGTAAAAATAATACTATACAGTAATTTTTACAAAAAAAAAAATTAAAGTTTTTTCAACCGATGAGTTATTTTAATTTATGAAAACTTTGAATTTTTTCTTGAAAAAAATGTAATATTTTTTAGTCTCCGTTATGCGAACTAAACAAAAATTTTGGGAGGAAAATAGTAAGGATATAAAATTTCACCAGTTGAGTCGTTGACCCTTTGGTCCACGGAGGAATAAAAACGGAGATCACCCCAAACAACCCAAAAGAGTAAAGAGTCTACAATTTATAATAGGGAAGTTTGGAATCACCTTGCGTGGAGCAATAATATACATGGGAATGATTTCGGTGTCCCCGGTTATTTTGGGGACACCGTAACCTTTGGCATAACAAAATTATTATAAGCATAACCAAATCCATTACAAGCATAACAGAACTATAGCAAGACATAACTTGTTTGTTATGCCTTGGTTATGGTTGGTTATGCCTTAGTTGATTTTTTGGATATTCTTTTGTTATGCCTTATTTGGGTTCTATTATGTGTGTAATGGGTTTGAGTTATGCTCATAATTGTAAAGTTATGCTAAAAATTACGGTATCTCCAAAATGACCGGAAATACCATAGCATCATCCAAACATTGGATGGGTTTTGGGAGGATGCTGAAACAATGAAGGGCAAACCATAATCCGCCTGTTTCCGTTAACAGCGTAAGCCATATTTGTTGTTTTTAGAGTTGGAGGAGGTTAAGTGTTGAATTTTGAACAATAGGGTAGCAAAAGTGAAAATGAGCATTAGTGTAAGGGGGTTTAATATCATTCACGCTATCGTTTATGGACCAAACCGTCTCGTTACCATTAGGAGAGACTTAGCGCACCATCATGTGACGGTACCCTAGGGGCATTGAATAATTTTTTTAAACAATACTGCAAATGCCTTTATATTTTCTTTTGGTACTACGGAAATTAACAAGTGCCTTTATATAATGGAAACTGCTAGTAATCAAAGTCCAATGTTTGGATAATAGAAAAAAATTGTATTGATATCTGCAAAAAGTGCATAGATATCTGTCAAAAGTGTATAGATATCCGCCAAACTGCATTGATATTTCTGTCAACTATATAGAGTTTTAATTGTTATGGTTTTTTGTATGTATTATCCTGCATTCAATAGGCGCACGTTAGTTAGACCCTATTCTGAAGTCAACTATAGAGAAGCCAATACAGGACCCTTCTATAATAACACCCTTGTATATAATAACAAAAGTGTAGCAAAATTGAAATTCCTTATATCTTTTAATACGAATCTCAAAAAATATGCAATATGAATCTTGTTTGATAGTTCTTGATTAGTTCTATTATACAAAGTTTTCAAACTCATGAAAAACATTATAGATTGAAAGATATAAGAGATGAAAAATAACACTAGTTTCAAAAATTGTCATCTTTTTTGGGACGGAGGGAATAACAAAAGTGTAGCAAAATTGAAACCTTAAGAACAAGGTTTCAAAAGTGTTTTCAATTGGATCAAAATTGTTGCAAGCATGCTACAAATAAGATACTTATCTAGTAGAATACTTTTATAAATCCAGACAATTGATTGTCAAAAGAAACAGCTGTGATTGGCCTGTACTGGCTCCTCTATAGTTGACTTCAGAAAAACCAGGTCCTTTCAAAAATATCTTGTTGTCACGTTATTGGAGCACTAAATTTATCTTAACCCAAAGAATTTGGTCAAGTGGGTATGAGATACAGTAAATAAGTATTCAATGCTGTCGAATGTTAGGATCCCATGGGAAACCAAACATTTCAAACCTTGACCCACTAAAAGATTTACGTGGTAGAAAACTTCAAGACCCTAAAATTAATCAAGATCCACGCATACTGAGGAACCCATTTTTTTCTCTGCACGTTTCTTAATAAATTTCTTTTATCTATTTCTCTCTACCCGTTACATCAAAAATATTTTCTAAAGATGGAAACCGAAAAAAAGACAGCAGTAAGATTTATCTTTACCTGGCAATGTTTAGTGCAACCGGTAGAGAATGTTACTTTACCCCAATTATCCTCAACCAAACACTTATAAATAACCATAGTTATATATTAGTTTAGTTACAGAGGGACCTGTTTTAGTCATACACTAACCAACAAGGGATTTGTTCAAGGGAATCAAAGTGAAATTGCCAATAAGACAAAAGCCTCTCTCTCTGCGACTTTTTATTTTGGTAATGGGGGGATATGGTTCCACTTCCAGGGGCAGGCAGGCAGCAGCGCTCTTCCAGCCCAAACACTGCCACAACCAGACAAATTGAAATCTCAAAATGCTAGACTTCAATGAATTCACGTTCCCCCATGCATCATATCTCTCTCTCTCTTCTTTGCTTTCCGAGTAAGTAGTAAAAAAGAGGAAGAAAAACTCCCTTTTCTACTGTTGGAGTCTTTGCATGTGTTTGTTGCTTTTCCCCTTTCCCTCCGCTGACAATCATCCTTTTCCGTCTTTTTACAGCGTAATAAAATACAGCAGTGAAAAGAGTCCCGTGAATTTGAAGTTTTTGAACAGTTATCCAAGGGCTCTGGGGCACCGCCACGTGTGCTTCGAGAGTCTCTTTAATCACATATTTATGTGAGATTCGAGATTAAAGATGAGTATCCTACAATAATGTATAGTGGAAAAAGGTTTGGAGTACTGTCACATAATGCACCAAGGACACTAAATGATCTCTTCGTGAATTTTATGGATGGCTTTCGGATGCTGTCACTCTGTGCCGGAGCCACGATATATGTTCATCAGTTTTTTGAACACCATCTCGTGACAATGCCCGAAAGCATTGAATAATTACTCATGGTACTCCGGTGTTCTTAAAAAAGAAATGAGTCATTTTAGTGATAGTCCACTGTCAATAAGTAAAGAAAATATTCTTTTAAAAAAAAAAAAAAAAAAGTAAAGAAAATATTAAATAAATAAATAAAAACACCCTTATGTGTACTTTTTACATTTTTTAAGACCCCGTTTTACTAAAAACTTTTTTCACTTTTTTTGTTCTTGTTCTTATTTCAATTTTTTTTGCGTTTGTTCATTTTGCGCCAAATTAATCGACAAAATTCCAACTATCTGATCCAACTAAATTAGGCATAATAACATATTTACCGGCATTAAATAAATACAATACTAACCTTTACACAGGCAACTAACGAGGTCATAATTCTACATCACTACGACTAGTGCTTACTACTACACTGTCTTCCCATTTTCCCTACCAGGGAAAATTTACAGAGGAAAAAAGCTTAAAACTGATAAATCCGTTTTCCTTCTTCCTCATTGCCCTTGTTCACTCTCTACCCAATATTGAAAGATAATGGAGAAATGATGAGATTCCAGATTCCATTATCTGCCTTTCCCGGACCGCCGAAACAGAGTCGACTCCAAATCTAAACAAACCCAAAAACAACATTAGCATAAGCTTGAACAGCCATTATCTATATATATTCAGTGATGTTATAGTATTAATTAATCTGTCGTCAAAATTTTGGGATCAATCATCGTCTTGACATCGGTTGACAAAAATCAAAAAAAAAAAAAAATTAACAAAAAGAATGGAGTCGATGAAAGACTGAAGCCCTCTACGGTTAAAATTTGAACCACTACCGATGCAGCAACACTGGGTCAAAATTTGAAGTTATTTCAATAAAATGCCAGATTTTGTTTAGGTTAAATAAGTTTTTTTTTAATCGAGTCAGTATCTTTCAAAAGAAGTCGGCTCAATACTTGTCAGACCAATGTTTACCTTTGAATAAAAGCTTAGTATTTTCAATTTGGGTTGAAATAAAGAAATTCCTATGTTGGTACATCCATGTATATTTGGTTGAATAAAGAAACTTTTTTCGAAAAATAATAATTAATGCTGCCGATATTCGTTTAAAATATTGGATCTTTACAGGCTCACGCTAGCCGGACCCTATTCTGAAGTCAACTAGAGAAAAAAGCCAGTATAGTCCAATCACGGACCCTTATATAATAGTAGTAACACTGGAACATTAGGAAGAAGGTTTTAAAAGTGTTTCCAATGGATCAAAATTGCTGCAGGCATGCTACATGCAAATAAGATACTCATCTTATCAGTAGAATACTTTCGTAAATCTGGACAATTGATTGTCAAAATGAACTGCTCGTTATATAATTGTAACATTGGAACCTTAAGAGAGCAAGTTTTCAAAAGTGTTATCAATGGATGAAAATTTGCTGCAAGCATGCTACAAATAAGATAATCTTACTAGCTAGTAGAATAGTACTTTTGAGCAGCTGTGTCTAGCCTGTATTGGATTCTCTATGGTTTGACTTCACAAGACCCAGGTTCTTATCTTGTTGTCACAGCAGTGGAGCACTAAATTTATCTTAATCTAATGAATTTGGTTAAATGAGTATGAGAAAGTAAATAAGCACTCGATAAGGTCTCATGTTCGGATTCCACGGAAGCTAAACATTCCAAACCATGACCCAGCCCACTGGAAGATTTGTCAGGTAGTTAACTTCAAGACCTTTAAATTAGTCTAAGGTGCACGAAAACTAACCTAGACATTAGACATTCACGAAAACTGACCTAGACACTAGACATTCTTTCATAAGAAAAGAAGTAAGTTTATCTTTACCTTGCCTTCCTATTTGCAAGGAAGATTTCTAGGAAACCATGTTAAAAAAAAAACACGGCGTTTGGACTCATTTCGGGTCCCGCAAAAATTTAGAAAAATATTCAGTTCGCCCCTAAGAATTCAAAAGTAAACTTACCGATATCTGTTGGAGCTGATTTTTTACAGAGCCACATAAAATAATATTAAAAAATTTATGGATATTTTTCTATTCCCTCAGTCGCATAAAGTTTGGCACTATCACTATTCCAGTCCTTTAAAAAAATTAACTATATCTTTTAATCCATAATGTTTTTTTATAAGCTATATGAATCTTGTTTGATGAGTAGAATTTAATTTGTACTATTAAGCAAATTTCAAAAAATGGCCTATAACATTACGGATTGAAAAATATATGTAATTTAAAAATGGCACGCATTTCTGAAAATGTCAAACTTTATAGCACGGACGTAGTAAATTTTTGTGGAACCCAAAATGGATCCAAACGTTTTTTTTCTCGCAGTTCCCTGCAAATCTTTCTTGTGATTAAATTTCCGTTATTTATAACCATTGTTCATAGGAGTAGTTACAGATGGAGCTGTTAATCATACACTAACCAACAAGGATTTGCTTAAGGGAATCTCAAGGTATAGTACTCAAAATGTCGAATAAGACAAAAGGCTCTCTGCTACTTTTTTTGGCTAGTGGGGGGAAATGGTTCCACTTCTTCGTGCAAGTTTACCAATTGTGAGGTAAAATTGTTAATAAACAGTACATTTTTTTCAGTTTATCTATTCATATTTCTTTTAATTTTGCATTTAACCTATTTTTTATTAAAATATTATTACTTTCATTTCTTTTTTCCTTTTTTAGGGAGGGAGAGTGAGAGAGAGTGAGAGAGAAATAGACGAAACAACAATAAAAATAAAAAAATGGTAGCTTTTCAACAGTTGTTCGCTTGTTCTGCCGAGGATAGCTGGAGGCACTATATCAATGTGTTTACCTCATCTATTGCTGCAGGAGAACTTTTGTCCTTTTAAATTAGCCAAAATAGCTTTTATTCCTCTTTTATCTCACCTGATAAACTTGTTCTGCCAGGGGCAGCAGCGCTCTTCCAGCCCAAACACTGCCACAAACAGACAAATTGAAATCTCAAATGCTAGGGACTTGTCAAATTATTATGAACATCAACATCAATGAATTCACGTTCCCCCATGCATCATCCCATCTCTCTCTCTCTCTCTCTCTCTCTGTCTCTCTCTCTCTTCTTTGCTTTCCGAGTTTAGTACAGTAAAAAAGAGCAAGAAAAAATCTCCCTTTTGTACTGTTGGAGTCTTTGCATGTGTTGTAGCTTTTTCCCTTTCCCTCCGCTGACAACCCCTCCTTTTTCCGTCTTTTTACAGCGTAAAATGCAGCAGTGAAACAAAAAGCACCGTCAATTTTACGAACAGCTCTCGTACGCCAGCTTTGCTGTGTTAAGTTTTGAAGTCTCAAAATTTTCGTCCACAATTTTTAATAATTTTTTTTTATCTATTCCTCTTCACTCGTTACTCTCTTTACAACACATATTCGTAAGATTCTAGAACCCCACCTGGCAGTGCTCCAAGAATACATATTCGTAAGTTTTTAAAACATCACCTGACAGTACTCCAAAACTACTGATAAATTACTCATGGTACTACTGGTGCTATAAAAAATAAATGAGGCCTTTTATTGATAGAACACTGAACTGTCAATAAGAAAAGAAAAAGATTATAAAAAAAATGTGTACTTTTAACATTTTTAATAGAGGAATTTGCATTTACATCTTTTTTATACTCTCACGAATTTGAAGATATACTCTTTGTACTTTAAATTTAAGCACACCCTTTATATGTAAAAATATAGGGGGTGTAAGTGCAAATTTCTCTTCTTTCACTGTAAAGTACTGGGGTGTAAGAGGTTAAATTTGAAATGCAAGGAATATATATTTAAATTAGTGATAGTACAAAGGGTGCAAGTACAAATTACTTATATTTTTCACATATTTCTGGTCACTTTCAAATCTTAACGACAGTTTTTTTTTTTTTATCCGCATAACGACAGTTATTAGCATTTCCAAAATAAATATACTCATGTTATGTGTCGAGCACATCTCAGATTTTATTCGAATTAATAAAAATGTTTCTTTGAAAAAAAATTAATGTTTTATACACAACGTAATTAAATTCCATTCGATGTCGGTAGTTGCTCGATCAATTTGCCAAAATCTTACATAAAGTTCTGCACTACAAATTCTACTTTAAAAATTAAACAATTAGATGAAAAGTTAGATAATTAGATCGAACACCTATAAGTATCGGATTAAACTGATTTTTCGCAAAGGTCCTCCAAAAAATATTACTATATTTAATGAACGGCTCGAATTGTTTGTTTGAGATTCGAAATGAGCTCCACACTGTGATCTGTACACAATTTATTGTGCACAAAATGTATGTGGACAACATCTCTGGTAAAATTTCATGTTTGAATTATGTTTAAGAAATTTTCTTACAAAATACATCAAAATGTCAATATATAATATAATCCAACAAAATAGCTTAAAACTGCTTTATCGGTGTTAAAGCATCCAACTTAGAATTTAGAATTAAATGGCGATGAGAGAAAATGTTGCTGTGACACCCCAAGAATTCCATAGAGTTCCACATCCGGACTTTGGAAATAGGAAAAGTTATATACAAGGGATTCTGTCCAGCTACTGTACAATTTGAGATTAATCTTTTGAGCTATGTAATTAGAAAAATGGTGCGCAGATCAGCTAGGCGGGTCGTTATAGTTAGCATCAAACCATAACCCTAGTCTATATGGTGGGGGTCACCCCTAGAATCTGGTACGAGCACACTGATTGTGCTGTACAGAATTTGCCACCCCATGGCCACCAAAAAAAAGTTGCTGAACCAATACAACGAAGACGTTACATCATAAGTCGAGGAGATTGTAACACCCCAGAATTCCAAAGAGTCCCACGTCGGGACTTTGAAAATAAGGAAAGTTATATATAAGAGATTTCGTCCAGCTACTGTATAATTTGAATTTAACCTTTTGTGTCATGTGGTTAGACGAATGATTAATAAGTCAGTTGAGTCGGGTCATTATAGCCGCTCAGGCTCATATGCTAATTTTCAATATTAATAATTAACCGATGTGAAATAAATTCCACAATCTGATCCAACTAAATTAGGCATAATAACATATTTACCGGCATTAAATAAATACAATACTAACCTTTACACAGGCAATTAATGAGGTCATAATTCTACATCACTACGACTAGTGCTACTACTACACTGTCTTCCTATTTTTCCTCCCAGGGAAAATTTACAGAGGAAAAAAGCTTACAACTGATAAATCCCTTTTTCTTCTTCCTCATTGCCCTTGTTTGGCCAGTTCAGTCTCTACCCGTTGAAACATAATGGAGAAATGATGAGATTCCAGATTCCATTATCTGCCTTTCACTCTTCCTCTTCAACTTTTCCGGCATTAATTTGATGGATTCTTCGGCGATGGATCGCTCACGGACCGCGGAAACAGAGTCGACTCCAAATCTAAACAACAAACCCAAAAACAACTTTAGCATAAGCTTGAACAGCCATTATCTATATATATTCAGTGATGTTATAGTATTAATTTGCTCTCAAAATTTTGGGATCAATCATCGTCTTGACATTGAACGATAAAAATCAAAACAAAAAAATTCAACAAGAATGGAGTCAAGAAGACTGAAGCCCTCTGCAACGGGTGCAACGGGTTAAAATTTGAACCACTACCGATGCAGCAATACTAAGTCGAAATGTGCTTACGCACGACGGCTCAACTCCTTCCATATATCAGTCGTGAAGTGCGTTGCATTACCTGCATAGCCCGTTGACATTCACACGTTGTGCCCTTCCTTGTTTAGCCACACAAAAATCCATACTTTTTTGGCTAAATAATCCTTCAATTGGCTTATTTTATTCAACAAAATTTGGGTTTCAATAACAAAATATGGGTTTCGATTGGAATTTTTACTTTTTAGATTATTTTTGTCATGACGAAACAATAATTAACAAAACAATTGACCGAAAAAACAATGCGGAAAAAAATTGAATAAGTAAAAAAAAAATAGTTCAAATTAATTATTTAGCCAAAAAAAGCCCCAAAGACTGACAATAAATACAGGTGTTTCAATCTTTTTGCTTCTGTGGACTTTTTTTTTTCGATTTTGGAAGTAATTAATCAAGAAAATTTTGCAAAATGACGAAAGGATGAAAAAAAATAACGAAATGAAAATGGGTTAGTAAAAATATTTATTAATTTATAGGCATTAAACTGAAGAAAAATCAGAATAGAGAAATTGAAATTGATGATATCATATACCCCTAGAAAGGTTGAACGATCTCTTGCAATGCAAAATAGCGCTTTGAATCCCATCCTGCTGCTCCAACAGCGAATCATCCCTCCGTCTCCCCTGCTTCACCGTCGCCCCCGAGACGGGCACTGCCGCCACCGCCGCGGACGACGCCGACCGGCTCTTCCCCAAATGCTTGCACACCACCCTCAGCCCTGCAGGCAGCAACAACTTCCCCTGCTTCCCACTCTTCTCCTCGCACGATGCGGTGGCCGCCACCGCAGCGGGAGGCTCCAACTTCGGCACCGCCTCGGTTTTCTCCGATTTCGGAGCCTCCGGACGGGCAGGAGATTGCACGCTCAGCTGCCCGGAAAACCCCGGGGACGGTTTCTCGCCGTGCCGTTTAGACACCCGAATGTACAGCGGCTTCACCATTTTCAGGTACTTCTGAACCCCGTCTTTGGAAACCCGCTTCTCGTCCGGACCCGATTCGTCCGAGTTCTCTTTCTTCTGAGACTTGTTAATGGTTCCGGAGGATGCTCGGGAGCTGTTGTCCCTAGTGAACAATGACACAATCGGCACTTCTTCTACCTTGAACTTCACCGTGAACAGCTTGCTCTGCGAATGAGAGCGAGTTTAGCTTAAGCCCCATCCTGCTAAGGTTTTTATTTTTAATTCAAAATTACTCTAAATTAATTTTGGATAATCAAGATCAATAACAATAGTCTTGTTTTTAGCTTTACGTAGATTTTTCTGGGATAATCGTTCGTCTCGACTAGATCATATCAGAGGTTCTCGAAAGATAGGATATATGTACTCTATTTCTTGTCTTTTCGTGAAATTTTTCACATTGTAATTATTCCACTAAAACACAAAAACAGAAGTGCATGCAGGCATCAAAGAAAGGGTGTGAAAATCATTTACCTAACGATAATGAGGATTTTTCAAAACCTTTTTTTACTGAATTTTTTTTAGGAACTGACTTTTCCACTCTTTTATCCAAAATGCACTACTCTTTTTTTTTCGTTTGCATCCATGTAAAAGTACAAGATTACCCTCTTAGTGTGTGAAGATCAGAATGTACAAAGGACAGAATTGTAAAATTTCACATGGGTTCAAAAAGAGAGGACAGATTTGTAAAATTACACATATGGATAAAGAAAAAAAATGGGTGCATTGACCAAGGAGAGCATTAAAATAATTTTTTTAATTTAATTTTCTTTGTTGACAAGACTTTATACTCCATCAGATCCAGAAACATTGACCCATGCACTAACGAAAATTCAAAAGAGACGACAAAAAATCGCGAAAATAATAAGTTGGGCCAAATCGAATCTTTTCTGTCTTTAGATTGGTTTTTTCTTTCTTTTCAAAAGATTGGTTTTTTCTTGCACTTCATAAAAATCGACGCAAAAAATTACTACAAAAATACCATAAATTAGGCTCTGTATGGAACTAAAAGAAAAAAATTAAAAAAAAATTCCTTCTATTGTTTGGTTTGATTGGACGAGAAAGAGAGATGAAAATAACATTTTCAAATTATGTGAATAGTAAATTTTCTTCCCCATTTTCCTCTCATTTCTTTCCCATTTTCTTTTCTTTTCCTTTCTTCCATTTTCCTTAAGTTAGGCTCAAAATAAATCAAACCTGACTCGGTTTCTGCTTCTGGGTCTGAGCCTCAGCTTCTTTCTCACTCGGTTTCTGCTTCTGGGTCTGAGCCTCCGCTTCTTTCTCACTCTGCTTCGTTAAACAAACAGAGGCCGCTTCGGGATCTGTTCTCTCCCCCGCATTCGGCTGCTTCGATTTCTTCAGCTTCAACATCAGCACTCCAAACTTGCTCGCCGATTTCAGCAGCGAGAACTGGGACTTCGCGATTTGCCCCGAGCCGCCGTCGTCGATCGACGGCTCCACCGGCACCAAATTCCCGTTGAAGAACAAGTCGTCGGACGGCTCCAGCGTGAACTTGAACTCCCCTTCTTCGTCTTCTTCTTCTTCTTCTTCTCCTCTCGCGTCATTCTCACCCTCCGTACCATCACTATCCCCCTCCTCATCCTCTCTCTCTTCGTTTGGGCCGTCCGTTGTTTTCTTCTTGTCGTGATCCTCGCCGTCGGCGTCTTCGTCGGGGACGGCGAACTCTAAGTCGAAGAAGGGTCCGTTTTCTTCTTCGTCATCGTCGTCGGTTTCTGCCGTGGAGTGAGAGATGGCAGTGGAAATGGTTGTGGTTGTAGTGGGCGTGGATGCGCGGAGGTTAGCTGTGGCGCCGCCGCCGGTGGTGGTGCGCCAGTACTTGAGGAGGCTGAATGCTTCCATGGTTGGGAGAGCCAGAATACGAGATGGGTAGAGGAAAACCCTTGGTGCGTGGGATTTATAGAGAGAGAGAGAGAGATGAGAATAGTGGTTGTAATTTTGAGGAGATGAGGGGTACGGGGAAATGGCGTGTGCAGGGGTGAGTGGAGTGTGACAGTGGGGAATGCAGAGGGACGGGGTAATAACCTCGAACAGGAGAGATAGAGGAGAAGAACAGAGAGAGAGAGAGCTAGAGAGAGGAACCGGGTACAAATTGTCTGGCCTTTGCCGGTTTGCCCTTTGGTATGCCCTTGAGAGAGAGAGAGAGAGAGAGAGAGAGAGAGAGAGAGAGAGTGTGTATTGAATTGTGTACGTGGTTGCAGTATAGTCATGTGAGACCAGTCTCTGTGTCAGGATACTGTTGATAAATAATTCAGTGAACTTCGTAGAGATGGTAGAGGGAGGGAGGACAACAGCCCAAAACTGTACCGGATCGAAAATAATACTAAAACGAATCCAAGGTTCGTGTTGTTATTCAAAGTTTTCTTATTGGGTTAAGGTTAGGACGGAAATAAGCTGTTTATTTTTTAAGAAGGTAATTTTAAATTCAAAAATAATGTGTTTACACAAATAATTTTTCTACTACTATAGATTTTGTTTGATAGATCTCATCATAATCTTTAATACGGTGCAAAAAAAATAAATAAAATTATTTTTCATTTACATTATTTTTTAGTTTGAAAATGTGAAATAAACTGTTGATTTTTTAAGAAGGTTTCTGGAACGAAACCTAAATTTTACATGAGGGGTCACTTGACAAACATGCAGCTGGTAGAATCACAATACAAAAAAAAGCCTTGTGAGTTTTTATTAATCGCATGCTCTATTGTATTCATTGTTTCAGATTCATATCGTATACATTAGTAATAGCCCACAATTAAAACACAGATAATGTTACAGGCCCAGAACCCTCCCATGTGGGACTGAGTTGAATCCGATAACAAAGCAAGTTATGAATCTCAGTGTGTTTGACTCAGGGATTGTTTGATAACCTAGATTTAGCACTTAAAATTGAATCAATTAAGTAATAAGTGATTCAGTAGGTTTGATAACCACAATTTATATTACTTAACAAATTAAGTGTCACTTAAAATGTAATCTAAAAGGTTAAAAAAACAATTAAAGCCCCATTCCAGAAACTTTCTTAAAAAATAAGCAGCTTATTTCACATTTTCAAACTCAAAAATAATGTAAATCAAAAATATTTTTTCAATTTTTTTTGCATTGTATAAAAGATGTCGATGAGATTTTTCAAATAAGATCCATATTGCATATTTTTAGATTTCAATAAGTTCATAATTTTTGAATTTGAAATTGGCTTCTTAAAAAATAAGGACTTTTTTTCATTTGTGGAACGGGGCCTAAGTAGCTTTGAGCTACTTAATTCTGGCTGAATTTTGTGTACTTGCATTCAACCATTATACCACCACCACAACCACTCTTATCAACACCTCCACCTCCACCACCACAACCGCTCTTATCAACACCTCCACCTCCACCACCACAATCACTTCCACCAACACTTCCACCTCCTCCACCTCCACCACTCCACTACCACCACTAAATACCATCACTACACCACCACCACCTCCACCAATCCTCCACCACATCACCACCACCACTCCACCACCACCACCACCACTCCTACCACCTCCCTCCACTGCCTTCCACCACCACCACCACCATCACTCTTCCACCACTCCACCACCACTACCACCTCCACCACCCTCCACCGCCACCACTCCACCATCACCACTACTCCACCACCACCACCACCAGTACCATCACTACACCACCATCACCACCACCACTCCACCCACCATCACTACACCTCCATCACCACTCCACCATTACCATAAATATATTGTGACTATTAGTAAATTAAGAGAGAATTAGAACAAAATTAATTCATAATTTTTTTAATTCAGTGCTTAATATATTTATCAAATAGCTTTTTAGCTTAAAAAATTTAGCATTCAACTTTCGGTACTTAATTTTTCGACTTTCAGTTTTAGTTTTCAGTTTTATCAAACAGTTCCTTAGTGACCCTCAGGAGTTGTTTTTCCTATTAAAAAGTTCTCCCTTGGGAGGTTGCGGCTTTGGTTTCGACATTCGAAGTATGGTTCATGCTACCAATTGCAAGTTCCCTCGAGAGGCATTTTTCTATTAAAAAGTTGTCCCTCGGAAGGTTGCGGCTTTGGTTTCCGACATTCGACGTATGATTCGTCGTGCTACAGAGTGCAAGCTCCCATGGGTCCGAACATGGCAGCTCATGAATTTGCTTATTTAGCATTAGTGTTGAACTTTGTAACAAGATTTTTACACGCTATCGAGTGCAGGCTCCCTCGAGAGGCATTTTTTTTCTATTAAAAAGTTCTCCCTTGGAAGGTTGCGACTCTGCTTTCCGACATTCGAAGTATGGTTCGTCGTGCTACAGAGTGCAAGCTCCCATGGGTCCGAACATGGCAGCTCATGATTTTGCTAATTTAGCATTAGTGTTGAACTTCGTAACAAGATTTTTACACGGTTGAACGTCACTCAATGAAAATTAAGAGAAAATTACCTCTAAGTACAGAAAAGTGACACTTAATTCCCATTAAGGATAGATGAAATACTTAATTACCACTAAATCCACTTTTACAAAAATACATTTACCATTAATGGAAGTGTCACCCTGGGGTTTTAGGGCATCCTAGGGTTTTATGGTACCCTAATGGGTACCCTAGTACGCTTGGGTATCCTAAAATCTTAGGGTACCCTAGGATTTTAGGATTTTAGGGTACCCTAGGGTTTTAGGTTTTAGAATACCCTAGGGTTTAAGGTACCTTAGGGTTTAGGTTTAGTCACTTTCATAGGCGTTAGAGTTTAGGTTTAGGCACTTTCATAGGAGTTTTAGGGTGCACTTTCCTATTATAGGGTTTTAGCGGTTTAGGCACTTTCATAGGGTGCCCTAGGGGTTTAGGCATTTTTATAGGGTACCCTGAAGTTTAGGCACTTTTATAGGGTGCCCTATGGGTTAGGCACTTTTAGTATTTAGGATTTTAGGCACTTTCATAGGGTTTTCGCGTTTTGTTAATTAGAGGAGACTTGGTGGGAATTACTTTTTATTTTCTGGACCTAGAGAGGTAAATTGCCCATGAAATAAAAGTGGATTTCCAATAATCAAATTAATTAAATCAAGTGGGATACTAAACTTTTTACATAATTTAACTTAGCAACATAGTACATGGTTGGACTTCGTAACAAGCTCAATAAAATGACCGTTCCGATCATCAAATTGAACCGAGCGCGAGACTTGTGAAGCCAAAACTGGATTACTCCAATTTTCTTCAGAGGAGCAGGTGGATTGTTTCTAACTGTAAGACAAGATAAGAAATGGGGTTATGGATCTTGATTTGGTGTGATTATTCAGTGCTCCAAGGGCTTCTTCACTAGATTCTTGCATGGGCTTCACCCCGCTTGACCTAGCAGTAACTTTTCCTTAATTCAAATTTAATTCATTTCATTCTGTGAAGCTATCTTAGCTGGGAAAATTTTTCAGTGCCGAGCCGATATCACGGGGTGTCCACTCGGTGCATCCAAGCCATCTATTGCGCTTTTAGACGGTTCGGATTTGGAGAGATAAAGTATTGGGGTTAGAGGAGGGAGAATGTTTCAATCTGAACCGTTCAAAAGCATATTAGACGGCTTAAATGTGTCGAGCAGATACCACGTGAGATATACTCACCCGGCGCCGGAAAATTTCTCATGTTAGCTGGGTCCCCCAAATGTGACCGAACCAACCAAAATCTTAATTGGAGCTAACTACCAACAGACCTTTATTGGGACTTTCTTCTGCCTCTTGCCCTCTTCATGTGAATTTTTGAACCTATTAAATATTTCATTTCATTGCCTTCTTGTCACGATACTGTGTTGGTACTTTGATTTCCTCAGGCTCAGTTATTGCTCATTTGCGTGCTTTACCTTCTTTTCTTCACGCATTGAGTGCCTTAGGTTCATTACTCCCCCAACCATGCCACGCACACAATAATTCTACGGGGCTGTGGTTGAATTGTTGTGTACCTAGACTGATTGTTCTCCCCCTCCTCCCTCGAAGAACAGTATGTGAACAGTCACACCATGTGGTGCACTAGTGATTTTGATATTCGGCCAAGCGTGCTCGAGAACGGGCCTTAAGGCCAAGCGTGCAGTGTTTGACGTAAAAACTTGGGTTAAATATCTACTTGTTTACTTTCCCCTCCAACTATCAATTGAACATACTTGTCCCTCCAACTACCAAATAGTTACTCCTTCCATCCAATCCCTAACGCCTTCCAATTGTCTAACAGAAAACGTAACCCCTTTTCCCAAAGTGCGGTTTTGGCGCAAAAACAAAGGCACAACAAGGGTAATCTCGACATTCCAAGTGAAACCCCAAAACCTAATGCAACCAAAACACCTTCATCCCTTTTTACGGTAATAAAAAAGTAGAATGATCAAAAAACAGAGAGAGAGACCAGTGGACTGTTGTGGTTTATGTAAGCATGATGCCTTATTTTATGCTCCTTTTGTGCTACTGTCATGGACTGTTATTGCATTCATAGATTGGATTCATAATGCTTGGCTATGGAAACCAGTGGACCGCATTCACAATGCTAGAAAAAAATTTCATTCATTCATACTACAAACCCATTACAGATAGGTCATTGGCAATTGGAGTGCATTACATTCATGGCAATGCTAGGAATTTGCCACTTGGAACACTAGAAAACTTAGAAAGGAGTTTAATTTTACTACCTTGTAGTTTATGCAACCTATAAATTTTCTTCTTGGGATCTCTTTAGTGAAGGAGGACCTCAATGGAGACCTTTGACCACAAAGACAAAATTGTTGGTTAGGGTTGAGATCGGGGTTGGAGTTGCTAGAGCTGCTTATTGCCTGGAGAGAGAGAGAGAGAGAGAGAGAGAGAGAGGAACACAGTAGGAATGGGGCGTGTACTGTGATAAATAGATGAGGAAGAAAGTGATATACATACATATACATATAGATTGGTTGGTTAAAGACATAAATAACCTTGATTAGGTAATTGAAGGATGGAGGGTTAAGTTTTCCGTTTGGGATTTGGATGGGAATGAGGGATTGGATGGAAGGAGTAACTATTTGGTAGTTGAAGGGGGAAGTATGTTCAATTGATAGTTGGAGGGGGAAGTAAACAAAAGTTGGTTAGTTTAAGGGGCAAGTAGATATTTAACCCTAAAAACTTTATATTTACCTCAAAATAAGTTGGTAATGAGTGGAGAGATTCCTCATGTTGTTAAGTAATCACTTATTTCACTCTCAAGCAATGTGGAACTATATTTTCTTAACATCCCCCCTCACGTGCAGCCACATTTGAGGTCTGCCACGTGTAATCTCTTTTGGGTCTGTCATCATGCAGCCTTTTCGCATTTACTTGTTCTTTCAGCGTGCCTTGCGTAACCAATTGGGGTTAACTCAGTTGGCAAGACTCTTGTATTTCACTAGGAGGTGAGGAATTCCACTTGGCGTTTGAATGTTCTTCCATTGAGATTGTTTCTCCCCATAATAAGGGCTTGTAGTTGGGGTGAATTGTTGGGCTTAGGTATCTCATGAACTCTTACATAATTAATATTTCGTCCCGTAGTTTGTACTTTGTAATTCATACATAATCTAATTGAGTAAAAAAAAAAAAAAAAACGTGCCTTGTTAGTGTTATCAACTACAGTACGACTATTGTACTGTACTATTCCCCGTGCTAGAAACCCCCTCGGAAAACGTGGAAATCATTGGTGGAGTTTAATTATACCAATGTTATCTACTTATCTTACCAATTTTTTTTTTGGGTTTCACTTTATGTACAGTTAACTGTTTACATAGTAAAATAAGCAATATTTAATGATCAATTATTTTGCTAATTGGCCAATTATTTGGCATGAATAAAGTGTGCACCTCGAAAGTGAGAAAGTTCACCCCCATGCTAAGAGCCTCCCCATGAATTTTTTGACCCTCTTTGTTTAGGGTATGTGCCAAAAGCAAGTCAAAGGACCTACAATCCAACGCTAATTTTAGCCAAATTAGGTTAGCCTTGCACTTTTTGGGCTTTTCTTCCCCCTTTTGCCTGTTTTTCTGGTCTGCCAACAAAGCAAATGGGGGAGCATCCAACTAATTGTCAAATTACCTGGCTTGACAACCTCTATTTTGTGCGAGTTCATTTCAACCAACTAGACTGTCTCAGGTGATCGAGAAGTTTTTGGGTGCAAATAGAGTATACTCCATGTGACATCCGAATGCGCTCGACGAAAAATCACAATTATCTTCCCACCATATTCTTTTCACCTTAACCCTATACCCATAACTTCCTTAAAACCACCATATCGAAAATCAGATCCAGTCATTACACTCCAACGAATGCTATTCCAACCCCAATCACATTCGATCCCGTGATCGCCCGCGATTCCCCCACAGCTGACCCCAACAGTTAAGGAAATGCTCGACCAGACTCTACAAATCCAGCATAGAAATGCCTAAGGGGACAATAATGGTGGTCTGTTTGGCTGTTATGATCTTCATCATCATGCAACTAATTGTTGAGCTCATGCACCAAAATATTCTCACCGAGGGCTGAAAGCCAGATAAGTTTGGGCCTAGGGCCTCTGTTTAAGATTAAGCTTTGAATGGTTAGCCCATTCAGAATTGGACCAGTAACACTAATGGGCCAAAATCAACCACAAGTAGCCCAAATGTTATGTTGATTGGACTCCGTTTAGGGGGCCATGTTTACGTAGCAAAACAGGCTGTACCCTTCTTTGTGTTCGTGGTCTCAACCACCAACCAATTTGACGGTCAAGCTGTAGCTTACACGTTTCTCAATTAATTTTCTTTTCGGTCCTCAATAGCAGGCCATTCACGTTCGGACTAGAGAATCGAATTCTGATCAATTACGCGAGGACCAACCTTGTCAACCAACCTAACTAACTTTTGGGATGGTCTAATCAACAGGCACAGGGATGCAAACGAGCCAAGCCACCATTAACGAACTGAGCTTTTTGTCAATCGAGCCGAAAACTCGAGGCCGAGCTAGGCTCGTTTACCCCCCCGCCTGCCGAGCCGGCCCTAATCAGGCATCAACCTCAATGGGTAAAAAAAAATAGTTTTCATCTATGACAAAGCATAATGTGATGTTTAACCTGACGTGGGATATGTCCATATGACAGCATATAATGACAAGTGGTCTAATATAAGAGCTCCAGGTGGCTGTTTTAATTGAGTGGGGTAATCTCAATGACCCACGAAGTCAGACAAAATACCGACACGATATTTCCTTAGCAACCAATTAAAAGGCTTTCCAGATACTCATATTTTTTTTTCCCTAAAATAATGCTTTCCAGATGAGTCTACTTTTTCAACATACCAAACGTATGACGAACCTGTAAATGTAAAAATATTAGATATTAGTTGTTGTGAATAGGGGTGTAAACGAGCCGAGCCGAGCCGAGTTTCGGCGAGCTCGAGCTCGGCTCGTTAACTTAACGAGCCCAAAACTCGAGCTCGAGCTTCCTCTCTTTATCGAGTCGAGCCTCCCTTAACGAGCCGAGTTTTTGTCGAACGAGCCGAGCTTGGCTCGGCTCGTTTAGTAAACGAGCCGGATACTCGAGCTCGAGCTCGGCTCGTTTACTAAACGAGCCGAGTCGAGCCGAGCCTTAGCGAGTCGAGCCGAGCCGAGCTCGCGAGTAGCTCGGCTCACTTACAGCCCTAGTTGTGAACATGTAAACCCCACGGGTTCGCCTGGCCTCGGCTTCAAGCGGGCCCGGTTAGTGTACGGTGAATTTATGGTCTGTCAAGATTAAACGAAGAGCGCGTAAGTTGGCTCGGAAGTTATCGAAATAGTAATGGGCCGTGTGGGTCGTTTGGTTGTGGGACCAAATGGTCGGCGTGGCGTGGATTAATCATTTGTCACGCGGGAGAATTCTCTAGGCTAAACAACGGGTAATTTATTATTATTATTATCTCATTTAATACCTCTTATCGACTAATACCTCGGGGAGGGTGTTGTGAAATGTAATTCATCATTCTAAATTTTTTTACTTTTTCGATTCCTCTCATCAAGATGAATTAATAATCTACAAAAATCTGACGCAAAACAAACAAATGCGAACAAATTCAAATAATAACAAACTAACTTATATTTTAAGTTAAGTTTAAAAGAACGCAGCCTAAAACCAACTCGAACTTCACTCGTTTACTGAACGACTTTAAAATTTGAGCTCGGCTCTCATTCTAATGAGCTGACCCAAACCAAGCTCATAACCTCAAGGTAGTTGCGAAGAAATCAAATGATTAATTTAATTATAAACTGAGACAAACCAAGCTCATACCTAGTCAAGACTCAAACTGCTCGTGAATAGCTTGTCCCTTGTTTATTTTAATTTTTCGAAAATATTTTTCTCGAAAACATTTCCCTACTTTCAATCATGTCTCTCTCTCCTCACTTATTTATTTCCCCAATTACTCTCAAATTTTTTCTTTTAAAAAAACCAAAACCAAACAAAATATCGATTTGTTCCAAGCCTTGCACACAAGCTAATTGATTTGGAGTAGATACCACAGCAACAGCCTCGGGAAAATAAAAAGAAATATCCGCTTCGGTGCGCTTAATTGAACGGCCCAGATTTAATCCGATGACTCGTCACGCCCGTTCAGCCAGACTGATAAAGTCGACACTTTCTCAGCTGTTAATAGATCGATACGAAAGGAAAGTGCAAGAGAGAGAGAGAGAGAGAGAGAGAGAGAGAGAGGAATTGGTTTCGAACAACGAAGGTTACTTTACTGTCGGAGAGGTTTTAGAGAGAGAGAGAGAGAGAGAGAGAGAGAGATGGCAGATCACGAGAAGTCGGTGAGGGAGAAGATAACGGAGAAGTTCCACGGAGACGGCTCTTCGTCCTCCTCAGATTCCGACGACGAGAAGAAATCGTCGCCGTCGCCGTCGCCGTCAAAGCCCAAGGTTTACCGGATCTTCGGCCGAGAACAGCCCCTTCACAAGGTCCTCGGCGGTGGCAAACGTATGTTCGTTTATCGAATATCGTATTTTATTTCTCTACTGTTTCTCTTTATCACTTCCTCGGTTTTTTATTTTTTATTTTTTTTATAACGGGATGTCCGGCAGCTTGCGCATACTAACTAATTCCCAGGGGCCTGGCAAACCTAACCTCCAGTGGCCACAAGGTTTGGATTAGTTTTGTGAATAGCAAGGAAATTAGGGCATGAAATTGTGTTGTCCTATAGTATCTCACTCATCGGATAAGGTTCCACTGTGCGAAAATGCATATACAATAATAAAAGTACGTAGATTAATTGTTCGATTTCTTGTTTGGTAATTCCTGTTGTGGTAGCAAAACTAAGTAATTTTCTCCTTTGTGGCCTTTTACCGTTTTACGGCTTTACCTATAGGGGTGGATTCAGATCCGGTGGATTAGAAGATCGGAGTTTCGAGCTAATTGTTATTTGGAGAGTAAAATTCTCTCAACCATAGGTGGAAACTAGCGGATTTCCACCACAGCGTGTGGGCCCTACAAGATTTTTTTTTGTTACAATCTGAACCGTTCATCTTGTAGCGTACGTAGGATAATCTATCCATTAAAAAAAATCTGTTTGATTGGATATCGATAAGTATATCAAAACTTGAATTTTAGTTCACAAAAAGGACGGTTATAGATTTTGAAGTTAAATTATCCAAGACTGTCTATTTTTTAAAAAGAAAATTTATTTTTAATATATCTTTTGGCTTCTGATCAAGCTCATTTTTTGCGTATATATATTATTTTGCAAGTCCTACAAGATAGACGGTTTAGATTATAACAAAAAATGTTTCGTGGAGCCCGTAATGGGCAGTGATGGAAAGAATTTTATCTCTTGTTATTTTAGAAGTTTAGAGTAGCAATAAACTAGTAATTGCTTGATTCTTAATTCTTGTAGATGGGATTTGTTCCCGAAAGGTTTTAGTTTTTTGCTTTATAAAGGCTACATGGGATCCACGCTTTCTTTTCCAAAGTTGTCAAGTAGACAATAGTTTAATGATTTATAAGTTCATAATAGCACTCAGACACAACTACTTGCAAAAGGCTAACCACGGGGGTGACCCATGGTGTCTTTGAGGTGACATCTTAGCGGCTTCTACAGTTCTACGAGGTCAGCTATTCGAGTTGCAAACTCACACATATTGCTGGCCCTTTCCCGCTAAGCCATCAATCCCTCAAGGTAAAATTAATTGCACCACCTCTCTCACAAATTTGGTGGGTATCTAAAGGCTTAAACACTTAAATGGTCCCAGTGATTTAAATTCGCGAGGAGTACGCGAGGCGACAAAGCCCTTGGCGGAGCGAGGCGAGGCGAGCGCCTCATTGAAGCGAGGCGAGCGTTTAAAAAAAACGTAATATGAACTACATAAATGATTGATATTAACTCCTACCATCAAAACAAGAACAAACATCACCATATTGCATAAATAACCAACAATCCAACATGCCAACATACGAAATACTAGTAAAATACGCTCAAAATGTAACAAACTAACAATCCAGAATTCCAGATATTCCAAACAAGACATCATTGGTCATCCTTTCATCACTCATCACCAATATCTTCATCTTCTTCATCATCATTTGACTAGTATCTATCCACATCTTCCTCTTTTCCTTCATCTGAAACAGTGTCATCACATTCTTCTTCTTCCCAATCATCTACACAAAAACTTGATGCTTTTGAACGCTTCTTCGAAGTTGTTGGTTTATGGGTTGACCTAGTTACTTTTCTAGGTTGTTCAACCCCACTAGCCTCCGCAACAACATTCCAATCCAAATCTTACTTCTCAAATACAAGCTCATCCTCCAATTTCTCAATCAACCATTCATTGCTCTCATCAATGTTCTTCAAGGAAATCGGGTCAAATTTGCCACGGTTCGCATATCGACGCCTCAATGTTATATTGCCTCAAGAGTCGTAACTTGCTTCAGTGTCATTACTTCTCAACCTTCTGTCAAGAGAACATTCGGTTGCACAAGATACACGGCGTATTCATGCAAACCGTAGTCTGTCCATAATTCCTAACAGTACTCGTTGATAATTGGAATGGTGTGTTTAGTCAATAACTCAGCTCCAAGTATATACATTCGTCTCATCTCTGCATCACGTAAGTTTTTTTCGTCCTCCACAAGATGCCATACTCATTCAAAATTTCTAATCATATATGCAGTTTTTTGCTCTTCCAGAACACTTTGATTATTAGTCCTGGCACAACTGGCACCAGTCTGCCCCCGTAACTCCTTTGTCTAATAATCAAAGAGTTCTGGAAGGGCAACGGACTCACACCAAAACTTAGAAATTATGAACCAGCATAGCGTTTCGTTGAACATGACAACACTCACATGTATATACTTGGAGCTGAATTGTTGACTAATCATACCATTATCAATGAGGCTAAGCTTAGTACTGTTAGCAGAATGAGATTAATGAGAAAATGGAGTAGTATGTGTTGGAAATGCTATTAATGTTCCGTTAAGAAGCTAGTCTTTGTTTCTCGCTCATCGATGTCATTTTGGTCTGTTGGTGCAGCTGCTGATGTCTTTTTGTGGAGGGATAAGAAGATATCTGGTGGACTCTTGGTTGGGGTCACTGCTATCTGGGTTCTGTTTGAGTTGTTTGAGTATCACTTGCTCACTTTAGTCTGTCATGGTTTGATACTAGCCCTGGCCATATTGTTTTTGTGGTCTAATGCTAGTTCCTTCATCAAGAAGTAAGTCATTCCAGTCACGAAAGTCATCTCCTTTTATGTTATCAAATTTACATGCCAAAAGTGCGTAATGCGATTTGTTCTCTTCGCTTTTTGAGACAATGCATAGGTGCTGAGTCTTCTGTTCACTTGTGAAAGCAATGTAATTGTTGTTCTGCCCCTTGCCAGGTCTCGTCCAAGTATTCCAGAAGTTCATATTCCAGAGGAGCCAGTTTTGGAATTTGCCTCTGCCCTTACCATTGAAATCAATCGGGCTTTCAGGGTTCTCAGGGAAATTGCGTTGGGAAGAGATCTCAAGAAGTTTCTCGCTGTAAGTTGATTTGTTTCTCCTACTTGTTTGCATTGTTTATGGGGTCCATATCCTGTCCAATCTGGATTCTGGATGTTTGTCTGTTAAATTTAATGCATTGCACAGCAGCCCTAAAATATAATGGTAGTTTAGTTTTTTGGACTTTTGGTTGAAGCGTGGTGTGGGTATGGTTGTGTTGTTCATTAGGTGATTGTTGGTTTGTGGATCTTGTCAACTGTGGGGAGCTGCTGCAACTTCTTAACTTTGTTTTACATAGGTAATCTTTGAATAACTACTATGCTAGTCAATGTATTTGCTTGCTGGTGATGTTCCTTAGTGATACTTATTTTTACGATCTCTGTGACAGCATTTGTTTTGCTCCACACGGTGCCTGTGCTGTATGAGAAATACGAGGATCATGTGGATGCTTTTGCTGAGAAGGCAATGATTGAGATGAAGAAGCAGTATGCAGTCTTCGATGCGAAGGTCTTAAGTAAGATCCCCAATGGACCATGGAAAGGCAAGAAGGCTTAAGAAGTTAGGGTGGCTTGAGTAGTCATTGATAATATCTGACAAATATTTGGTAGCTGCGTGTTGTGAAGGTGTCATTTGCTGTTGTCCACTGTTGGCTAGAACCTGGTTTTAAAATTCGTCATTCTGGTGTTTTGCGTTCAGAGTGTCGCTGAACATGGATAGTTTTAATATGTCATTTGCTAGGATAGTGGGCATCGTTTCTATGCGTTTCTGCGTTTGAGTGGTTAGGTATATTGCATGTCAATTAGCGCCTTTTGCACATTGGGTTTTAAACCTTATTTGGTCTTTTTGATGTTTTTTAAATGATATAATTGCTTCTCACAGTTGGACCTTTACAGATTGGATTGTGTTCTAATTATATGTGTTCAATGTTTGCTAGTAGTTGTGTCTAGTAACTGCATTACGAATTCCAGCGTTGAACTTCTCTGCTTGGAAATTTCAGCCTTCAATGCCCCTTATTGCGCCAAAACTTTGCAAATTTGTGTTTTGCCTCTGAATGATGTCTGCTTCACTGTTGATATGTATGTCAATTTTCGAAGAAATGTATTGCGACTTGGTTTGGAATGTCTCGTCCTGAAAGGGGAGTTTCTGAAGCAAAACTTTACCTAGTTCATCAGTTTCTACTCACTCTGCTTTTATGCTCATCTTAAACTGCAGAAACACAATACCACTGCGCATTTGACAGCATAACATATCCTTATGAAGTAACCAAGTTTTCCGGTGCACAAATCCTCGGTATCTAAATTCTTGTGCCCCCTTAGAAACACACCGGAACTACCCCTTTAAAAACACACCGGAACTTGGGTATGCAGAAATTTCTGGTACCGAGGATTTGAGGGGAGTTTTTCAGTTCACAAATTCTAAAGCCACCGTGTCTGGGTTTGTGTTTGGTCTTGGCAAAGTTGTATTCTATGTACAAACATGTCGAGTGCTTGCAAGTTTGTAAAGTTTTAATGTTGAGCTTAAACTTTTAAAAAGGAGTTCGAGGCTTCAAGCTTGGTGAATTGAAATTACAAAAATACTCAAGGCTTGCTTTATCAAAAAAAGAAGTATAGTAACACAATTTTCTGCCATTGAACCTCGCCCAAACTTGGACTACTTTGAGGTTGGGACCGAGAAAATTGTGAACCAATTGGGGTTAAGCTCAATTGGTCGTCCTTGTAAACTTCAATCGGAAAGGTCAGGAGGGCTCAATCATTCCCAAAAGCAAAATTGATTATTTGTTTCCGTGAATGAGGGCTATTCTCTGTAGTTATTTGTTCTCTTAATTGGCTTTCAGTTGGACTCAGTATGATTTTAGACTTATGTAGTGACTTTTAATCGTCTACCGGTTGAAAAGAGAGCAAAAAATTGTAGTCCATCTAGAAAGTAGAGAGAGATTAATTTTGAATTTTTGATAAGCAATTTTGAAATCTGAAACATAGAAATCCGCTGTCACAATATTGTAGGGTTAGCTATTGGTTTTTATTTAATCTATATATATAAACTTTCGAGCAGGTTGAGAACAGAGCGTCAGGATGGCCGAGTGGTCTAAGGCGCCAGACTCAAGTTCTGGTTCTCGTGAGAGAGCGTGGGTTCAAATCCCACTTCTGACAATTTTTTTGCTGTTTTTGAAATTTTGGATAGCGGCGGTTCTTTCTCACACAAAAGTTGACACAAGTTTTGCATGAGACCCATTTTGGAGTCACACACAAATGATCGGAGCGGTTCAATTTGTTTAAGATATACTTTTAAGAGTTTCCGTGAAAAATTACCTCCTTCGTATATTGGTAATTGCTTGATCGGTATACATCCCTAAATTTGGCAAGATTAAAACTGAATCGATCGAATGGCTCCGATCATTTGTGTGAGGGGAACCGACCCCTTTTGTTATGTTCTCTACTTTTCTCACCCACCAACAAAAAACATTTCTTTGTTTGCCAACGTCTTTTTGTGTTTTTTCTCATTAATTTGGAACTTGAAAAGGTTAGGCCTCCCTAACTAACTCGTGGATGTGAAAATTTTTAGCTCTGTAGTTGATGTAAAACACATGGTTTTTAACCATTCGTTAAACCGTAATAATCCCAATTAATTTGAAAATGAAATAATCTGTGCAAGTGGAGTGTTAGCCGATCGAGTGACAAACACCATGTATTCTTATGCATTTGATTGGAGTTTAACTTCACTACCTATAACTAACACTCCCGTCTTTCGCAATTTTCTTGGATAAGCACTTTTACATCCACATTGTTCCAGGTAAGTTATTTTCCCAGCTTGAGCTCTGAATGAGGAGGAATCGTCACCTTCTCGTCGCAAGGAAGAGAATTGGACACATCCATTTCTCTTAGTTGTTTTGTTTTACTTTCTAATTCACAAAAATAAAAAAATAAAAAAAAATCGTCGCATGAGAATGGAGGATGCTATCAAGCAGCACCCTACAAAATTGGTGCAGAGCGGCCAATTCTTGCCGCTCATCACGGCAATCGACGGTTCGGATTTATATGTACTCAGATTCGATCTAAGCTGTTTGTACCAAAATAAACAACCGAATCGGCCTCTCTGCATTCGCTCGACAGGAAATTGCGCAGCAGCATCCCTGAGTCGCTTTCGAGTTGGTTGGTTGTGTTGGTAGTGGTTGTGAATTGTGATGGTTGGATATATTCATGTGCAAGTGGGAAGGTGTAAACCAGCTTACAATATTGTGGGTTCTTCCATTTTCGAGTTATATTTCCGATACTGCAAAGGCTTGCGTCACTTCCAAATAAATGGCGCGTTCATTTCGCAGAACCCGCAGAGAACATTAATTATGTAAAAAATTATAAACATCGGATGTGATTAATATCTGTTCGAAATGTATTAATATATATATTTTTAATATGGGTTCGGCCGCACCGAATCAAATCCGTCAAACCCATTTGTACAATAGGTAATTTCATTTCAAAACGTTGTTACTCGGTGTCCAATTTTTATGATTTGACATAGTAAATTTTCTCGATGGGCTCTGCCAATGAACAAGTTTTTATCCTTAAAATAAATTCCGCTCATGCCCCTGCTCTCACTTCACTAAACAATTAAAACTCTCCTCAGAAGCCAAATCATATACTCCTTCTGTCCTAATTTACTTATCCCAATTCTATTCTAATCGGGTAAAAAAAAATTAATTATATCTTTAAATTGGTAATAAATTTTATATTCACTATGAATCTTATTTGTTAGATCTCGATTTGTTCTATGATACAATGTTTTTAAAATCACTTAAAACATTATAAATTACAAGATATAATCAATTGAAAATTGGCACGAATTAACAAAAATGACGCGGGAAAATGTTGCGTTTGCCGGGAGTCGAACCCGGGTCTATTGCTTGGAAGGCAATTATCCTAACCGTTGGACTACAAACGCCTTGTTGACTATAAGTTCAGATTTTAAAATCTTAATATATTCTTTGTAGATACCGTTGGACTAAGTTTAATGGTCCTTTAGCTCTTTTATAACACATGCAAGTCCAAGGCGAAAGGCTAACATGCGTTACAGGAATGGGTTTCACCCAGGGACGTACAACATGTGGGGCGACGTTAGTATCATAGTATATAATTTACTCAAATTCAGTTTTGAGTTGCTCTAACTGGTCTTTTCTATGCCCTCTTGGGTCCTCCGATGGCACCGTTGGAAAAACTGACGTGGTTCAAACCAACTCCGACGGGGTAGCCCAAGACTCACGAAGAAAAACACGCGATTAATGAAAGTAGTATCCATTTCCGACCGCGATATAAAGCATTTTCCGTTTTTCTTTTTTCGAACAAGGCAAATTCTGTTCTTCTACTAATCTAGGCGAAAGGCAATGGGGATGATGATGGGGTTTGAACCCTCACCTGGTGCAAGAAGTATAAGGCGCCTATTACTCAGCTGTCACTCCATTTGCTTCCAACTGATAATACTGGCAACGATAAAATGTATGCTAGACACAAGTATATATATCAAAATAGTTGAAATTGGGGCAGGCGAATAAGGTCCATTTGCATTGGGGGCTCATTTTCATCAATTCAAAGACTAAATTTGAGGACGCATATTCTAAAAGATAGTGGGCATGGTGGTAATTTCACACAAAAGAAAAAAAGCCGTGGCATGATTCTTATTTAGGTTTCTCTATCTTTCTGATTTTTTTTTTTTTTTTGATCAACAGCACATTTCAATCATTCCATTCAAGAAGCCTAACGGCACTTACATGAAATAATCATAACAGTCGGTAAGAGCTAAATCTACTGAAAACTAGGAAACGAGCAAACCACAAAAAGGGTATACAAGCTCAAAGACGCATTACTGCCAAAGCAGACCGACACAATGCGGCGTAGGGTCCATCCTAGCAACGGCAGATGAGCATCCCAGAGCTCAAACCATTAGAACGGTCCTTTAAATGGCTAATGTTGACTTTCACAGCGAAAGGGACGGATCCCTCACAGCCGCAAAGGGAAGCTCCAGAGCGAGTTTCTGCTGGCACTTCGAAACTCCGGGTGCGGTAAAAGACCGGACAACCCACAACAAGCCAGACCTCCTTGCAAGCTCACAAGCCGGGATCTGGAAACCAGACCGGACAAAAACCAACCACCAAAACCTCATTCAACAGCTGCAGCACCGGAGGCAGCCGGAGCCAAACATCCGACCATACCACAACACCACAACCGAAAAACGAGAACCAGCAGCCACCACACAGAAAAATTATTACCCGCCACCAGCACCCACCGGATCTGGGAAAACCAGACCGGGACAAAAATTCGGACGAAGGAGGACCTCGCCGGAGAAGAAAGGGCACAAAAAAGGCCCAAAAAAACAGACAAACCTCCTAAACCCCACAAACCCTACTTATTACCTGCCAACTGAAGACCAACAAAACCCGGCTGCCTCCGAAACACCATGGACCAGATCCGAGCTCGCTTCAGAGAACACCACGGCACACGAGCCGCCGGAGCAGAGCTTCGTCGCCGGGGACGCCTAGGCTGAAGCAAACGAAGCTGAAACAGGGGAGGGAAAGCAAACCATGATCTGCGGCGACGGAAGGAGGGGGGGGGGGGTGGAGGCAGAAGAGGCGGGCAGCCTCACCCCCGCAGAACGACCCTATCTGGAGAAAGTAGAAAAAAAGCCGTGGCATGATTCTTATTTAGGTTTCTCTATCTTTCTGACTATTAGTTAATGGTGAACTTTTCTCAACTGTTGGATCCCGGAGTGCTCCATAGATTTGGTTATATAATGCCACTCTCTGCGACCGCTTTAAATACAGACTTGCGAGTGCGATGTCGAATGTCATAAAAGGCTTAATTGAAACATTTTCTACCACCAATTGGTTTTAGGAGATCGAGATGGTGGAAAAACGGTCCGATAAGTGGTATTCGAGCTAGGAAGTCATGGGTTCGAGTCGCGGGAGTGTCATTGTGAGGGAGGGATTGTTGGGCCCGGAGTGGCCCCATGGATTTGGTTACACAATGCCACTTCCTGCAACCGCTCTAAAAACAGACTTGCGGGTGCGATGTTGATTGCCAGAAGAGAAAATGCGGTCCGACATCAATAATGCTTTAAAAGGATCAGCCCAAGTGAATATATACCAATTCTAACTAACGTCTTTAATCAGTATCAGTTGGGACTGAAAACTGCTAATTGAAGAGAAAAGGGCATATTGGAAACCTGAACGGGTTTGGCCAAGTGGACATGAGCAAGAAGTGCTTATACTTTTTGACCGCATGTTCGAATCCTACGTACAATGGTCAAACATTCTAAATATTGGGGTCACCGGAGGATTTGCCCAATCATTAACTTCAAGATTCCAGAATTTATCGAGGTGCCCGTAAGCTAACCCCGACGTCCCGTTATTAAAAATTTGAGGGCATACTGGATGGCTGGACAATCCATCACTCCCCCTTTACAATCATATCCCTGAATATTGTCCCAGATATGAGAACCAAATTCCCACAAAATTTCCATGTCAATATATGCCGTGGATTTTCCGTGGTTCACCTTTTATATGCAGTCCAAAAAGCTTCTAGCTATAAGTGATGATCTCCCCCAGTCTTTGCCTACCCATCTAATCCACAATGCTATAATCAAAAGTAAAAAGTTTTTAATTTTAATAATATTGATGCAAAATATGGCTTACAATGTTGTAATCAAACTTAACAACCTCTTTAGAAATAATCAAATTTTGGACTTTTCGATAACCAAAACTAGCAACATTTTGATAATAATCAAATTTAATAGACCTTACATATTCTCAATCAAATACACTAATCATTATACAAAATTGTTCTATTTCTCTTCCCTTTCTCTCTCTCTCTCTCTCTCTCTCTCTTTTCGAACAATATTTTTGAAAAAAAAATATTTTACTAAAAGAATGTTTTTTTTTTTAAAACAGTTTTTTAAAAATAGTTTTTTTCCAAAAAAAAAGTATCAAAAACTATTTTCTATTTCTAGTAAATAGTTTTTATTAGTTTCAAAATTATTTATAAAAAACTATTTTCTACTGTTCACCGTTTTTAGTAGTTTGAAAAGATAATGTAACAAGTTTTGGTTATTCAATTTTGATTTTGCCATTGTTGACATTTACATTGATAACCTTAACAATATCTTAAATGAATAATCAAAAGCTGATGTGACAACTTTTAATTATTAATTTTTTATTATAGTATTGTGGATACCCTAATGGAACATTATGTGGAAATCCACGAAATAAGGTGGAAGGATTTTAGACTTAAAAAGCACATTTTAAATATACAATTTGCCCTCATTATCTAGAGGTTTGTTAATGAATAACTTAGATCCGAACACTTTCTCTTCTACTCAGTCGACCACTCTCCTCCTCTTTCTTGACCTCTTAATCCTGACCGTTCAAAACACGTTTGAACAGCTCAGACGCGCGCTCGAGTACCACGTGTACTAAACACATTAGAGAACACAACGATTACACTTAAAAAGAGACACTTTTCACATTTACCCTTCAACTCTTAAAAAAAATTACTTTATTCCACTACAGAAACGACAAAAAAAAAATGATTAAATTAGAAATCAAATACACAAACATTTTAAAACACTTAAAAATCTAGAAGTTAAAAAATAAATTAAAACGGAGAGAGTATCAAACAATGACCTCTCAAGAGTATATGTTGAGACATGAGTGTCTGCTTGAAACGACACAACCCTTGCGAAGGTAGTCAGTCGTTCTGACAATTATAATAATTGCTTGTCCAAAAGCACCCATTAGTTAAAGAGAGTAAAAATTCCATTCACATTAGGTGAAAAATTTGAGTTTTCCACCACCATCAATTATGGGTTCCACCGTGGGTACATTATAATAATATAAATCGTTCATCTTGTAGGGCTCAAAGAGTGATATATTGTAGCAGGCCGAAGCGAGACAGCTCGATCCGTGCCAAGGGGGGATCGAACCCTCCCCAGACTTAGCCGAATGTCCCCCTCGTGACACCATGAAGCCTCAGCTGGACCGAAGGCTCCAACGAGTCATGTCTCAACTTCTCACCTATTACTTGCCCACGACGCTCGGCATATCAATCCTCTAACGTTCGGTCACCACGCTCGGTCTTGCACAAGTGTGGGGACCATAACCTCCAGCTCACCCACATGGGGATAACCACCATAGCCATGATGACGATCGTGACGTCACCCGAATTTATCAAGATAATGATGAGAGCACGTGAAGGTGCCAAGCTCACCTCCCAAACGGTTACAAAACCCTAATGTGCGTAGGGCGTCGGTAGCCGCGTGTTAAACGCAGGATCAATCTTGGAGATCAAGCTAAGGGTTCCCTATAAATATATCGCTATGCCTCCCTTGAAGAGGTATGTTCCACACACTCAGGATAATCTGCAGAAACCACAGCTCTTGCTACCTCTACTTTCCTCTGCAGGGGCGATTCTTGCACGGAGGGCCATCAGGAGGGCCTCCGGTGTGGTCTTTAGTCGTGCTCTGTTTTGCAGGGTTAGGAGGAGGGCAGGAGCAAATCTCACGTCACGACTTAAGGAGAATAAACCACCTTGATCGGAGCCCCACAATTTGGTGAACCCGACGTGAAACTTTTTCAGATCCACGGCGGCTCCTCCGTCTCCTTACTTCTTTCGTTTTTCAAACGTCTCTCCCACCGCATCGCCACCACACTACTTCTCTTCAAAATGGGCGGTGCACCACCTCCGTTCAACCCAGCCCTCCAGATCCTCTCAGAAACAGGCGTTAACACCGCCTCACCCTCTCATCCGCCTGGCTTCACCCCTCCTGTTGTCAGCTCTTCCATCCAACGCCCAGTCACAATGACGGAGGATACTCTAGCCTACGTCCAGATGTTGGAACAACAACAAGAACAAACCACTGCAGATGTGGCTATTCTCAAAATGGAGATTGCAAGGATCAAGGCAAAAGAGCGTCCGGCGGCCTCTCATTCTGGGTCTCAAGGAAGGCGCCAAAGGAGAAGCCTCCCACCTCCTCTTTCCACGGTGGGCGACGGTGCTCCTCCAAGAGTTTCAGTTCACGACCGCCTGGACCTACCACTGGCGGACAATCGAACTGGAGACAACGCTCGCTTTAGGCAGCAACGTTCCCCGGTTCATATGCGTCTCGGCGATAGGGTGGGCCAGAGGGGCGGCAGATCAAGGAGAGAGGGAAGCACTCACACCGTCTATTCAAGCTCCTCGGCGGGAGATGAATATTCTCAAGGTGAAAGCTACGGTACGATTCCAATTAATGATCAGGAAAACAATCAGGCTCTGGTCCCTTACAATTCAGGACGGCGTTATAGCTGAACGTTTCGTAGGAAGGGCAAAGAACCGGAAGGCTTCCAATCCGAACGCGAGAAGGCCCCTCGAGAGCACGAGCCTATTGAGAGACCCGACGGCTCACGAAATCCAAGAAAATTCCCTCGGGAAAAAAGTGTAAGTGTGGTGGTCCAGCATGAGGACCAACCCAGTCGCCGAAAGGTCTACCAAACGGAAAACCTACCCGAGGATGCCCAGCAGCATACGGTTATCGACAGAAAGGGCAGTTCATATCGCCGTCGGCAAGAGGTAACCACCGAATATGACAAGGAGTACCGAGCTTCCAAGAGATCCCGAGGTGATAAAGACGATCGACCTCCCAGGCCAACCCATGAGTATCAACTGAAGAAGTTGACCGAGTCTCCATTCTCGGCAAAATCCAAGCAACATTGCCAAAGCCAGGCATGCACCTCCCCAAGTTCCAGAAGTTCGATCCTAGCACGACTGAGGCTTACACTCACCTCATCAATTACCGAAGCACGATCTCGTGTGTGATTGAACGCAATCATGTGCAAAGCCTTTCCCTCAAGCCTCGGACGTCTCGGTCTGCTGTGGTTTAACCAGCTTGAGGCAGAATCGATCCACAGCTTCAAGGAGCTTGAGAGGGCTTTTAATTATCGGTTCATAACAAGTAACAAGCAGGCCAAAGAGGAAGACGCACTAGCCCAGATGAGAAAGAGGCCTGGGGAGACGCTTCGGAAATACGCCGAACGTTATTGGCAACTGTTCAATGAGATACCTGGGGTCGACCAATACTGGGCGGCCAGAAATTTCAAGAACGGATTAGAAACGGGAAGCAAGATACTGGACGAGCTGGCGATCCGGGCTCCCCACAGAATGAACGAGCTAATGAGGACGGTTGAGCAGTTCTGCTCGTACGAAGAATTCCTTGCCGAACGAGAGCTTCAAAGTGGACAAAATGTTACTGCTACTGCGCCTCAAGCCCTTCACGTTCCTACCCCACAAATCGCGGCTCCGAAGCCCGCAGCAGCACTTCAGCCGAAGAAGCAAGTCAATACGGTCAAGACGGCAACCAAGAAGGCCCCAAAGCCTCACGATTATGTCGCCGAGACCACGATCTTCAAGGAGCCCATCTATTTTCTCATCCGAACACTCGAGCGAGAGCCCTTCTTCGTGTGGCCGAACCCCCCAAAGCTCAACACTGAGGCGGGCAATGAAAACAGTCGGAAGAGATGTTCGTATCACAACGAGCTCGGCCATTACACTACGGCCTGTGCTCCGTATAAGACACTGTTGGAGAACTTGTCGGCTCAAGGACTCTTAGACGATCACATTGACTGGACCAAGACACCGAGACGCCAACCGAATGCTGGTGGACAAGCCCAAATCCCTCGTCCTGTTGGAGTAATTAACGTTATACACGGGCCAGTTACAAAGGAAGCAGCACAATCACTTCGGACTGAACTTCAGGAAGCGCAGAAAATTTCCCAAGTTTTTTCTGTTGGAACCATTCCGAAGAAACCAAAGAAAGCCGAACGTCCATGGTCCATAACCTTTACCGACCGTGACCTCCAGCGAGTCCAGACTCCTCATAATGATGCTCTCGTCGTCACGGTACAAATCTCTACTCATTCGGTTAAAAGGGTTCTTGTGGATCAAGGAAGCTCGGCAGAGATCATGTACTTATCCCTCTTCAACGAGCTGAAGCTTCCCCAGTCAACCCTCGTGCCAACCGACGTCCCCTTAGTTGGTTTCAGTGGAACGCCGGTCTGGCCTCTCGGAAGGATTATCCTCCCAGTTGTATCAGGATCAGCTGCAGTTAACATGGAATTCCTCGTTGTGGACGCTCCCAGCCCGTACAACGCCATCCTCGGAAGAAATTGGCTGCACAGCATCAAAGCCATTGCCTCCACCTATCACCAGGTGGTACGATTCATCGGGGCGACTGGCCGACAGGAAGATCTCTACGGTGATCAAGTCCAAGCGAAGCAGTGCTACGTCTCAGCTATAGGAAGGACGCCGAGCCCCAAGCGAGTCCATTGGGTAGAAGTTCCGGACAAACCTGTCCTTGAAGATGTTGGGGCTCCAGCCGAACAAAAGTCAATTGAAGATCTCGTGAAGGTGCCCATCAATGACGACGGATCACGATTCTTCATGCTCGGTTCCAGCTTGACGGAAGCCGAACGTGAGGAGCTCGTCCAATTTCTCAAAGATAACATTGAAGTTTTCGCTTGGACACCATACGAGATGCCTAGTATTGATCCAACTTTTATTCGGCATTTACTCAACGTATCCAAATCCGCCAAGCCAGTAATTCAGAAGCCAAGACGCTCGGCCGCGATTCATGCTGAAGCGGTTAATGAAGAGGTTGAAAGGCTCCTTGCAGCAGGGGCTATCAAAGAAGTTCAATACCCTACTTGGCTCGCCAACCCAGTGGTGGTGAAAAAGAAGAATGGGAAGTGGAGGGTCTGCGTGGACTACACCAACTTGAACGATGCCTGTCCTAAAGACTGCCTCCCTCTCCCCAAGATAGACCAACTGGTGGACTCAACCGCTGGACACGCTCGGCTGAGCTTCATGGACGCCTACCGAGGGTACCACCAGATAGCAATGGATCCTGATGACATGGAGAAGACAGCTTTTATCACCCCCAAAGGCCTATTTTGCTATCTTGTCATGCCGTTCGGCCTCAAGAATGCTGAGGCTACTTTTCAAAGGATGGTCTACCTTCTCTTTGGTCTTCTCATCGGCGAAATTATGGAGGCTTACATCGATGACATGGTCGTAAAAAGTCTCAAGGCTGAAAACCACATCGCCCACCTCTCCGAGGTGTTTGCAATCCTCAAGAAGTTCAAGTTGCGACTCAATGCTGAAAAGTGTGCTTTTGGCGTCGGATCTGGGAAATTCCTCGGCTATCTCGTCACTCGGAGAGGGATTGAAGCTGATCCAAACCAGATCTCGGCGGTTCAACAATTAAAGGCTCCTTCTACCCCTCGGGAGATTCAGAAGTTAACAGGCATGGCCGCAGCACTACATAGGTTCATCAGTCGTTCCTCGGACAAATGCCATGTCTTCTTCCAAGCCTTGAAGAAACAAAGCCGCCGAAGCTTATGGACGGATGAATGCGATGCAGCACTCGCCGAACTCAAAGCTTATCTCGGTTCGGCCCCACTCCTCGTCAAGCCGTATCCCTTTGAAACCTTGTACTTATATTTGTCTGTCTCCCCACACGCTGTCAGTTCGGCGTTAGTCCGACGGGAAGGCCCTGAAGACCAACCTATCTACTTTGCTAGTCGGACGCTCCTTCCAGCCCAAACACGGTATCTTCCGTTGGAAAAACTCCTGCTCGCTCTTGTCACTGCGGCTCGGAAGCTCCTTCCTTACTTCCAGGAACACCCAATCATTGTTCTCACGGAATTTCCCCTTAAGAACCTCCTTCGGAAGGCTGACCTTTCTAGCCGAGTCTCTCAATGGGCAGTCGAATTAGCCAACTTTGACATCCATTTCGAGCCTCGGACAGCGATCAAAGCTCAGGTGTTAGCCGATTTCATTGCTGAGTTCACTCCTGGAAGCCCAGACGAGGAGGCCTCGACTCAGCCAGAATATGGGATGCTGGAGCAGCAAGAAGCTCGGAGGACTTGGAACCTTTTCAATGGTGACGTCTGGAAGCTACACGTCGATGGGGCTTCAAATCACAACGGTGCTGGTGCCGGAGTGGTTCTTGTCACCCCATGCGGCGTGCTGCATGAAAGTGCTATCACTCTCGACTTTCCGACCACAAACAATGAGGCCGAGCATGAGGCTCTACTTGCCAGAGGACCGGGCTGCGGTGAGGGCTCTGAGTTGAAGATCTCCCGCGTATTTTGTGACTCTCGGTTGATTGTTAATCAAGTATTTAGGATTATGAAGCCGGGATCCTCGGATGCTGAAATATCAAGCTACGGCACTGGAGCTAATCAAACAGTTCAAAGGCTTTCATATTGAACAGATCAATCGGGAGAACAATGCTCACGCCGACGCCCTAGCAAGTTTGGCTTCGGCTAGCAAAGCCTCAGAGTTCTGAAGCATCAGCCTCGGCCAGATCGACGAGCCAAGTTTTGAAGCTCCAGCCGAGGTCCTCAATATCTCCCTCGGTCCTAGCTGGATGGACGAAATCGTAGCTTTCCTCAAGCATGACACTCTACCCTCGGACAAGAAAGAAGCTCACCGAGTCCGAAGCAAAGCATTACTGGCTCTCTGAAAGCGGACAACTCTACAAGAAAAGCTTCACGGTCCTTACCTCGCGTAGTCCATCCCACGCAGGTCCCAACCATACTCGGCGAGCTTCACTCGGAAAATTGTGTTTGTCGTCAGGAGGACGTTCCTCCGCCAAAGAGCCTCGGCCCGAGGAGTTACTTTTGGAAAGGGATGAAGAAGAACTGGAAGAAGTGGTGAAGACTTGCAAACCTTGCCAACTCTTCTCTCCCATTCCTAAGCGACCAGCTCAATTAAAGCCAATTACAGTCCTTGGCCTTCGGGGGGTTTGGATATAAGCGGAAAAACTTCCAAGCGCTTCCTCGGAGGTTTTAAATTTCTTATTACAGCAACAGATTACCTCCAAATGGGTGGAGGCCGAACCACTCGTCACCACCACCGAGGCCGACGTCCGGCGATTTGTTTGGAGGAACATCATAACAAGGTTCGGCGTTCCATACGCCATCGTATCAGATAATGGCTCGCAATTTGTTGGCAAGGAGCTCACTGGCCTATGCGCTGAGTTCGGCATCAGATTCTTTAATTCCACGCCATCCTATCCTCAGGGCAACGGCCAAGCCGAGGCAACGAACAAAACCGTCTGTGCGGGTATTAAGCGACAGCTAAATTCCAAAAGAGGCAAATGGGCCGAGGAGCTGCCTCGGGTACTTTGGGCTTATCGCTCCACTCCTCGACGATCTACTGGGCAAACACCCTTCGCCATGGCCTTCGGCATGGAGGCAGTCATCCCACTGGAATCCAGGTTTCCTACGCTTCGAACTGAGACCTTCGATCCACAAAACAATGATGAAACAGTAGCCACCGAGCTAGTGCTGGCCGAGGAAAAACGGAGGCTCAACTCAAGCTCGCCAGCTACCAGCAAGAAGTAGCTAGGGGCTATAATAGAAACGTTCGGATCAAGAAATACAAGCCGGACGATTGGGTATGGAGGAAGGTTGTTCGGGCAAGTCAGCAAACCAAGTTCAAACCCAACTGGGAGGGTCCCTACAAGGTGATTAAAGAAGTTGGTAGCGGGTCTTACAAACTGGAGGACAAAGATGGCAGGGAGATCGAGAACCCTTGGAACGCTCTCAATCTGCGAAAGGCATACCTCTGAAGTAAAGCCTTCGGCCTGAGCTCATCTCGGCCCCTATCTGTTTTCCTTTACTTAAAAAAGTTTTTGTAATCATTCTGCTAGTTCGATGGAATGAGAGAACCATAAATGAGAAGTTCCACGCTCTGTCTTACCACTCTTCGGACATATATACGATAAACTTGACTTCGGTCACCAAGTTCGGCCTCATGGCTATCTAAACACGTTCGGATCTAGAATCCAACAACTTGTTCAAACTCGGACTACTTGACGTTCGGTTTCACTTGCGCATTTAACCTATTGGTTAAAATTTAATTCGGCTAAGTTCATTGATCGATTTGAACAAAACGGCCACATGGCCACATCTTACTCATTTACTTAGCATTTTTATTTTGGCATAAGGTTGACACATGAACCGAACCTTACACCAAAAAAGGGGCTGTTATTAGGTAAATGAGATGAACAGGGCTAAACACCCTCGGCACGGAATCTCTGAAAATATTTCTAAGGCAAGAAAGAAATATCCATTCATTGAAGGCAAGCAGACATGCAAAAATATTCCAAGGCATGAGAAAAAGTACTTGCATGCATTCAAAACACATTTAAAAGCCGCCAGTTCGGCACAAAACATCCTACTGTTTAAACTATTACATCTGGCACGGAAAAATCCTAATGTTCGGATCCGTCCAGTCCATTCAAAAGTTTAACAAAAACTTAAGGAAAGTTTAAAAGAAGGCTACTGATTCTCAAAAGAAACAACCCTTCACTGGCCATCGGCCTCGGTTGCTTTCTCAGATTGTTCACCCTCGGCAGGCTTTACAGTCGCTTCAGCCTCGGCCATTACCTCGTCCTCCTCTTCCTCTGGAGGCAGGGGCTCGCACTCCTCGGCAGTATAGGGGAGCTCGAGGTCCGGGATGATTGGCTCGGGAAGGTTCTTCAAGAAGGACGAGTCGGCCTCGACAGCCAACTGGCTTGCCATTGCCTTGGCTCCCTCAGCATAGCCAAGTTTGAAGAAATCAGGGAGCCTTTCCTCAAGGGCCTCGTTCACCATCTTATGGGCTATCTGGGTATATTCCAAGGCAGCTCTTTTTATGCCAGCCTCATACCCCTTCGCGTCGGCCAGCATCATCTTGCCCTTCTCCTCCTCCTTCAGCTTTTTTGCCTCAGCCTCGGCCACAGCTGCAATCCTGGCCTCATCAAGCTGCTTCTTCAGCTTATCCACCTCGGCCTCGGTCTCTTTGGCGCTGGTCTCGGAGATCCTGCACTTGGTCCTCGAGTCCCGTTCAGAACGATAGCGCTCTCTCTCGGCCTGGACCTTTTCAGCTTTATCATAAGCTTTCAAGGCAGCTTGGCCAGCCTGTACAAAGACGACAAGAAAAATAAAAAGATAAGTGAGAAAACCAAGCAAAACATGGGATTCTAAAATCAACGGGGACGTACCTGGACCAAGTGGGAGCACATCTCCCTGAGGTTCGGCATAAGGACGTTTGGGACTTTATCACAGTCCCTCGGAAGGGCCAGTCCCCTGAGAAGGGTGACGGCCAGATCCGGTTCTTCCTTCACCGAATCCTTAAGTTGCAGCACCCTACCGTCCGGCAAAGTGTAGGAGGGGCTGAAGTGTCGTAAAAAATCAATCTCCACAGGAGGGTCGGTGAGATCAACGTGAGTGGAGGGTTGTTTCTTCTGCTTCTCGACAGCTGGAGGGGCTTTGGAAGCCTCGGCATGAGGGGCTTTTAAGGCGCTCGGCTGGGCAGCATCCTCGGCAATTTTCTGCCTTTTTTCCCTTTGTTGTTGATCAGAGGGAGCCTTGGACCTGGCAGCTGGGTTGCTGGGTTTTGACGGAATGACAGGCCGTGGGATTCCCCTCCTCGACATGTCTTCAGCGTTCGGTTCGACGATCTTTAGTGGAACGTTTAATCCTGGAAGCGTTGGTTCAGAGGCTTCGTCCGGACCAAGCGGGGTGAGCCACTCGTCAATCGTAAAACCGATCTTCGGCAGTCTCACTCCTCGCTGCTTCTTTGCCCGAGGCTCCTGAACGTTCGGAATCACTTTCCGCTTGGTCTTGGTTATATCGGGAGCCGGCTGGTCTCTCTGGTTCGGCTTATCCTTCCCGCTCGGACCCTCGCCCTTCTTTTTCTTTTCCTTTTTCCTTAGCACTCCCTTGTTGGAAGGTTCGTAATCAAGTAACGTTGGAGCGTGTCGGTTGGTTTGCGCCCGCAGAATATCGCAAGCTGACTCCCGAGCAGTGGAATTGAGAGTCTTGGATATGGGCCCTAACTCTGGAAAAACAAAAAGAAAACAATTAGTGACTCAGAGATAAAAGAAGAAAAACGATTCAGTAAGGGTCAACCGGTCAGGGGTTCGGCACAACCTCTCGTATCTATGAATTTTGGAACAGGGTGTCGGCGATTGACTCCCCCAAATTCATAATTTCCTGTAACTTCAAGAAAGAAGTCGGCCCATTTGTCTGTGTCAGAGAGCCCTTCTATCAATGGTTCTTTTCTAGGGCGCGTCGTTAGGAAGCGGCGGCCAGACTTTCCGTGCCGAGACATTGTGTAAACGTAGAAGAGGTCCTTCGGCTGGAAGTCGAGTTCCTGGCTCTCGACCAACGCAATCACCGACATGATTCGGTAGCTATTGATCGCGAGCTGGTGAGGGCAAAGGCAAAACTTCCACAGAATTTCCCTAAGGAAGGGGTGAAGCGGAAACCGAAGCCCGGCCTCGCATATGGCCATCAGTGGCACGGTGATATGTGTCGGATGATCCTCCTTCTCCGCTCGGATCTCGTTACTCCTCACTCGGTGAAGATAGACATCGCCAGGAATGTCATACTTCTCGCGGAATGCTTCATACTCACCTGCGCTCCCAGAAAAATAGTGGGCATAGGGACACAGGAGGCCCCTATCGAACAGGTCGTCGTCCTTCGACACCGAAGTTGAAGCCTCGGCTTCGGAAGTAAACCTCGACTGAGCCTCGTTGCCCAATTGAGGTTCGGACTCTGACTCGGTCTCTGGCGTGAAATGGATTTCAGGGTCAGTAGCGAAACCCTCGGCGTCATACTCGAAGTCCCCCTCGGCGTTTGAATCGTTGGAAACTGCGGAAGTTGCGGACATCCTTGTTGAAACGGACTCTTCCGCTCGGCGTTGGGCTCTACGCTGTAATATCAGTTGGTTGATTAACCGACGTTCGGATTCTGTCTCCGAACGATCCGAATCCGAAGAGACGTCGATGACCTCGTGAGCCAGACCTAGAAGAAAAAGCAAAGGCCAAGGATGATGAATCCGCTTCGGCAAAAGAAAGAATGAAAAATCTTGGCTAAAACCTATAGGCTCACAAGTCATTCCTGCTCTACGTTCGGACAGAGCTTTGCGCGAGTGGCTCGGCTCTCCTAAAAGTTCGGTTAAATCCTAAGCGCCTCGAAGAGGTTCGGAAGAACAGGTTGAATCTGGGGATGAACATCACTGTTCAAACCCAGATTCCACTGCTCGAAATAATGCTGAAACCCCCAAAACCCCATAAAAAGTTTAAAAGTTCAAAAAAAAAAGGCAGTAAGAGGTGGGGAATCGATCACTTACTTGAAGTTTTCTGCTGATTGGATGAAGATCTGGATGATGCTTGAAGATCTGGAGCGGAGTTGAAGGCTGGAACGGTGAAGTTTTAGAGTGGTATAGAGAGAGAAAGCATAAGAAGTTTCTCTCTCCTCCCACTCCGCTATTTATAGAGCTCCAACGGTTTCAACTTTCCCGCGCAAACATAACTCCACCGAACCTCCAGCCAATCAACGCGTGACGCGTGTCCCCTGCCAGCCTGCAGACTGCTGCACCCGTCCCCTCGCCTGCCAAAGCGTCCTTTCAACTGACACTTCTTTTCCCTTTTCGACACCTGTCCACGAGACCAGATGTTCGGATTAACCGTTACAAGAGCAAGGATGAACCCTCGGCTGGGGCTAACGATCGGCCAAATCTAGAAGTCAATCCTTGCCGAACGAAGGACTTCGGCAAGAATTGAGGGGCTATTGTAGCAGGCCGAAGCGAGACAGCTCGATCCGTGCCAAGGGGGGATCGAACCCTCCCCAGACTTAGCCGAATGTCCCCCTCGTGACACCATGAAGCCTCGGCTGGACCGAAGGCTCCAACGAGTCATGTCTCAACTTCTCACCTATTACTTGCCCACGACGCTCGGCATATCAATCCTTTAACGTTCGGTCACCACGCTCGGTCTTGCACAAGTGTGGGGACCATAACCTCCAGCTCACCCACATGGGGATAACCACCATAGCCATGATGACGATCGTGACGTCAGCCGAACGGTTATCATAGATAATGATGAGGAGCACGTGAAGGTATCAGCTCACCTCCCAAACGGTTACAAAACCCTAATGTAATCTTGGAGACCAAGCGACGGGTTCCCTATAAATACAACACTATGCCTTCTCTATAAATACAGTGCTATGCCTCCCTGAAAGAGGTATGTTCCACACACTCCAGATAATCCTGAAACCCTAGCTCTTGCTCTCTACTCTTTCCTCTGCGGGTTAACTGATTCTTGCACCGGAGGGCCATCCCGGAGGGCCTCCGGTGTGGTCTTTAGTCGTGCTCTGTTTTGCAGGGTTAGGAGGAGGGCAGGAGCAAATCTCACGTCACGACTTAAGGAGAATAAACCACCTTGATCGGAGCCCCACATATATCTTCACAAAAAATTAGGTTTATCAGACTTGGATAAGTATATAAAAAATTGAAGTTTGGTTTAAAAAATCAACGGTAGATAAGTTTAAAGTTAAATTATCCGTAGCCGTCTATTTTATAAGCTATGATTTAATTTTTAACATACCTATCGATATCTGATTAATATGATTTTTTGTGTGAACGTACTATCATGCGGCTTCTACAAAATGAACGATTCAGATTATTGAAAAAAAAATACACAGCAGAGTCCGCAATGCATGGTTGAAATCCCATGATTTCCACCTGGAAAGAATTTTTTCTCTCAGTTAAGTTCTACTTTTGGTCATCTAAAGGATGGAATCGCCCGAGGCGGGGCCGGGCCCCATGTCTGATTAGTTAGTCCAATCAAATTATTGAGTCCGCAATTGATCTTCTACGATGAGCCGTGTAATGTGTACAAGTACAACACGTTTATAGACTTTATGCACATTCTGTTGAGGTTAAGACCGTCGGCAAACATGTGTGTGGTCTTCATACTCCCTGTGTCCTATCTTTGTTGTCCCGTCTTTGAGATTCGTATAAACTTTCGAAAAAGAAAATAAGGCACTGCGGCGGTGCATAATTTTTTTTTTTTTTTTTTTTGTGAATTTTTGGCACCAATTTAACAAAAATCACAATTATTTCTTTAATTTGTGGGAAAATTAAAAATAAAAAAAAATGAAGAACAAAACTTTTACAGTAGTATTTTTGGGTGTAAAATGTAGCTTGATTTTCACAAAAAAAAAAAGAGGAAATTTTTGGGAGAAAAGAAATACTATATATATAGTTACTACTTACAAGTTACTGGCTACTTAAGGGTGGGATAACCAAAAGACAATTACTGAACTATCAAACAATGAATCAAGCCTCAACCACATGGTATCAACCCTGAATTTACTTTTCACCTTTATATGCCTAGAACATATTCTACTATTTATTTTCCCTTATTTTTGTCTCAATGAAAAACAAGTTAGTTAGAAAGCCAAACAGCAGCATATATGCCATTTATATATAGCTATTCCAAATTAAGATAATAGTATATTTTCTATTTGAGTTTCCACCAAATAATAGCTGGATGTGGGCTGTATTGGGCAAGGAAAGTATATAATCTGTCAAATGGCATCAGATACACGTACTATATAATTCTTGAAAAGAATGGTTATGTAAGAAGAAGAAGAAAACTCATGTGGGGGAATAATAGAACAAATTCTGTGACTGAGTCAAAAAGGCTTGTAAATAAACACAAATAGATCAAATTTTGAGGAATATATTGACGGGTTTTTAACTAGGGAAGGTTAACCCAAGCGTCGGCGCAGAGATAGTCGCCTGGCAACTAGGAGCCTCATTTTATTTTTTTGCTGATTTCTTATGGGTACCTTTAAAATCACGTTCTGATCACATTGAGCTGCTCGGATCATCGAAATTCGATCGGGAAAGGGGAGGTCGGACCGGAATCAGGTCAGAGATATATATATGGAGTTTTCCTAGCTAGCTTAGGTTTAATTGGACCCTTTACTAGTGAACAGTGGGATTAATCTCCTAGATTAGTTGATCCGTTAGACCTAATACTGAAATAATGTTAGAAATCTGGCTAGGAAATGTTGATAACATATAATCTTAAATCATAATATAAAGTCTCTACATACATAGTATCAGAGCGGGGGGCCTATTTCTATCTCACATTTTAAGAATTCAATTCATATCGACAGACCCAACAAAAAGACTATATTGCACGATGATAGATCTAAAAAGATACTACACGTGACAAACTTTAAACGTGGCAGCACATGAGGGGATGTTAAAGAATACAATCCCCCCTAGCAGGTGGTAAACAAAGGAAGGAGGATTATGAGATACTATTCCTAAGTTTGATGATTTTGTACAACTTGTTTATCTCCCTAACAGATAAAGCAATAATTGAGGCCAACAACCCTAATGATATTCCACATGAAGTGAAGATGCATGGCTACTACTCCAGCTTCTAGTCCCATATATTCCCTCTATCTTCAAACCTTTTTTTTAGCACAATAATCTATAATATATTGTGCAGTTCTAATATATATATAACACATATATTAGGTCATTGTTTTAATGGGAATACTGTACTAATGTGTATTTTTGCATGCATGGGAAAAGATGGCACATGCACAAGTACTTGTAGGAGCTGAAAATGCACCAGAATATAGGAAGAACAATTAAGTTCTTGTATTTTTTGGAGGCCTAAAGCGATAATTAAAGATGGGCTCCCCCTTTTTGTTAGACTATTAAAAATGGTACAAAATAGGAGGGCACCCTAATTAGTTTGTAAATTTTGGGGACCTAAAGCGGCCCCGCCTTGTTCTTTAGCTCAAGCCCGACTTTGGGTAGCTAGAGATGACCTGACCTGACCTGACCCTGGGAATCGTAATACTTGAGGATAGATGAGCATCAACCCTAAATTGTACTTCAGCACAATTGTTATCCTTGTGATTACCAGTATTATAGCCTAAGGAGGAAGATAATTAATTGGCACGAAACAATGTGGCGACTAAAGCCGTGTGCATGCAGTGGCGCCATGCAATATCAGATTCTAATTCTCGGACCATGCATATTGCTGCATTATTGAAATTAAGCATCTACTTATCCTACTTACTTAGCTCCATTATCTCTTTCTTCAACTATCATGGCATTATTCTGTTTCCTATATATGCTCTAGTCACACCATCAACTTAATAGCGCCATTCCTCTTCCTCCCCCTCTCTAAATCACTTTCTCACTCCATTCCACTCTAATTTCATCTCAGAAAATCTCCAAACCCTAACTATTTCTCAATTCTCTTCTAGTCTTTTCCTTTCCTTTTTCCGACAATACGGGGGCGGTAGAGGCCAAAGAAAGGCTGCGAAAAGATTTGGAAGAGCTTGTATTTGATCAACATCCGAGATTAATCATCATGAATGGGAAAAAGGGTAGTTTTGAGATCAACATTCCGGCGATTGCCAAGGGTAAGACGAGGCTGGAAACTGGGAAGAAATCCGGCGAGGAAACGGGTTTCCTGTATTTGAAAGATGGGATTTGGAGTGTCTGGGTGTTTTGCAAAGAAGACACAAATAGGGTAGTGTTTGCATTGAAAGTGGGGTTGGCTGTCCTGCTGGTGTCTTTGCTCATACTGTGCAGAGCACCGTATGAAGTGTTCGGTGAAAGCATCATATGGTCCATCCTCACTGTTGCCATCATGTTTGAATACACTGTTGGTATGTACACGAGTGCCATTATAAAAGTTCCCGTTCCGCTAAGGTTCTTATTTTTAAGTATTTATTTCTCGTTTTACGAGACAAATCATTTTTCTTGCAATACATCTCCTTTAATCAAAAAATAAAGTATTTATTTCATGTAGTGGAACGGGGCCTTAGAGATTCTTGTCCATGCATGGATAAGGAACATTCTACTGTCTACATGCATGCGTATGTAATAGATACATAAGTTTGGAAACCCTGCAAGTATGGAATCAAAAGTTGGGAAACCATGCAATCACGCATGGGCCATAAAGTGTTTATTTTTTTTGCTTGCATTTGAAGGAGCTTCTTACTCTTCAAATTTCAAAGGGAAGAAGCAAAATTTGGAAGGTAAAATAGTGTTTGAGGTTATCTGCCGACGTAAAAATGCTACATATTATGCCAAAATTATCATATAGATAGTGACATCTTTTATGGATTATTCTAACCTCCGCCTAAAGGGTGTAGGATACTAAGTAAAATGTGCATTTATATCCAAGAAAGGTGTATCGATATTGGTGAAAGTGTATTAATATCCGTGAGATATACATTAATTGATATCCGAACTTGTTTGAAATTATTGGCATATTATCGTCCGCCTAGTGGGCGGAGGTTAGCAAAACTGATCTTTTATTGAAGTGATCATGTGACATTGAGATCTTATAAGCTATGTTTTCAAAATTGTTTGGAATTAGGTGCAACATTTAATCGAGGATTCAATCGAGCACTGGGAAGCTTGTTGGCAGGAATATTAGCCATTGGTGTAGCTCAGTTAGCCTTGCGCACGGGCAGAATCGCCGAGCCTATTATCATCGGAATCAGTATCTTTATCATTGGTACGTGATCGATCGTCCTCGTTTTTTCGAAACTAAGAAATGGTATGGTGATCGATCACATTCGCACATTACTTTTGAATATCATTTGATGTGGCGCTATATATGGTACGACCATATCACCTGATCTTAGGTTTTAAATAGCACATGTTGTCATATATCACTTGATGGGCCCCGGCAAAATACATGTGAACGACGTAACCATTTTTGGATATCATCTGATGTGTACGTAATACTATAAGAAAAAAATCGTATGATTTCGCTAACAATATTGCTCTGTTCTTATACATGGATTGAAGGGACAGTGACATCGTTCATGAAGCAATGGCCATCACTTGTGCAATACGAGTACGGATTTCGGGTCATACTTTTCACCTACTGTTTGATCATAGTTTCTGGGTATCGGATGGGGAAACCGATCGGGAACCCGATCCCAACTTCCATGTACCGGCTGTACTCGATCGCGATTGGCGGGATCGTTGCAGTGTTGGTGAATGTGCTGATTTTGCCGATATGGGCTGGGGAGCAGTTGCACAAGGAGCTAGTTAGCAGCTTCAATGCAGTGGCTGACTCACTTGAAGGTAAACTACATATTTGCCTAGGGGTGCAAACGAGCTGAACTTCGTTTGAAGTCTTCGAGCTCGGCTCGTTTACGAAACGAGCCTAGAACATGAGCTCAGCTTGTTTTTTTGTAAACAAGCAGAGCTCTTTTGAGCCTTCATAAACAAGTCAAGCCTATAAAAACGAGTCGAATTTTTCCGAGCCGTACTGAGCTTTAGAGTGTTGAGCTCATCTCGTTTTCTACACGAGCCTAAAAATTGAGCTCGAGCTCGACTCGATTACTAAACGAGTCGAGCCGAGCCTTGAGCTGCTCGCGAGTAGCTCGATTCGTTTGTAGCCCTAATTCCGCCCTATGACTTTCTATTATACTTCGAATTCTTCAATCATAAGCTTTTTTCATGCGGATTGTGTCTAAAGAAAAAACATGAATCCGAAATATTCAGATGAGTTAATCGTATGTGCTTTAGAAGCACTGATGATTATCTTAGGACGTTAGGGGTTAGTAGTTAGAAAACCGGCATGTAGGTACATAAAATTTGTAAATTCAATCATATATGTGTCTAATCCCATCAATAAATCATGCCATAAGCATTGTGTTTACTTTTCAAAGCTCTTGCTTGAAAATATCACCTGGGTAATTGCAGAATGTGTGAGGAAGTATTTAGAAGACGACAGATCGGATAATCCGGAGTTCTCCAAGACTGTCATGGATGAGTTTCCAGATGAGCCTGCTTACCGGAAATGTCGATCCACTTTGAATTCCTCAGCGAAAATAGAATCCTTGGTACCGATACATATATTTTGATCGATCTTTCAATTCAGAACACTTTTACACCCAACAGATTTTAAGTATTTTGGGTAAGAAAAGCAATGATGATGATCTTAGTATTTGTTTTTTGTTTATTTTTTCTTGGTTCAAATTGCAAAGGCTGTAGCAGCTAAATGGGAGCCACCACATGGAAGGTTTAGACACTTCTTCTATCCATGGTCTGAATATGTCAAAGTTAGTGCAGTGCTACGTTATTGTGCCTACGAGGTTATGGCACTTCATGGTGTTCTTCACTCTGAAATTCAGGTCTCTCTCTCTCTCTCTCTCTCTCTCTCTCTCTCTCTCTCGGACAGTGCACATTTGTTCGGGACATGCTGCTTAGGCTAGAATTATGAGAACGTAAGCATTCTGATCGACCTGGTAACTAGTATTGCCTCCCCTTCCAGTTGCTCAAGAATACTAAATAATCACTCGTTTAATATACGAATCAGTACCCGGTTCCAACTTCCAAGTCCAAACTTGAAATCGCGAATATACCGAGAATGAAAGATTGGGAAGGGTATTGGACACAAAAGGTGCAAGAATCTAGCAGTTGCGGAATTATGCCACACATTCCCTTGTTTATTGTTGTGGTCCAAAGAAGGAAACTTGCTGAAAGATACCCATCTTTTAGGTTATTCTATGAGCAAAAGGATCTTCCTCTTTCCTAAATATCGCAATTTGCTACTGCTGCTTTTTTTTTTTTTTTGGGCCGGAGTTCAAGCCTCACCCCGATTGATGTTATTGAGTTTTCTGTCGCAATGGAGTTTGTACTGCTTCACTCTTCAAGTCACCTGAACTCGTTCGCCGTTGCACCTATTTCTATGAAATTTCAGTTCGGTGATCGTTCAAAACACTACTCCTACCGATCCGAGTCTTTTGTGAGAGATTCTGCTGCTGAAATTTCATAGGAGCAGAGGTACAAAGATATTTCTGTGCAGATGATTTGAACTAAGTTTGTACTTCGAATATGTTCATATTACGTAATTAGTAAAGTTTTGAGTCGTGAGGCGGCTGTCGTAGCTATTCGGGTCTGTTCCAGAAAAACAAAAACCGTTTCCGGAATTATGGCAACAGAGGATTCCTATGTTTCAAACAGATTCTGCTCCCTTAAACGGGTGTTTCTTGAATCCTATTCCCTACATATGTTATCATAATTGACGAACAAACTTTTCCCTTGTGTTTTTTTTTTCAGGCCCCATACAATCTAATAATCACATTTCAGACCGAGATCCAAGACGCGACTAGTCAAGCTGCAGAACTAGTTAGATCACTAGGCAAAGATGTAAGCAACATGGAACGAACCCTCAAAACCACTCTCCTAAAGAGAGTTCACAGCTCAACGGAGCGACTCCAACGTGCCATAGACATGCATTCCTATCTCCTCACGTCCAATTACGACCCATCCGACAACCCCTCAAAGCCGCTCCCCAAACTCTCTCACACCCTCTCGTCCACCCCCTACGATCTCTCCACCGAATTGGCGGAGCTTGAGAAAACCACCACCCCTGCTCAAAACCAGAACCCTGTTTTAGGCACTCTGCCTCCACCGCCACAACCACAAGCAGAGTCTTACCATGAGATGATGAGGAAGCAATCAAGGAGGTTATATTCATGGCCGTCTAGAGAAGTGGATGCTTTTGAAGAGGAGGGAGGATTTGGAGCGGATTTTATACCAAGGATGAAGGCGCTCGAGAGTACTGCGGCACTGTCGCTTGCCACATTCACTTCCTTGCTCATCGAGTTTGTTGCGAGGCTGGATCATTTGGTTGAAGCAGTTGATGAGCTTTCTAAGATGGCTAAGTTCAAGCATGAGGTTCCATGAGAGGAAAGCTTCGGGGCTATTGGTTTGGTATATTGGTGTAATGTAAAAGAGTGTAAGAATAAGGGAAAAAAAAAAACCAAAAAATAATTAGGGAGGATTGATTATTCCGCGCTCACAGGACATCACACATGCCACTGGGGCATCGTGTGGCGGTAACCCAGGAGCACTGAATAATTGTTCTTATGGGAGTTAAAAGGCAGTTCTGGACATTGCTGTTACCACTAGACATATAGAATATATTCTTGGAGAAAGTGTAATGTTTGTACTCTGAATGATGAATTTGATAAGGTATCTGATGCTGCAAACAAACTAATATCACTCTTAGCGGTGAGGGTTTCGAGAAAGATGAAATCAGGGGACAGGAAATGCCTATGCTAGTAGATAAGGAGTCGAGGGTACCAGTGAAACATGTGATTCTAATAGGTTTCACAGATCAAAGAACTATACACTAATGGAACACAGCATCAATTATCTACATTCCGCAACAAAGCGAGCCTTATGTCCCAATCAATTGAGGTCGGTTCTGCAGCAACTAAATTAAACCCAAAAATAGCTCTACATGAGAAAGAAATAAACTAGCAACGGAAAACTTCTATGCAGGAAAACTAGTAATTAATCCTTGTGTTCGTCAAGATTTGACTCCTTAACCTCCCAGTAGAGTACTATAGTGGTGAGTCTGGTGACCAGTTGGATGATTTTAACAAATGTCGAAACTTAAAATTATACACCTCATAAACCACGACGGTAAGGCCCTGAATATCGTACCAGCTTGGGTACTGATTTTCCTATTGGTACCGGTACCGGTACCGGTCACATACCGGGTACCATTTCAGATGGGTACCATTTCAGATTTAGCGCTACAACCATTATATATAGCTATAAATTTATACTTTTCCGGCTTTCCCCATACCAGAACATGCTAATCATAGCACGAACTTCCATTAGACATATGGGATTCAAAGTTTCAAACTAACAACCAAAACTTCCAAGTTCATAACATGATAACAAATACATACACACAACATGCTCGCATATCCATCACAAATCTAACCAATAAACAGAAAAGTTCTTCACGATAGACTTAAGAAGTACATAATAAAAAGACAAATGTTGTCATTCAACATAAACATAAGGGTCATTTTCTCCTCCAATATCCCAAACATACTGGTCCTCATTCTGGAAATTATTGGAGGCATCATTAAAGTTAGGCTCATGATCATCCAACGTCAATGCCTCTAAAGATGGTGGTTCGACAATCTCCCATGCAACATCCTCTTCACCAAGCAGACTAGGTTCTTCACACACACAATTACCCAACACATCAATGTTCTCAAGACTAATTGGGTCAAGTGCATCTCCCCTTCGCTTAATATTCCTACAAAAGTAATAACTACAATCCATAAGATTCATACCCATAACATATTAAATATCAATTTAGCAATATTGTTAGGTGATGGGTATATAAAATGTTGTGTCCAACTAAGCCCTAAACCTTCCAATTCCAACAGTTAGTGGAATCTATCAATTTTCCCATCACCACCAAACAAGCCTAATTCACTCCTACCATCACCAAAATCTAAGATATATATCTATATACCCATTGCTCACGGTTAGTGGAACACACCTTGACTGATAATGGGAGAGAAACTTACTTCAATTGCGTGAGCTGCTGTATTGCTGTAAGAGAGAGAGAGAGAGAGAGAGAGAGAGAGATCACCAGTCTTCACAGAGACGAGACCATCATGGACGAGAGTGAGAGGCAATGGAATCGGTCTGATCGGTAGTGAGAGGCGCAGAGACAACGTTTTAGCATTTCAGGTTAATGGGTTATACTGTCTCGGCTGGAATCAATGGTACCGGTATCTCTTTCAAGATTTTCGGAATGGCTGGTACTCTCAGGTAAGTTCCAGTATAGAGACCAGGACAGCGTTGGAGGTGTGTGGTACCACTTTCTCACAATTCCGGTACACACTGGCAGGTATAACACGTGATTCAAAACCTTGCTTACGGGTGACTCTGCCTCTACTCAAGCAGTACTACAAAGAAAATTACTTTCCAATACATGTACTGTGGCATCAAGAGAGCTTTACCACAGTTGCTCGTAAATGTAAAAGATTTATTTTCCACCAATCACATCGCGAGTAGTACAAGTATGCTAAACATGAATTTCCACAACAAACTGATCGAAATAGATAACACAATTATTCAGTTCTTAACCAAGGTACATTGCAAAAGGAGATGTGCTCCGAACCAAAGGAGGAGCCTTATTATAAAGATAATGAGAATAACCACTGTCTGACGCTCCAAACTCACGTAGACATACCTATTTACAGGAGAGAAATACCAACAACCCACATTCAATAAGTCTTTAAGGGTAGAACCCTAATTGATTTTTACCTTATTGTATTACAATGGTGGCCAAAGAAGACACTTCAGAACCTCTAACTACTTGGACACAGAACGAGAACTACTCATTCAACAAACTACAAGACCAATGGACACATTCAGAACACAAGCATGCTACGAAGGCCAAATGAAAACAAGGAAGTGAAAATCGGCTTACATAAAGTTATGTGGTGCCATGTAGGATTTTCCCAGCTTGGACGGCCCTCCTATGAAGCTTTTACTGCCATTTGATCCAAGGACTGAATTTCCTGTCAACATTGTCAGAAAACTTCTTCCTCCATGCACTCTATCTCCTGGGATCCCTGGGGTGCCTGATAGACCTCCATCACCACCAACTGGAAGACGATCTGGCGAAAGGCTAAATTGTTTCCAATTGAAAATGCTAGGGCCCATCCGCAAAACATCGACATTCATACCCTCTTCTGCAATGACCACCTCTTTCATCTTCTCAGGTTTGCTAGGTTTAGGATCCTGGACCATGGGCCCAAGTGTGGCACCCCCATGAATCCGTTTGTCTTGAACCAGAGCGCCATGTGATGTACAAAGCCCGGTCTTTCCCCTAGCAAATAAATTACATGGTGATTCACCTTGACCAAACTCTGACTCACGTTGGCCCCATGAGCATCTCTTACCTCCACCATGTGCCTTGCAAAAATCAGTGGCTCCCTGTGCACTCTTTCCACATCCTTCGGATTGGCACCTCTTTCCCCCACCGTGACGGACACAAAAGTCAGTACGCCCACGTGCGCTCTTCGTGCACTCTGGAATAGCACACCTCTTACCACCCCCATGTGCAACACAGAATTGAGTCCCACCATGCACACTCTTTGGACAAATCCCACCACCTTCAAATGAACACCTTTTCCCTCCACCATGCCCCTTGCAGAAGGGCGTGCTCCCTTCGGCACCCTTGGTGCACCCTCCTTCAAACTTGCACCTTTTGCCACCACCGTGCGCCTTGCAGAACATTGTGCTACCTTGAGCCCCTTTGGCGCATTCCGGATGCTGGCACCTCCGGCCACCTCCATGCGATATGCAAAGACCTGAGAGTCCTTCTGCGCTCTTTGTGCAGTTCTCTTTCTGGCACCTCTTACCGCCACCATGCCGAATGCACAACCCAGTTTTACCTCTAGCTGCACGACCGCATCCTTCATGACTGCACCGCCGCCCACCACCATGGGCAATACACTTATCCGTGCGTCCTTCGGCACTTTTAGTACACCCCAATTCTTCACATCGTCGACCACCACCGTGGGCCTTGCAGTAAGCTGTTCCCCCCTCAGCTCCTTTTTGGCAGTCCGGTTTCTGACATCTGGGGCCGCCGCCATGGGAAATGCAAAGGCCGGACGCACCTCTTGCTCCTTTTCCACATCCCATGAACTGACATGTCTTAGAACTACTACCAGTACTACGCTGATGTTGATTTTTCGGCTGCTGCTGTGTCATCCCAGAAGCACAGAAGTCTGAGCATTTTGGTGTTGGTACTACGCCTGATGAGAGATCCTGAATTCTTTCAGCTTGATTGGGGAAGATACTAGTCCTTGCTTCCTTTGGAGTATGCAATGGATGAAAAGGGTATATAGTTTTCCGACGTACCGAAGCTGGCCCTTCATACCCGTGGAATGGACCAGTAGGAGTCAGTGGCCTCCCCACCACCCTTTCAGAGGGACTGCAGCTCAAGTGGATGCTAGTAATATCAGATTCGGTAGGCCCTAGAGTCAGTTCTAGATCATCCTTTGGCGGCTGCACATCAGGTACTGTTGGGTGAAAGCTTGCAGATTTCTTTGGGTTGGATATCTTGTCATTTCCAAGATTAAGCGAAAAGCCCAAGACACGATCCATTGCGGACTCCTCATCATTTTCCTTGGCTGAAGAAACTGTAGTAGATGAACTCCCCTTACTGTCTGAGGAACTCGGTGAATGACCTAACGATAAAAAAGATAAGGGAGACGTTACTTCATCCCTCATCATTGGTCTATCAATCAAACTCACCTTCCGTTTATATCCCCTCTGGCCGGAAGAACCAGGGGATTCAAGTCGTAAATCCGTGCTACAACTATCTCCACATCCTCCTACCTGGATAGACTCGCCCAGTAAGAATGTATTTGATGACCGGTTACGAGCAAAACACAAACACTGAAACCTAGCGTCCATGAACCAAAAGCTAAGATGCAACACTCTTGTTTAGAACCAAACCAATTGTCAATCACAAAAGAACAGTCTGCCTGACTTCCGGGCAAAAACAAAATTCGTATACAAAATTAGGGTTAGATGTCTCTGAAAGGGTACATCCCACCCCCGCTCACAAAACCTGAAGTATCCCGTCGATCCATTTTCTATAATAATTTTGGTATAACTTCAGGTAATCAGCAACTGGTGTCCAAACAAGACTCTATGAAAACTTCAATCCTTCAACACATAGTAATGACTGGCATCCTGTTTAACAACAATCACATTATCAGAGGGAAGCAAAAGCAGACATAAAAGGTAACCAAAATGACAATTAAAATACCACACATGAAATTTCTAAAATAAATGAATATGCAATCTTAAGCATAAAATAGTATTCGAGAAATAATCAAAATAACCAGAAACAAACAGTTCTACACGGCGAGTTTATAAAACCCTTTAGTTGTCATTCCCAATGGGCTGACTTCTTACCAAATGATCGCTAAGTTTCAAAATATGAAGTGCAAACTGGTGGACACAGCATAATGCAAACCAATTCATTCCAGTAAAGACTCATTAGCAGAACAAAATATTTTATTAAGACACTGAATTCTTCCTCAATTCAACTGTAGTAGACTGCAAAGCCAAAGGTATTGGACTTAATCGAGAAGTGAAAAAACAGAGGATACATCAGCCATGAAATGCTTACTTTATGAGCACGAAGGATAAGTATTAAAGTGTAGCCTGCTTTGCTTTTCCTTCAACACAGACAATTACTGCATTCACAATTGGATAATCAAAGTCTAAGAGTGTGTAACGAATATATCGTGGTAACACATCTATGGAGATTCGGAGAAGTAGAACAAAAATTGGTAATACACATCACCTACATCCCTGTACCAATCAAATCAACTTTCTGACTCCGACTGTTACTAGTTACGACCAAAACGTATATGCATGTCGGCAACGAACAATTATGTATATGGTTTAACTACCTCCAAAAATGCCATCTACAAAATTTAATACGTGAAACTTCACATGGTGGCCTGATAACTGAGCTAAAGGAGGAACATCAGACAAGAAAGGATTCATCAGAAGACACAAAAATATACATTGTAGTTTGTAGCTGGGAATGCAAAAAAAGTTGGAAGTGCTTCTGAACAACTGAGAACTCCTGCTAAAAGGTTCTCAGCCCTTCAGTTGTGCTCATATGATACAATCCACATAAAGTGATGACAAGCATTCAATGGATAAAGTGCATAATGTATTCAATACTAACTTTCTTTAGCTTTCAAATTTGCAATTAGATACGCATTGTCAAAGTGTTTGCAAATGGAATATATGGAGAATGAGAAAAAATGAACTTTTAAATTGGATATGCACAAGAAGAACAGTAAGCACTTACATAATGGCCTCTGGAAGAAGAAAAAGGAAATGAAAAGGAAAGCAACCACTATTTGTAATCGAGAGTTCGAATAACCAGCAAGGACTTGATCCTGGTGACCGGCAACAGCTAAGGCCCTGGAGATTTGTGAACAGTTAGGGGAAGTGAAATAGACCAGACTAAATGAAAAACTGAATCCTTAATAATACTTAAGCCCAGTTAGCTGCAATTTAACGATCTTAAACACTACTTTTTCAAAGAACACATGACTTTTTGTAACACAATTACATCAACAGATGGGAAGAACAAGTTCAAGTAGATATTCACCATTCTACAAGTACAGAAAGATAACTTTCGGAAAAGAAATTAAAAGGTTGAGAAAATATTTCCACATCCTTGGAAATCACGATAGGATATGAAGGGGGTAAAACCAATTGAATTGCTACAAAGGCTCCGTTCAGTTGTCGGGAATAGTGTGTGGAATTATAGTGACGTAAAGGAACAGGTAATTCATTTTCCTGAATGTGTTCTCTTCACCAAGAATTTTTCAAAAAAACTAAAATTCCATCTTTTTTGCAAGATCTATTTTTCAGGAAAGAGTTTTTAGTAAAAAAGTACGAGTTGCAGGTCCCACGACTCTCTTGTAAACTGAACATCAAAAAAGTTGTAGAAAGTTGATTTTCTGACCCTTTCCCAAGCTGAACGGAGCCTAACTTCAAAGTAAAGCGGAAGGGAAACTATTCACACATCAAAATATAAAGATCAGACCAGAGCAGAGAATGGAAAACATTGATACAGACTTTGAGAAGGGTTTTCAAATGAGTGTAAGTCAAGGAATTAAAAAGAAGCATGTGTCCCAAAAGCTTAATCAAATCAGATGCAGAGACATATAAATCACACCAAAATGCAGAAAAGGGTAGCTAGTTCAAAGAACCTACAACCATAAAATTGATCTTTGTATGTAACAAAAGAAGAGTCCAACCCGAAAATGCCAAATACCGCCCGTACAAAAAGCCAAAGATAGACAAAAACTACATAATTGAGATGATTGAATTATGAATTCACAAAAATTGATTCATTCCATTCTCAAGAGATGTAACTGATCTATTAAAAATTATATTTTTCCAATACAAGTGGCTATGTTGAAGTTGTGGGTCCTACAATTTTTTTTTTGGGAAGTAGCACATTTTATACCAACCAACACAAAACAAGGGGAGATCAATCCTACAACTTTCTTAGTGAATAAACATTAAAAAAGGTACAAAGAATTAATTTGCGACAACGGCTCCATTCAGTTGTCGAAAATGTTGTGTGGGAAATGTTGTAACGTAAAGGAAAGGAAAAGGAATTTTATTTCCCACGTATGTTCTCTTGACAAAGAATAATGCAGGAAAACTAAAATCCTTCTTTTTTATGTGATCTATTTTGCCGGAAAGTGTTTCCCGGTGGCAAAGTAGAAGTTGTGGGTTCCACAACTTTCTTAGCAACAGAACAATACAAAGGTTACAGGGAAGTTAACTTTCCCATCCTTTCCCTACAACACAACCGGACCAGTAAAGCGGAAGCAAAACTGTTATCGAGGAAACAAAAAACAGATCAGAAGCAGAGAATAAAAAAAAACTGAAAGACTTTGAAAAATCAGACCAAAAATGCAGAAACTGGCAGTTAGTTCAAAGAACCTACAGCATAAAATGGATCTTTTTATGCAACAAAAGAAGAGTTGAACCGAAAATGCGAAATAACCCTCGGAAAAAAAAAGAAGAATATAGACAAAAGATCACAGAGAAAGAAGAATTGGACGATAATCGAAATCATTAATTTATAAATTAACAAAATTTGACAAAGAAAAGAAACCCTATGTATGAATATTGTGCAAATCACAGAGAGAGAGAGAGAGAGAGAGCAAATTAGCTTACTTCACTAAAAGCAAGGAAACAAGACCTGTATTAGATTTGTCCCTCAGCTAGGAAAACAACAAACGTCGCCGTTGGGTTGTTTTTTCAAGACCGAGGAAAAGCCTTTCGAGTAACATATTTCTGCTCCAAAGTTGCGGAAATAAATCAAATCCATTGATTCATTTCATTTCAGTTCTCGGAAGATGTAACTGATCAATTGAACATCGTAGTTTCCCAATTCAAGAAAATACACTTGAAATTCTCATTCAGAACATAACAAATACGAAAAGAAACCCCGCGAAATCCAACCAGATTACAGAAAAGCCGAACAGAAAAGAGAGAAAACGCGACGAATATGGCGGAAAATTGAATTCTGGATGGTCACAATATGAAGAAACGAAGTAAGATTTCGCAGTTTGAATCGAAAGAACGTAATTGAAGATTACCTTAGATTTGGTTATTTCATCGCATGAGACGGAGATGGAGATGGAGATGTAGAGAGAGAGGAGAGAGAGTTAGGGCTTTAAAGAGCGCCGGCAAGGAACAATAGAGTGGCGGGCAGAGAGAGAAAATGGAGATTTGTTAGGTATATATATATATAGTCTGTTACCTAGAAAGAGAGAGAGAGAGATGAGAGAGAGTGGGAAATTTTACGGGTTGAAACACACGTACGATATGGGGAGACAAAAAAGGGGCAGGCGCACGGTAAGTGGACCGGCGCATGTTAAGCTGATCTACTGTCCTCACTGATGTCGAGGTTCTGAGAATATGCCAATTGGATTATGCCATGTCACTAGACAGTAAACTTGATTATTAACCTATGAAGAAAAATGCTTAAGGTTTAAAAAGCGTATTGAGGAATCCTAAAAAATAATGTAGAGTGTGTGCGCGCCCATTTTTTGTGTGTGGATTTTTTCTTCGTTTATTAACGGTGGACTGTCGATAGAAGAACCCAACTTATAAATACTTGTTTTTAATTATCATTACCAACTTTTAAATACTAAAAACATTTTTTTTTTCTTTTAGATTGAGTAAATATGTTTTTGGATTATGAATATGTGCAAATAATATATGGAAGGAAAGGAAAAAAAAAAGGTTATATTTGGATTATGATTTTGTAAAAAAAAAAAAAAAAACACTATGAAAGGAAAGAACAAAAAAAAAAAAAAAAAAGACACGGAGAAGTACTTCTGTTTTAGTCTTTTGATCAATTACAAAGACGGTTTAGTCTATGTAATTAATTGCCTAAGATTTATCAAATTTTACAACAAAAAAAAGGTACCGAAAGTACAAGGTACTTAAGATATAACCGAAGCGGGAGGCCTGCTCCCCCTTGGGGGAGAGCAAGGCCTTGCTGCCCCCCGTTTGGAGTCCATTCCGGGCTCTCTCAGATAATCGGGATCGTTCACTTTGTAGAGCTCTTCGAGTAGAACAACCATGCAAAAAAATCAGCTTAATCGGATATCGTTAAGTGCTTGATCGGAACCTTTTTATCTTGAAAAGAATGGAACCGAAACACTGAATCAAATCCACTTAAACCCATGTACCGAGAGTTATATGGGCTCCGATCAGGCACTTAACGATATCCGATTAAGCTGATTTTTTTGCATGGTTGTTCTACTCGACGAGCTTTACAAAGTGAACGATCTCGATTATCGGAGAGAACTTGGAGTGGGCCCCAAACGGGGGGGCAGCAGAGCCCTGCTCTCCCCCAAGGGGGAGCAGGCCCTCCGCGTACAGATATAACATATAGTACGGAGTAATAGGTTTTGATTATGACTATTTAGTTTGAGATCTCAATAAATTGGCGAGAAAATGCAGCGACTGCTTGAGCCAAGTAAGAAGGTACTGAAATGCCTAATGCCTGATTTAATGACTGGTTTGATTTTTTTTAAACACATACGAAAGGGGAAAAAAAAAATAAATAATGGAGAATGCGTGGATCTCGGCGTAATTAATTAATTGCCAAATGCCTATCAAATATCCAAAACTAGTACTAAAAGTACCAATCGTATAAGGTATATATGCACAATTAATAGGCTTAATGATGATCATTATTTGACTTGAGATCTCAACAATTTTGGGAGAAAAATGATAGAGGCCTATCAAGTATCTCAATAAGGTACGAGAAGTAGCAGCCTTCTAAGGTACTCCCTCCGTCCATTCTGTTGGTCTCTTTAGGGAGTTCTAATATTTTAACGGGACATACATTAAATGCATGTCTCCTAAAAAAAGTTAGTTATATTTCTCAATTTTAAATTTATTTTTCCACCTTTATGAAGGGTTAGTTTTGAAAATCTAGATACTTTGTTGTTTGGCTTTTAAAAAAGGATTAATATTTTGAGACATCCCAAAATGAATTAAAGAACTAACAAGATGGGACGGAGGGAGCATAACACACGAGAGGCTTAATTATGAACAATATTCAATTGAGATCCCAATAAGCTCTTTTGGATCACATAATTAATCGCCTAAGACCTATCAAATTTCAACCAAAAAAAAAAAAAAAAGTATTGCGAGTAACAGCTTGTAATTATACAACATAATAGGCTTAATTGTGATGTAAATTTTTGAGGGAACACATATGAAAGAAAGGAAAAAAGGTAGAGACGCGCGGTTTAGACCGCGTAATCAAATATCGCCTGCGATCGACTTGTCAAATGTACCACAAATTTTATCGAAAACTATGAGCTATTCAAAATATAACAATACGATAAGCCTAATTATGATCGTGATTCGGTTTGAGATCTCATCAAATTTCTGAGAATTTTACTAAGAAACTTCAAATCAAGTTCGTGAAGGTGAACAAGAGGATAGACCAAACGCAAAAGAACTATTATTTAATTAACGAATGCGACAAATGAGAGAGAACAATTCTAATATTGAGTGAAGACTTTGATAATCCTTTAGGCCTATAGAAATTTCTCAGGAAATGAATTTTTGTCTAGTCAAAAAATATATTCACACTCTTAAAGTCCTTTATGGATTTTGTTAATGGTTAATTATATATTATTTTGGTAAACAAGTTGCGGATAGGGTAGTTTTTTTTTTGCCAAAAGTTGAGAGGTAGTATTCATCAAAAGATTCTCATTGGGGAATGTTGGAAGTTCACAGAGCGGACACTCCAACCAAAAAAGCGTGAGCGCCTTATTGAATGAGAAGAAACCCCCCTTACTGAATGAGAAGAAACAACCCCCCCTTACTGAATGGGAAGGTTGGAAGTTCACAGAGCGGACACTCCAACCAAAAAATGCGGGCTTGTAGCAAAGAATAGAAACTTCTTTAATGAAAAGCACCCTTTTTAGTGAAGTTTCATTTTTATTTTTTAAGTATTTATTTTTTCGTTTTACGACATAGGTCATTCTCGCACAATACATCGCATTTAATTTAAAAAATAAGTACTTATTATTTATGTTAGTGGAATACTAATTCATTGAAAGATAAATGAGGACATATTGATTTATAATAAGATTAGATGTCTGATATGTGAGATGTGCATTGCAAATTCCATTTTGTTTCATTTAAGTGTTAATTTTTAAACTAGAGTCGATTTACATGTATAATTTTATTTATTTATTTATAAACAAGATCAACCTAGTTATATAAATACAAAGAAAATAACGAAACAAAATACTACAACACCAATAAAAAAAAAATAAACAAATAATAAAGAAAATTCGCGTGAAACCAGACGCCGGAGCCGAACGTCATGTATAATATCAGATCTCTTAAAATACATAGTAACCATGCCCTTTGTAGAAAATATTCTTTCCAACCAAGAATATTCTACTCTCGCGTTTTTCAAGTGCTTTATGTACTTTTCATTTAAAATATATAAGGAACTGATTTCCGCGCTCCTTCAATACGTGAATCTGCACTCTTTTTCCATCTTTGTTCTTGTGAAATTTGGTTCTAGAAATGACAATGAAGGAGTGTAAATATGAAAAGGACAGTTTGGACGTCATAATATAAGTCACGTACTCTATCAATAAAAAAACCCCAAAAGAATCAATAAAAAAAAAAAAAAACCAAAAGAAATATGGTAAATCAGAAATAATGTGGACAGATCGCGAGATTACGAAACCAGATATTGGTGATGCATGTTTTCCAAATTTACTTTCTTTTTATTAAAGCTCAATCTCGCAAACGAAATAGCATGGTCAACTATGCAAAATTAAATCTCTTAAATGGAAGTAAAATCTTTTACCATGCGAAATCTCGGCTTACCACCTCTTGTGCATCGACATGTGTCTCGGAACGAAGAATTGTTAAAATCTTGAGCGTTTACTGAGCTGGCACGCCGGAACACCTGAGTTATAAAGAAAAAAGAAATTGACCGTTTATATTATTTTAAGAAAAAGCGCGATTCGATTATGATCACCTTATCCCAAATTATTAATGAACGTGAACTCTTTAAAAAGGAATATCCTGGAATTCTGCAAAATAAATTCTTTTTTTTTTCCCCGAATACGTCACGGGAATACAATAGAAAACTAACTAGGACGAGTCCTTAACCAAAATAGACTCAACCTCGGGCGGAATACAACCCATACTAGAAAAAAAATATTCCTATCAAGACGTACAACGTGATGCAAAATATAAATTCTATAAATCCTACAAAATCAATAATATTGATCATCCATACGATTTATGCGGCAGTTTTCATGGTGTCCAATTATTAAGTCCAACCCATCCCAATTGTTGAAATACGAGTTAAAGTCAATTAGAGGGTAAAATTGAAATACTTCTCCTCCTAAAGAAATATTTGCAAATACTTAAAATATACGAAAATGATTTTTAGCGCTCTTTCTTTTTCTTTTTTCTACATAGATTCTTTATTTTGTCTTTACTCACGTTCAATTGGAAAACCATTTTACTTTCTTTTTGGGACTATTTTGATAATTAAAATCATTCGCTTTTTTATAGTTCGCTGTGAACATTAGCCGCATGAAAAATCATGGTGATTGAATATCAATCGACATGATTTCAAAGCAAATTTATCGTTAAATATATTACAACGTTGGATCGAAACTCAAAATTTGATGTGCATGAGACGAACAACCGTTTTTAATTATCAAAAAATAAATCTGGAAAAAGTCCCCCGAAGACAACCGTAATAGGACACGAGGGCCTGCTTTGCCGAAAGGTACAATACACTGTAGTGCCAGGTATACAGGTTTCGTCTCGAGCTGAAAACATAATTCAAACCGTTCACTTTATAGAGCACAACGCATTTAACAACTCTGTGAAAAGTTCAAGTCTAATAAGACACTTGCAACTTAGTGAGCAAATCACTAAAAGCTAGTGATGTTCATGATGGACCTGATTTTTGTAGAGCTATTTAACACACCAAGCTCTACAAACGATTCGTATCATGTTTTTAAGCTTTGAACAAGTCCTCGCGGATGGTACAACAGGGTTTCCTTGTCCTTTTTTGATGTTTATATTGGTTTTCAATCGCTTATACTCCGTATCTTCCAACATAAACCTTCAAGAATATGTACTCCGATCTTATTTGATAATTCTCAATTAAGTTTGTAATACAAAGTTTTTCAAAATTACGGAACACATCATCAATCGGGACATACATAAGCGTTCGAAGGACGAGCAACGAAAATGAACAGACAAAACAGGACGGGTCACGGGGTGGTAGCTCGAAAAAATTTTGAGATGTCTGTTTCTCAGCCGCCCCTTGGACGGGTGGAAGGGTCATTATACGGGGAATCCAGACCGAGTTCGAAGCGCCAAGAAGCAGACAAGATTCGAGTCACGTCAGACCTGACGACGACGAGATTGTCTCCTCAAATTTTCTTTTCCTTTTCCTTTTATTTTATTATTATTAGTAAATTTCTTCTTCGCTTTTCCTTTCGTCTTGTTTTTCCACATCCAGGAGTCGGCCGCGGCTCGCCACCGCTCGTGGTGCCCCGGGCCCACGCGCCTTTTGTCCTTTTATTATTCCTTTTTGTTTTCTCCCTTGCCCAACTTGATTGTCCTAATAGGGAAAAATTTAAAATACCTCCCAACCTTTAGACCAAAATTCAATTAGCCTCTCAACCTTTGAAAAACTTCAATTTTACTCCTAACGCTATGTTCCGTTAATCAAAACGCCCCCTTCCGTCAGAATGACTAACGGATTTCGTTAAAAACTCCGTTAAATAGCGTCCCGATCGAATTTTGAGTATCCGATCCGCTCAATGTGTTCAAAACGTGATTTTAAAGGTACTCTCAAGAAATCGGAAAAAAAAATGACCCAGAAGGGCTTCATCTGAACAGTTTTTTATTGAACTATTCAATAAAAAAACTGTTCAGATGAAGCCCTTCCGGGTCATTTTTTTTGCCGATTTCTGTTAGGTACCCTTAAAATCATGTTTTGAACACATTGAGCGGATCGGATCATCAAAATTCGATTGGGAAAGAGGAGGTGCAGATTGATCCGGATTTTGTTCAAGTCCGAACGTCCGGATTTTGCTTCGGTTTACACCTCCCTTTTTCTGATTGAATTTCGATGATCCAAGCCGCTCAATGTGTTTAAAACGTGATTTTAAGCGTACCCGCGAAAAATTAGCAAAAAAAATGATCAAGAAGGGCTTCATCTGAATAGTTTTTTTTATTGAACTATCAATAAAAAACTGTTCAGATGAAGCCCTTCCCGATCATTTTTTTTGCTAATTTCACGTTGGTACCCTTAAAATCACGTTTTGAACACAATGAGCGGCTCAGATCATCAAAATTCGATTGGGATGATATTTAACGGAGCCTTTAACGGAATCCGTTAGTCATTCGGACGGAAGGGGGCGTTTTGATTAACGGAAGATAACGTTGAGAGTAAAATTGAAGTTTTTAAAAGGTTGGGAGCCTAATTGAATTTTGGTCTAAAGGTTGGGGGGTATTTTGAATTTTCCCCGTCCTAGTAATACTAGTATACTACCTCCTATTTAACTATAGAAATTAAAAAAAAGAGTAAATTGGAGTATTTGGTAGAGCTAATTTCACAACCATATAAAATTCTTGAAATTATAAAGAATATAAACAATTTAAAAGTGATACGAACTCTGGAAAAAAACCCCTAGCAGAGTGGGACGGAGGAAGTTATCATCCAACGGGCAAATAGGTTGTTACATGAGTAATTCATTATTCTACTGGATGATTACGATAATCTCGAGAGTTTTTTTTTTCCTCCTTTCTAGAAATTTGTTATAGGGCAATTGCGAAATTATATGTACTGAATTTTTAACTACTATTTTAGCTCAGCATTTAGCATGGAATATGCCAATCTTTGTGAGAATGATGAGTTCAGCGTATATAGGTTTACGCATAATTATTTCAGCTCAATATTTTACGTGGAATATGCCAATTTTTGAGGTATTTGCGATCACAATTGTCGAATCGTGAATCACCCCGATTCAACCGTTATTTCTATAGTAAGTGGGCGAAAGTATAATTGTAGAATTAGGTGAAAAAAATTATATTAGAAGTAAAAAATTCTAAAATAAATCAATAGAAATGTTATTTTAACTTGTGAATTTATAATCATGTGGGGAAAAAGAGCTAAATGCATAAAACCGACCCTCTTTAGGCCTCCTAATTAAGGGTTGGTTGTATGCGATTTTTGACTTTGTTGTTTTCAATGCACTCTCAAAGTAAATCTCCCGTCTTATTACATATAATTACATATAACATTAATACATATAATACTTAATAAGAGAAAATTCTATTTTTGAGACTAAAAAGGAAAAAACATAACATATATATAACTATCATAAGGACCTTTGAATATTGATTGAACCCTTCTCTAGCAACAAAAAGGCAAAAGAGAGTGGCAAATTTGAATTCAACAATTCAGATGTACATTTTCCTTCTGCTTATAATATATCTCGACAAGTTAGAGTTTATATTAATTTGCGTAGAACTGTTAATCATTAGCACATTATAAATTATTGTCACCACTCGATGAAAATCTTAAAGTGAGAGCTGAACCCTTGACCGTAGATGAACTTAGCCAAACACCTAACCAACTTGACCAGCTTACAAGTTTTCTTTCGGATCGTTTAATTTGATCCTTTTAATTGTTACTTTTAGCTCTTTTTTTTGTTAATGTCAAAACCAGATTAAATACTTTCTCCCAAGAAAAATGTAGAAAAACGTCTACCAATAGTAGGGGCTATATAAGTAATTTAAAGCACTACAACAAACAACATACATCATGAATATACATGAATAAGCCTAAAATGCTTTCCACCACTGTCCGTTATGGGCCTCACCAAACATTTTTTGTTGTAATTTGAACCCGTTCATCTTGTAGGGTCCGCATAATAATATATTCACGCAAAAAATGAGGTTGATCGGACATCAAAAGATATATTAAAAATCGAATTTTGGTTTAGAAAATGGACAGTCATGGACAATTTAACTTCAAAATCTATAACCATCCATTCTATAAACCAAAATACAAGTTTTGATATACTTATCAATATCCAATCAAGTTGATTTTTTCATGGATATACTATCCTACGTACCCTACAAAATGAACGGTTCAGATTTTAACAAAAAAAAATCCTATAGGATCCACAAACGGTGGTGAAAACCATAGGATTTCCACCTATGGTGGATAGAATTTACTCTCATACAATATATATATAAGTAATTTAAAAACCATTATCTGCTTTTCATTAGAATCAAGAAACTCTAATTATCTCTACTATCATTATCTCATACTCCCCCCGTCCCTTATTTAGAGTCCAGTATTCTATTTTGGGTTGTTTCTTAATAAGTGTCCATTTTGTAAAGTTATTGGTTAAAAGTTGGTGTATTGTCTATTTTGTCCCTAAAAGTAGATTACTTTTTGAAAAGTTAGCGAGTAAAAGTGTAATAATGATGGGTAAGTATAGGAAAAAGTTGATGTGAAAGGTATCATAATAATGTTTTTTTTAATAAGTTTGAGTTACGAAACATGACACTTAAAAAGGGACGGAAGGAGTAATTATCAAGATTAATTAATATTCTCTCATAGTAAAAAATACAAACTTAACACATTAGCATCTAGGATCAACCGTTCTAACCTTCAAGCAATTAATCCCCCTACAAATACGAGCCAACGAATGTGGACGGGATTACGCGTGAAAGTTCATTTTGCGTCTTCATAGGATCTACTCATGTTGACATTGTATCATTATCATGGGCCCTTTATGAGCACACTTTGATAATCATACCAATTTTTTTGTACAAATCACCGAGAATATCGATCATAGTAGATACGTGGTAATTGGATTTCGCTCAACACGAATCAAGAATTTTCTTAAAAAACAAAATTGAATTTTTGAAGATTTTTACGGCCCGTTTGGATGGAGGATTTAATTTGGGTGGATATGTAATGAGAGGTGATACGTTAAGAAGGGTGGTCCCACCTCTTAAGAATGGTGGATTTGTAACGATGTGTTTGGATAATTTTTTGAGAAGAAAGATTTGGAGGGTGGATATGATGAGATAAGATGTCGAATGACTTTATTGCATACCCTTGTGTATAGATTTAATGTTTATACTACAGTAATTGCAATATAATTTTATGATTAGGCATTAAATCAAAATTGTATTTATATAAGTACTTATTTTCATACTTTTAAACTTTTAAGCTATAATAATTTTTTTAAATATAATTAATTCAACTTATTTGATAATTTTACCCTTTTATTACAAATTGTAAAGACCTTTTTAAAAGTCTTAGTAATAATATATATGTATTTTTTGTGGCCTTTAGATTAATTTCAATCTTTATAGACCCTTGGATTAGGACATTATCGTAGAACCAAATCAATAGATTATTCCTTGCCCACTTTGAAAATAACGAGAGATAAGAATCTGCTTCTCTACGGATAAAAAAACGAAAAGAAAAAAAGAATCCGCTTCTCTGATCTCGCCCCCATTGAGCTCTCTCTCTCCCACCAATCGCCTCAGCTGTTCTCTTATCTTTGGTTCTCGTACGACGGCAGAATGATAGTGGCCGGTCACATGTGACCGCGACCACCGCCTCCTCCTCCCCCCTCTGATCACAGACGGAGCCAAGGCAGGAGGAGGGCAGAATGGTTAAATGAGAACCCGGATATAGCAATGACATTGGTAACCCAGTTTTTGGCAAATCCACTTTTCCCCTGATTTATAATCCCAACAGTAACAAATTTCCCTTCTAAATCAAGCGTCCCTTGACAACCGCTATTTAGTGCAGTTGGTAAGTCATTGCCTTCCTTATGTGGAAGGTTTTGGGTTCGAGCCCCACAGGGGGCAGGCTCTTTAGGGGGCCAGGGCTATGGATAGCTTCTGGTCTCCTCGTGCTAACTCTAACACCCCTACTAACTCCCGCTGATGTATATCGCTGTGGCAAAAAAAAATCAAGCGTCCCTTTTCTCTTCCAAATACCGGATATGACGTGGAGGAGGATTGGTAATCAGTGAGCCTCACAAATCCGAGAGCTTCTCCCCTGTCCTAACAGCCCGTGAAGGATATTCTGAATGAAGGATGTAGGAATATACTTGATTTGACGCATGATTTCTTTCAATTAAAATAGAATTAATTTACGTGAAATTATAAATTTGAGATTAATATAGTGCCATGTTGCTTCATATCATATCTGAGGTAAATGCATGTGATCATTTGAACTGCTATTTAAAAAAAGACTTATAAGAGAAAATTCTGGTATTAAACCTTTATGAAGACTTCATATTCATATCCGACTAGTTTGACGAAATTTAATTCTTTAGAAAAAAATTAGTGTCTCCATACGTTTAATGCTTCAACCGTCAATAAATGTTGTTTTCATGACACAATAATAAGACATGACGCTACGGATCAGATACGAGCTGAGAGTGAAAACAGCTCGATAAACATGCAAAATAAATGGGTCGGATTAGGATTGAGAGAGAAGCCTGACACTATAAGCCGAGATAACACGACACACCATGATGCCCAGAGATGGAGCAAGGATTTATATTTAGGGCCATTACGAATTTGATTGAGTTTGGCGATAATAATTAAACGACAACAAATGATTTGAATAGAACTATTAATTGAGGTTTTTTTTTTTTCCCTTTTTCTTGAGGTAAAATGTGTCAAAATCTACTAAAACCGATAGCTACATGTAGTTTTTCCAATTTCAATAGGGTCAAATGACCCTATTTTGGTCTTCCTCTCTTCGCCCTTGCCGCCGCCCGCCCTAATTCCCAGGTCAGAAAAACTGATTCTTGTCAAATACTACTATAAGATAAACATATTCATTCAAGTTTATAAAAAAAAATGAGGTACACAAAAACTATACTCAACAAAGCCTACACTACTAGAATTTAAAGAGATAAAATGTTTGGACAATGTTTCATTCTCTTAAATTGTCCTCTCAATTCACTATCTCTCATTTGTTATTATATGAAAACAAACTTTACATACCACTGCCAGGCATGGTTACGTTAGGTAATAGCACTAAAGAGAGAGATAGACCGTAATTGACTTTAAAAGCAGTAGTGCACAGGGATCTAGGCTTATTGGACATTAATTACAAAACGCATTATCCTCGACAGAGAGCTCAATAGAAAATACAGATTTATGAAGCCGACTCTAATTGATTAAGACTTAAGACTCAGTTTGGTACATGATGAAGATACCAATGGAATCTCAAATTCTTTAATCGAAAGACACATGACCCATGAATTATTTTAGGAAAAAAGGGGTTTTGATAAATCAACCCCAAATAGAGAAAATAAAAAGAAAGAAAGTAAAGCCCAACAAAAAAACCAATGGTGCTAACAAGGGCACAAGAAAGATTTTCTTTTTCTCTCTCTTTTTAATAAGCTGTCAAAGGTCAAAGATCTTATTATTATGATATAAAAAAAGAGTCAAGGAACTGATTCTATTAATAATCGTCCCTTTGTTTCATCTCTCGACCATCCAATGTTGACAACTAAGCAAGCAAAGAGAATAACTGTAGACTATATGGTCACCGCCCAATTGAAAAGGTGGTTTGAAAGATATTGTTAAGAGATCATTCACACCCTTTTTTGACCAAACAAATATTTGGGAAAAAAAAAAAAAAAAATAAAGAAGAAGCTTTTGGGTTTTCTTGCCCTATTCTTTATTCACGGTTGCAAAGTGGCATATCCTTTGTTGGGTTTATTCCATAAGGCCCCATGATGCATGCTTGTAGTTCCCTCCCTCCCTCCCTCTCTCTCGCCATTCGTTGCGGATCCAGAAAATTAAACATAGCCGGTAGTACTGGAAACTTATTTCTACAAACTACGGTTGCGTGATAACACTAAATTAAGCTTCGTGACTAGTTACAAAGGTTATAAAGCATAATTTTACAAAAGTCTCCACAAGTAAGCCAAGAAAATTAAACTGACATCGATAAAGATTGGGAGGTATTTATTCTTTAGAATAGATCTTGAAATATCTTTTAGAATCAAATAGTTCTATCAGTGAATTTTTGTAGCAGTATTTCTCTGTGAGTAACGTAATATACAAAAAAAATAAAGCAAACATGTTAATAATTTATGAACCAATAATTGTAATTCCACCAATATTATGGAGAGAAAGTTAACGGACGAAATAGGAGAGAGATAGTATTCGTAAAGCAGAAACATAGAATCACTCCTATGAATGTGGAAAACATATCGGATTAGTCGATTTGAATTAGAATTTTTCAAGTAATCCGTAACTCTTTAGTCAAAACAAACAAGAATTCATTTTGATCGGACAGTCTAGTTTCGTATATATGTTTACTCTAGGGCATGTCTCGTTTCCTATTCTCGAATTGTATACACTAAATGTATGCTGCAATTTAGTGAGACGCTTATACGATTGAGGAAATACATAACAAAGGTTCTAAACAAGTTGACACAATATTTGAAATGCCAAAATCCAAATTAAAGCTGCTACAACTACAAGAGGCCACCACAAAACAATGTGAAATAGGGGCAACTATTGATTGCACTTGCATTATTCGATCTATAGGATTTCATGCTAGGTACGTATGATAATGGATAGGTAAGAGGCCATTCTTCAAGATATTAGTGTCGGCCGTCAGGTGAGTGCTTTAATTTTCATACGTGTTCAGTATCGGTCACCATATTATCTGACATCATCTCTGAAGGCCCTAACACGGTCAAAAGTGTCATGTACATCACCTTCAGTAAATCATTGGTTGTTTATATCGACACGGTCTTTGTTATGCGTCATCTGTTAATATTAAAATCAATAATCTTTCCAGCACTATCGACGTATACGTAAGTATATATTTTTCCTGTCTCATCATTCCAGATATGACAATATATATGTACATAGTCAAGTTTATTTATACATGTATGAGGTCAAGTTTATTTATACATGTATGACTGTATATTTCGTAGTATATTCCAATTCGATCTGCAATATTCCATGGCATCCAAATCTTGATCACTTCTTACCGGAGATTTTCAATTTCTGTACATAGAAAACTACAATTACACCTGGGATGACGAATCCCACCATTACTTCTCTTGATAGTTGCTGACCTATGAAATGACGTTGAAGGTTAATTTTTTTATCGACAAAAGTCGAATATTGTTATAATAATTAGATTAGCACATTAAAAGAGAAGTTTGAACTCCTAATCTTCTTTTTTCCCTGACACTAACTGCACTCGTGATGATGCCGTTGCGTCAAAAGTCCCTTGGCTATTGATATTGTATGTTAGCGCTTATTGATTGATTTAATTAATAGTGAACTAGTACATAGTGTTTAGTAGCAATTGCAGATAATTAATCATTTATTGAGTTAATTTTTTCTACTCATTTGAGCTAAAAAAGTGAATTATCTTAAGTCTTAATTTGTAGCCTTTTTACTTATTTAAAGTTGACAAAGTAACAGATGAACAAAAAATTACTTAATTTCAAAATTCCTTTTATAGAATTTCAAATGACAATTTGTATATTCATCATAAGATTAAAATTTAAAATTTTAATTTATAAGTGACAAAAATGAGACCGATATGAGACTTTATCCCTCCACAACTTAATAAAATCCTACCTTTATATGTTGGGCCATTTCTGACATTTCGGACTCCGTGACAAACCTCAAACATATGGCCCTTAGAATTTAATAAATTGTACATTTGTTCGCGCTTTCAAATTGAAAAACATTAACGAAGGGACAAAAAGCTTTATGCGAATTTCCAATGTACCAAAAAAAAAAAAAAAAGCCTTTACGCAAAAATGACCCAACACTTCAGAATGCTTAATCTGGAAAAAAAAATGAAAACTCAAATTTTCCATGAACTTAGTCATAATGAGCCTATGTTTGTATACTTAATAACATAGAGTGATAGTAGTATATATAATATGTGGGGCCTCTAAATTAATTTAACAAATTCTTGAGGATCGAACAGTCTAGAAGATCTTGTAGGCTTTGCCTTAGATACGTATCCTAATTACATGACTTGGGCTAGGATTCTTACGACAGCAGCCACATAAAATAACTCCATTTACCCTCTTCAATAAGAGTCTTGCTTTGCTCATTCCAAATTTGTGCTGAATATATTTTTCTTAAAACTCAGATGTCCACCTCGATTAACTCCGGGGACCAATCTCACCGATCACTAGCGGAGTTAAAATTAAAGCCAGAACAAAGCAACTGATCCCAAAAGAGTTGATAGCGATCTTGAAAGATTTCGAACATGAGATTTCAAGAGCGAGCAAACCTCTATGTCCTGGCTGGATTGGGAGATACCCCTAGGCGGGGGTACTTGGCAGCAGTGCCAAGCAACTGATCCGATTGTTCAACTTGGAAATTGCAGCTTGGATCTTGACTGAGTAATAAACGATTCAGATTTATATACGTTTAGATTCAATCCGAACTATCTGTATCGAGATGAACGATCGAATGTTGCTCGGCACCCAACTTGAAGGAGGCGCTTGGCAGCCTCCCACTGTCTCAGCTTGACCACTGGGCCACCCTTGGGGTTAATATTTTATGAGGTGATTAGTTTTTCCATTGGTGTTATTCAAACATGTAATGGTAAGAAGGAAGAAAGAGAATGGAACATAATTGGACTCTTGGACAGAGAATCATTGTACGGATTCGAAAAGATTAGATAAAAGAATACAGGAAGAGATTGTGGGGCAACCTATGGCCAATGGAGGAAAGGGAAATGCAGATCAGAGAGAGAAAGATCTCAGCAAAAAGGTTGTGAGGTATGGGCTGTGCTGTGCCACGTCTGTAGAAATTTACCACATAAGAAAAAGGAGAATTTTTTCTTTTAATTTTATAAAAGGTGTCTGACCCAGCTCACGTGTACATCGACTAATACTGAAGAGCCAATTCCCATGCCTACTAGCGGGAGCGCCATTTAGAGAGCAAAGGTCTATATGAACCGACCCCAAAAGAGGAAGCAAACCTTTAAGTCTCAAGCTTTGAATACCAGGTCATTCTTTTGGACTAAATTCATGGAGGCTATGTTTTTTTTTTTCCTTTTATCTTCTCTTCTCTTTTTCAATATTGTATATACGAGTTGGGGGTTAGCGGGAAATAAGTTAACTACTTAAAAGGGTCCGATGTCTCTCCATAAATTCGAACTCCGACCTTCCCTTTGAAAGTCAAAAAGTACAATTAGATGTGGTATGAACCACATCTTCATGGAGAGATTGGTTTTCAGAAATCAAACACAGTACCTAATAGTTCAATATATATACCTGTACAATTCCTTCTGAATGTTGAAATAGATTCATTCTTATCCAGAAAACATGCATATCATATAAGATTTTCACATTCCATTTGGTCCAAGTAAATAAAATCAGTTCAACTGAACCTACAAATGCCTGCAAGGGTCAAAGATCAACAAGAACAATTGTGGATGCCCTTAAACTTAAGTTACTGTCTCGGCCAATGTTACCGCAGCGAAGACTGAGAAAAAGAGTTCCCCCAATGTAGGCAACTACCTGTGCAAGCAACAATAGAACAGTTTTTTTTTTTAATTTTAGTGAAGAAGTGCAAAAGAGATGACGAAGAGAAGATCGAATCGCGATACTGCCTTTCGGGTGATTTTGAGTAGTTCAACTTTATGGGATTTTGTGGCAGCAGAGGATAAAGGGATAATTCGTTGAGGCTAATAGCTCAGGAAAGAAATTCTGTACGCGCAACCATTGATTTTGCGCAAGTTTTCATTGGCTTTACTTTTGAACATGATGGATATAAAATCGCAAAATAAATCGATAACCTTGACCGGGATTCTCTGTACGTAGCAGGTAGTTGAACTTTATTTCCTATACATAAACTAATCCAGGCAGGTGATTTTCAAACATATTCAATATCATGTTGCATAATCTTGAGTTGAAGAAATTCCTAAATGAAGTTATGAGGGCGAAACAAACAACAAGATTTGACAAGAATCCGCGATAACCAACCATAAGTAAGACGAAAAGTCATAACCAATGTGGGAAGCACGGATGATATTTGACCTCCCAATAATGACCTCAGATCGAGGTCTAAGTTTCTGGCCATTTGAAAAGTCATATTAGGAGACACAGGTTAAAGCACAAGATCTAAAAGAAAGAAACAAATTTACAACAGTAAATCGTTCTTTACTTAGGTGTACGAACCTTCTAAGCAACCTGTAGTAGGCCGAACACAGAACGCTCGGCTACTAGCCGAAGGTCGACGAGCCCACCCAGCTATATCAGAGACGGTCCTAGCCGACGATGTTCACGCACGGTGGACCTTGCCGACGGTTCTCAACAAATGGTGTCTGCACATGGTCTATGCTGGGCTCGGCCCATAGCGGGCTCAGACTCTTGCTGGGCTCGGCCTCAGGCAAGCCTCGCCACCCACAGAGACACGTCTGTCCCCCACGTGCTGAAACGGTTACAAAGATAATGATGGAAGCACATGGGAAAGGACAGCTCACGCTCGAACGGTTACAAATATCTAATCTAGTGACGCCACAACAACGTCACCCGGCTCGTGCAGAGCACGTGACAGTACTTGGAGTGCAAGCTAAGGAGGTTCTATAAATAGCGGAAGGTTCACAGCCCTAAAGGTACACAACATTCCAGACTCAAAACCCTAGCTCTCTCTCTCTTTCTCTGCACTATACTCATCCTTGCGCCGGAGGGCCATACCGGGGCTCCTCCGGTGTGGTCTTTAGTCGTGCTTCGTGGTGCAGGCTAGGCGAAGAGAGCTTGATCAAACCCGGACTGGAGGAAGGACTCGAGCCAGAGATCACGGGCCACACAATTGGTGAACCCGACGTGAATCTACTTCTGATCCAAACGGCTCATCCCTCTCCCAAAACCACCCTCCCTTCCTCCACAAACAACCTCAAATCCAACCACAATGGGCGGTGATCTCACGAACGCAGCCATCTCTGGGGCCAAGGACGCCAGTGGAAACATCATCCTTCCACCCCCGGAGAGACACATGTCAATCTCAATCCCCGCCAGCTCCGGGCTATCACCAGCCGCGGAGGAAGTCACGGCGTCCGCCTGTTACAACGTCGAGACGACGAACGAGATAATGAGCTGGCCGCGTTGAGGGCGGAGGTGGCCCAAATGAAGCAGCACATTCAGCAAACAGCAATCCCTGCCACCTCGAGATCTGGTGGAAGCAGGAGGCGACGGGGACAAACGCCACCTCAGGAGCAACAAGAGTTGGGCCAACGCGGATCTGTGAAGGACAGACTTGGCTTCACCCCTGCGCCTGGTGACGCACGAGAGATCATCCTCTACAGACAGCCAAATGCTTCTGGAGCACATCGTTCCAGAAGCCACCAAGAACGCACCAGGACGCGGGACACCGAGTCATTCACAAGCACGTACTCGACTGGTCGTGCGGAATTCTCTCGCACCACGATCTCGCACCATAGCCGAGATTCCGTACAAACCAGGCGCCACGTGTCTGAACGCCTCGGCGAGATCCCACCCGAGAACCAAGATGATGAGATCCGCCGACGACGCGGGAAAGGATTTGGAGACGAAGGGACCCATGATAACAAAACTCGCCTTGAACGAGAAAAGTCCATCGACGGCCCACGGCGAACAACAACAGACCTGAGGGATAAACTCAGGCACAGGAACGATGGGAAGACAACCACTAAGGACCCCAAGGGAAGGGACCCCAAACGAACGAAGACAGATGAGTTCGGCAAGCCGCCACGCCCTGGGTTCGAGAGGCAGTTGAAGGATCTCGGCGTTTCACCCTTCACTTCCCATATCATCAACACTTCACCCGAATCCACATTTCACTTGCCTAAGTTCACCAAATTCGACCCATCAACATGTGAAGCCTACACCCATCTCATCCACTTCCGCCAAACAATAGAGCTCTGTACCCAGAAGGATGAGATCAAGTGCAAAGCGTTCCCCTCCAGCCTCGGCTCCCTTGGACTCCAGTGGTTCAACAAGTTGCCCGCTGGATCCATTCGGATTGCCGACCTCGAGCGAGCATTCAATACCCGCTTCATCACTAGCAACAAGACTGCCAAGGAGCCTGAGTCCTTGTCCCAGATGAGGAAGCTCCCAGTCGAGACCCTCAGGCAATACGCCGAACGTTACTGGCAGCTCTTCAACGAAATACCTGGGATCGACGATATTGGGCTGCGCGTACATTCAAGAATGGCCTGGAAACGGGCAGCAAGATACTTGACGAACTCGCCATCCGCCCGCCCCACGGCATGGGCGAACTAATGCGATGTCGTCGAATGATTTTGCGACTAGAGGAATTCTACGCCGACAGGCGGCGCAGGCATGCCGGCGCAAATACAACAACCCCAAATTGCCACCCATCAGCTTGCCCGCACTCGCCTCGCCAAAGAACAAAGATTCAAGAAACATGTGAACAATATCAAGGACGGCAAGAAGCGCCACCGAAGGTACATGACTACGTTGCCGAGACTACATACTTCAAGGAACCTATCCGGTCCTTCTTGAAAGAAATCATGCGACAGCCATGGTTTGAGTGGCCGACCGGGAAGCTTCGGCACCGACATCGGTCAACCGTAATAATCCAAGGAAAAAATGCTCCTACCACAACGAGCTCGGCCATTACACGACAGCCTGCGCACCATACAAAGCACTCCTTGAGAGACTTGCCGCCCAGGGCCATCTCGATAAATACATCGACCAATCAAAAACACCAGCACGACAGCCAACCGGCAATCCCAATCCCAACGAACAAAGGCCGATGATACACGTTATCCACGGTCCCGTAACAAAGGAGCTCGAAGGTACTCTCCAAGCTGACATCAATCAAGCCTCGTCCTCCAACCAGGTACTCTCTGTCGGCTGTGGATCCAAACGACCGTATCCGCAGGAGGTTCCCAAATGGACGATTACCTTTACCGAGCGTGACCTTGGGTATGTACAAACTCCCCACTCTGATGCATTTGTTGTCACTGTTCAAATTGGCGTCCATGACGTCAAACGTGTCCTCATCGACCAAGGCAGCTCGGCAGAGGTCATGTATTACAACCTTTTCAAAAAGCTTGATCTCCCAGAGTCAGCCCTACAAGACACAGAGGTTCCCCTCATCGGATTCAACGGAGCTCCTGTCTGGCCAATCGGCAAAATCTTCCTCCCTGTCGTCGTCGGCTCAAGGACCATTTTCGTAGAATTCATCGTGGTCAATGCTCCAAGCCCATACAATGCCATCCTCGGCCGAGCATGGTTGCACAGCATGCAGGCCATTGCCTCCACTTACCACCAGGTCGTCCGCTTCATTGGCACCAGCGGACGACAAGAAGATCTAAGAGGCGACCAGGTTGCCTCCAAAAGATGCTACGTCTCAGCTGTACACACGTCCTCCAAAGCAAAACAAGTCCAATGGGTTGAAGTCCCGGACATGGCTGTCATCGAAGACGTCGGCTACAAGGCCGAAGATAAAGCCGAAGAAGAATTGGTTCAAATGCCCATAAATAAGGACGGATCTCGTTTCTTCTTGCTTGGCTCTTCCCTGAGCAATGCCGAGCGTGAAGAAATGTTTCAATTTCTGAAAGAAAACATGGAGGTCTTCGCTTGGACGCCCAACGAGATGCCTGGTGTCGACCCTAACTTCATCTGCCACTCGCTCAACATCAAGAAGGACTCCAAGCCGGTAGTCCAGAAGGCTCGATGTTCAGCTCCCGAGCATGCCGACGCCGTCATTGAGGAAGTCAATCGCTTACTCGAAGCCAATGCAATCCAGGACATACAGTACCCCACTTGGCTTTCCAACACAGTGGTAGTCAAAAAGAAAAACGGCAAGTGGCGAGTCTGTGTCGACTACACCAACCTCAACGATGCTTGTCCTAAAGATTGGTTCCCTCTGGCAAAAATCGATCAGTTAGTCGACGCAACCGCCGGTCACGCTCGGTTAAGCTTCCTCGACGCCTACCGTGGTTATCATCAGATAGCCATGGACCCCGATGACATGGAAAAAACCGCCTTCATCACTCCGCACGGCATCTTTTGCTACCGAGTCATGCCATTTGGGCTCAAAAACTCAGGTGCCACCTTCAACCGAGCAATCTACAAAATGCTCCACGGACAGATTGGCCATATTTTGGAGGCATATATTGACGACCTAGTCGTCAAGAGCCAGAGGGAGGGTAACCATCTCGCCGAGCTGAAAGAGGTATTCGACGTCCTCAAACTCCACAAGCTCCGCCTTAACCCAGAGAAGTGTGCCTTCGGTGTGAGCGCCGGTAAGTTTCTTGGACATCTTGTCAACCGACGAGGTATTGAAACCGACCCCAACCAGATCAAAGCTGTAGCAGACCTGCGCCCACCACGTACGGTCAAAGAGGTTCAGAGACTCACCGGCATGGCCGCTGCTCTCAACCGCTTCATCAGCAAGTCTTCGGACAAATGCCACGCCTTCTTTCATGCTTTGAAGGGGAAAAGTAGGCGAAGTTTCGAATGGACGGAAGAGTGCGACAAGGCGCTCGCCGAGCTCAAGAGTTACCTGTGTTCCGCACCTCTATTAGTAAAACCGGCAGAATTTGAAACGCTCTATCTATATTTGGCAGTCTCAGCCCATGCCGTCAGTTCCGCTCTCGTCTGACGACAGGGAGCCGATGAGATGCCCATCTACTTTACCAGCAAAACACTCCTTCCCGCACAAACGCGCTATCTCCCTCTGGAGAAATTGGCTCTAGCTCTCGTCTCGGCCGCAAGGAAGCTACTTCCCTATTTTCAGTCTCATACTATCACGGTCTTAACAGAGTACCCCCTCAAAGCTCTCTTTCGAAAGGCCGACCTCTCCAATCGAGTTTCCAAGTGGGCCGTCGAACTTGCCAATTTCGACATCCACTTTGAGCCTCGTACAGCAATCAAGGGCCAAGTTCTCACCGACTTCATTGCCGAACTCACCCCTAAAGATGCCGCAGAGTTCAATACGCCTCCTTTACCAGCTATGGCCGAACCAATGGATGCTACGAAACCCTGGCTACTTTTTCAGGGCTACTCCTGGAGGCTGCACGTCGACGGCGCCTCAAACAGTAACGGAGCAGGTGCGGGTGTAGTCTTAGTCTCCCCATGTGGGACAATGCATGAAAGTTCTATCATCATTGACTTCCCCGCCACTAACAATGAGGCCGAGTATGAAGCCCTCCTAGCAGGTCTACGTTCGGCTTCAGCAATGCAAGCCGATAACCTTATTGTTTACTGCGATTCTCAACTGATTGTGAATCAAGTGTTAGGGGACTACGAAGCCAGGGATCCAAGAATGATGAAGTATCAGACGACGGCAGCAGAGCTTATCACCAAGTTCAAAAGCTTCAAAATCGAGCAGATAAGCCGGGAACACAACGCCCACGCCGACGCTCTCGCTGGTTTGGCATTGGCCTCCAAGGTTTAAATTCCGCACTATCAACTTTGGCAACAATCAACCAAGCTTTGACATTCCCCAGAAGTGCTGAACATCGAGCTCGCCCGAGCCGGATGGATGAGATCGTGGACTTCCTCGTGACCAATACTCTACCCGATGACAAAGAAGCATACCGAATCCGAATAAGGTCTGCATACTACGGTTATCCGACGCCAACTCTATCGAAAGTCCATCTCTGGGCCATACCTACTCGTCATCCACCCTACGCAGGTGCCAACGATCCTCAACGAGCTTCACTCAGGCAGCTGCGACGTTCCTTATGCCAGAGGGCGCTAAGTCAAGGCTATTTCTGGAAGAATATGAAGAAAGATTGCGAAGAGGTTGTCCGCAAATGCCGACCATGCCAACTGTTCTCCCCAATACCCAAGCAGCCCGCTCAAAACCTCTCCCCCATAACAAGTCCATGGCCATTCGCCCAATGGGGGCTTGACATCGTCGGGAAGTTGCCAACTGCCCCTGGGGGCTTCAAGTTCCTCATCACAGCTACGGATTACTTCTCTAAATGGGTAGAGGCTGAACCTTTGGTAACCACAACCGAGGCTGACGTTCGGCGGTTTGTTTGGAGGAACATTATTACAAGGTTCGGCGTTCCGTACGCAATTGTTTCTGACAACGGCACACAATTTGTTGGCAATGGCCTTTCAAGTCTCCTTGCAGAGTTCGGCATCCGATTCTTTAATTCTACTCCAGCGTACCCTCAGGGGAACGGCCAGGCCGAGGCCTCAAACAAAACTGTTTATGCCGGTATCAAACGTCGCTTAACCTCAAAACATGGCAAGTGGGCGGAGGAGCTGCCACGGGTTCTCTGGGCCTATCGATCCACACCACGCCGTTCAACAGGCCAAACACCCTTCTCCATGGCGTTCGGCATGGAGGCCGTCATACCTTTGGAGTCTAAGCTCCCACCCTCAGGATCGAGACTTTCAATCCTCGCCACCAATGACGAGGTCGCCGCCAGGAGCTCATTCTCGCGGAAGAGAAGCGTGATGATGCTCGGCTGAAGCTTGACTACCAACAGCAAGTAGCCAAAGGGTATAACCGCGGTGTGCGCGTCAAAGTTCAAGCCTGACGACTTAGTTTGGCGAAGGGTGGTCCAGGCGACTAAGAGAAGAAATTCATGCCGAATTGGGAAGGTCCTTTCCGCATCGTCAAGATTGCTGGCGAAGGCACTTATGTCTTGGAGGACATGAATGGGAAGGTGCTGACCAACCCTTGGCGCCAGAACCTCAAGAAGGCGTACATGTGATCTTCACCCCCGTGCTCGGTTTTACTGATAGTTTTCCTGTTTGCTTTTTATGTTAAAAAACAAGGGGCCTCGGCCACTTGCTGCTTGTTCTATCAAGTTAATGGGAATTCAGCTTTTTGATTCAGCAATCGTTTTTTCCCCAAACTATATAACTTCGCATTTTTTCACCTTTTTTGCATACTTTGTTATTCTCGGCATCTAGTAGCCACCCACAAACGATGACCTCGGTCACACCCACAAACGGCCCTCAGGGTCAGCTTCGGCCATATTTGCTGCCCAAAGAAGCATAGGGACATATGGTCCCCCGAGCCCATAACACACATTACGGCTGGAATGTGGGCTTCGGTTTGACTTGGCAAGACAGTAAGGTCGGCCACAGTCAGGTTACACTCACACTTTGGTGAGCAAACCACCTACTAAACAGTTGTATCCTAAAATAGCTAAACCATCCTACTTTGGTCAAGGCTCGGCTACAACCACCCTACGTCAAGCAAACACTATCACACCGAACCCAGACCAAAGTGGGGGCTACGGATATCTACCAATCCAAACATGCAAGGCTACAAAACAAATTTTCACAAGGCCAAAACACAGATTGATCAGGCACGGAAAAACGAAGGTCATTGAAACAAAGGAAAGCACACATTCATTCATTCAAAGAAAAGTGTAGCAGAAACTCCTAATAGAAGGTACGGCGTGGTAAATCATTCGATGCCGACCCCCAACAAGTATTACATCTGGAACGGCAAACACCGGTGTTTGGCGCCGTCCAGTCCAAAATAGTTCAAAAATTCAAAACTAAAACTCATAATGATCAAACTTGAGCAGTGGCATCCGCAGTAGTATCAGCAGCGTGCTCGGCAACAGCATTGTCAGCATCCCCAGCATCCGCCACCTTCTCTTTTTCCTTCTCGACGTCCTTACTGGCATCGGCAGCAATTTCATCGCCATCGCCCTTTTTCTTGCCAGCATCATCCTCAGATAAATCAACAACAGTGAGGTCCTCGAGATCCTCCTCACTCTCAGAAAATTCCTCGTCCGGCAACGGAGCACACTCCTCCTCAGTATAAGGGAGTTCAAGCTCAGGAACAGTTGGCGCTGGGATTCGGCTCAGGTCAAGCTCCAGCTGCATTCCTTCGCCGACGGCCGCAACACCGGCCTTGTATCCCGCTTTGTAAGCAATGGGCAATTTTTCCTGGAGATGGTCATTAACCATTGACCGAGCGTCCCTCCTGTATTCTTGGCCGGCACGGTCATAACCTGCTTGGTACGCCTTCTGATCAACCTCCTTCATCTTCCTCTTCTCCCTCCTAACCACTTGACCGAGCTCGCGCTCGGCCTTCTTCAGCTTCTCGGCCATCTCCTCCTTCTCCCTCTCGAGCTCTGCAATCTGGGTCTTCGCCGTCTGCAGGCTCCCCTTATAGCTCCTTGATTTTTCACGCTCGGCCTTCAGATCGGCTTGATAACGTTTACGCTCGGCAGTAAGGAGTGTGGATTGGTTATATGCACGGAGGATTGCCTGGCCGGCCTACATAGCAGCAAAAATACAAGCTCATAAATTTGTTCAAAAGATTGAAAAAGAAACTAAGTTTAGACAAGTACCTGAACGATATAAGCACTGGCATGAACCAGGCTCGGCTGGAGCTCCTCGGGGACTTTCATCATGTCGTTTGGCAACGCCAAACCTTGGAGCATCGTAGGGGCCAGCCCAGGCTCCAGCTTCACGCTGTCATTAACAGAAATAACTCTGCCTTCGGCCATGGCGAAGGAAGGAGCAAACTCCTGAGCAACCATTTGGCCACCCGAGCCTAATGCCTTTTCTGAAGCTTTAGAGCCACCCGCAGCCGAAGACCCCGTCTGATCCTTCTCCTTTGAAAGCGGCGTTGGGGGCTTGGCTGGAAAGAACTCGTGGGTTGTTTTCTGCTTCTTGGCAGCACGCTCGGCTTCAGCGGCTGCTTTTTGCCTGTCCACGGCACCGTCTCTAATATTCATTTTTACAACGTTCCTTCGGCCCATGTTGTCAGCGAACTGGGGGATGAGTGTTCGAATGGGATCGATGTCGATACCTTCGGTTAGGGAGGGCTGACTCTGCTGGAACCAGAAGTCGGCCGACTTTTTGAGGGAAGGGAACTTAACACGTTTTCCCTTCGTTGCCTTGCTCGGATTGGGATCCTTTTTCTTCTCTCCCTGTCCCTCGGCAACCTTCTCTTTGCCCTTCTTCTTCGTGCTTGGACCACTCTTCTTCTCCCTCCTTTTCAACTTGCCTTTGTAAGAAGGCTCGTATCCAAGCAGCGTCGGCTCGTCCCGGCAAATTTGAGCAAGAAGAATCTCCACGTGCTTCTCAACGGCAAGCGATTGTTCTCGCTTGGTGATGGCTCGGTGGTCTGCAGTGGAGAATTATCCGAGTTAAAGAAAATTCAAGGTAGCTACAGACGAGTTTCAAGTTCGGCAAAAAAAAAAAAAAAAAAAAAGAGAGAGAAAAGCGACAAACCTCTGAAGTCTTTTATCTTCGGCACACTATACAACCGAGATGATTGATCACCAAACTCATACTCTCCGCTCACCTCTACGTAAAAACTCGCCCACTTGTCAGTGTCTTGAAGGCCGTCTATAAGCGGTTGCTTCCCACTTCTCGTGGATAGGTATCTACGATTGGTAACGCCGTGCCTAGACATGATGTATGTGTGGAAGAGGTCGGAAATGGTGAAATCCAAGTTGTGAAGCTCCTTCAGTTTGATTACGGTCATCACTATCCTATAACTGTTGATAGCAAAGAAGTGAGGTACCAGATTGAACCGGGCTAGCAACTCTCTCAAGAATGGGTGAAGGGGGAAGCGAAGGCCAGCCTCACAGATGGCCATAAGAGGGACGGTAATGTGCTCGGGGCGATCTTCTGATTTGTCCCTAATGCGGTTGCTGGCAACCCTACTCACGACAACGTCGTCGGGGATGTTGTATGTACGGCAGAAGTTCTCGTACTCCTCGGGTTGCCCGCTGAAGTAATGAGCATGAGGACACACTTGACCCTTGTCATAGAGGTCGGCTACCTCCCTATCTACGGAAGGCGTTTCACTTGGCATGGAACGAGAGGAGGCTTGAGCCTCGGCTCCTGAGAGAAACCTGGACTCGGCCTCAGGGCCTAACTCGTGCTCCGCATCGGAGTGAGTAGATGAAGAAAAGGATATCTCGGGTTCGGTGTTGAACCCGTCGTCGTACTCATGGACGCGCTCGGCGTTGGAGTCACTAGCATCCGACATGTTGGACGCAATTGAGGAAGACTGTCGTCGGCTTCGTCGCCTCTCCAGATAATCTCGGATAAATAATTCAGCAGAGCCGTCTCCGGAGCTCTCAGAGTCGGAAGAGATGACAATGACTTGGTGAGCCAGACCTAACAAAAACAAAAGAAAACAATGAGAAACCTCATCGTCGGCCAGAAGGCAAGGATCTCTACGCTCGGCTACCTACTGGCCCACCATTCCTATCCTATGAAGACTCGAGCTCGGGAAACCCTGGGACTCAGCCGGGGCTCGGCCTAAACAACTAAAAAGTGGGGCTCGGCCAAGCCTATCGTCGGCCAAACCCTTTATTACCTATATGGGGCTCGGCCAACCTAAAACATCAGCCAAGCACAAGATCATTGAGAGGACCTGTGCTCGGAAGAACAGGTTGAAGGCGAAGATGAACAGTTCGTTCATCTCCAGGCTTCGTACTGTTCACACAGAACAAAAAACACCAAAAACCCAGGAAAATGGCAGGAAAAGCATGTGAAAACTATAAAAACGCATAGAGAAGTAAGAATCGAACTCGTACCTGTGATTTTTAGCAAGATCTGGTGCCAAAACTGCTGTAAATCAGGAGTGGAGGATGAACGGGCGCAGGAAGGAGCTCTGGCAATGGAGGTCTGGAGAGAGAAAGCAACGATGGCTCCTCTCTCCTCACGTCGCCCCTTTTTATAGAGCTAGGGTTAGGGTTTTCGAGTTTCCCGCCCGTTATTACACCACCGAACGGCCGTCCATTCAACGTGTGACACGTGGCGTGGAAGTGACAGCCTGCAGAAACTCTCCCCCACGCCAACCGTCCTCTCACCAGCCGTACCCAGCTGCACAGTGACACTTGGCGTTCTCGCACGGTTACCCTGTGCAGATGAAAAGACGGGTTAAGTCCAGCTTGATCTCATTTCCATCATCAATAATCCATCCTCGGCGTTCTCCACGTTCGGCCAGAGCTAGGTATCGATCCCTACCTCGCGCTCGGCATCGGCAGAGATCGAGGGGCTATTGTAGTAGGCCGAACACAGAACGCTCGGCTACTAGCCGAAGGTCGACGAGCCCACGCAGCTATATCAGAGACGGTCCTAGCCGACGATGTTCACGCACGGCGGACCTTGCCGACGGTTCTCAACAAATGGTGTCTGCACATGGTCTATGCTGGGCTCGGCCCATAGCGGGCTCGGACTCTTGCTGGGCTCGGCCTCAGGCAAGCCCCGCCACCCACAGAGACACGTCTGTCCCCCACGTGCTGAAACGGTTACAAAGATAATGATGGAAGCACATGGGAAAGGACAGCTCACGCTCGAACGGTTACAAATATCTAATCTAGTGACGCCACAACAACGTCACCCGGCTCGTGCAGAGCACGTGACAGTACTTGGAGTGCAAGCTAAGGAGGTTCTATAAATAGCGGAAGGTTCACAGCTCTAAAGGTACACAACATTCCAGACTCAAAACCCTAGCTCTCTCTCTCTTTCTCTGCACTATACTCATCCTTGCGCCGGAGGGCCATACCGGGGCTCCTCCGGTGTGGTCTTTAGTCGTGCTTCGTGGTGCAGGCTAGGCGAAGAGAGCTTGATCAAACCCGGACTGGAGGAAGGACTCGAGCCAGAGATCACGGGCCACACACAACCCAACCGCAATCTGATCACGACAAAAAATTATGTTTTCGGGTTGATAAACACGAGTGAATTTCTCTTATAAACATGAAACGATCCAGATCCTTTATTAATTTTGCGAAAGTTTGGATGTTGCATTGTGAGGCAGCCGAAATTCATCTGGGACAGACCAACAAATTTAGTAGTCAGAGCAAAAATTAATTCATCTGTCCTTTACTTGTCTGCGCACCATTAAAGGTGGTCCATCAACCATCATAGCAGTATAGGACCATTTATTTGTTGGGATTAATTCTATCCCATAACGGAAGCGTAACGAAAAATAAACACGCACAAAGAAGGACACGCAGTATTTGCGTGGTTTGGCCTCAGTACTGAGTACTCCACGGGGGAGAGAACAAATTTCGCTGATATTGACTGAGTATGGTGAGATAAGAAATACCCCAACCCAATCTCTCAAGCACTTTTGTCTTTCTATCTCTCTCACATGACACAATATTCTCACACAATTTTATCTCCACCAAAAACACCCCACTCACTGACTTCACTGTCAAAACCCCTTAAATTCTTGACATGGGCAGTACTCCTCCACAAGCCAAAAAAATCTTGAAATGCCTAGAAGGCTCTAGAGCCAAGCACCACAAAATGCTCTTTGGGACTTTGGAACATGCACAGCCAGCATTAACTCAACCAACTCAAGAATATTCCCCATGAGGAAATTTTCTTGAGCCATATAGAAACAAACAACAAACCAACATTTTTCCCAGCCCAATTTCCTGAAAATTCTGAAACAACCAGCTCTGCCTGTTCAATGAGATATCATTGTGGAAAAGGAAAACATAACTGAATAACTTTCAGAAGTGACCTTCGTTAAACCATCTAACTCAAAATCAATTGACAACGAGTGGACAGGCCACCTAGGCTAATATACTAGTTTTTGAAGTTTACAATTAACCAATGTGAGACAAGCCCTGCTAACACTGGCCTGCACATGCGACCACTAAGTTGTACGTGGAGAGATAGTCAACAGATCCATCACACAGGGATTACAACAAACAGCGGAAAGGTGCACTTAAAACACAAACAATGGGGTAATCAATCAAGAGAGTCTTGTCTCCGATTTCGTGTTAAAGCACCCAACTCAAAACCAACCGGTAATGGGTAGAGAGGCCGCTCAGACTCATAGTTTAGTTTAGGAGGTTATAATTAACCAATGCACGACAAGCTCTAACAAAAATATTACACTAAGGCCCGAAATACTTTGTTGGACACGGATGAAAGGGCCACCTACTAACAAGGACAGAGTAACACTCGATCTACTATTACAACTGGATTAATATTTTAGCGATTGAGTTATTAGTCTCAAGATAGGGAAAACCTTGGCCGGTAAAATAAGGAAGAAAAGTAATCGTTTTGAAGAGGTGTTAGACACAGGTTGACATCAACAAGTGTCATGTCATCAGCTTCCCATGCCTTGGCTAGACCGGTTGAAAGAGCATGCTGTTATCTGTCTTTTTTTTGAGCATTACCCACGGGACGTGAAAGCACGATTAATTGAAGCAAACAGGGAAGAAATCTAGTTTTCGCTCGATAGAGTCGTGCCATGCCTTGCCTTGCCCGGTCATAAAAAGTTCCTTCACGGTATGGGTGGTCTCTATCATTTAAAACTTGTGTGGCCCGTGGTCTCCGGTTCGAGTCCTTCCTCTGGTTCAGGGTTGATCAAGCTCTCTTCGCCTAACCTGCACTAAGCCACCCACTAAAGACCACACCGAGGAGCTCCTCAGATGGCTCCTCCAAGCAAGGATGAGTATGTGCGTAGAAAGAGAGAGAGCTAGGTTGGGTCCGGAATGTTGTGTACCTTGGTTGTGGGTCTTCAGATGAGCATAGCACCTCCTTAGCTTGCTCTCGGCATCAGCCACGTGCTCAAGACGGTGCCGAGTGACGTTGTCGTGACGCCACTAGATTAGATATTTGTAAACGTTCGAGCGTGAGCTGTCCTCTCCCATGTGCTTTCATCATTATCTTTGTAACCGCTTCAAGACGTGAGGAGCTTTAACGTGTCCCCCCTGAAGCAGCCCCGACGGGCCGAGCTCAACAAGAGGCCGAGCTCAATGAGTCCGGAGCCCGCCATGCGGGCCGAGCCCAAAGACGTACTGGCGAGAAGACACCGCTTGAGAATCGCTTCAAGGTCCGCTGCGCGGAACATCGCTTGCCAGGCCGCCTCTCGATATAGCCGCTGGGCTGCCGCTTCTTCTGGCGTACTTAGGTTCTCGGCTTACAGCAGCTCTCAATCTCTGCCGACGCGCCGGGGTGTGGATCGATACCTAGCTCCTCGCCGAACGTGGAGAGCGCCGAGGATGGATTATTGATGATGAAAATGAGATCGAAATGACTTAACCCGCCTTTTTCATCTGGCACAGGTAGGTCCGCTGTGGGCGCCCTCAATGCGCGAACGCGTGTCACCGCTGCCAGATGGCACTACCGTGGTAGACGGGTCATGGGCGAGACTCGCAGTCGTTATTTCAACGCCACGTGTCACACGTTGAATGGATGACTGTTCGGCGATGTAATGATGGGCGGGAACTTCGAATCCCAAACCCTAGCCCTATATAACGGGGTCTCATGAGGAGAGAGAAGCTACCGTTGCTCTCTCTCTCTAAACTTCCATTGCCAGAGCTTCTGCCGCGCCCGTTCATCTTCTGGTTTCAGTTTGCAGCAGATCTTCCATCAGATCTCGTAAAAAATCACAGGTATGGGTTCGCCTTTCACTTCTCTATGCGTTTTTACAGTTTTTGCGTGCTTTTTCCTGGGTTTTTTTGGGGTTTTTTGTTCTGTATGAACAGTAGAAGGCCTGGAGATGAACGAACTGTTCATCTTCGCCTTCAACCTGTTCTTCCGAGCACAGGCCCTCTTTGATCTTGTGGTGGGCTGATGTTTGGGTTGGCCGACGGTAGGCTTGGCCGAGCCCCACTTCATGGTTGTCTAGGCCGAGCCCCCGCTGAATTCCAGAATTTCCCGAGCTTGAGTCTTCATAGGATAGAAATGGTGGGCCAGTAGGTAGCCGAGCGTAGAGATCCTTGCCTTCTGGCCGATGACGAGGTTTCTCATCCCTTTTTCGCTTGTTTTTTCTCTCTTTTTAGGTCTGGCTCACCAGGTGATAGTGATATCATCCGACTCTGAGAGTTCAGGAGACAGCTCTGAGGAACTCTTCATCCGAGAGTATTTGGAGAGGCGACGAAGCCGACGCCAGACATCTTCTATTGCGTCCAATATGTCAGAAACCAGTGACTCCAATGCCGAGCGTGATCATGAGTACGAGGGCGGGTTCAACACCGAGCCCGAAATATCTTTCACTTTATCCACACCCTCTGACGCTGAACCCGAACTCGGCCCTGAGGCTGAATCTAGGTTTCTTTCTCAAGCCGAGGCCACGACGTCGTCACGCTCGAGGCCGGGTAAAACAGCATCCGAGGATAGAGAGATCGCTGACCTCTACGAGAGGGGTCAGGTTTGTCCACACGCACATTATTTCAGCGGGCAGCCGAACGAGTATGAAGACCTGTCGCACCTTCAACATTCCCGCCGACGTTGTCGTTAGCCAAGTAGCCAAGAAATAAAATTAGGATAAGGCGGAGGACTATCTCCAGCATATAACTGCCCCTCTTATGGCCATCTCATGAGTCGGGCCCGCTTCCTCTTCATCCGCTCCCGAGGAATTATCGCCAAATGGGCTTGTCCCTCACTATTTTGCTGTCAACAATTACAGAATAGTGATGACCATCATCAAGCTGAAAGAACTCCATAACCTTGAGTTTTCCGTTGCCGACCTCTTTCATTCGTACCAAATGTCCAGGCACGGCAAGACTAACCGCAGATACTTGTCGACACGCAGTGGCAAGGAACCCCTGATTGTGGGGCTTCCCGACACCGACAAATGGGCTAACTTTTATGTTGAAGTTAGTGGTAACTTCGAGTTCGGCGGTTGTATTCAGTTCCGAGGATAAAAAACTTCCGAGGTTGTTTAATCCTTTCTTTTTTGCCGTACATGACTTCTTCACAGAATACTAATTATGTCTTGCATGCTAATTCTTTTGCAGATCACCGATCTATTGCAAAGAGAGAGCAGGATTTAGCCGACGAAAGTCATATTGATCGGTTGAAAGCTCTTCCCTGTCACGACGCGCCAACGGTTTTGGGTTACGACCCTTCTTACAAGGGTAAGTTGAAGAGAAGAGAGAAGAAGACAGGTTCGAGTAAGCGGGCGAAGGGTAAGAAAAACGCTGCCGACGGAAAAAAGGAAAAGGACCCTAAGCCGAGCAAGGTAGCGAAAGGCGAGAGGGTGAAGTTCCCGTCTTTGAAGAAGTCGGCAGATTTCTGGTTTCAGCAGAGCCAGCCTTCAACGTTTGAAGGTATTGATATCGAGCCCCTTCGAACCCTCATCCCCCATTTTGCCGACGACATGGGCCGAAGAAATGTTGTAAAGATGAACATTAGGGACGGCGCCCTGGACAGACAGAAAGCGGCCGCGGACGCTGAGCGTGCTGCCAAAAAGCAAAAAACAACTGACTTCTTCCCTGCCAAGCCCCCAACGCCGCTTTCAAGGGATAAGGATCAGATAGAGTCGTCGGCGGCGGGTGGCTCCCAATCGTTGGAGAGGGTATCTGGCTCGGGTAGCCAAGTGGCTGCGCAGGAGTTCGCTCCATCGTTCGCCATGGCCGAGGGTAGGGTCGTTTCTGTCAACGACAGTGTGAAGCTGGAGCCTGGCCTGGCCCCAACGATGCTGCAAGGTTTGGCACTGCCAAACGATATGATGAAGGTGCCAGAAGAGCTTCAGCCGAGCCTAGTCCACGCTAGTGCATATATTGTTCAGGTACTTGTCTAAACTCAGTCTCCTTTTTAATCCTTCGAATCAAATTTATGAACTTGTATTTTTGCTGCTATGTAGGCTGGCCAGGCAATTCTCCGTGCATACAACCAAGCCACTCTCCTTTCTGCCGAGCGCAAACGCTATCATGCCGATCTGAAGGTCGAGCGTGAAAAATCAAGGAGTTATAAGGGGAGCCTACAGATGGCGAAGACCCAGATAGCGGAGCTGGAGAAGGAGAAGGAGGAGATGGCAGAGAAGATCAAGAAGGCCGAGCGTGAGCTCGGCCAGGTTGTGAGGAGGGAGAAGAGAAAAATGAAGGAGGTTGACCAGAAGGCATATCAGGCTGGGTATGACCGAGCTGGGCAAGAGTACATGAGGGACGCGCGATCGATGGTCAACGACGCCGTTGAAGAGAGGGTCCCTAAGGCCTACCGACTGGGGTACAAGGCCGGCGTGTTGGCCGTTGGTGAGGCTATGAGCCTTGACCTTGATATGGGTAAGATCCCAGCAGCTGTCGTTCCCGAGCTTGAGCTCCCTTACACTGAAGAGGAGTGCGCTCCGCTTCCTCCGGAGGAGTTTCCCGAGAGCGAGGAAGATCTCGAGGACATGACAGTTGTTGACTTGTCCGAGGGTGACGCGGGCAAGAAACTGGGAGATAGAGCTGATAAGACCGCTGCTAATGCTGAGAAGGATACAGTGGGAGAGCGAGTCAAAGTGGCCGAAGGAGAGGTTGCAGCCGACGCTGAAGACACCAATGCTCCAGCTTGATTTACCTTGTTCTTGTCTCTGTTTAATTTTCGTTCCTAGTTTTGTCAAATTTGAACTTTGAAGTACCTCTTGGACTGGACGGCGCCGGACATGGTGTTTGCCGTTCCAGATGTAATGATTTTAAGGAGTCGACACCGAACGATTTACCATGCCGTACCTCCTTTTAGGAATTTCTGCAGCACTTGTGTTTTTCTTTCGTATGAATGAATCTGTTTTTCTTCATATCCGTGCCTGTGTATTTTACCTTGTGAATTTTTTGAAGTCTTGTATGTTTGGTTTGGGCCTATCCGTAGCCCCCACTTTGGTCTGGGTTCGGTGTGATAGTGTTTTCTTGACGTAGGGTGGTTGTAGCCGAGCCTTGACCAAAGTAGGATGATTTAGCTGTTTTAGGATACAACTGTTTAGTGGGTGGTTTGCTCACCAAAGTGTTAGTGTAACCTGACTGTGGCCGACCTTACTGTCTTGCCAAGTCAAACCGAAGCCCACATTCCAGCCGTAATGTGTGTTATGGGCTCGTGGACCATATGTCCTATTTTGCTTCTTTGGGCAGTATGGCCGAAGCAGACCCTTAGGGTCGTTTGTGGGTGTAACCGAAGTCATCGTTTGTGGGTGGCAGACGTTGCCAAGAGTAAAAATTAAGCGAAAAATCTGAAGAATGCTAAATTAAATGAAAATAAACGATTGACGTACGGAAAAGATTCACTCCCATTAAGTTATGAAAAGACAAGCAGTCAGTGGCCGAGGCCATTCGTTGAAATGAAGAAACACGAACAGAAAAGTTAACGAGTAAATGATAAAGAAGCTTTCCAAGGCGGGGAGAAGCTTTTGTGAAAACAGGCGGTATAGCCCGAGCATAGGTTCGAAGATCACATGTACGCCTTTTTGAGGTTCTGAAGCGTTCCAGGGGTTGGTAAGCATCTTTCCATTCGTGTCCTCTGAATGTACGCGCTCGCCAAAGAATCTTGACGATGCGTAAAGCGGACCTTCCTGGGCCTCGCATGAATTTCTTCTTTTAGTCGCCTGACCTTGCGCCAAACTAAGTCAGTTGAACTTCGACGCAAGACACCGCGGTTATACCCTTGGCCACTTGTCGTTGATAGTCCAGAAAGTTTCACCGAGCCGCCATCACGCTTTTCTTCGAGCGATGAGCCTCGGGCAACAAATTTCGCCATCATTGGTGATCGGATCGAACGTGGAGGGTAGGGAACTTAGACTCCAATGGTATGACGGCCTCCATGCCGAAGGCCATTGAGAAGGGAGTTTGGCCAGTAGAACGGCGTGGGGTAGAACGGTAGGCCCATAAAACCTTCGGGAGCTCTTCTGCCCATTTGCCACGTTTGGTCTTTAAGCGACGCTTTATCCCAGCACAGACAGTCTTGTTCGAGGCTTCGGCTTGGCCATTCCCTTGAGGGTATGCTGGAGTAGAGTTGAAGAAGCGGATGCCGAACTCCTCCCGGAGGCTTGAGAGGCCGTTACCAACGAATTGAGTGCCGTTGTCAGATAATATGGCGTAAGGGACGCCGAACCTGGTAATAATGTTCCTCCAAACAAACCGACGGATGTCGGCCTCAATCATTGTTAATAGGGGTTCAGCTTCTACCCATTTTGAAGAAGTAATCAGAGTCGCGTGATGAGGAACTTGAGGCCCCCAGTGGGCGCTTGGCAACTTCCCGACGATGTCAAGCCCCCATTGGGCGAATGGCCATGGACTTGTTAAGGGGGGAGAGGTTTTGAGTGCCGCTTAGGTATCGGGAGAACATTGGCATGGTCTATACTTGCGACAACCTCTTCGCAATCTTTCTTCATATTTTTCCAGAAATAGCCTTGACTTAGCGCCTCCGGCATATGAACGCCCGCTGCACGGCATCCGGCACGCCTCGAGTTGAAGCTCGCCGAGGATCGCTGGTACCGCAGGGTGGAATGGCGAGCAGTACGCCTGATGGACTTTTCGATAGCTGGTCGGCTTCCGGATAACCAGTATGCACTCTTATTCCGGATTCGGTATACTTCCTTTTTGTTATCAGGTAGAGTGTTGGTCCTGAGAAGTCCACGATCTCATCCATCCAACTTGGGCCGAGCTCGATGTTCAATACTTCTTGGGAAATGTCAAAGCTTGGTTGACTGATGCAGCTGATAGTGGATGGAATCTCAAACTTTAGAGGCCGATGCCAAACCAGCGAGAGCGTCGGGTAGGCGTTGTGTTCCCGGCTTATTTGCTCGATTTTGAAACTTTTGAACTTGGTGATAAGTTCTGCTGCCGTCGCCTGATACTTCATCATTCTTGGATCCTCGGCTTCGTAGTCCCCTCAACACTCGATTCACAATCGCTGAGAATCAAGAAACAATAAGGTTATCGGGTTTGCATTGGCCGGGAACGTAGACCTGGCAGAGGGCTTCATACTTACTTCATTGTTGTGGGAAGTCAATGATGATAGAACTTTCATGCATTGTCCCATACATGGGAGACTAGACTATACCCGCACCGCTCGCTATCGTTGAGGCGCCTGCCGACGTGCGCCTTCCGTGAGTCGCCCAAAAAGTAGCCGTGGTTTCTTAGCTTCCATTGAGCGCGCCATCGGTAAAGAAGGCGATCGGATGCCGCGGCATCTTTCAGGGGTGAGTTCGCAATGAAGCCTGGCAGAACTTGCCCTTGATTGTCAGACGAGGCTCAAGTGGATGTCGAAATTAGCAAGTTCGACGCCCACTTGGAAACTCGATTGAGAGGTCGGCCTTCGAAAGAGAGCTTGGCGGTACTGTTAAGACCGCGGATAGTGTGGGACCGAAAATAAGGAAGAGTCTCGCGGTAGACGAGCAGAGCCAATTTCTCCAGAGGGAGATAGCGCGGGAAGGAGTGTTTTGCTAGTAAAGTAGATGGGCATGTCATCGGCCTCGTCAGCTTCGGACGAGCGGAATCACGGCATGGGCTGAAACCGCCAAATATAGATAGAGCGTTTCAAATTCTGCCGGCTTTACTAATGAGGTGCGGAACACAGGTAACTCTTGAGCTCGGCGAGTGTCGCACTCTTCCGTCCATTCGAAACTTCGCCTACTTTTCCCTTTCAAAGCATGAAAGAAGGCGTGGCATTTATCCGAAGACTTGCTGATGAAGCGGTTGAGAGCAGCGGCCATGCCAGTGAGTCTCTGAACTTCTTTGACCGTACGTGGTGGGCGCAGGTCTGCTACGACTTTGATCTGGTTGGGGTCGGCTTCAATACCTCGTCGGTTGACAAGATGTCCAAGAAACTTACCGGCGCTCACACCGAAGGCACACTTCTCTGGGTTAAGGCGGAGCTTGTGGAGTTTGAGGACGTCGAATACCTCTTTCAGCTCGGCAAGATCCTTCTGGCTCTTGACGACGAGGTCGTCAATATATGCCTCCAAAATATGGCTAATCTGTTCGTGGAGCATTTTGTAGATTGCTCGGTTGAACGTGGCGCCTGAGTTTGAGCCCAAATGGCATGACTCGGTAGCAAAAGATGCCGTGCGGAGTGATGAAGGCGGTTTTTTCCATGTCATCGGGGTCCATGGCTATCTGATGATAACCACGGTAGGCGTCGAGGAAGTTGAACCGAGTGTGACCGGCGGTGGCGTCCACTAATTGATCAATTTTTGCCAGTGGGAACCAGTCTTTAGGACAAGCATCGTTGAGGTTGGTGTAGTCGACACAGACTCGCCACTTGCCGTTTTTCTTTTTGACTACCACCGTGTTGGAAAGCCAAGTGGGGTACTGTACCTCCTGGATTGCATTGGCTTTGAGTAAGCGATTGACTTCCTCAATGACGGCGCCGTGATGCTCGAGTCGAACGCCGAGCCTTCCTGACTACCGCCTGAGTTCTTCGATGTTGAGTGTGTGCGATGAAGTTGTGGTCGACGCCAGTATCTCGTCAAGCGCCCAAGACTCCATGTTTTCTTTAGAAATTGAAACATTTCTTCACGCCGGGCGCCGTCAGTGGAAGAGCTACAAGAAGAAACGCAGATCCGCCCTCATTTATGGGGCATTTGAACCAATTCTTCTTCAGCTTTATCTTCGGCCTGGTGCCGACGTTTTCGATGACAGCCATGTCCGGACTTCAACCCATTGGACTTGTTTTGCTGTGGAGGACGTGTACAGCTGAGACGTAGCATTTTTTTGAGGCAACCTGGTCGCCTCGATCCTCTGCTCGGCCGGGTTCCAATGAAGCGATTACCCTGGTGGTAAAGTGGAGGCAATGGCTCGTGATGCCGCGCAACCAGTGCTCGGCCGAGGACGGCGCGAATGGACTGGGGCATTGACGATTTATGAACTCGGAGAGACGGTCCTCGAGCCGACGATGACAGGAAGATGGATTTTGCCAATTGGCCGGACGGGAGCTCCGTTGAATCCGATGAGAGGAACCTCTGTGTCTTGTAGTGCCGATTCTGGGAGATCAAGCTTTTTGTAATACATGACCTCTGCCGAGCTGCCCTGGTCGATGAGGACACGTTTGACGTCATGGACGCCAATTTGAACCGTGACAACAAGTGCATCAGAGTGGGGCGTTTGCACATGCTCAAGATCACGCTCGGTAAATGTAATCGTCCATTTGGGAACATCGTGCGGATACGGGCGCTTGGATCCACAGCCGACAGAGAGTACCTGCTCGGAAGACGAGGCTTGAATGATGTCGGCTCGGAGACTACCTTCGAGTTCCTTTGTTACTGGACCGTGGATAACGTGTATCATCGGCCTTTGTTCGTTGGGATTGCCGGTTGGCTCGTGCTGGTGTTTTTGCTTGGTCGATGTATTGATCGAGATGGCCTCGGCGCAAGTCTTCCTCGAGTTGCTTTGTATGGGGCCGCAGTCAGGTGTAATGGCCGAGCTCGGCTGCGGGTAGGAGCATTTCTCCTGACTTCGACCGCTGCCTCAGTGACTGCGCCGAGCTTCCTAATCGCTATTCAAACCATGGTCGCCGTGATGATTTCTTTCAAGAAGGACCGATAGGTTCTTGAAATATGTAGTCTCGCGAACGAGTCATATACCTTACCGACGCTTTTTGCCGCCCTGATATTGTTCACGCAGTTTCTTCAATGTTGGCTGGCTAGGTTGGTGCGGGCCGCTGGGTGACGCTTGGGTTGTTGTATGACGCCGCATACCTCGCGCCAATACCGTCAACAGAATTTTCTGCCAAGAAAATCGCTCGACGACGCATTAGTTCGCCGCCCATGCCGTGGGGTGGGCGAATGGCGAAGTTCGGCTAAGGATTTTGGCCGCCGCCTCCACCCATTCTTAAGGTAACGCCGCCCAAAGATTCGCCGATCCTGTATTTTGTTGAAGAGCCGCCAAGATCGCTCAACAGACGCTCGAGGTCTCGCCGGAGCTTCTCATCTGGGATAAGGACTCAGGCTCCTTGGCCCTTGTTGCTGGTGATAAAGCGGGTATTGAATGCTCGCCGAGGTCGGCAAGATTCCGAATGGATCAATGGGCAACTTGTTGAACCACCTGAGTCCAAGGGAGCCGAGGCTGGATGGAAACGCCTTGCACTTGATCTCATCCTTTTGGGTACAGAGCTCTATTGTTTGGCGAAGTGGATGAGATGAGTGTAGGCTTCACATGTTGATGGGTCGAATTTGGTGAACTTAGGCAAGTGAAATGTGGATTCGGGTGAAGTGTTGATGATATGGGAAGTGAAGGGTGAAACGCCGAGATCCTTCAATCGCCTCGAACCCAGGGCGTATGCGGCTTGCACGAACTCATCCTTTTCGTTCGTCAGTCCTTCCTCGGGGTCCTTAAGGGTTGTCTTCCCATCGCTCTCGTGCCGTGGTTTATCCCTCGTGCTGGTCGTCGCCGTGGGCCGCCGATGGACTTTTCTCGCTCACGACGAGTTTTGTTACCATGCTCCCCCTCGTCACCAATTCCTTTCCCGCGTCGTTGTCGGATCTCATCATCCTGGTTCTCGTGGGATTTCGCTGAGGCGTGACACGCGGGCGCCGGTTTGTACGGAATCGCCATGGTGCGACCGTAGGCGAGAATTCCGCATTACTGAGTACGCAGTTGGTGAATCCACTGTCCCGCCTGGTGCTTGCGGCTTCGAACGATGCTCCTAAGCGTTGCCGTCGGGCTCAGATGACCTCTCGTGGCGCCACCAGCGCAGTGGTGAAGCCGAGTCGCCCTTCGCCAGATCGGCTGGCCCAACTCTTGTTGCTTCGTGGTATGTGGAGGGCGCGTTGTCCTCGCTTGCCTCGCCGCTCACTCAGATCTCTCGAGGTAAGGTGGATTGCCGCTGAATGTGCCGCTTCATTTGGGCCACCTTCCGCCTCAACGCCGACCACTCGTTATCTCGCTCGGCCGCCTCGACGTTGTAACAAAGCGGATGTAGGACGCCGTGACTTCCTCCGCTGCTGGTGATAGCTGCTGGCGGGGATTGAGATTGACATGTGTCTCCGGGTGGAAGGATGATGTTTCCATCGCGCCCTGGTTCCGGTAGACGGCCATGTCAGAGATCGCCGCCCATCAGGGGTTGGATTTGAGGTTGCAAGTGGAAGGAGGTTGGTGTCGGGGAGAGTGAGTCGCTTGACTGGCAACTTCACGCCGCGTTCACCAATTGTGTGGCCCGTGGTCTCCGGTTCGAGTCCTTCCTTTGGTTCAGGGTTGATCAAGCTTTCTTCGCCTAACCTGCACCACGAAGCACGACTCAAAAGACCACACCGGAGGAGCCCCGGTATGGTCCTCCGGCGCAAGGATGAGTATAATGCAGAGAAAGAGAGAGAGAGCTAGGGGTTTGGGTCTGGAATGTTGTGTACCTTTGAGGGTTGGTCTTCTGTATTTATAGCACCTCCTTAGCTTGCTCTGGCCATCGCCACGTGCTCAAGATTTGAGTGACGTTGTTGTGACGCCACTCAGATTAGATATTTGTAAATCGCCGAGCAGCGGCCCCTCTCCCATGTGCTTTCATCATTATCTTTGTAACCGCCAGCACGTGAGAGCAACGTGTCCTCGGGGGCAGCTGAAGCTTGCCTGGGCGAGCCCAACAAGAGCAGCCGAGTTATTGGCCGAGCCTGAGAGTCCGAGCCGCTATGGGCCGAGCCCAAAGCACCATGAGAAGACACGCTTGTTGAGAATCGCAGCAAGGTCCGCCAGGCGTGAACATCGCCGGGCTAGGCTGCCTCGAGTATAGCCGCGTGGGCTCGTCGCCCTTCGGCTAGTAGCCGAGCGTTTTGTGTTCGGCCTACTACAAAACTGTACATCAATTTCAATCCATTCTATCCATATTATTGCTTTGAAAGTGCAAAAATGTCAAGATTAAGACGACAGGTTATCCATAGGAATCTGAATTTTTTTTTTTTGTGTGTGTGTGTACACAATTCACTTCCTTCTGTTCTTCTTCTCCCTTAAGACCATCACCAAAGCTGGCTTCAGCCAAGGTCGAAAGTCGAAACCCCAAAATACACCTGCAATTACACAATTTATGATGCTGAAAACAATAATGTAACATTGGTTTTCAGTCACTATGCACTTTGCATGTTTGTGTATGTTGCACTTTGAAATTCAGAAGGCAGCAGTTACCAGAAGGACAACAGCAGCAACGCCGTTAACAAGTAGATCAGTGTCACCAAATCTGCCAGTTAAAAAATATATTAGCATAATTCTCTAGTAATCGACTTAATTATTTTCTAGCTTGTTAGATTAGTTTAGAGGAAGAATGGCCCACCATATGTTCTTGATAAAATATCCGGGGGTTGTTACAGACCTCCGGATGGCCTACTGATGCAATGCCTGCAATTGCGCAGGGTGGTGAGACTATCATCTGAGCATCTTATTAAGAAGCTGCCTCTCAGAAACCGAAAAGTGTCCAAAAACCATGCTATCAATTCCTATACTTTCCATAAAGTCACTCAACTTATTTTCGCTGGTCTGGAAACTTGAACCTTAGGCAAACATTCATAAAGAATCTATCAAGTAGCTGAATGGAAGGATATCATCGACGTGATGAAATGACCACCCAAGAACAACACATATGATTGTCATTGCCCTGCCCATTATACATAGACATAGTTTGGTCAATAACACAGTTACATTTCTATTTTGACAGTGGTTCGGTATTCACCAAAATGAAAAATCATTAATTAGTCCAGTTATCAATGGTATAAAAACAGCTCTTGAAATAGTTTATTTTACAATTTCAACGTAAATATTCCATGATGAATTACCAGATGAACGGCCATATCCTCTTAACAGAAGCAAGGCGTTTCGCTCTACAGTTTGCAAAACTAGGACTGCTATGCATTACAAACTTTTAGAAAAGCATTATCTAGCCACAGATTCACAGCACTCACTTCTTAATATTTATAATCTAGCCTCAATTTCGATGTCATGTCATATTAGCGCCAAGTATCCACTATGGATAGATCGACCTATTACGCTAAGCAATGTTCAAATGCAACCTTAGCTTCCATAAAAGTAAGGAAAAAGATTACTAGGTTTCCTGATCCGATGTATCATATTTGTGAGTATCCCATGGGCGTAGGCACCACCATGCTATTTCAATTTTAAGAATAAAGAGAATGAAGAAAAAAACCCAACCGTGAGGCTACAATCTTGATTCAGATCAACTAGAAGAGAGCAAAATTCACTTCTACTTACACGACCAGCAAACACAACCTCAACCCATATCCAGAAATGCACCCCTAGAAGCCACTTTGAGTTCGAAGCCCCTTTGAGTTCCAGCTTATCCCAGGTCTTTGCTCTCTTTTTTCTGTAAGCTTATTGTCTTTTGAGAGTATAACAATCATGGATGTTAAAGGGAGATTTTCCTAACTGAAGCAAAACCTGTGCTAATTAATATCGCCTAGGTCCCCTAGAAATGACATTGATTGCAATTCACTAGCCAGCAACCGCTTGTTGAGCGCCTTCAAGTGTGAGGAATCCAAAGAGCAGGACAAACTTTCGGTAACCAGGGAGAGATGTATTAGAAACTGGGACAAGAGATGTATTAGAAACTGGGACACCTCTGGGTATAAAATCCCTCCTTCCAATTTTCTTCTTTTTAAGGTAATTCGTCCAAAACACCATCGAATTGCATCCACATTGTTTGTCCGTTTGAATGGCTTGTGCTTCGAATATTTCTTGCTTGGCAAGGCAGAAGATGCAGATAGAAAAATCCAGTAGAATACAAGAACACCAATGGATTTTCAATTAAAATTTCTTGGGTCCATTCAAATAACATGCATGCATTGACATTCGTGATGTAAACAAAGGAGCACCACGCTCTCTCAGATATTGTATTTCACAAATTTGTGGGATTACGTACACTCAAACAAACTGAGAAACTGGGTTGCACACTTTGATCATCACTCTATATTTACATACTTTGCATAATCACACTACAAGCCTATTCATAAGCCGAACAAGAGGAGAAATAAAAAATGAATAAACTCACATCTATTGAGCAAATCACAAAACATATTGCAGAAGGTCAAAGCCTTCAAGCCTAACCTTAAATAGTTCAGCATGTGTTTTTCAAGGGCTGGTGATTTTATTGTTCTTCATTCATACCCTCCACCGCTATGACCACCTCTTCCATCTTCTCGGGTTTGCTAGATTCAGAATCCAGGAACATGGGTCTAAGTGTGGCACCCCTACGAACCAGTTTGTCTTGAACCAGAGCACCAATTGATCGAGCGCCATGAAATGTACATAGCCTGGTCATTTCCCAAGCAAATGAATTACGTGGTTCTTCACCCTGACCTAACTCTGACTCCCGTTGGCCCCAAGAGCATCTCTTAACTCCAGCATGTGCGTTGCAAAAGCCAGTGCTTCCCTGTGCAGTGTTTCCACACCCTTCGGATTGGCACCTCTTGCAAACACCGTGGGCCTAGTAAAAGAACATTGTGCTAGCTGTAGGATCCTGGGCCCTGGATCCAAGTATGGCACCTCCATGAGCCCATTTGAACTGAACTAGATAGCCGTGTGATAAACATAGCCCGGTCCCGGTATTTTCCCTAGCAAATAAATAACATGGTGGTTCACCTTGACCAAACTCTGGCTCAGGTTGGCCCCAGGAGCATCTCTTGCCTCCACCATGTTCCTTGCAAGAATCAGTGGCTCCCTGTGCACTCTTTCCACATCCTTCGGATTGGCACCTCTTTCCCCCACCGTGACGGACACAAAAGTCGGTACGCCCACGTGCGCTCTTTGTGCACTCCGGAATAGCACACCTCTTACCACCCCCATGTGCAACACAGAATTGAGTCCCACCATGCACACTCTTCGGACAAACCCCACCACCTTCGAATGAACACCTTTTCCCTCCACCATGCCCCTTGCAGAAAGGTGTGCTCCCTTCTTGACTGCACCGCTGCCCGCCACCGTGGGCAATACACTTATCCGTGCGTCCTTTGGCACTTTTATTACACCCCAATCCTTCGCATCGTTGACCACCACCGTGGGCCTCGCAGTAAGCTGTTCTCCCCTCAGCTCCTTTTTGGCAGTCCGGTTTCTGACATCTGGTGCCGCCGCCATGGGAAATGCAAAGGCCAGAAGCACCTCCAGCGACATGCCCAAATCTTTCTTGACTGCATCGCCGCCCGCCGCCCACCATTTGTCCTTCGGTACTCTCAGTACAACGGCCAAAAAATTCGAAATATTCGCATCGTCGATCACCACCGTCCAACACCGAATTAGGTCCCATCATGGTCACACTCCGATCGAGTCCGGACAAACCCCACCACCTTTTGAACAACTTCTCCTTAGAAGTGAAAAAAGGCTTTCAACAGTTGGCTGTGGACTGTAACACATGAGAGAAGAGCTAACATAGGACAAGCATTCTTTGGATAAAAGTGCATAACGTATTCAATCCTAATTAACTTTCTTTGCTTTTCAGATTTGTTATTAGATGCGTTTTTTCAAATCGTTTAGACATGGAATATTTGGAAAATGAGAAGAGAAATTGAACTTCTAAATTTGATATGCACAAGAAGCAGGGATGCTGCCAACTGCCAAGCACCTCCCTACCAAGTGGGTGTCGAGTGGCCAATCTGGCTGTTTATCTTGATAATTATCAACGGCTCGTTTCTTGACCGAGTATTGGACGGGTTTAGCAACCACTTACATAATGGCCTTTGGAAGAAGAAAAAGGAAATGGAAAGGAAAACGTCTACTATTTGTAACTGAGAGTCCTGATAACCAGTAAGGACTTGATCCTGATGCAGATGAGCAACTTGATCCTGATGAAAAGCTGAAGCCTTAATAGAACTTAGCCCAGCTACGTACATAGCTGCAAATGTAACAATTATAAACACTACTCCCCCATCCTGATTTGTTTGTCCACTTTTTGACTTTTAATTGTCCCAAAATGTTTGTCCATTTGACTTCTAATTGAATCAATTTTCCCTTTTTGCCTTTTTTTGGTGGAATAAAGTATCTTTTTTAAAAATGTTAAGGGCCAATGTGAAAAGTTTTATCCCTTTTAAGTGTAATAATAATTGTGTTCCCTTCCCTAAGAAAGTTAGATTTTCGAGGTTGAACAAACAAATTGGGACGGAGGGGGGTGCTTTTTTAACACATGAATTTTTGTAACACAATTACATCCACGCAGATGGAAAGAACAAGTTCAAGCAGAGATTTCACCATTCTACAAATACGTATGGTTGGAAATTGAATTCTGAAAAGGAGTAGAAGGAACAGAGTGCACCAAGCATAGGATCATTGACATAAAGCAAATCTCCATAATATGAAGGAAAACACGATTTTCAGAGTTCTGAATCGATATTTGAAGATTATCTTGAATTTGTTTGGTGAGAGAGAGAGAGAGAGATAGTAATAAGAGCTTTTAGAGCTCCAGCGCAAATAATAAAGTGGCGGACAGAGAGAGAGGAAAAACGATATGTATACGTCTACACGGATGCTACTTCATATAGATAGTACTATATAATTTGCATTAATAAAAAAGTTCAAGAGAGTGTGATCACTGCCGATAAAGAACAATGAAAGATGGTGATAATTTTTTTATTTTATTTTAGGGGTCAAAATACAATCCATTTTCTAATTAGGAATATCTGATTAGGTCAAAGGCATAATAAAGCCCAAGAAAAACATAGAAGGATTATCAAAGTTCTCCCTTTATTATGCCTTTGACCTAATCAGATATTCCTAATTAGAAAATGGAATATCTGATTAGGTCAAAGGCAACTACGTACCTGTACAAGCAACAATAGAACAATTTTTAAGTGAAAAAGGAAATGACGAAGAAAAGATCGAATCACAAGACTAAAACAGCTCAGAAATGAGATTCTGTAAGCACGATGTGACAATGACGGATTTCTAACATAGATAAATATAAAAGCGCAAATCAATACCGTTGACTTCCAGTTTACTGACCTGGCTCTTCAATTGACGATCTACTGTTGCGTCGTAGTTGTAGGTGTCCGTGTTTTGATTCGAAAGCCCTAGCCAGCAGGTGATTTTAAACATATCAAATATTTCCTGTCGTAATCTTGAGTCGAAATTCCCAAATGAAGTTAAGATTCGACAAGAATCTGGGGATAACCAACCATAACCAAGAGGAAAAACCATAACCAATGTGGTAAACACAGATGATGCTTGACCCCCCCAATAACGTCATCAGATTGGCGCCTACGTTTGTCCATTTGAAGCAATCAATCACGTACATTACACGTATAACTAAGTAGGTACATTACGTCGCTTGCAGTCGGGACGCGTGTCGTTAATTTAATGGGTGTCGGTTCAACACTGAATGAACGGAGGGGCCATGAACGGAGTATAATCTCTTTCGTTCGTGCCAACTAATATCGTGTATTGTCCCGTATGGTGACCTTTGAGCTTTTCTTGCCCGTGTTGACCCAGCTCAGTTGACACCTCTAAAGCTATCGATCTAATAAAGCTATCGATCTAACAACGGTGTCTACTTACAGAACTTTAACAAATTACTTGTTCCCTTAAATTTAATGTCTTTGTTCTTTTCGACGGCGAATCGGCTAGGATGGTTCAGTTAAACCCCTTCCGAGCGGCTACAATGTTTGCCGTGGCGTTGGCAGCATTTTGGCCATTGCAGAGAATGTCATGGAAATAGAAGACTAAATGCTTGCATGGTTTGTGCTTCGAATATTTCTTGTTGGACAAGGCAAAAGATGGATACAGAAAATACATGCAAAGAACAAGAATGCATGCCAATAGATTTCCAATTAAAACTGCCAGGGCCATCTGCAGGCCCGGAGTGCCTCCATGTATAGATTTGGTTACACAATACCACTCCATGCGACCGCTCTAAAAACAGACTTGCGGGTGCGATGTCGAATGTCATAAAAGACTTAACTGAAACTCTTCCTACCACCAATTGGTTTTAGGAGAGATGGTGGGAAAGCGATCTGACAACATCAACATTCATAAAGCAAACAAAGGATGATCACACACTTCACTCAAACATGAGATAAACTAGTAACATTTATTGAGCAAAACACAAAACATATTTCGGAAGCTCGAAGTGATCTTCACGCCTAATCTTAAACAGTTCACCATGAATTTTTCAACAGCTGCTGACTCAAGTTTACTGTTCTTCAAAATCCATATATGCCCTGCACCTCAATGACCTCCTCTTCCATCTTCTCATGGACCATGGGTCCAAGTGTGGCACCCCCATGGCCATGGACCCCGATGTCCTCAACTAGAGCGCCATCGCCATCGCCGCCATGTGATGTACATAGCCCATCACCCTGAGCCCCTCTGGTGCAACCCAGATGCTGGCACCTCCGGCCGCCTCCATGAGATATGCAAAGACCAGAGAGCCCTTCTGCGCTCTCTGTGCAGTTCTCGTTCTGGCATCTCTTGCTGCCACCATGCCGAATGCACAACCCAGTTTTACATCTAGCGACACGCCCACATCCTTCCTGACTGCACCGCTGCCCGCCACCGTAGGCGATACAGAAATCCGTGCGTCCTGAGGCACTTTTAGTGCGCCCCAATCGTTGGCATCGTGGACCACCACCGTGGGCCTTGCAGTAAGCTGTTCCCCCTTTGGCGGCTCCTTTGCAGCAGCCCGGTTTCAGACATCTGCGGCCGCCGCCATGGGAAATGCAAAGGCCGGAAGCACCTCTAGCGGCACGCCCACATCCGAAATATTGGCATCGTCGATCACCACGGTGCAACACAAAATTGGGTCCCATCATGGTCGCTCTCCGAGCTCGGGACAAACCCCACCACCTCGTAGACAAGTTTTCCAATAGAAGCGAAAAAGGCTCTCAACAGTTGGCTGTGTACTGCAACACATGAGAGGAGGGCTAACATATGACAATCATTCATTGGATAAAAGTGAATGATGCAATATTCAATCGGAAATTGATTTCGCTGAGCGCCAATGGCTAAAACTGTAGTGTCAAAATCACATCCCTATTCAATCCTATTTTCCCTTACTTTTTAGAAAGAAAAATGAACTTTTGAATTTAATATGCACAAGAAGCACATAAACCACTCACCGGGACGGAGGAGATCGAACCCCGCAAAATAGACCCAAATGAAAAACTGAAGCCTTAATATAAATTAGCCCAGTGACCTGCAAATTTATCAATTTTAAACACAACTTTTTCCAAAGAACGAATGACTTTTTGCAACAAATATATCCAATCACCGTTCTAGAGGTACAGAAAGATAATGAGCTAGTTTTTTTTTGTTTTTTTGTTTTTTTTTATTCTTTCTGTTTTTTAGCTGCGGAAAGAAATTAAAATCATCGATTCATTTCATTCTCAGAAGTGTCTGCTTTGTTTGGATTGATATTTGAAAATTTTTTTGAAAAATAATAGGGGTAATAAGTGGAGAGAGATAGAGAGAGAAATGTTGAAAGTAGGGAGAATCTAGGGGGTATTTTTTGAAAAATTCTTTTTAAGTTGTAAAGAGAACAAAGCAGAAGTGATCATACTTATCCAATTCAAGAAAATCTCTTCTTTTCACAGAATCTATTTTTTAGGGAAGTATTTTTTTACAGCTGGCAAAGTTGAAGTGATGGATGGCTCAACTTTATTCATAAATGAACGTTAACGAGAGGTGCTACAGGCACATCGGTGTTGCAGCCATATCTCTCTCACATACAGGGAACTCTGTATGTGAGAGAGGAGTGGCTGAAATGTGCCACACCAATGTGCCTCTAGCATTTTGGTTAACAAAGTTACGGGAAGTTGATTTGCAACAGCTCTATTTAGTTTTCAGAAAAATCCGTTCTTCTTATTTACAAGATCTATTTTACATGAAAGTGTTTTTTAATGGCAAAATTGAAGTTGTGGGTTTCACAACTTTCTTAGTAACTGATCAACACAAAAGTTACTCTAGAGTTAATTTTCCCATATTTCCAAACAACAAACGTCACCGTTTGAAAATTGAATTATGAAAAGGTGTAGAAGGAATCTATAATAAATATGATGAAAAACACGATTTTCAGAGTGTTGAATCGATATTTGAAGATTACCTTGGATTTGGTTGGAGAGAGAGAGAGAGGGGGGGCCAGCACAAACAAGAAAGTGGCGGACAGAGAGAGGGGAAACGAGATGTATGCGTGCTACTATTTTCTATGTGGATACTACTATATATATGGGGCGCACCCGTCTAATTCTGGATTAACACTCATAAAACCGGTCCAGGGTATGCCCCGCAAGCCTCCGGACTTGGACAAACCCACCCTGGGGCAACCGGCCAAACCAAAAAAACCCTTTGTAAACCTAACAAAAAAAACCAGGGGTATGTATAGTTTACACCAAAATTTTATTTTTATTAAAAATACTCTGTTTAACGATATTTCTAAACACCCAAATTAAATCATACTAGTGGCCGGGGCACACGTGATGCGTGTGCAAGTCGGATTTTCACAACGTTTTTGTAAAAATGCTTCCCACTTATTGTTTGATCAAATTTTCACAAATGTTGTGAAAATCCGATCTGCACACGCATCCCGTATGCCCCGGCCTCTAGTCTATTCTAATAGAGGCTGGGGCACACGCGATGCGTGTTCAAGTCAAATTTTGCATGTTTTGACAAAATTGGATCAAACAAACAATAAACGGAAAGCTATTGTACATATTGCATACACATTGCGTATGCCCCGACCTCTAATTTTATGCATGACAATCAAGTATGACATCATTTTTCTCTATTTGTCCAGCCATGGCTTTGTCTTCCACTACCAATTTTCAGTTCACACAAAAACTAATCTTATACTTTGTTCCTTTTCATTTTGTTAATAGCTTCTCTTTATTTCCAGAGGCTGGGGCACACGCGATACGTGTTCAAGTCAAATTTTGCATGTTTTGACAAAATTGGATCAAACAAACAATAAATGGAAAGCTATTGTACATATTGCATACACATTGCGTGTGCCCCGGCCTCTAATTTTATGCATGACAATCAAGTATGACATCATTTTTCTCTATTTGTCCAGCCATGGCTTTGTCTTCCACTACCAATTTTCAGTTCACACAAAAACTAATCTTATACCTTGTTCCTTTTCATTTTGTTAATAGCGCGCTTCTCTTTATTTCTAGAGGCTGGGGCACACGCGATACGTGTTCAAGTCAAATTTTGCATGTTTTGACAAAATTGGATCAAACAAACAATAAACGGAAAGCTATTGTACATATTGCATACATATTGCGTGTGCCCCGACCTCTAATTTTATGCATGACAATCAAGTATGACATCATTTTTCTCTATTTGTCCAGCCATGGCTTTGTCTACTCCACTACCAATTTTCAGTTCACACAAAAACTAATCTTATACCTTGTTCCTTTTCATTTTGTTAATAGTTTCTCTTTATTTCTTGGCATAAGAGGTTGGTATGGTGGTCAAAGTCCGAAATAACACATACGGGCTTCCTTAAATTTTAAATGGCTTACAATATTGGACGGTGAGGTTGATCCCTAAAAATTAATCGAGATGAGAATAAGTTGACATAGACACTCTAGTCTCTAAATTATAAAATATAAAATATAAACCAAAGCGCAATAGAATCACTCCACATATACCTCACGCTTTAAATACAAACGCAAAATAGCCACACACAAAAAAAACAATCGAAGTTACTCACAGAGATCCATGATATGGTTCCTGCAAATCCCGCAGTTGTCCACAACGATATCTACACCAACCGATCCACAAAATCAAATTAAGCTTGCATCACAACCACTAAAAAATATTTCAGGAAAACAATAAACCACGACTTGCTGATGACTTAGGGCGTAGAGTGGTAGCGTGGTTGGACAAAATCCATGGAGGACTTGCTCTGGTTGTTGAAGTGGTGAGGCAAGAACTCTTTTGCTTTCAGAGCACTACCCTGGAAAGAAAGGGGGTAACTGCCAACAATGTACGTGAGGGTTTTTTTAATTTATTTGTAACTGTTTTTGGGAGTTTTTTGTGTTAAAATGTCCAATATACCCCTAAAATTAACTATTTTGTTTTGCGTGTTTTTTCTTTTTAGAGGGTATTTTAGGAAAGGAAAATACATGACAGGGAAGACACCAAATTGTTGCTCCCCTTTATATATTAGAATAGAGAATAGATGACTACATAAATTATGTTTCATTGACACTACAATAGTCGAATTGTATGATTGATTAGTAATTTTGGCAGGAAGCAACATGTTTCCCATAGTCCCGAAACCAGGCTTTCAATATTTCTCCGTTTTATATGCTGAAAGTGGTTTATAAATTATTACTGGCAAGGTATTGACTACCCATTCTTCAATGTTTTGGTCGCCAAATTATTCCGTTTCTTTTATTCTCTTAGATTATCAGAGAATTTACCATTACCGGGTTAGGTTTTACGTTCTAGACAATAAAAATAATAATTTAATAGTATCTCTGGCTGGCCGTGAGTTACGAATCAAGAGACATAATTGTGTAAAGAATATGACTCAAATCATTCATAGTGGTCAAAAATTGAAAATCAAATTTCATATGAATTTCTCAAATCCCATTTGGTCCAAGGAAATAAAATCAGTTCAACTGAATCTACAAATGCCTGCAATTTGTGAAGATCAACAAGAACAATTGTGGATGCCCTTAAACTTAAGTTACTATCTCGATCAATGTTACTGCCGCAAAGACGAGAAAAAGAGTTCCCCCAATATAGGCAACTACCTGTACGAGCAACAATAGAACAATTTTTAAGTGAAAAAGGAAATGACGAAGAAAAGATCAAATCGCAGAGGAGAATGCATAGTGATTAGAGACTAACAGCTCAGAAATGAGATTCTGTATGCACGACGTGACAATGACGGATTTCATAATATTTTCATTGCTTTTACTTTTTAACAAGATAAATATAAAAGCACAAATCAATACCCTTGATTAGATTCTATGTAGCAGGTAGTTGAACTTTATTTCCTACAGAAACTATTCCAGGCAGGTGATTTTAAACATATCAAATATCTTCTGATGTAATCTCGAGTTGAAATTCCCAAATGAAGTTTAGATTTGACAAGAATCTGGAGATAACCAAGCATAAGCAAGAGGAAAAGCCATAACCAATTGTGGTAAACACAGATGATGTTTGACCCCCCAATAACCTCATCGGATTGGAGCCTACGTTTGTCCATTTGAAGCAATCAATCACGTCTACATTACACTAATAATTAAGTACGTAAATTACGTCTAATTTGTTATGTTGGAATGTAATATTTGTACCATACGGAAGCCAGTTTGTTTCGCGTGCTACCTGATTTGCCGATTGCTAGGAACAAGTAACAATAGAAGACTATAGTATTGGTAACAGTTTAACAAGTCCGGCCAAACCTCTCACCTTCTCAGATAAGAATGTACCCAGTAAAGAACCCCCCAACACTGCCAGCTGCATGAAGCAATTGTTAATGCATCAGCACAATCAATCTAACATCAGCATGCTAGAACAAAAAGAAAACAGAGAAAAAATAAACTAATGTTTCATCAATTGCGACACCATGACTCATTCATACAGTTATACCGTCCATTTATTTAATAGGCCAATAAAAACCCTGCCAAAAAGCAAAATCCTCTCATTTACTTACGATTTCACTGAAGTTGAACATATCGTTTGTATATCTTTCAATATTACAATAGCTTTCAAAATGCAAAGTACTGCTCCAAAATTGAGTAATTCTGCAAGTTTCCGTATGACTTTGTTGGCTGAAAAAAAATCTGCCTGCGTTCTATTTATGGAAGGAGCTTACTGTTGTTACTGATGTAGTAATTTGTTGTTAGGTAGAGAACCCCAATTTTTCTTGAAGTTAAGAAATTACCAAAGTTGCAACTCCATGACCAGCTAATGCTCCTCCAATGACTCCAAGAGGTGAAGAGGCAGCAGCAAGTGCTGAATAACAAGAATATTCATGTTAGCATAGAACATAACCAGAACACTCCAGCAAGGAGATAGAACACTCCATCAGGGAGATATAGATGTTCATATCAGAAAACAGAGGTTAAAGGACGAGAACAAAAAGGAATAAACAAATTGATAATAGTAAATCATTCTTTACTTAGGTGGATAGCAAACGAATCCTCTAACCAACCCCACTGCAATCTAATCATGACAAAAATTAACATTTCGGCTTTGATAACTATGAGTGAATTTCTCTTCCAGACATAAAACAACCCAGATCCAATTTTGATAAAGTTTGAATATTGCATTTCGAGGCAGCCAAAATCCAACTGGGACAGACCGACAAATTTAGCAGGTATTCAAAGCAGCTATCTGATGCAGCGTAGCCTAATGACACGAACACGAACGTGCAAGAGAAAACACGAATAACAGATCGACCCAGAGGTACTCCCTCTTTAAACGATCAAAGTTGAGAATAATCTCGTTTTTCTTTATTCAATAACAACCAAAGTCTGCCGTAGGGTTTACAAGCATATAAATAGGGTAAAAGAAACCCTAATTAACTTAGGAAACCTTTAAGGCCGCTAATCAACCCTAAATACGAAAATTACCAAAAAAGGAAAGTTCTGATTTGACTAATAAATCAGAAACTAGAAAGAAATATAAGGTTGCCAAAACAAACGGCAAGTAAAACGGAGTTTCCTAACAAAAGTTATTAGCGATCTAAATATTACTATAAACGGCAAAATTGGCCTTTTCGGGGCCTAAACAGCGACGAACGCCCGAAATCCATCGTGCATCATCTTGCATAGCAAGATGACTATTGATCCTTGGGCCGATTCCTTTGGACCGTGCGAAATTCAGCCCATTCTAACAACGTTGATTCTTAGGCCTTTTTAGGCCTACGTGGACGCAACCGGTCCATCCACGTTGACGCAACCCGGTCTGCATCACTATCCAACAGGGACAAAAGCATTGATCTATCCATTACTTGTCATTTCACCATTAAAGGTGGTCCTTCATAACATTATAGGACCTTTTATTCCTGATAATCAGACTAAGTATTTGTCTCTTTCAATATCATCTGTCTTCATAACCAGTGTTTTCTCAAGCCAAGTATTTCTTTCCTGTATTGCCACAGGAGATAGGTTCCGCCTTCAATAGGCATTTGGCAACAAACTGAATGGACATCAAACACAATGAACTTCAATATATATTCAGGTATGCAATGAGGGTTACATCCATTAATTGTGGACAATCTCATATGCAGTTTCTTAGCAGCCACAAGTACAATCACTATCAAATAAAACATTCACTCACCTATTGTAGAGAAAAATGATTTATCACCCCATTCTGCAACAAAAACAAGCAGGAAAGTGCTAACGACTGTGTTAGCAGTGGCCAAAATCCCAGCTCCATTTCCTGAAAATTCTGAAACAGCCAGCTCTGCCTGTTCAATGAGATATCATTGCGGAAAAGGGAAAACAGGTGGATAGTTAATAGAATAACTTTCAGAAGCGACCTCGAAATGCATTGACTTAATATAGTGAGTTTAAGAGTTATCTGCTACGTTATATATAGATTTAAGAAAAAGGAAAATCATGGGCTACATTTACTCAACTGTCAAAGTAACTTGATACCCTACATGCATATCGCAAGTTAGTATATTAGGTATTTTGATGATTTATATAGCACGAAAATGTGCATACTTCGAACTATAGTTTCCTTGACTGCAACAATTCATACTTATTATGAACCAACCAAAAAATTATACTACCAAGCCCCGAAAAACTTTGTTTGACACGGTTGAAAGGGCCACTTACTAACAAGGACAGAGTAACACTCAATCTACTATAATAACTGGATTTACATTTAAGTGATTGAGTTAGTCTCACAATAGGGAAAAACATGGCGTCAAAATAAAGAAGAAAGTATATTGGTCAATATAGAAAGTTCCTATAAAGTCATCTAGCATATAAAACTGTATTACAGTTGCAGAGCCTTCTATCTATGTTATTGTTTTGAAAGTGCTAAAATGTCAAGATTAAGAAGACAGGTTATGCAAATTATCAGAAACAATTCACCTCCTTCTGTTCTTCTTCTGCCTTAAGACCGTCACCAGAGCTGGCCTCAAGCAAGGTTGAAACCCCAAAATACACCTGCAATTAAAAAATCTAAGATGCTAATAACAATAAGTATATTGGTTTTCAATCAATTTATGCCAGATAATGCTTGCAATTTGCATGTGTGTGTATGTTCCACTTTGTTCATGAAGGCAGCAGTTACCAGAAGGACAACTGCAGCAATATCATCAACAGGTAGATCAGTGTCACCAAATCTGCCAGTTAGAAAAACATATTAGCACAATTTTCTATTAATCGACTTGGTTAATTTCTAGTTACATTAGAGAGCAAGAATGGCCTGCCTATCTTCTCAATAAAATATCCAGGGGATGCTACACACCTAAGGATGGCTTACTGATGCGATGCCTGTAATTACCGTAGACATGCAGGGTAATGAGACAATCATCTAAGTATCTTATTAGGAAGCTGCCTCCCAGAAAACCAAAAAGTGAACAAAACCAAGCTATCATTTCCTATTCTTTCCATAAAATCACTGTACTTATTTTCCAGGTACAGAAAATTCGATAGATGGCAATCACTATTGCTTCATTTTTCCACGCAAAAGATGTATGATGGGAGGCAAAAGATGTATGATGGGAAGGACAAATTAGATGTCGCCAAGTAATCCTTCCATAAGAATGGACAGATGTAATGACAGGTTTAGGAACCTTAGGCGAACATTCACAAAGAATCTATCAAGCACCTGAATGGAAGGATATCATCGATGTAATGAAATGTCCGCCCGAGAACAACAGATATGATTGTCATTGCCCTGCCAATTATACATAGACACAGTTAGGTCAATAACTTAGTTAGATAGTTAAATCTCTAATTTATCAGTGGTTCTGTAATATTATTCACCATTTATGCACAATCATTAGTCCAGTTATCGATGGTATAAAACAGCTCTAGAAATGTTTTATCTAACAAGTTCAATGTAAATATCCCATGATGAATTATCAGATGAACAACCATATCCTCTCAACAGAATCAATGCATGTAAACGACAGTTCGCAACACTGGGACTGCTACACATTACTAAATTTTAGAAAAGCATACTTAGCCAACAGTATGGGAGACCATGTTGTTGCTGACATCACTGGTTAAAATAACTGCTCATATGCTATTCCCCGGGAGATTAATCTCCAAATGTTTCTAAAAAGACAGTTAGATGTCTCCTTATCATTAAGTAGTTTATAATAATAATAATGACTGAAAGCATCTGAATTACGTGATATAAATTTTCAGTATGAGCAGGTACAAATGCACATGCCACCCAAATCACCGAGCATAAAAACAGAAAAACATACGCAAGTGCGCCAAAAGTCCCCACGAAAACGACGGCACCAGGATTCCTAGCAGCTAGAAGTGCCTGCCCAAGACATTAAACATCCAAAATTCAATCTAGTTGATAACAACATGCAGACAAATGATGAATTAGAAGAATGTACGAGACATAAAACTGCTACTAACAACCATAATAGTTACATGCATAATAATATGCTTTGATTGAGAAAGAATAATTTTGAAACATTTATGAATAGATACGTCCATGAAACAGATGATAAGTTCCCGCTTACCGCAATAAAAAAGGTTTTGTCCCCTAGTTCAGAGAAAAATATAAGCAAGAATGCCTGCAACATAAAGAGTGACTTCTTAAAGTTAGTGAGTGGAAGTTTACAAGCAGTCATATAGTTAAGCTGAATAGGGGTGTCTTTCCTAGACAGGGTATCAGATAAATAACGAACGCTGTTAAAAATAAATGCTACCAAATTGGAATTCCTTCAGGTGAAGGAGAAAGAATGCTGCACACCAAATTGCCCAGCAAAACTTATAAATACTCTGTGAAAGTGGTCGCATAGAATTGATGGAAGCTCCAAATTGAATTTTTGTTTGTTTGTCTACTTAAGAACCACAGATTCACATTGCGCACTATGTAGTTTTTACAATCTTGCCTCCATTTTGATGTCACGCCATATTGGCAACAAGTATCCACTGTGGATAGACCTTGACAAAGAAGTACGGTTTCAAAGCTTCAATTCATATTTTTGGAGGAACCAATTTGTAGATGCTCTTGTTGCTGTTGCACTTCATTTTATGCTCGTATAACGCTTAGCAATGTTCAAATGCAACCTTAGCTTCCATAAAAGAAAGGAACAAGAAAAACATGTTTGAAGAGAAACATACTCTGATTGCTAGGTTTCCTCAGATATCATATTTTTAATTATTCCATGGGTATAGGCATTAAAGTAAAGCCAATATACTACTTAAATTCACGGGATTGAAATGCCCCACTGTGAGCCTAGAATCTCGATTTAGCTGAGGTACAGGACTAGCAGACAAAACCTCTATCGATGCCAAGAAATGCACCCCAAGAAGCCCCTTTGATTTCCAGATTATGCCAGGGTGAGACATGTATTAAAAAGAATGTTTTATTGCTCTTTAAGAGTGTAACAATCTTGAATGTTAAAGGGAGATTTTCCTAACTGAAGCAAAACCTGTGCTAATATCGCCTAGGTCCCCAAGAAAAGGCATTGATTGCAATCCACTTGCGAAATCTGAACCAGCAACCGCTTGTTGAGTGCCTTCAAGGGTGAATAATCCAAAGAGCAGAACAAACTTTAGGTAGCCATAGAGAGCTGAAACTGGGACATCTACAGGTACAAAATTCCTCCCTCTGATTTTCCTTTCTGAATGCAATTTGTCCGAGACACCATCGACAACGTCTACATTGTTTGTCAATTCAATAATTTTGCATGCATCGCCATGTAGGAACATGAACTCCTGCATTAGAATCATCAGGCTTTAACAAACAAAAACAAGGTTTTGACTAATCACCAGTTCAGCATTACAGAAAGGTTTATTGGTATTGCTGATAACTGATCAGCTCTTGAAATTGAGATGCAAATTTAACAAACTTCAATTAGCTATGTCAAAGTATTTTACGAAACGGGCGTATATCCCACCTCATTGTGAGAGGAAAGCGATAAACACCTGTTTCATGTAATATCCCCTCATTATGTAGAAGGCAGAAGCTCCAATATGGATTTCAGGGCACATAAACTTCCATTATAGAGTCGCTATGAAATTACCGTCGGAACTTTGGAAAATAAGTGAAGGCCATACATTAATTTTTTTTTTCTTTTTGAGAACTAAGTCTAAATTGATGAAATCAATAATCAACCATTGTAAGTCTAAATTGATTTTTCGATAATATTTTCAGCCCTAGATTATTCATATTTGTCAACCCTGGGCCAAAATCCTGCAGCCGCCCTAAAAAAATCATTATAGTGCAGTTGGTTAGTAGTTAGTACTGTATCCTATATTCATACCTCAACAATAACAGAGCAAAATTATCAACTTCTCCAAATTCTGTTGGACCCAGAGTGCCTCTATGGATTTGATTACACAATATCACTAATGTTATAAAAGACTTAATTGAAGCCCTCTTTAACACCAATTGGTTTTAGGAGAGATGGTAGAAAAAAGGTCTGACAATGTCAACACAACAAATCAAGAATTCGGAGATGGTTTCCGTTAAAGTTTTTTTCCCTGGGCAAAAGTCAGCATTTTTACTTAAGTTACAGTTCGTGAGGTTTGAATCATGTCAAATGCATGAGAGTACATGGTGCCTACTGCCTTGTACCACTTATCTACCACTCCACTTGCAATTTCCGTTCAAGTTACAGCGTAACTGCAGCATGCTAATTAATGAAAAATGTACGCCGCAAAAAAGAGATTGAAACTCACATTGTATAGGTTTACGCATTGCTGCCTCGCGTACCTGAAATTGAACGGGAAAACAAACTGTTTACATCTTGCCGGAGCAATTACGGTATTAATCAACAATTAAGGGAGTCTTGTACTTATAATTTAAAGTACCAATATACAAATCAATCAGAGGAAGGGGAAATTAGGGAAGTTTAGAATTTGCAGTAACCTTGAGAGAAACAGGCTCGGATTGCGACGAGAGAGCTTCGGAAATCGATAAAAATGCTGCGAATTGAGAGGTTTGGGACGTGAAGAAGAAGAAGAAGAAGGAGGAGGAGGAGGCAGTGAATGAGTCCTCAGCAACACGCTCTGCGAAGAGAGCGATAGGCTTCGCATCCTCTCTCTCTAACTCTCTGTTCACTTTTCTCTCGATCTCCTGTATCCACCACTTCTCTCTCTTTAGTGATAAGAGCGCGGGAGCACTGTGGCCGTTAATCTCTCACCTTTTTATCCGCCTGTACTGCCGGTTTACTACCGGTTTGTTTGGAGGGAAAAATTTATCCGTGGCGCTCAATCTCATGGTTAATAGATTGTTTTTAATTTGAATCGTTTAAAACTTGAACGACTGAAATTACGGGAAGCCGTAATAAGTTTCTCTCGTGTTCAAAACTCTAATATACACCAAAGTGAGTGTGGGTGTGGTTTTAGAATAATTAAATATTCTGGTACATATGGACGACGCCCTATGTTGGAATTGAAAATTGGGAGCTTCAGGCGATTGTGTCCTTCGACTAAGGAGCCGTTCAGCTAAATAAGTCAAAATAGCTTATTTTTTGTTTTTATTCAAATTTTTTCGTATTATTTAGCTTATCATCATTTTTTTTGGAAATTATTGCATCCTCATGACAAGAGGAATCTAAAAAGTAAAAACTTTTCGTCAAAATCCAATTTTTTTTAAATAAAGACGAAAAAAGTGATTTATTGGCTTATTTTCGTCTTTATTCAAAAAAAATTGGATTTCGATCAAAATTTTTTACTTTATAGATTTCTCTTGTCATGAGGATTTAATAATCCCCAAAAAAATGATGATAAGCCAAGCGATATGAAAAAAAATTGAATAAGGACAAAAAATATGCCACTTTGGCTTTTTTGTCCAAACAACCCCTAAATCGGCCAAAATGCGAACCCGTACGCTGTCGGACTTGACCGATGAAAATTACCAACACCAACCGTGAGACCCGTCCCGAATTGAGCAAAACACCCAGATCTTTTATCTGTTCCAAAAAATAAATTGTTAAACTTCTATACTACGTTGTTTATCTAAGCCACTCAAATTTGGTTAATATAATCTAGAGGCTACTCCACCTATTGCTAATTGATCTTATGTGAAAACTTGGAATCCTCTAAGAAATCTAACATGAATATAAAAATTATGAATTTTTTTCTTTCTTTTTACTTGGCAAATGAAGCATTTTATAAAACTTGAAAGAGTATATAAAAAATTATGAATTTTTTTCTTTCTTTTTACTTGGCAAATGAAGCATTTTATAAAACTTGAAAGACTACATTACTGCTTTATCCAACCGAAAAGATTATCCAACCGAAGTTGGATAAAAAAACACCATAGAACAAAATTACAGTTTCAACTTTAGAATACAATCAAAGCCCTTGAAATTCTCCGCTGTGATGATTTTGATGTTAAACTTTGCCTTCATCTACATATTTTTTTTACATTGATTCATGAGGAAAATACAACAGCTTTATGAGTCGATAAACCCGTACCACTCGAAGCAATATACATCAAAACAAAGTAAACAAAAAAAAAAAAAAAAGACCCACCAGGCCACCACTCAGAACGAAATACATACAACAATAACAACAACAAAACTCATCTAGTCTCCCATCATTAGGGGTATGAATGGGGAGACAAACATGATCTTTGGCAATATATATACAAGTGGCTGAAACAGTGGCCCCACTAAGTCTCCAAGAACCAGAACGAAATACATGAAGGGAAAAAAAAGACTGCCATCTGAAGATCTACATGAAGAGAAAAAGAAAATTCCCACCACCATAACACATGCAACACCAACACCAAACCAGGCCACCAAGCAGTTTTAGAACTCACGAATTTCTTCTTATGATCTTTCTTCCAAGCTTACTAGCTAGCATTCAAAGAAATTTATATTAACCCGAAGCCTGAAATACACTGTACCTTCAATAGCATCTGTCATTATGGTTGCAATTCCCCGGTGCATGAAGAAATCTCCAGTACCCCCCACCACGGAAACATCTCTAGTATTGTACATCATCAAATCGGCCCCGATGAAGTTCAGCGTGCCCTGGTAGTCTGTGTTGTTAAAAACAAACGAGAACCCTAGCCACGCTGCAAAGGCGTTCTTCCCGTCATAAAGGTAAAGCCCTTGAGCCCGGCCAACCGGGGTCGAACGAAGGTTGTTGTCGAGAGTGATGGGGTCATCGAAGGCCGCGATGTTGCCGAAACGAAACTGATCGGACAGGACGGTTCTGTTAAAACCCTCCCGCGCTGCTACGATGGCCGACGTGGCGTTGGCAGCATTTCTTCCATTGTAGATGATGTCGTGGAAGTAGAAGACTAACTGTTTGCATGGCTTGTGCTTCGATTTCTTGCTTGGCAAGGCAAAGGATGCAGATAGTAAAATAAGGCAGAGAACAAGAAAAATGGGTTTCATTTCTTTTATATTGTTGAACAAGAACAAGAATATATAAAAGGAGCTATAAGAACAAGATTATGGGAAACCCAGACGAATGTATAATGGCCTTTGCAGAAAGGTTCGGTGATCTTGGTTCATCCTTGGGATCAGTTATATACGGATCTCAATCATATTTTATGTGGAAGGGTTTGAAAAAGGAAATTGATTTTCGCGCTTCACTTTTATACGTAAGCACTCCATTTTGCACATGAAATTATAAAAAATATATAGAACGTCTGCGTACAAAAGTGAATGGCTAAAATTATTATTCTTACAAGAATGATACTCTAAAAGATTCCCCCAGTCTTATATGGCCAAAAGTACGGGTGTCCTTATTCCCCAAATAGTATCTCACTTTTCAACACCTAATTAACAAATTTGTCCTGTTCGGCTAAATAAGCCGACTGATTTTTTTTTGTCTTTATTTAATTTTTTTCTGTATTTGTTATTTTTTCGTTAATTTTTTGAGGATTATTGCATTATCGTGACGAGAAGAATCTAAAGAGTAAAAAATTATGGTCGAAATCCAATTTTTTTGAAATAAAGACAAAAAAATTGGCTTATAGGCTTATTTTTGTCCTTATTCAAAAACATTATGTTTCGATCGTAATTTTTTACTTTTAGATTGCTTTTGTCATGACGATGCAATAATTCTCAAAAAATTGACGAAAAACTAACAAATATGAAAAAAAAAATTAAATAAAGACAAAAAAATAAGCCAATTAACTTATTTAGCCGAACGGGTAGTACTATAAACCATTGAACATAAACCAAGGACCATAATTTGTATGCTAAAAATGCGAAACTTCTTCCTTCTTAATTTGTATGCTAAAAATGGATATGCTAACATGCTACTCCACATATTCGACAGATAGCGGCTGCTCCACCCTTTGCAAAGGGAGGTCATTTGAACACCCAAAAAAAAGATTTTAGAATATGTGCTGTTAGTTTTATTTTAGTTTTGCGTTTCTTGAACACCCAACCAAAAATATTTGACCACCCAATCTAAAAATCAGCCCATAAATCAATCCAATGTAAACACGTAGTTGTAGTTTCTAATTTTTAGAGGTAGTAGAGATTTTTGAACACCTTTATCAGAATTTCTGGATCTGCCACTGCCGTCAAAGAGTACATATTGTCGTAGCCTCAACACCATATAGTCATCTATAGGGTACGCGGGAGATCTATGATGGAGCCAAAACTTAGGTCAAATTACATATACTACGAGCGTTACATAGTGTATTCAGCCCCACTAAGCAGTTATGGAGATTAGAACCTGAATATTGAGCGAATACTCATTCTTTGCGGAAGAAATGCTCGAATAGTTTAAAACCGTTTTAAGTCCCTCTTTCTTGATCCAACTAATATGCACCCATTAATTTAGCAGTATTATGTTGGAGGATTTCATTTTCACAAATGCATAATTGTGTATTTTACTGATGTCAAGCGCTTATCATCACAAATCCTAAAATCCTAGGGTACCCTAAGATTTTAGGGTACCCAAGGGTACTAGGATACCCATTAGGGTACCATAAAACCCTAGCATGCCCTAAAACTCCAGGGTGACACTTCCATTAATGGTAAATGTATTTTTGTAAAAATGGACTTAGTGGTAATTAAGTATTTCATTTATCCTTAATGGAAATTAAGTGTCACTTTTCTGTACTTAGAGGTAATTTTCTCCAAATTAAAACCCGCAAAAGTAAGTGAAGACACAACTGTATTTCCTTACTGTCGTATCATGCCCAAGCACCAACGGATCAAACTGAGACTTGGCCCACCTTGCTTCTGCCCAACAATCTCCCCTCTAGCACCTGCCTCTGCAAGCCGCATGCTACCCACGAGAGTTGAACTCTTGATCTTGGGTCTGACACCACTTGTTACGCTACGTACTATTGCTTTTACTTTTTCAAACGATATGGTGTCCAAGCGTAACTCGACTAATTATTTTGAGACTTGAAGTTAATGAACATGCTAATCTCTAGTGGCCCCAATGATTTCTTTTGCTTCCGGCAGAAGTTGCGCCTATGAACTTGAAAGAAGCCTGCTACTTGCTGTGAAATGCGAATTTTAAGTTCTGCAATACCCACGAGTATGAAAAGTAAATTTTGTTTTCCAAATTGAAAAGCATATGCCAAATATAATTGGAGATCATAAAAAGAGATAGGGACCTATGTAGAAAATCCATATGCACAACTCATGAAAATCAAACCGTAGTTTTATTCTAATTGACTGCCAGATTATTTTTCTCTTCTCTTCTCTCATTCATAGTGAAAACATGTGTTAGCCGTGGATGTACACGCACAATTAGAGAACCTCATAAGAATATATGTCGTTTCTCGTAATCTACGTTCTCTAGTACTAATTGATTGTTCTTCGCGCGCTGTGTGTGTGTTGTGATTTGGCAAAACTCGCTTAGAAACAATTGCTTGGGGATATCATCGGTCATGACCTTTTCTTATTAGTTTTAGAACACATCCAAGAATTAGCATGATCGCTGCTTTTTCTAAATAAAAAGCAGTCTTGATTAATAGTGGTCCCTTCATTAATTTTTATTTTAGGTAAAAAAATAAAAATAAAAAACCGTGGGGTTAGGTTTTGATTAAGATGATCACTAGATACGAACCAAATGACAGGTAATTGATAATGACAATCTTAAAAGGTGTCGGAATTGGAAAAGCTACAAACGAATGACATGCAATTCCAATAACCTTTTCTAGCAATAAATCCAAATTGGACACCTTGTTGATCATGACTACCCTTTGAAGAAAATCACTTTTAAATCCATGTTATTGAAAAATTACGTAAGAGCTAGCGTTAGATATACTTACCTTTCAAGCTATACTTTTTGGCCTCCTGATAAACGAACTAAGCTATTCGAATTTGAGTTTGTGTTCGTTCGTTAAAAGCTTGTTTAAGATCGGCTTGTTACATAATCAAACCAAGCTTGAACATAGTTTTGAAGCTCGTTAAGATCTCAAGCCAAGTTTGAACAAGCTACTACTCGGCTCGTTCGGCTTGTTATGTATAAAAAAATTCGCTGGTTGAGATCAGCTTGTGTTTGGCGTGAATAAAACTCGTTTGAGATCGGCTCATCTTATAAGCAAACTAAGCTTGAACATATTTTTGAAACTCGTTAAGTTATCAAACCAAACTTGATCAGCTACCTATTTGGCTAGTTTATCACCCATATCTCTCAAGCTATTATGTATTGAAACTATTTGAGAGATTTTGGGAGAGATAATTGCGCGGATGGGTAAGTATTTTTGCAGTACAAATGCATAGAGCCGTCGTTGCGTGCACAAGGTCCAACCCGTTGGAATTAGTAATTGCGAAGTTCACACCATATCACTCAAGTCTATACCATATCATTCTTTCCAACCCGTTGGGAAGAATGTGATTTGTTTAAGCCTGCAACCGATGAGTCATTCAACATTATATTAAGACCCTCCTAACTATATACTGAACGTTAATCCGATATGAAACTTCAATATTCAAATGTACATGTCCTAGCTAACTAGTCTTTCAAAGTAGAGAAAAACAAATTTAAAAAAAAAGAAATCACACGAAAAACACAAGATTCACGTGATTCCACTCAAGCGTAAGCCCTTGAACGTACATTTACGGGTGAAGTGCAAAAGAGGATTTATTAGTAATGACAAGAGATAACAAAGACTTGACTATATGTCTATATCCTTTAATTCACTCTAAAAGAGGAGAAAATTTTCGGTGCCGAGCGGGTACCACGTGGTGCCGTTCGGTGCATCCGGACCGTCCATTTCGGTATTGGATGGCTTGCATTTGGAGAGAAAAAAATGAGAAAGAAAGAGAAGAGAGTGTGTTTCAATCTGGACTGTTCAATATACTTTTAGACAGCTCGGATGTGCCCACTCAGGCACCACGTCAGCCGGATGACGTCAGTGGTATCTGCAAATGATATATTTTTTTTAAATATAGACATGCAAAATCAAAAAGATGTGATAACAAAGATGAGCGATGAAAATAAATTACTTCTATTTTGGCGGGAAGCTCTAGTATGACTGTATGCGCAAAAGAGAGAGATCTTTAATGATCGATGCTGACTGTGAAATTGTTTGTCTGATCATTACGCAGCGTTTGTGAGGATCCATTTTGGTGATTTTCCTGCGGATTTTCTGGAGTGGGACATCTCGTGGACACCTTGTTGATCCAAATTGGACACCTTGTTGATCATGACTACCCTTTGAAGAAAATCACTTTAAAATCCATGTTATTGAAAAATTACGTAAGAGCTTGCATTATAGATATACTTACCTTTCAAGCTATTCAATTTGGCCTGCTGCTAAACGAATCAAGCTACTTGAATTTGAGATCGTGTTCGTTCGTTGAAAACTTATTTAAGATCGGCTTATTACATAATCAAACCAAGCTTGAACATGTTTTTGAAGCTCGTTGAGATTTCAAGCCGAGCTTAAACAAACTACTGCTCGGCTCATTCGGCTTGTTATGTATACAAAAAATTCATGCTGGTTGAGATCAGCTCGTGTTTGGCTTGAATAGAACTCGTTTGAGATCGACTCGTCTCATGAACAAACTAAGCTTGAACATATTTTTGAAGCTTGTTAAGTTATCAAACCAAGCTTGATCACATACCTGTTTGGCTAGTTTATCACCCTTATCTCTCAAGCTGATATGTATTAAAACTATTGGGAGAGATTTTGGGAGAGATAATTGCGCGGATGAGTAGTAAGTATTGTTGAAATTTTGCAGTACAATGCTTTGACCTGTTCATACGTGCACAAGGCCTGCATAATCATGCATTGAGCCGTCCTTGCGTGCACAAGGTCCAACCCGTTGGAATTAGTAATTGCGAAGTCCACACCATATCACTCGAGTCCCAATATAAGTGGGAAGAATGTGATTTGTTTAAGCGTACGTGCAACTGATATGAGTCGTTATTCAACATTATATTAAGACCCACCTAACTATATACTGTACGTTAATCCGATATGAAACTTTAATGTTCACATGTACATGTCCTAGCTAACTAGCTAGTCTCTCCGTCTTTTGTCATCACAAAGTAGAGAAAAACAAATAAAAAAGAAATCACACGAAAAACACAAGATTTACGTAATTCCACTCAAGCGTAAGCTCTTGAACGTACATTTACGGGCAAAGTGCAAAAGAGGATTTGTTATTAATTGATAAGAGATAACAAAGACTTTGACTATATGTCTATATCCTTTAATTCACTCTCAAAGAGGAGAAATTATTCAGTGCCGAGCAGGTACCACGTGGCGCATGTTCGGTGCATCCAGGCCGTCCATTTCAATACTGAATGGCTCAGATTTGGAAAGAGAAAAATGAGAAAGAAAGAGGAGAGAGAATGAGGGGGTGAGAGGAGAGAGAGTGTTTCAATTAATCTAAACTGTTCAATATACTTTTAGACGGCTCGAATGTGCCCACTCGGGCACCACGTCAGCCAGATGACGTTAGTGGTACCCGCAAATGATATATATTTTTTAAAATAGAGACATGCAAAATCAAAAAGATGTGATAAAAAAGATGAGCGATGAAAATAAATTTCTCCTATTTTGGCGGGAAGCTCTAGTATGACTGTATGCGCAAAAGAGAGAGATCTTTAATGATCGATGCTGACTGTGAAATTGTTTGTCTGATTACACAGCGTTTGTGAGGATCAATTTTGGTGATTTTCCGGCGGATTTTCTGGAGTGCAACATCTCATGGGGTTCGCGGCATGGTGGGTCGATCGCCGTTTTCCGTCGCCTTGTGGTGGTTGGTGCATGGCCAGGTCGGAGGTCTTGGGGGCTGGCAGATTGTTGCTTGCGGTGGTGGTGCGGCAGCGTGATGGGTGTAACATTGTTAGGGTTTAGTTTTGGTTCCTGGGTTGGCTTGGTTTTATTGGGCTTGGCCATGTTTAGGTGTGTGGGCGGCCTTTGCCCTTTGGATGCTCTAGGCTATGTCTCTTGTGGTGGGTTTTTTTTTTTTTCATCTAATCTTTGATTGGATTCCCTTCTCCCACCCCCAACTTGATGTATCATTTGTTGACTTCTTTTAATTAAACTATTTTTGTCTATCGAAAAAAAAAACCTACTACAATAAAAGCGGGAATTAGGTTTTTCCGTCGTCCGGATGAATCCATAACGGAGTCCAATATAGTTTATGCCGCACAGAACGGAAAGTGAAAACCAGGTTAAATACACTCTCTTAGAGGCGTAGACAAACAGGCAAATCTTATATATTGACTTGGGTTTTTCCGTAGTCCGGACTCCAATATAGTTTATGCCGCGCACAACGGAACTGAAAACCAGGTTAAATACCGTCTCTTAGAGGCGTAGACAAACAAGCAAATCTTATTGGCTCGGATCAACTGCTCCACTAGTTTTAGAAATGTCAATGCGTTGCATTGAACTGCTCCACTAGTTTTAGAGAGGATGAGCTTCGCATAGGGTTGCTAACAAATTCAATCGATCATCTAAACAATACACATTCGGATTGTTGTTACAGATTTATTACTCCATTAGTCGCGTAATTTTAGTTCTATTTTGAAAAAGTTTGCTGTTTCAGATAATAAGTAATTAATTTTTGTTTTTTTTTTTTCTACTTTTTTGCACTTTTAAAAAACTACTTGAGATTTTTAAATTAATTCAAAAAAAAGGTTCAAAAGAAAAACTACAGGAAAGAAAGAAGCCCTTACGAGATTGCCTCAACCTCTATCGGTTGAGTCACGTCGCTAGCCTTGGTGAACCCTTAGGAAATAAAGGCACTTCCAAGAGACCTACGTACGACCAATCTTTTAGTGAATAATTATTTTATTTCTTAATTCAAAAGATGGGAAGAGAGAGAGAGAGAGAGAGAGGGATATATATATTTTAAATAACTAAGATTGTGGGATAAAGGAGAATATCGATTGGGCAGCTTCTTCTTTTTATAAACTGGATGTTCAGGTTAACCTGTGCGTAGTTTAACTAATTCCGAGATTCTGAAGGGAACTATCTGGCATAACCCCATGGCCGTTCCTTCACTTTCCTTGGGGCTTAGCCATCTAAATAGAATTTTTATCGGCAAAAAGTCGATAGTATTAAAATAGTTAGATTAACACATTCGAAGAGGAGTTGAAGGCCCCGTCCGTTAAGGAAAATTAGTACTGATTTGAATTGTTTTGAATTAAAGATACTGTAATATATTATGAGACAATGACTTGTCTCGTAAAAAAAATAAATACTTTAAAAAATTAAAACATTAGCGGAACGGTGCTGCACCCTACTGTCGTTGGGTCAAAAACCAAATGGCAAACTAAGATACTAAAATAAACTCAAACTTTCATTAGTAAATTAGAGGCCGGTCCTGTTTTTCAGGTTCGGTTTCACCCCAACCCTGAATATTATTTCCGAACCTCCTAGGTTCGGATGTGTTGTGTCATGACTTTTCTGCCCTTTTTATTCTGGACCATCCCAGTCTCGTCGACTCCATCTCGCCTCAAAACCTCCGGCAAGTGATCATCATCATCAACAACAGCGCTACAAACCTCGTTCTCTTCGCCATTACTGATCGATCGAGTAACTAAATCACCACAGAACTTCTTTGTTTTCTTTCTTTAATCATTCCCTGCTTCTAGGGATATCTTTTCCTCTTGCTTTTCCTCTTTCAGATCTATATGGTCATGATTCAATATTGTGTCTCAACTGATAAAATCCAGATACCACGACGACGGCAATTTCGAATTCCATTTAAAGCAGACAGTTACAGATAATGATTTACGAGCTCTTCGACTGCAGCAAAATCAAAACCTTTGAAGCCGCCACCGCCGCCAAATGGACTTAATGATTCACTCGAATTGCCGATTAACACGAAAAATTGAAGAGAATCTATGTCTCCACGGAATAAGAGGTGCAATCTCGGACTATTATATTATCTCTCTGTTTGGTTTTTGGGAGGCTGAGTTGGAGAAGTGATCGGTGGCTAATTTACAAAAAGCAACTAGATCCGAGTGCGGAGGAGGAGGATGATGATAAAAAAAAAAAACCCGATTGCCCTACCAAGATTCCAGATGAGTGAATCTAGAATATATTTATTAAATTTATGTTCTAGGCCTATGAGAACAGTGTTATTTATTAAATTTATTCTTATGAGAACTGTGTTTTTTTCTTTGAGAATTGTTATTGTCAATGATGATTGTCTATAAGAATTGTGTATTTTTTTAGAAGAACTATATATTTTCTATGAGAACTTTGTATTTTAGTGTGTGGTGAGGCTATTTGAACGGTTTATTTTTTAGTTCACATAGCCATTTCACATGAGAACGGTCTATGAGAACTGTATTTTTTTATGAGAACTATGTATTTTCTACGTGAATTGTGTATTTTAGTGTATTGTGAGACTATTTGAACGGTGTATTTTCCAGTTCACATAGCCATTGCACATGAGAATGGTCTATGAGAATTGTATTTTTTCTATGAAAAATGTGTTTTTTTCTATGAGAACTGTTATTATCTATGATAATTATCTATGAGAACTGTATATTTTTCTATGAGAACTATGTATTTTCTATAAGAACTGTGTAATTTAGTGTGTGGTGAGACTATTTGAATGGTATATTTTTCAGTTCACATAGCCATTTCACATGAGAACGGTCTATGAGAATTGTGTTTTTTCTATGAAAACTGTATTTTTTTTATGACAAGTGTTATTGTCCATGATAATTATCTATGAGAACTGTGTATTTTTCTATTTTTTTATGAGAACTATGTATTTTCAATGAGAAGTGTTTATTTTAGTGTGTGGTGAGGCTATTTTAACGGTGTATTTTTCAGTTCACATAGCGATTTCACTTGAGAGCGGTCTATGAGAACTGTGTTTTTTTATGAGAAATGTTATTATCCATGAGAACTATGTATTTTCTATGAGAACTATGTATTTTAGTGTGTGGTGAGACTATTTGAACTGTGTATTTTTCAATTCACATAGTCATTTCACATAGTTCTCATAGAACTGATTATGAGAATTGACAGTTCTCATAGTCAGTTTACATAGCCTAGGGTATTTTTATCCAAAATAATATAGGTCAGGAATTGATTCTAAAAATATAAGTTTTATTAAAAACGGACACATAGACAAAAAGTTAAGAAGAAAGAGCAAAATAGTAAAAATGCATGAAAAGTTAAGAGAAATTACTGAAATAAAGAAGAAATAGTTTTGTCAGGACTATTTGAAATTAGAATTGATTATGAGAATTGGTAGTTCACATAGCCAGTTTTCTATGAGAATTGACAGTTCTCATAGCCCACATAGCCAAGGATATTTGTGTCCAAAATAATATGGGTCACATAGCCAGTTTTCTATGAGAATTGAATGGTTCTTATAGAACTGACTATAAAAATTGATAGTTCTCATAGCCCACATAGCCAAGGGTATTTGTGTCCGAAATAATATGGGTTACATAGCCAGTTTTTTATGAGAATTGAGCAGTTCTCATAGAACTGAAATTGACAGTTCTCATAGCCCACATAACCAAGGGTATTTTTGTTCGAAATTATATGGGTCACATAGCCAGTTTTTTATGAGAATTGAGCAGTTCTCATAGAACTAAAATTGACAGTTCTCATAGCCCACATAGCCAAGGGTATTTTTGTTCGAAATTATATGAGTCACATAGCCAGTTTTCTATGAGAATTGAATGATTCTCATAGAACTGACTATGAGAATTGACAGTTCTCATAGCCCACATAACCAATGGTATTTGTGTCCGAAATAATATGGGTCACATAGCCAGTTTTCTATGAGAATTGAGCAGTTCTCATAAAACTGACTATGAGAATTGACAGTTCTCATAGCCCACATAGCCAAGGGTATTTTTGTCCGAAATAATATGGGTCAGGAATTGATTCTAAAAATATAAATTTTATTAAAAATAGACATGTACACAAAAAGTTGAGAAGAATGGGCAAAATAGTAAAATTGCATGAAAAATCAAGAAAAAGAACTGAAAGAAAGAGAAAATATTTTTGTCAGGATTAAATTAAGTCCAAACTTACTTTTTTGGGCCGGTCTAAAAATTCCCCAACTTTCATTTTCAGTTGGGTTCTTTACAGCCCGGGGAAATTGACTTTTAACTGGGCTCGATGACCCAAAACTCAAACTAGAACAGGGTTTTAGACAGGGAGGGCCCAATATCGAATCCCAAATGGTTTTGGACCTTTTGGTCTAAGGCTGGGCCACTCCTGACGTTGACTTGCAGCCCATATTTGTTGGTAGCCCAAACGTGGCCCAACATTAAGCCGAATACAAACACATAGAGAAGCTTTAGCATTTATCTGTTTAAAACCCCTACAAATTCTAGTTGTCCATTGCCGAGATGGACGGCCGAATTGGCCGCATTACATGCTACACGTGTAGTGTAGGGGTGCACTACATAACTACATGAAACAAATTCTTGACCAACAAAATCCCATAAGTATGCTATTTGTTTTTGGTAAGTCTAATGAGTATTAAACAAAGGGGGCGGCGGCTTCAGAATTTTTGCTTAGCAGAGACAAGAATATGACAATTTTTTTTGTACATACTATTTGAAAATTTGTTGGGTTGTTGAGCTATACTATCCATATATTTATGAGTTTAAGTGAATTTTCATTTACTTTCACTACTACATGTGAGTAATTTGGTATTGACAATATATATTGAAGAAGACTCATATCATATGCAAAAGTAAAATTTTTAGTGCATTTTTTTGAATCCAGAGGAGTTCGCATGAACCCCTTCAAACACTAGTGCCGTCCCCGGTAGTAAAATTACCACACGATTTCTTTTTTTTGGTCCTCGAGATAAGAAAGCTCGAAGACTGTTAAACCGAGCTATAAGTTATGATCAATTGTCTCTTTGATACCGATCTAATTGATCTTATCTCGAGAAATGGAAATAAAAACGGATGCCTTAATTACCCACCATTGTGGTAAGAAGTGGTTTTGCCAACGCTATTTTTAGCGTTTCAGAAAAGGGTTACCAGAACAGACGTTTTGCGGCGTTTTCAGAAAAGTCGCGAAAGAGGAGACCAAAAAAAAAAAAAAAGAGTTGCACCCGAGAATAATTCAAGAATCAAGCGATACTCAATATATTCCCGAATATTCTCTCTGATTTTTCAATTTTCAGTTCATTTTTCTCAAATAAAAAAATAGCTTGGAAAAACTTTTTACTCACTACTACAAGTTGCTTGTTCCATTAATTAATGGAGTTAGACTTTTGTTGAAGAGTTTAGACTTTCATCTTCTTAGTATTAAATATCTCGTTGACATAGCTAGCTAGCTGTTGGTTGCGTGCAAACATTCTTCCCAAGTTTGGTAAATTAACATAGCATTGTGCCATTGTCAATGGTTATGAAGCCATCGTCGACTAAGATCATTGCAATTTGAAAATGATAAGTTTAACAGGCGTTGATTCTGCTTACTAGAATCCTTATCCACAAAAGTCATCTATACCGAAGACCTGTATAAACTATCTATTAGCTAAGGTCGTGTGCCGACAGGATTAGTTTTGGGTGTACATAGTATGGGGAGAAAATTGATAAAAGCGTGAAAGATATAGAGGAATATGTTGTAGATGATTTGTTTGAGTAATTTATAGAAGAGGTGATAATATGTATGTATTTGATTTGTTGTGGGGTGGATATGGTTTGGTGGGTATAGAATTAAAATGAAATGTAGCATTTTTTGTAATGAAAAAAGCCGGATATGAAGGCAGATATGACTAGGAGGGAGATGGTGCTATATAATATCTCAGATATTATGTTCACCGTCTATATTTATCCAGATGACAAACACTGAATATATATAAATAGTTCGGATGTACTATCCAGAGTGATAGTATATTCGCCCTTAATTTATATCATGTCGGCGAACGAGCCATTGGTAACAAACTTGCTTTCTGTCTCATCCTCACATGCAACCATCAGCAGAAGAAAAAAAAGGGTAAAATAAGGTATCTTCAACATGAATTTTACTATGCCAATTTGATAACCATCTCATGAACCAATGACCTTTTCAATACATTTTACTTCACCAAATCCAGAAAAACGAGGAAAACGTTTTTCAATTTACATCTTCATCTGAAACTTGTCAATCTCCTCAAGAGTCATTGTTTCCGAGATCACATGCCCGTTTAACATTCAATAGAATAACACTAATGACGGAGGTTGCTGGTCAAAGGCCTGAGAGTTAGGCGTTAATTTGTTCATCTTAAGGTTCAAAATCTCTTAAAACCGTCGCTATAGTCCTGCATGTTTCTAATAACGTTTTGCAAACCGTCGCTATACACCATCTATACCGACGATTTTCCAAGCGTTGCTAAAAAAACTGTTGGGAGATCCCAAATTTTTTATAGTGAACTTTTGTCAGACAAATCTATATAGAGTTTTTGCTCCAAGCTTTTAATGTCTGCCTCCTAGTTTGTGGACGTCGAAATTGTTCTCTCAGAATTAGTCGAAATGTGCATGAGCTGACTCAGACACCCTGACATATATATATATATATATATATATATATATATATATAATAGTAATATGGATTCATGAATTTTCACAAAACTTTTGTGGGGCCCATCCGTGTGAGTTTTGCTCTAGCTTTAAATGCTCACCTCCTAGTTTTGCAGCTAGCAGAATTGGCCTCTCAAGGATTAGTCGAAGCACTACAAGAAATTTGATATCTCCCAACGGTTTTTTTAGTAACGGTTCAAAAAACCGTCGGTATAGATGGTGTGTAGCAATAGTTTTCAAAACATTACTAGAAACTGGACTATAGCAACGGTTTTCATGCAAGCGTTACTAGATTACAAGACTATAGCAACGGTTTTCTATAACCGTTACTAAAATCGGCCTATAGCAACGGTTTTTAATAACCGTTACTATAAACCGGACTATAGCGACGGTTTTCATTAACCGTTACTAGATTTTCACACCGCCAACGATCGAGACGGTTGACTTTTTTTTCATGTTGATTAAATCATTCTCGTAAAAATTGGACTCAATCGGATTTGTAATTATATTTAAAATATATACGTTTAATGTAATTCATGATAACAATTAATTAAACTACGTCTTGTGTTGTATTTGAACGTACAGTAGCAACTCAACCACAACACAACTTTGATGATCGAGACCATTAATTTTGTTTTCCTCGTTGATTAAATCATTCTCATAAAATTGATCGAGTTTAGAAAATTTCTTTATTGAGACAAAATTTCATTAGTAAAATAAAATTTTCTGTCCGATCAAGTATGTAACGATACGCGATTAATTTCATTTTTCGTATGAAGGATGTACTCTTTACTATGTAAAAAATAGACGGTTCCAATAGGAAAAAAAAAAGTAGGTGTAACCGAATTTAAAAACTTGGATTAAGAATAAATTGATAAAACTCCAATGACATAAGCTAGCCCAGCCAGTTTGCGTAGTATAAATATTAGTAGGCCCTTGATATTACACAAGTGCTGGGCTAACCCAGTTGGTTTGCACTCGCGCGCGCATACGCGAGGTCCTGGGTTCAATTCCCAGGAGGAGCAAAAGTGTTGTGTTGCCTTCCATGCGCCACGTGGAGGCCATGTGGGTGACACGCCAGCACCACATGGGTGACAGGTGGAGGCCACGTCAGCACCATGTCATATTTTACACCGTTTTAAAAATAAAAAAAACTTGCCTTTAACAACGCTTGTAACTGTTGCTAAAAAAACCGTTACTAAAAAAAAGTCTATACCAACGCTCGTTAAAACCATTGCTATACCTCTACACCAACGGATATCTCGCAACGGTTGGTGAACCGTTGGTATTGCTTTTAGCAACGCTTTTTGTGTTTTTTAGCAACGCTTTTGACCGTTGTTAGATCCCGATTTTCAAAACGTAATTAATACGTATATATGAATTTCCACGCTGCAGGTAGTTTTGTTAGCTCGTAATTGGCATTAGTAAATGCACCTTAATTGACAGAATAGATATGATAATCCAATAATTGATCCAATTGAGGTTATCTTATTTCCCTATATGTATGGAGCAGATAAGGCTCTGATGAGATAGATATGATGAGTAGATTGTGTTGCTAATATTAGTGATTTCTTTACGGTATAGTTGATGAATTTTCTTCTGGTTCTTCGTTGATGACGATGCAATTACAGTGACTGCCTCATTAATTTCAATATTGCTCCTACGTACTTGTGCAAGCTTGTGTTATCCATCTTCTATTATTTTTTTTTCGTATTGAATACTTCACGCGTGCGTATTATAACACGTCAACAAGTGTGAATCCGGTCAATATATGAAAATAACATGTCCTACCAGGAGAAGTATAATGTATGCAATATGGGTGTTTGGGTGTTGCTAGATTGAATATCTACTCGCACATAAGATCCGCGTAGTTATACGTATCAGTTTTGTCTCTTTATGTATCAAATTGTACATGAAACGCGTATCGTAAGGGGTTAGTTAAACACAAGATATGTTTAGAGATATGTCTCGGTTTTGTCTCTAAACAAATCGAATTGTGAGATATATACATCGCGTACCCTAAGATTTTGACCACGTTAATTAGACTTGTGCATATAATTTTTTTGTCATTCCATGATTTCCTTGAACCAAATCGTTTTATTATTCATTGTGGGTTCTCACTGCAATTGTCAGTAAAGAATAAAGATGCATGATCAAAATGGGTGCGACTGACGCAGATACCTTCCCATGGCGATGTGCGTAACCATAGGGATTCTAAGTCCATAACAGATCTCGAAAGGAATCAGTCACCCATTAATTTCTACCGTCCCACCCAGACACGAGTAGGACAAAACCTCTCTCACTCACGGACTCATCGATCAAAGTGTGCGAAAAGTTGTATTTTGTGGAGCCCTGCCTCGGAATCAAATGAACTTATTAATTACCCAGTGAGTAAGAAACTGAGAAATGAAAATTTGGTTAATTTCTACTTTGGGCTTCTCATTTTTATTACTATAGTATAAACAAAACCCAGGCTTACAATACAACGGAATTGAAACTGCACAACATTTTCACAATTATTTCTATCTTTTCTTACAAAAATGTTACACATTGAAATCAAATCCAAACCCAGTTCAATTGGTATCCGAATCTCTCCCGGGTGTCTCTTCTTCTTCTTCGTCTCGCTCGGCCATCTCTCGTTCTTCGTCTCCCACCTTCAGCGAAGCCAATGAACTCGATGACAATTCGCTATGGTATTGTTGCACCACCAGCACTGATGCTGCTGTCTGGAAATCCGGCGAGGTCAATAACCCGCCCACCGGCCCCAACTCGGGGCAATCGCTATTCCGGTTCATGTTTGCAACTAGCTGACCCACTGGCATTCGTCCAACCAGATACAGATTGCACCGGCTTTGTTCCCGTATGATTCCAACAGCTTCTGCAGCACTACTCACTACTCTCTCGTCGTACTTGATCGAACCATTCTTCGATATTTTCTCCTTGATTTCGCCGATAAATTCTTCGTCTCGAGAACCTAATTCATTGCTAGAGCCTCCGGCTTCGGTGATTTCAAGCGCTATGTTCTTCCGCACAGCGTCGGGGCTTACTAGAAACCGAATAACGACTAAACTTATGCCAGGGTGCTCAGCCATTCGTGCCCCATAGGCAAGCGCTTCGCGATCATCCGGTCCACCAAAGAACAAAGCCGTTATGACAGAATCAACATTGCTTGCGGATACGTGAGTAGCCCCACCGAGCCCACGGTCCACCAAAATCCCGACCGAACACGGAGCGTGTTCAAGAACCCGTTTATTAACACACCTGAAATCAGCCCTAGTAGTCTCCAGCTGCCCATCAAGCCTTTGGTGTTTGTGAAATGGTAGAATTATGATCGCCGCGGTTTTTCTCTCAGCGCTTCCACATATGTCCTCATGCATGCTGTTCATGGCCGAGATAGCCGTCATCGGTCTAATATGCACGTTGCTCAGCTGCCGGAAAGCCTCGAAAGCAACGACGACTTGGTTGGAATCGGGATTGACTCCCCTGTTCCAAAAGGGCAGCCCGTTTCGTCTAGCCTTATGGACCATCAGTATAGCAGATGACCTTTCAGTAAGCTCCATGAGGTGCATTGCGTACACGCATAGGCCCGTTTTCCTCTCAGTTCCGCGAGAGGCCTCGATGAGGTTAATCAGGGAGGGGACGTTCCCAGTGCTGTGGAAACATGCCAGAATTCGGAGTTTCGTGTTCGGGTCTCTCCTTTGAATTGTCCGGTACTTGTACGCAGATTTACGCGTCCTTTTCGCCGGCTTGTAAACTGCTATTACTAGTGGTGTTGTTATGAAGGTTGTGAAAAGAGCCATCAGAACCATAATGGCAAATGTTTGGTCATTCAACACCTGCAAAAATGAGTAACATGCAATTATCAAAACCAAGAACACTTGCCCTTGTGATTATGAAAACTAAAGAAAAATTGCCATTGTCATTCTGAGGCAATGCCAATGTCAATTGCGAAAATTGGAAACTGAAATTTTTTCCAAGCAGTGCGTGTTTTTCTTCTGTTTACAACTCGTGAAAACTCCTTTTTCCTGGTCTCATGAAACTTCAGCTGATATTGTTTCGAAGCGTGTGCGCGTTTTCAAAATTAGTAATGGCAAACGAAACATGTTTTCTTGCATGTCTCCAAGATATTCGAAGAACGAAAAATACGAAACTGATAACAAAAACCTTTCCAAACAGAACCTGAGAATTCAGATTCTACAAATTATAACTTAAGGTCAATTGCGAAAATTGGAAACTGAAATTTTTCCCAAGCAGTGCGCTTTTTTCTTCTGTTTACAACGCAAGAAAACTCCTTTTTCCTGGTCTCATGAAACTTCGATTGATTGTTTCGAAGCGCAAGGGCGTTTTCAAAATTAGTAATGGCAAACAAAACATGTTTTCTGGCAAGTTTCCAAGATATTCGAAGAACGAAAAGTAAGGAACTGATATCAAAAACCTTTCCAAACAATAACTTATGGTCAACAAATTTACCCCTCTGTCTTTGCCAATGTTGAGGACAATGAGCTCCACCAAGCCTTTAGTGTTCATCAAGAACCCCAGAGCCAAAGCCTCCTGAAAAGGCACTTTGCACAGAAGTGAGACAACAACAGTACCTATAATCTTCCCAAAACAAGCAGTGCATATGACCAAAACAAGAAGCCCCCATGACTGACCCCCATGAATGGTGGCCACGTTGGTCTTCAATCCGCTCGACACGAAGTACAAAGGAAGGAACAATCCAGACACGAGATCCTCGATTTTCTCCACGAGAGAACCAGCAAATGGCCCGTCTTTTGGAATCGAAACTCCAACGATGAAACCCCCGAACAAGGCATGGATTCCAATAGCATCGGTGGCGAATCCTGCAGCCAAAACGGTGCATAAAGTAGCGCACACAAAGAGCTCATCCACCGGTTCTCCCTCTGGGGACTGCTTTGCCATCCATCTAAATACAGGAGGGACAAGGAATGCGCAAAGGAGAACGAACCCAGCGCCACTCAAAAGGACCCATAAGGAAATGATGGGGGAATGGGTGCCAGACAGGGCAATGGCAAGAGCAAGCAGGATCCAAGCTGCCACGTCGTTGACCGCAGCAGCTGACATGGCCATACGACCCACGTCAGTGGTTAAAAGCTTGAGTTCAGCCAAGATACGGGCCAAGACGGGGAAAGCAGTGATGGAAAGGGCTACACCCATGAACACTAGAAACGGGGCTTCGCTTACGCCTTTGGAAATGGTTCCTCTGAGCACGAAAGAAGAACCGATTCCTAGGGCGAAAGGGAGGCTGATTCCGGCCAGGGCGATGCTTAAAGCTTTTTTTCCAGTGCGTCGAAGAGACCTCGGGTCGAGTTCTAGGCCTACGAGGAACATGAAGAAGAGGAGGCCCATGTTGGCTAGGGTGTCCAGAACTGGGTAACTCTTTGGTGGAAAGACCTTGTTCAGATAAGTTTGGTTTCGACCAAGGGCAGATGGACCGAGTAAAACTCCTCCCTGCGAAAAAGGAACACCTATTAGAATTCAAATTGTCCACGATACTCGAATGTGATGCAATCAGTTCCTAAAACTAAAACAATGAAGGAAAATTCGATTTCCTTGAGCAGTAAAATACTCCGCGAAAGTTTGACAGCTTCCGCTTAGAGTGATTATGAAGCAGTTGTTACTTGTTAGCATACAAACATACGCGTTGCAGGTGACATCTTAATCATCAATAGGAAAAATATTTGGTCTTCCCATATGAAGTACCGATGCATTAAAATGAACAAAATGAAAGAAATAGATCCAAATCATACAGTACTAAGTTTCAAGAGCATCTATAGTTGAGTCTCCTTAGCGTTAGTAATGCAATAGTATGAAATAAGAGATGGAAAATGCGATTTGATTAAAGAGAAGGAAGGGGGACAGAGAGGAACTTACAACAATCTCAGCAATAACGCGAGGCTGTCTTAATGGCCTCAACAGAAAAGCGAGGAGACGACTGAGAACAACAACCATGCATATTTGCAGAATCGCGAGGGGGAGAGCAAAATCGAGAGGATCGTCCCCCTGGAACACCCCATTCGACGTAGCACTCATGGGGGCTGGACATTTTACAGTAGCATTTGAGGCCATTTTTTTTTTTGCACTGGAGCTACCGACTGCGCATACAAGCTCCAAATCCTCTATTCAATGCCTGTTGTATCACATAATTCCAAATATCTATCAGATTATGCATTCAAAACTCAATACATCAAATACTGGGAAACAAACGTTAGCTATACTACTTTTACAATTATGCTTATTTGCTAATTAATGTTGAGTTGGATGCTCTAACACACAAGTCTCGGAGTCCCAAGTTACCTGTTCAAGGAAGTTAAGGGCAACGGATATATTATTTTCTTATTTCTAACTATTTGACTCTAGAATTATGCAAAAAAAATGCCACAATCACGATTTCATACAATCTCATATATGACCTTAAGGTATCTAAAAAGTAACAAAAAATGGTACATTGAATACTCAGAGATACATATCAACAGTGATTAATTGGAAGAATATCTATTTTAGATATGGCTATAACACACGAGGATTTGAAAAAAATTTGGTAATTGATACGGATACGCTACAGACACGTGTCCCGGGTGTGTTGTCTAATAACACAAAATGATGACATTTTGTTGTAGACTTTCTGCTTTTGTATCCAATTCTAAATTTTCTTGTACAATACTCCTAAGCCAAGATGATATCACCCGTACATTTTTAATGAACAGCTAATGTCATGATATCACCTGCCCTAAAATAACGAAACAAGGAAAGACAAATAAAAGAAATCCTAACAAACCCTTCAAATTCCGATACCCAAGACAGTTGATAAGTAGGAAATTGGGTTCTAACTTTTCGATATTTGTAATGTGTTAGGTGCCACTAGTACCTCCCTATGTATACTTGAATTTTCTGGTCCACCTCTGTTAACCGCGGGTTTGGTCTCGTGGTCAAGGTTCGGGACCAAGACATTTCCACTCTTCTAAGTTCTTAAGTTCGAAGCCTTGCAAGTATTATCCTTCTTTGGCCTCTTAGAATTAGTTGAGATGCTTGTAAACGGACCCAGATTTGATAAAATAAAAAGTGTAGGAAACACCACTGTACTATTAGTTGTTAATTTACTACTCCAAGAGTAAAATATTACACCATTCACATAAGCAGTTTTTTTTTCTATATATATATATATATATATATATATATATATAAGGGAAACCATCAGATGAACTGATGTTATGTGATAAAGAAAAAATACCAGAAACTTTGTCGAAGTTTGTTGAGAATATAAATAATAAAGTTGACCCTCTCTCTAACAGCTTAAGCTTTTAAATGAGTTGGTAGCTAACAGCCTAATATGGTATCAGAGCAGACAATAGATCCTGAGTTCGAAACTCACCGCCTACCTTATAATTAAAATTTACACGTGTGTAGCCCACTTATGGAGGAACCTCTGACTATACGTGAGGGAACGTATTGAAAATATAAATAATAAAATTGTCTCCGTCTTATGCTGTATTTTCTATGGAGAGAGAGAGACAGAGACGCCTCTGTTGAACGGGGGGAGATTATTAGATACGTCGTTTTATTTGACTTCCGAACACCACAATATAAAGTAGACTTCCAGCAGTGCAGCCCATGACTTGCACAACCTTAAACATAAAAAGACTAGCATAGGGGAAGACTATTCATGACCAGTGCTCTTTCCAGGCACCTTCTCCACCACCACACAATCACGTGGAGTTCAAAAACCAAGTGAACGGACTCGTACACGAGTGTGCGGTAAAAAGGGGCCTAGGGCCCACAGGGGCACGAAACAATCTCTAGAGAGAGTGTTTAGGCAGTTTTAAGCAAAACTTCGGTTGATTCCTCCTACCAATCTAATCTTCCACTACCGATTGAGAACCTATTTAAAGTCGGGACGATAATTAATTTCCATATGGAGTGACACCATAAGAACTGACCGCATCTAAATGATTTCAAACTTGAAATTATATAAAGGAACGTACAGTCCATTACGAGTCGGCAAACGTGAATATAGTATGGGAGGAGAAATGATAAAACGACAGATACATGTACATATAGAGAAAGATACATAGGGGAGTGATTTTGCCACTCCCCTTTTCTCCAACGCCGCTCCTCATTTGTGTTCTCCAACGCCGCTCCCCATTTGTGTCTATATTAGGTGATTTATTTTGTGAGAGAAGATGAGCGGCGTTAGAGAAAAAAGGGAGTGGCAAAACCAATTCACTGTATATATATGTATATACATGGGGAATCTATAAATAATTTATATGAGAGGGAATTCGAATATACCCCTACTTGACTTGTTTTTGGATGAATATGAGTACGTGGATATAAAATTAAAAGAAAAAATGTGACTCTTGCGTAATTAAATTTTTTTATATGAATGATGATATGATATGAGTAGTTGTGTATGAAAGGACATATAATCAAAATGGTTGTACATGGAGGCGGTTGTAATAAGGATATGGGAAAGTGGTGTTATTATATCCCACACCAAGCGGATATACAATCCGGGAACGTGTTATAGTCGCCTTATTTTATATCCAAGTGACAAACACTGGTATAAGTAGTTTGGGTAAACTATCCAGGATCTATTGACAAACGGGCTCTCAAAACTCATCCACGAGAGATTATTTGGTGCCCTTGGGGGCACCACACACGACGGTGCCAGGTTGTAAGCTCAGAAATGACAAATACTGAACTCGATCAAAAGTCGCCGGCAATAAAGAATTCAAAGCCTGCCATCAGTTGGCTTTTCAACTTCACACGATTCACACCTCCCCGCAACGAAAGCTAAAGTCAAGGAACTATTCATATACGTTGAACAAAAGCTAAAATCGAGGACTGTTCATATATATATACACACGTTCTCAGATAGAAATAAGAAATGCCAATCTTCGATGATTTCGTCGCCATCCAATTGTTCCGGAATGGGTCCAATTCGATGATTGGGAATAGATTGAGCTAGACATTTTTTTTAATTTTAGAATTAGAAGATAAGACACGAATTCAAAAACTAGAACGTACAGAAGAAAAATGAATCTAATAATCAATCCAGAACGAAGTTTGATTTCGATTTTCTCATTCTAAGGATTCAGTATTGACGAACTAGAGTAAATAATCGATCAGTAATTACAGGATTTTCTCGCTATCTTATTGACTTCGGGTGATCTCGAATCAACATTATCGAGAAAACAAAATACCCGTGTATATATATATATATGGCGGATCAAGTCAGGACGTCCGGAATTTGCTCTAAGCCGTTGAATTGTGTTTTTAATGGTTCGGATTCAGAAAAAATCTATTTGAGCAAATATAGATTGTCCATGCATCAGAACCATTGAAAATACAATCCAAACAACTGAGATCGTGGTCTAAACCTAACACAAAATCCGAACGTCCTGACTTGAACCAGACTGTATATAATATATTTATATATATATGCGCAGACAGTCATATACGTGTATGTATATTTGTAGAGAGAGAGAGAGAAAGAGGGAGGAATGACCTGAATCTTGGAAAACGAAGAACTTCTCTGGTCGCTAGTCCATTTCCACCATTTTTTTACGGATGTAAGATTTTATTGTGATTTTGACTTTTGAGTAGTGAAGCTAGACGGAAGAGAGACGGCACTCTTGAAGTTCCAGATATTGAGGAGAGAGAGAGAGAGAGATCGGTCGAGGGGTTGAGGACATAAACTGCCTTTGTTTCCATATTTATAGAGAAAAAGCGCGAAATTTCTTACCATGCCAAGTGGTTATATCATGCATCACGCCATCACCTGACGGAAATAAAATAAAATAATTGTTCTGTTAAGCAAGAAAATTATTCAGTACTTCTAAGCAGGGCCGACCCTAGACTAAACTCCAAATTGCAATTGTTAATTGGCTTATTAAAGAATAAGTAAATTTTGAGACAACTTATTATAAGGATTAATTGGTAATAATCTTATTTAGGGACACCACGTAAGTTTACATCCCTTCAATTTTTAAAGTTATGTTTCCATCCTTTTATATTGTGAAATATTACACTATCTACCCCTATTTAGGGTAATAATTAGTTACCTTATTAAGTGGGATGTATTTTAGCATTTTAATTAATTCAAGTTACCTAAAATAATGGGTTTTGAATATTTTCCAATATCTTTCAACATAAAAGGAAGATATTAAATTATGCTTGAAAATATGCTATGCAAACTAGGCTAGTTTAGTTGATCAAAACTCTTAATCTCTTACGTTTTATCAAGGGGACAAGAGTTCAAAAATCCCCACATATGTGTGGGTGTTTTTCTCTTTGTAGTTGTTGGGGTTCTTTCTCCCCATAATGTGGCTTGTAGTTGTGTTGGCATTATAGTAATTGTGAAATTATTTGAGATTGTTTCTCCCCTAATGGGTCTAGTAGTTGGATTAGACTTGTAATTATCATTGTGGAGTTGTTATTTGCTGCTAAGCTTATAATAAGTGAGAGCACCGAATAATCTATGGTTAACCACCGTCCAATTATATGGACAAAGTAAGAAAAAGGACAAATTTCACTAACCTCCTCTGAGGTTTTTGACACAAACAGATACCTCCCCTGAGGTTTCTGAAATAACGCTAACCTCCCTTTCTTTTCTGACACAGCAAAAAGGGGGCCGTTACTTTTCAAAGGATGGTGTTAACATTGACAAAAGAAATAAATTGCATAGAGTTATTTGGAATGAATCACACCTCACTTTCATTTTTTTGGAATGAATCAAGTTCAAAACAACTAGGCGTAATATATATATTTTTTGCCATTTTTTTGTATTTTTCTTTTGTCAATAAAATCTAAAAAAATAGAGAGTAGTTTGAATCTAATTTATGTCAAAGCCGAAATAATTGACTTGTTTGGGCTTTATAGAATTGCTTCTTGATGATGACAATAAAAAAATTCCCCAATTTTGTATTGAAGCAAAAAAAAAAAAAAAAAAAATTGGACAGAGTGTAATGCCCCGACTTTTCGGGTGCAAAATAAAATAATTTCTAAAGAAAGTATTGCGAAATACATATAATTTTTTAAAATAAAGATTTTACTAATACAATCTCAAGATAGATTTATGGAATCAAAATACACTAGTTTCAAATCTTGATATGAATCCTAAGCATCCTCGATCCTAGTTACTGATATTCCATGTCAAGCTGCATCATCGTTGAATCTCCTCCATTGAATCTCGCTCTCTAACAAATTGATCGCGAAGTAATCGATTTGCCAGGATCTGAATGTATCGTAGGTGATAAATCACCCAGTAGAATAATTCAACCCAACCACCCTCTTACAATTCTGATAGCAAGCAAACAAGATAATCATGATACGAATAAGTAAAAGAGATAATCCATACAACTTGATTCATTACTATCCATTAGCCTAACGTGTGATCCAAAATCTCCCTCACGAGATCTTTCCTCCCCAACCGCAAGCCATGCTCGGTCCCATGAGATCACTTCCCTTTGCTGTAGTAGATAACCTAAGTTACAATACTACAACAAGGGCTAGCTTATCATGCCTGAATCACCTAGGATACGCCTATCTTATATACCACATCACAATCATCACTGGACACACTTGAGTCTATCAATTCGCTGGACACACGCCAGGGACATCAATTTATTCCATGGACTACCAAATCGGGACATTGATTTATTCCGCAAAGCATCGGACCATCGCCAGGTTTATGGAAATCACAAAACATCATTTGGACCTCTACTTGAGGTTTTAACATCACAAAATATCATTTGGCCACGCGCGATTTTATCAAAACATCAGCTGAAGGCTTACTTTGCGAGGTTTTATCAAAATATCATTGGGCTTACTTTGCCAAGTTTTATATCATCACTGGCTTACTCTGCCAGTCTTAAATCATCTCAGGGCTTGCTCTGCGGTTTTAAATCATCACCAGACATTCTTGGACTACCATGATTTCAAATCATATTCTTGGACTACCGCTTGATTTCAAATCACAATCTTAGGTCCATCAGTGCCTCGAGTCACCTGCTTCAGGCTACCCGATACTTGAGGTCTGTCGGGGCTGCCCCTAAGTCTGCCTTCTCACAATTCTAGGTCCATCGGTGCCCTGAGATCTGCTTTCAGGCTACCCCGATCACGAGGTCTGTGCCACCCGAGGTCTGCTTGTACCTAGAGACAAGTGCTTCAGTCGCCGAGTCTACTAGCTACCCCGATCACACGAGGTCCTGTTTATACACCCGAGGTCCTGCTAAGCCCACGACTTTCATTTGTTTCCTTTTCCCTTAACAATAACAACGTCTGTATACTTTCTCACCACAAATCTCATCATATCTCAGAATCACGCCTGCAAGCAACCTCTAAACAGAAAGAAACTTCACAATTTATCCATTACTTAGCATCGTCTACGTGATTTCTATTTCGCATACCACCCCATGTCCCTAGGGTCCAATCTAACATTCAAATGAAGCATTAACACCATATCATTCTTAATAATAATTAAAAACGAATAACAGACAGGTCAAAACAATTATTAGGCAATGCAATCACATAACTTTTTATGACTGGGCCGTTGCCCTTAATCTCGTATGGTCACAAAGTCATTAAGAATGAAAGAATTAATTAATTAAGATTTGAAAATAATTTTCTAGACTTTTGTTAATTAATTATAAGTAATTAAGTTAATTAAACACTAATTAAATACATTAATTAGGTAAAAATATTAGAATAATTATCGTAACCTTAATAAAGGTCTTAACAGTCCTCTATAATAAGTTCGAGTGCTAAAAGTTGGGTTTGGATGCTCACGAAATTATTTTAAATAAAAAGATTTAGTTAATAGTCAAAAGAAGAATAAATAGATAATAAATAATTAAATAATTAAAAATATATTTATTTTAACAAAGTATCATCTTAGGACTGTAAGAAGTCTAAATAAAATTATTCATAATTATTACTGTCTTTTATAATATTTTAAAGTGTTATCATCAAGAAACAACCTATAAATAATAATAAATAGTTAATTAAATAAATAAAATTTTATTTTAATAACATATCACTTCTGAGATGTCAGAAGTCTAATAAAAATATTTTTGATGTTAAAAACATTTTTTATAAGGTCGCAATTATTTTTCATTTGTAACTTTGATTAAAAATAAAATAAATAGCTAATAATAAAAGAAAGGCATGAAATCAGCAAGTTATGATCTTTAACATGTTAGGAATCTAAAAAAAATAGTTGGGGATTTATAGAGTAGTTTATAAGGTCGCGAGTAATTTTAGTTTGTAAACCTTTACATAATAACGAATAAAATTTTAATAAATAGGTAATTAAATAAAAAAAATATGAAATTAACAAGGTATGATCTTTGAAGTGTGAAAAGTCTAGGAAAAATAGTCCGGAGGTCAAAATCCACGTTTGGAGGGTCGAAAAATCAATTCGAACCAAAATGGTCCAAACCGCAAGGTTGGACCTTGCATTGACCTTGCTGCCGCAAGGTCTGATCTGCTGGTTCAGGCGGCAAGAAATCCCGAAGTTCGCGGCCGCAAGGTCGCGGGCTGGGTTCGTTTTTTTGATTTTTTTGGTATCGTTTCGATGCATGGGACTACGGGGGCCATTGGGTTATGTCTATAAACATCAAATATACTTAGAGGAGGCTTCGGATCGAATTATAATACCTCGGTTCGGATTAAATTCGTTTTCGATCGAAAACTTGAATTTTGGAGAAGACGATTTCAATTCCGTCGATCGGGGGACTTCGGGGCCGAATTGGTTGATCTACGGTGATCCTTGGGACTGAGGAAAATACTTCAAACGATCAATTTGGATCTCGGACGGACGTAACCTCGAAACCCACTTTTCTCTCTCTAAAATTCTATGGATTAAATCTCGATTCTCTCGGGTTTTTCTTCTCTCTCTGGCTCCGTGGAACGTGGTGGGGTGATGTGCGTGCCCTAGGGTCGGAGTAGTGTATATATATAGGAGAATTGAATGAGTTTCGATTTAAAACGAGTCCTAACGGTATCGGGTTTTTACATGGACGAATTACGCACAAATTTTGGGTCATGGAGGAGGTAGAGATTGAGTAGGAGAGTGAGGGAGAATATAGGCGTGCATGCATGCATTCATATGTATTTATATAATGACAAAAATAATTTTTAAGAGGTAATTAGATAGAATACTAATTTTTTTTTTGTAATTATCTACAAATTAATAAATAAGGAAAGTATTATTTTCAGAATTAATTGATACCTTTTAATATTTTTATAAAAAAAATTGGGTCGAAAATCCGAGTCGTTACACAGAGAGTATATACTCGTGGATTTATTTTTGTTTGCGAAATGGCATGAAAAGGGTACATCTTTTATATTTTATTTTAAACTTGTTGTCGCTCTTATGCTACCACCACCATCTCATACCACCATTATTTTTTTGTGTCTTAAAATCTACCACAACTATCTCATTCACTTAGGCGTGGTTTGGCTTAATAATCTTTTTTTTTAAAATTATTGCCTAATCAACTCGTTGTTCCCTCACCATTTAACATACCTTGACCTACAGAATCAATTACACTCAATCAAACTTACCTTCTAACATTTGGGTACTGAGAGTTTAACAATATTATGCAATGCAGCAATGCACATGGACAATTGTCTTGGTTTTTTGCAATGGTGTAATCTTTAGGTTGAAAAAGGTATGGCAGACATCTTCCTTTTCCATAAGGTCCTTGCTCTAACAATATCTGCTTTTTTTGTGTCCCCCATTGATAACCCGAGTATTCCATCTTCTTGAAGTTCACAAAACATTCGAACTATATCACAACTTGTACATTCTCTTTTATATTCTAGGATCATGCTTGAAATTTGGTGGTCCTTCAAAAATTCAAGAAACACTAGAGAATGTTGAAATGAACCAATAATCTAAAAAAAAATTAAGCAAATTAAACTAACAAAGGCAATTGTTCTAGGATAAATAAAAAAACAATTATTAAGTCAAACCACGCCTAAGTGAATAGGATAGTTGTGGCGGATTTGAAGACATAAAAAAAATAATGGTGGTATGAGATGGCGGAGGCTGCATAAGAGAGACAACAAATTTAAAATAAAACATAAAAGTTGGACCCCCTTCATGCCATTTCGCAAATAAAAATAAATTCACGAGTATAAACTCTCTTTCCATTTTTTTTTGTGTCAACACGATGGGGAATTTTCTTAATTATAATCGTCAAAAAGTAATTCCATAAAGCCCAAACAAGTTAATTATTTCGGCTTTGATATAAATTTGATTTCACACAACTCTATTTTTTTAAATTTCATTGACAAACAAAAGTCAAAAAAATTAATAAGATTACACCTAGTTGTTTTTAAGTTGATTCATTCCAAAAAAAATGAAAGTGACGAAGAGTGATTCATTCCAAATAATTCTGTGCAATTTGTTTCCTTTGTCATGAGGGTATTTTTGTACTTCTCTCGCCAATGTTAACACCATCCTTTGAAAAGTAACGGCAGGGGGTCCTTTTTTGCTGTGTCAGAAAAGGAAGGGAGGTTAGTGTTATTTCAAAAACCTCAAGGGAGGCATCTGTTTGTGTCAAAAACCTCAGGGGAGGTTAGTGAAATTTGCTCTAAAAAAATATTGAAATATATTTCAGTTTCACGGATAAGGATAGAGTTTTCAAACATTTCTGTACATGGCTTTAATACAGATATCACCTTTCTAAAATTAGGCCCTGTTCTCTTTAGCATTAGGGTTTTTGTTTTGTTTTTTTTTTTTTTTTGGGGTGGCTTTTTGCCCCAAAAAATCGTGTATGTTATTTTTGTGCCAAAATTTTGTAGATTAATGATTTGTCTCAGTGAAAGAAATCGAAAAAGTAAAAATAAATTAACTTTTACCCAAATGTATAAGAAAATATCTAAGATAAAATTCCGAAAGCTCAAAGAATCAGCTTTTGGGGCTTTAACTCGGACATTTCTAAAATATTTGGGTGAAAGTAAAAAAAATTGGGTTCTCGATCGAATTCCTCATCCACAAAAATTTGACGCAAAACTAACAAACGCGAACTTTTTTGAATAAGGACAAAACGACCAAAAATATTCCTAAAGCTAAAGTCCCGTTCTATTAAAATTCTTATTTTTTAAGTACTTATATATGTTCTGTTTTACGAAATAGATCATTCTCTCACAATACATCAACTTGTTAGCAGGATGCGCGGGGCCTTAATTAGGAGAACTAGGCCATACTACCGTCCCTAAGGTGTCAGTAATTTCCATTAGCCAATTGTTTTTGATTGATATCTTAATTAATTAATGAAATGTCTTTTGAATAAGTTAATTAATGATTTTTCTTATATTCACGATACTGTTGGGTACGGCCGTACGGGGATGAAGCTAGGGAGAAGTCAGTAGAGGCGGTCACCCTTGTAAAAAAAAATAAATAACTCTACTATTATATAGTGAAAAAAAATTCCTATATATATATATATATATAGCAAATTCTTAACTTGCATACATAGTCACCTGAAACTTATGGCTCCGTCTCTGGTTGGATATCATACCTATTTCATCTCGGTTGCATTTTGACAAGTTGATCGAGCAGCTCATTTTTTTTATAAGTAGGTGTTTGGCTCTGTTTATACGCATCTCAACTAATTTTGGGGACCATAAAGTCACCGTTCACTTGTGTAAATGCTCCGAGCAGGTCAAACATTTTATTTGCCCGAATGGTATTCGAATGTGTAAAAAGTGAATCGAAGTTTATGTTTATCTGTCTTTTTTTTCCCTTATCGATAGCCCTGTGAGCTGTCAATAGAACAAGCACCCTTAAGTTATTATGAATACTCTACTTTGTATTCATATTTTAGTATGATAGAAACTGATAATATTCAAGAATATTGTTCACGAATAAGAATCTTGTGAAAGTCTTTCATTTCTCTATCATTGTAGATGATCTCATTCATTTTAATTATCTATGGATTTTGAACCTAAACTAAATTTATGTTTTATTGTTTGTATCTACTTCGCCCTCTTTTATTTTAGTCTATCCATTTCCACCTAGCGTATTCATTTTATTCCTTTTTTCATATATATCTTTTGTATACTTATTCGCATATTTAGACACTTTTTGGTACCGTCCCGCTTAATTTACGGAATTTGGCATATAACTTATAAATTGATGCTGTGACGATAAATGAGACATGGTATTACAAAAAAGATATTGACGCTTAATTAACGCGTATTTAAAAATGTTGCATCTCTATTCAATATGGTCAAACTTAATTAACTCTTTATAATAATTTCTGTAGATATATATACAATCAAGTTTTTTTTTGTTCGGCAAACGAAGATTAAAAGGATCCGAAGAAATCTTAGTATGAGGCCGGTAGAACTTTAAATGGATGTTAACATCAATCTTAATCTAATACTGTGTTTTATTTTATTCGAAATGGTATTTCTTCCTTTCTAAATGTGGGAATTTGTTTAATAAACAAACTAACTTTTCATATTTTTTGGTACTTTCCCTAGCTCTCTCTAGTCGGATTAGTGACAGATGTAACTTATACATGGCTGCTGATTTTGCTACTTTTTTTTGTTAACGTCACTTACCTGTAAGTGTATTTTTGCATTAAAAATACACTTGCAGAAGAGTGACGTTAACAAAAAAAGAAAATGACAAAATCATTTATACATTCACTAAATGTGTTATGGGAATAAAACATCTTTGGTCCCAGCTAATTATAGTATATATTAGTTCTTTTAAATTTCATTGGCCTGTTTCGACTTTCTTTATTTAATACAATATTCACGCAACTCTAACAAGAGATTGATCTGATGGTCGAGGCTTGAAGGTTGAATCTAAGGGTTTGCTTCCTTTTTAGATTTCAAATTCGAAACGTTCTAGGTGCTATCAAATTCTTATGGGTCAGTCTTGGGAGTTGGGACCACTGTAGGATTTGCACGATTTTTAACTTAGAGTTCTAGAATTAGATTGCGTTCTTGTAAACTTATAATTTGAAATCTTATTGCGGTATTTTTTAATTTTAGTAACTTTTTTTTAGCTTTTTGTCGTAATTTTTGGGATTAATCGTTCATCTTGACGAGACGAATAGAAAAATTAATGGATGTTGAAAAAATTGAAATACGACTGCATTTTCGATAAATAAGATAGTTTTTTGATACTTTTGTTTTTGTTTTTTAGTGAACTTTTTTTGCTTTCGATAGTAATTTTGCATTTTCTGGACTCATCTTGTCGAGACGAACGATTAATTCCAAAAATTACGACAAAAGGCTAAACAAAAAGTTACAAAAAATAAAAAATACCAAAATAAGTTCCATATTATAAATTTACAAGAACGCACCCTTATTTGAAGTCCGGAAATCTGGTTATTAAAAAAAAAAAAAAACAAGGCTCTAACTGGTGCAGTGAACTCTCAAGAAAAAGTTGTTCACATTATCTCTGTGAGATGTAATAATGAGATTCCTTTACCTCAAGATTAAGGCATTACTTAATCCACCCTACACATGTTTCTCCTGGTTAAAGTGATCCTTTTTCCGACCCATGACAAATACAACTATCTCCATTTCAAAATGTTTGTCCGACCGCAAAATAAGAATGAACAAATAATTCAAGTTTTGCAAGAAAAATTTAAAATTTTTTTCAACAATTTACTAGATCTCAATGAATTTCTTTAATTTATGAAAAAAGAAATGCTTTATTTTTAGTTCTCGTTGTGCGGACCGGATAAACATTTAGAGGCGAGGGAGTATAAGGCTCCGTTCCGCAAACGAACTAAGAACTTATTTTTTGTTGAATAAGAAGGTGTATTCCTGAAAAATAAGAAGGTGGGTACTTATTTTGGTAGAATTTGTATAGGTAAATACCGGCCGGGGAGGGAGATCACATCGGTAGCTGCGGCGGGCCGTCTCCGGCCACCGGACGGCCGATCCGAACCGTCTCATATGTACACTGAAAAGGGGTGCTCGGATCAAGCACCCTACACACCTCGAATGCCGTTTATTCCCACGCCGGCCCCCTTGGTTTTTTTTTTTAGAATTTTTGGACGGTTCGGATCGGCCGTCCGGTGGCCGGAGATGGCCCGCCGCGGCAATCGGTCGATTTCCGACCGCCGGCCCTCATTCTCATACCAACATTCCTGTGTTTTCTGTACTGAAACTTCCAGGTCAAAAACAATAGGGTTATGCAAAAAATTTTCCTACCACTATGGATCTTATTTGATAGATCTCATTGAGATCTTTAATACGGTGCAAAAAAAAATATTTATGTTATATTTGAGTTTGAAAATGTGGAAGAAACTTTGTATTTGAGAAAAATAAGAAGATTGACTTATTTTTGAATAAGAAGTAGGGGAAATAAACTTATTTTTTAAGAACCGTTCTGGAACGGAGCCTAAAATTCAAACGCCCTTTTGGATTTCTTCTCACCTTTTGGTATTTCATCACATGGTCAATGGACAATAGTAATGCAAAAATTGAGATTTGCTTCCTCTCTAGTTGACGGCGTTGATTGGTCGTGTCGTGTTGTTGTGTGGCCTCAAGTTCTCTTTATGACGGGTTGTTCGGTTAAATAAGTTAATTAATTAATTTATTTATTTATTTATATTTTCTTTTTTTCTCATTTATTAGTTTTTCGTCAACTTTTTGTGGATTATTGATTCTTCATGACGAGATGAATCTAAAAAGTAAAAAATTATGATCGAAATCTAAATTTTTTGAAAAAAGACAAAAATAAGTCAATAAGCCAATTTTTCATTTCTATTCAAAATAATTTGAGTTCCGATCATAAATTTGTACTTTTTAGATTCCTTTTGTCATGACGAAACAATAATCTACAAAAAGTTGACGAAAAACTAACAAACGAAAAAAAAAATGGATAAGAACAAAAAAAATAAGTCATTTGACTTATTTAGCCGAACAACCTTTTATTTTGCGGTGTACCATTGTTCCCCTTGTGTTTTTAACCGTCGGATCACATTTAGAATTTTCATCTCTCAAAATTCTAGTATGAGCTAAAAAAATCCGGTACAAATTACTTGAGCCCGTCGTTATGGGTAGATTTTTCGAAAACTAAATCACTAATTGATTTCCTTCTCTCTCTCTCTCTCTTTACATCAAAGAAACACTTCATAGATAAATAACAGGCCGGTTCTACCCACACAATTTTTGACACTCCATCTCAACCACACAAATCAAGTGCTGAGATTAAACCATTTAAATGGGCTCACGCACACAACCTCACCTAATTAATCTCTCTCCCTACTATCTTTCACGACAATACCCCTATCTCAGGACCTCCATCTCCAGCAAGGGTCCTCATCGGCGAACCCAACTCCGCCGATCAACCCAGTACTCTCTCTCCCTCCCATATATCGCTCCTCCATCCGTCTCTCTCTTGCGCGCATTTAATTAAGTGGTTTAATCTTAGCCCTTGAATTGTGTAACTGAGATGGAGTGTCAAAAATTGTGTGGGGGGAATTGACCCGAATAAATAAAGAATCGATACAGAAAATAACAGATTAAGCCCGGATACTGAATATAAAGTCTAACAAGAACTAGAGATGATCCTTTTCTCTCTGCTAGATATTAAGCCCGGATACAAGATCCTTTTCTCTCTGCTAGAGATGATCGAAGAGCTTTATTTTGATAAATTGTGCCTTTCCCAATAAGTGAATTGTGAATTCAAAAAGTCAATTAAATACGAGGTTTGTCTCCCACTTAAATAAATGAACGACCGTACGTACCAACATGACAATAAAAAATAGAACACAAAAAAATTAATTAATGTAATTATTCGTATATATTGTCATAGGATCAAATTTATTTCCGCCATGTATGATTAGTACATCGAAATCTACAGAATAAACGACTCAAATAATCGAAATAAAACCCTTAATGAGGCCCATAAACCCTAATAACGCCTCCACTCCAATGAAGAGAAGCCAGATCTCTGCAAGTTAATGTTGACAGCATAATCAAGAGATCGAAAAGTAATAAAAGTGCATTTTGGAATCACAAGATCCTTTAGTGGGGCACTAAGGAAATTGGTCAGCACTAAGATTTCCTAACTGTCCCGGGGGAAGGAATCCAACGCAGCCACAGAACGTGGACCGAAGGTTCCTAGTACCACCGAACCAACAACACTTTCTACTCTAAAGCTCTGTCTGTTTTGATGTGAAACGTTTTTCTAGAAAATAAATTTTAAAATTTTATTTTTCGGTATTTAATTGGCATTTGAAAAATATTTTCAAAAATCGACAAAATAGTGGGGCTTATTTTGTTTTGTTTTTTTGGGTCAACATTGTATAAATTAGCGGGGGTTAGTGGGGGTGGAGTTAGCACAAGGAGGTTCAAAGGTTATCCATAACTCTGGCCCCTAAAGCCCCGCACCCATGGGACTCAAACCCTAGTCATCACTGGGGGGAGGTGACCAACCAACTTCACAAGAAGTGGTTTTCACGTTGTGTGGTGGATAAACGGTGGAGAGATCAAAGAATATTGGAATTGAATGTGGGTCAGGACTGACGATCGAAAAATTGAGTAATGAAAATTGTGATACAAGGTAGCGGATTCATTTCAAAAAGTAACTTACAGATCGAAAGATTTAAGGATAAGTTATTTTCATTCAATTAATAAAAAATATTTTACATGTAAAATGCTTTCCTCTTTTTTTACACAATCAAACACCAAAAAATAGGTAAAATATTTTACCGGAAAACATTTTACGCTCAAACAAACTGAGCCTAAAAAAACAAAAACAAGATTTTTTAAGTTTATAGACTTTTGGTAACTATCCCAGTTTTTAATAGGTTGACTAATTAGCAGATAACCCTACCAAATTGCGTTATGGAATCTATCATCGACAAGCCAGAGACAGAAAGTCATATTAATTACAAAATTTGAAGGAATATCATATGATTGTTTTTTAAATAAATACTTGTTCAGACCATTTTACTAATTTCGGGACAATTAATGAATTTAACGATCATATAATTTTTCCAGTGACCCTAAGATTTTTTAGCTGATAGAAAGAGTCAAACCTGCGAGTTTGGATTTTCCGGTCAGGCCAGATTTCAAATTGGTATGTTTTTGTGTCGCAATTATAGAATAAAAAATAACCGCAAACTTTCATTACTCTAGCTAATGTGAATGTGTAATAGATTTTGCTTCCCGCTTACAGCTTCAACTTGCAATTGGTTGGTTGCCTCTTCAAGAGTGGACTTTGATAAAAATAAATTAATTAATTGGAATTGGATCCTCTCCATTCCTCAATTTGGACTGAACGGGAATAGTCCAAACTCTCACTTATCCAATACTGCATATAATGGTTCGGATTTGTTTTGATACTCTTACCGGTAAGATCAGTTTCAGAGCAAATGTAAGAGAGCAACTTTTTACCAAATTCTTACCGGTCTAGAGTTGAAATCCCGCTCAAACCGGTAAGAGTCTCAAAGCAAATCGGAAGCATTGGTCCAGCTTTGGACTGGCTCTTCGAGCCCAAGACTCGGGTCGGAGAGAATATTCGAACCCTTTTTAATTTGATTATGAGGCTTTTTTTTTTGTTTCTTTAACCTCAATAATAGAGGGTTGTAAATTTCCCCGTCATTTCAGTGAAAGCCATTATTGCCTTATTAATCCACAAATAGATTATACGTCGACTATTTTAGTGGTAAAGTCAACTTCATTAAGAATGTTAGAGATATGGTCAATTAGTGAAATAAATACTCTATAAGAACAAGAAAACATATCTTCTTTTTTTTTTTTTATAAATAAAAAAAAAATTGGAGTCAATGGATAATTAATGCTTCTCATTATTTTTTTTTTCTGAAAGCATGGTACATGATTCAAACTAATTCCAAAGTTTGTGGATAATTTTTCACCGTAAGTACCCAGGGGTAAACTTGGGATTTGGTGGACGCGCGCGTATATATATATAATTGACAAACATTATGAGACGGAGGGGGTAAATAATAAGAACAATTAGATTCGTGTCACTGTCTACTCATGTCTTACTCGTACAATGCTAGTTGACCACTCCTGGGATCTATTCATTAATTTCATTAATTTCGACCGTTGCAATTGAACGACTTTTTAATATCAAAAAGGCATGAAGTAAGAGTCTCAAAAAGGGTTAGAAAGGGAGCACCAGAACCTATGCTAGTGATCGATCCAGGACCTCTCATTAATTTAAAAGTTGGCTAACAGTTTATCAACTCGATAGGTTATCGATATCTAAGTCCCAACACATTCTGACTCCACACTATAATCTAGTTGCAGAATTGCCCCAAACAAAAACCATCCACAAATAGATAATCTACGACCTAACATACAAGTTGACTATGCTACTACAAATCATTCTCTGTCCTTGTTTGTAAAAAATTAATAAGGCATTTGCAGGGGTGGACCCAAGATTTTTATCACTAGGGTCAAATATCCTCGTACACAAAGGCTCGCTGTGACGTGTAGAAATTGATGTTTGTGATGGTTCCTTCCTTTTAAAGTATCTCTCCAAACCTATAGGAAAATTTTAAAATGTTAACAAATTTTAATAGGACATACGTTTATCCTAGGTTTTAAAAAGTTTGCTAAGGTTGGATTAATGATACGGCCCAGTTAGGTACACAAAATTCAAAGTCTGACTTTTAATGTCACATCATTTCATCCTAGCGAACAACATATTTTCGAAAAGGTTGGCCTCAACAACTTACTACAATTTCTTTTAAAAGGGTTTTAATAGATTAATACGTCGGTTAAACGTTGACATAAAATATGAGAATTCATTTACGACAATTGTAAAATTTAACTCCCACCATGATCAAAAATCTGTCTACCTCGCAATATAACAATTTTAAAAAAATATATTCAATTTTTGTACCATATTTTTAAGTTTTCATTCACATCGTAGTTAGTTTTTTTTTGGAATAGAGATTATGTTTTTTTTTTTGTCTGCACTGTTTTTACTAATATATGAAGTTTTGCATGTGTGGGGTATTGGTTAATAAATGAACTAGTAGAGTTAAAGTAATTTCTGAACACTTTAATATAAATTTCTAGAGCTGCCACCCATCTAAGAGATAAATCAAATTTCCCTCAAACCCAAGAATTAGGTTTTACTTGATAATAATCGAAGTGTTGTTTTGCTAAAAAATGAGAGAGAGATAAAGATAGGCAGTGCACTTGGAATATAAAAAAAATCTAAAACTTTCAAATTTTTTTTTTAATCTCGAAGAACTGTTCTTGCTCCATTTTCTTCCTTATTTTTTCTTATTGAGAGAGAGAGAGAGTGAGAGAGAGAGATTGAAAAGAAGGGTGGGACCATAAAAAGAACAAAGGCGATGGGTGAAAAGTTGGATAAGCATGTAATTTTTGAAGATCCTTGGAGCAAGATATAAAAGGGAGAGTATAGAGTCTTGGGGCAAAATTACCAAAATGTCTAAAATCTATATACCTCTCTGTGGGGAAGTTTGATTCAGCGAGGTCAACTGACCCCTCTTGACCCAATGTGGATCCGCCCTTGGACATTTGACTTGCGAATATTTTAGGTTCGAAACTTCTCAAGTATCATGAATAATGTTGTATAAGGAGAAAGAAACATCGCAACAAGAGGATTGGTGAATTATTTCTACAAGATTAGTAAAATCTTCTTTTTCGCTGTTATAGAAGATGGATAAATATATACATCCTGAATTAATTATGGAACTACATGATTCATAAATAGTCAGTTTTTAGAGGCGAAAGCGCAAGGCAAGACTGTAGATGTCACGCCCCGCCCGCAAACGGCACCCAAAGTGGGCCCGAGGCAGTGCGACCACGTGGCATTCCACACAAAAGACCAAACCACACCTCGCAACCTGTCAGAATGTAAATACCCAGCGGAAGACTTATCACCTAAACATAAAATGAGTCAACGTGTCAACCAACCAACTACAACCTTGATTTACAACACTTAGAAAATTTCATACTTCAACATGTCCACTAACAAATTAATTACAACTTAAACAAAACAACTTCTTCCTCAACTACCTACAACAAGCTCGACCATCCACAACATCCAATGCTAGACCAAACACTCCTCAACACGATGACTGGTAGTGGATCCACTCTAAGCAACCTGCTACCTAGCAGACCAAAAAGGAAAGCCAGAGTGTGTGAGATATGGAAATGCTCAACAATATATCACAATACACGAAAGAATATCTACATGAATATGAATCCACCAACATAACTTAAATACTCAAATGTATACAACAGTTATAACCAACCTATCCACCCAACAGAACAGTAATATTCAATGCACAACAACATGAATATAAACACATCACATGCAGTGACACGTTTGCCACTTCGCATGTACCCAAGACGAGCTATCCCACATACCATGCTCTCATCCACCGACAATTAGCCGGCATGGCATACGACATGGTATGCCTCACACGCTAACCTTCGGCGGTTCAATCAACACTCATCAGCATGCATATTCATCTAACCCGTATATCATAATCAAATCTCGTGTTCCACACACCATGCTCCCAACCATCGTTCATTGAACGATATGGCTTACGACATGGTGTGCCTCACACGCACACATTCACAACATATCAAAACTAAACCACCATAGCATGATATACAAATCACCACTACAACAAAATCAAAGATAATCATTTCGAAAGCTAACCACAATTAGCAAGATATATACGCACCACCACAACAGTATTATATGGAGAATAACCATATCAAACACACTCACCTTTGTATCGACCGAAACACGCCAAACTTACGGTTTTGGTACCTCCCATTAGCCCCACTTGTCACCTAGCCACAAGCTAACTATATCAGCTATTGAACGCTTACACGTATAAACCAATACTCAACATCCAACTAGGAAGCCACAAATGAATTAAACAATATACATCGAATACAAACATGTCCATCTTAAAGACCTAGAAGTGTCCCAAGACAAGTACAAAATACAAACATGACTTAACTCTTAAAATTGATTTGAAAACCATGACCATCCTGTCGTATTCTGCCTATAACTTCTTATAGGTTTAAAAGAATACTACAAGACCACCACCACTAGCAAGAAGACTTCTAGTACATCAATCTAGATATAAAATTTGCCCAAATTGGACTCCGAATGACTAAGATACGCTCAAATGAAGTTACACAACTAAAACAGAACTCACGGTTCCAGCAGAACAGTCTGCGGTCGAATGCTCATTAAAAATCACATACTCAATCTTTTCCAACAATTCCAACACCAAAACATCACCATTTGATCAATGTTTAAGACTCATGGGAGCCCATAATCAGTAAGTACATTTAACTATGACAAAACCAATGAAGAACATAGCTCCAAAACCTGTCCAGATTTCCAGAATAACAAACCACCAACTTCGGAGCAAAAACTGATTTTTCCTAGAAGGAACCAAGGCACGAACCTTACATATTCAGAAAGGCATGTAAGTCTAGTTTCAGAATCAAGAAACGGTGCGTAAAATCGATACCCGAGCAAGAAGTTATGCCCGTTTTTCCAACACGTGTCTGTGCTGCCAGCACAGACGCGAACCAGACACCAGTTCGGTCCACGAATTTTGTAGGCCAAACCACTTCGAGTTATTTTCTGAAAATTTAACACAATGCAATAGACTCACAGATGAATGTTCAGGATTTATTTCAAGAATTTAGAAGATCTCTAGGTACCTTGAATAAATTCATCAAAAACAGGACAGACTCAACTTGATCAACCACAATTAAGCATATTCATCATATACACGAATTTTCTGTAATAAAAACCCAATTCCAACCTCTAAAACCCCACTCTCATGAACCCAATTCAGTGCCTATAGATGCAGAACAAGAAACTTAGGATGGGAACCACGAAATTCAACAATTAAAGAGAAGAAATTACCTAATTAAGCTTCAATTCAACCAACCCTAATTTCCTCTTTCTTCTCCTTCTTCTCCTCCTTCTCCTCTTCTTTCTCCTGGCGTCTCTCTCTCTCTCTCTCTCTCTCTCTCTCTCTAACGTAAGAGATAAAAAATGAGGGAGCAAATATCTCCCAAGATATTTTGTTAGCTCAAGGGAAATCATCCCACGCAAGCAAAACCATATACAACTTATACTCCAACCCACAAATCACATACAAGGCTCTCGAGATTCTACTACGTACAGTTCAACCTCATAAACATCTAATTCAATTCAAAATATCAATTTAAAATACGAAATATTCGGAGCGGGTATTACAGTAGACCTCTCATGAGGCAAGGCATAAGCCTCAAGGCATTGGGAGAAGGTAACATCACAACGATAGGATTTGTAAATTAATCCTAATTAAATATTAATAAAATCTTCTTTTTTGTCTTGTTGTTAACAAAACGGATAATGTTCTATATAATCTACATCCTGAATTAATTATGAACTACATGATTCATAAATAATCAAAGTTTTCATAGACTAAAGCGCAAGGCAAGGCTATAGAACTCTCATGGGGTGAGGTGTAAGCCTCAAGGCATTGAGGCATAAGCCTATGGAGTTTTTATGTCACGTCCTCGATTTTCAACATAAATAAATAATCCATTCTTAATAAAAGTCTCTCGCATATCATAGATAATACCCAAAAGAGTCTTCCACCTGTTTGATTTACGAACAAAGTCCCCAAGTTTAGAAAATTACATCCATGGCACCATGGCCCAAATTAACTTAAGTACAAGTACGAACAAGTTTTCCTTAAATTTACAACGGTTTAGTCAAAAGAAATTTCAAAGTTATTAGTTACATAGCCATCTTTAACCAAAGGATAATGATTACAAAGAAGACTAAATGACTAATGGAGTTAGCTTCCAAAAAAAATACTCTTCTTCGTCCAAGCACTCAATGCATGCAAGCTATAGACCGGGACTTGAACCTGAAAAGAAGAATTTTGTTGAGCTACACTAGCCCAGTAGAGAATTCTATACTCAAGTTATATGAAAATACGATGAATTATGGACCAAACGCGAACGAGACTCAACAAACGAACATAGAACACAAGAGGGATTACCACAATGAACTAACAAATTTAGACTTCGAGATTTCGGACATTTTGGAGATAACCCTAACCATCCACACGTCACCTAGAAGTAGCATCAAAACTCGTATCAATCGATCAAATAACAATCATAGTTCAACCATCTAATAATTTTCCGAACGAACGCCACAGACACCTTCTCATTTCATACCATCTACCGTAGAGTCTCATTCATAAGCTTCCCTTTTGAATTTCCAAAACAATTTCAAGAAAACACAAGACCACCACGGATCAAGCTCCGTTGATTCGCTCAGGAATACCGAAGAATTTTTAACTCAAATTGCTTTCTTTAATAAAACCTTGATAAAATCAACATTTCATTCTCTTTTTTGACAATCACCATCCCAAGCAACATTCAATCCAAACATCAACATAGACCTCTAAGGTCAACCAAAATTCTCTTCATCATGTGAGACATTCAACTGTATCACCACCCCTTGCGAACGATACAATGAATTCTATCCGGCGAGACATTCAACTATATCACCACCCTTGCGTGCGATATACTGAATTCTCTCTACCTGGGTTTCCGCACTTCCACACCTTGCGTTACGGGCCCTCTAGAGTCTCCGCACTACCACCCCTTGCGTAGCAGGACCCTTAATTTAAAAACTATCAACTAAGACATACACACACGCATAATCAACCCAAATGCATGAAAACAACATTTTCCAAGTTCACCCCACTTCATTTATCATCATGCAATGCTTTACAAATTTATAAACACGTCCCACCAGATCACTAAACAAATTCATGTCCAATCGTAATATTCACCACTCAACCCCTAACCGCACACGGTACTCCGGTCAACCTTACAGTACTGTCTCCAACCAACCATATCAACATCATTCTCTAACGAGTTACAAGAGCTAACATCGAACAACGAGTCATAAGACACAAGCAACCATACTCGAGAGTGACTTAAACATGCTTTAATCATATAAGGAATCATCACATAGAGCGAAACAATCTTAGAACTAACCAATCGATATTGACAGCTCGACACACCTCTACTCAAATAGTCATAACTTTCTGTGTACTAAGAGTTTTCAGGTGATTCTAGCGGCAAATGAAAGCTGACTTCAAGACTTTCGAATCGATATAAAATTTTCATGAAACGGACTTCGGACGAAGAAGTTATGGCCGTTTGAAGTTGGCTGGAACTCAGAAAAACGGGTTGAAATTCCCAAATTCGACCGAAACGTAAAACCCAACCTCAAGCACGAAACAAAACACGATCTAAGTGCATAATCATCACATAAACGCATAACAAGAGTAAGAAATCCCTACCACAATGGGTTTTGAGCAAAACACTAAGTCTACCGAAAGCTAAACGCTTGAATCCTCCAAAAATAAGTTCCACCCGAGCTTGGATACAAGATCTAAAACAAATACAACCCAAAAACACGATAAACAAGCAAAGATCAATAAGTAATCGAGAGGAGAGAGGGAAAAACGTGGGTGAGAGTCCAAGAAGTGAAAACATGAACACAAACTTACCCCTTGTTCTCCAAAATGCAAGATTCGAGTGATTTGAAGTTGGAAACCCGAGGATCTTGAAAATTTGAGGTCGAAATCGAGAGTTTTGGGTGAGATTGAGGTTGGGTAGGTGAGAGGAGGGTTTTCTAGGTCTGGTTGGTGAGTTTTGGAGTGAAAAATGACAAAAGGGAGGGTATTTATAATGTCCCAAAAGCATGCTGAAAAAGTGCAGAAAAACTCAGCAGGTACCGGTACTGAGAAAAAGGGGGTACCGGTACCAAAGCCTTCAAAGTGCCAATTTGAACATGCACTGGACTGTAGGTACCTGTACTGAGAAATGGCCAGTACCGGTACCAATAAGGCAGAAAAGTGAAAAATTTCAACGGACTCCGGAACGAACGCAACTTGATACCAACACTTCCACACATCAACACAACATCAAAACTAACATTTTACCATTTTCCTAGGGTCCGATACACATCTGAATACGTATATCCGTACACCCCCATTAACATTCGCCTAACTTAAATAATAATACGACTCTTTTATGCGATAAACGATTAAAGAAAATAGAAAAAATTTACGAGTCTCTACATTTTGCTTTTCATTTGAAACAAATAAAATAAAAATACTATAGATTAGCTTCTTTGCCTTGACAACTATAAAGAATCGACTATTTACATACAAAAAGAAAAAGAACTGACTCTTATGAGGTATTTACCTCCGTCACCTGAGCAAAAAGGTGTGAAAAGTGTACACCTTCGTATGTATTCATCCGACTGATGGGCAAACACTTTTGCAGTTCTCTGCTTTTGAAAGCTGCTTGCTACCTAATTGTTTGCCAAAATAATAACGCCCGAAGACGAAGGCTAGGTCGGTTGAAAGCATAATACCCGAAAGTCCGAGGTTGAATCCACATGGAGCGCATCCATAACTCATTTGGAAATTTTCTTGTGAAGAGAGTTTTAGCATTAGAACCGCTAACTAAAGTTCGGCATTGAGACGGCCAATTGAGAGATTTAGTAAATGGCTACTTAACCTAACTACGGCTTTTTAACTGGAGATTTAACTAAAAGTTAGGTTTAGGGATAACTAACACTTATATCACAAAGGCAAACTTGTTTTTCTCTTCTTGGCAATGATGATAAACATGGTTGGGAATTTGGAGACATTTTGACAAACACTTGGAAGAACATAGCTCCAAGTATCATATGTGGTAAGTGGTCAAACCCTTGCCTACATACGATCAAAGAGGTTAACACCTCCAAGCTTTGCTATATAAAAATACCCCAAACACAAGTTTATTCTTAGAAAATGTAGATTAATGAGAGAAAAACAAGAAATGCCCTTAATTGGTTACAGGATGTTAATCATCTCATAACCTAGCCTTACTACACTACTCACATATAATGAAAAGAGACATGAAATGAGCTAGGTTAAAGACCAAATAAAAACTAAACATAAATATTATTTGAAATAAGATAAGATCCTTAAGGAGGAGAGAATTACTTACAACTTTAATGAAGCTAGCTTTCTCAAAACCCAACAATCAATGCCCTTTTAAGAGCATCTCCAACCTATGCTCTATTCCTCCATTTAAGAGTATAGAACTCCTCCAACCCATCCTCTCAAACCTCCTCTATTTGAGAGGATGGGATTTTGATCCTCCATATTTAGAGGATAGGAGAAAATATGGAGGATCTCCTCTATAACACTATTCACCTTTTAAAATTGCATTTGTATCCTTAGAGCATCTCCAACTAATGCTCTATTCCTCCATTTGAGAGTATGAAGCTCCTCCAACCCATCCTCTCAAGCCTTCTCTATTTTAGAGGAAAAAATAGAGGGTTTGTGGTTGGAGTAAATAGGAATAGTGATTTCCTCTAAAATCACTTTATGAATAAAATAGATTATTTTGATACTCTCAAATAGAGTATTGGATTGGAGATGCTCTTAAGTAGGAGTAGGAGTATTTTCAGAAAGCGAAAATCGAGGCCGAAAAGAACCACAAGATGTGGCTGAGGGAGAAGTTTGGAATCAACATGCCTTAGAGTGGAATGATATTGTAGAATAAGCCTGTAGCTTGCAGGATCATGTGGTAGTAATGTGTGAGATCGTTTCAACTTGTATTAGGAAACCCTATCCTAGGTTTGCCTGTCTTGTAGTAGGACTCTTTGCTTATACGTTACTTACCTAAAGCCCTGATACCAAGTTGTTAAGACAAATTAATTAACTAATTAAAAGAACATAAATTTAATTAAAATTATAATTTGAGTTAACCCAAAAAAAAGGGATGTAAATAGGAAAAGAAAGAAATAAACAAAAAATTTTAAAAAATGAAAAAAATTTCAAACTGGAAAGAAGGAAAAAGAAATAAAGAGAAAAAAAATCAATTTGGAAAGAAAGAAAAAAAGTAAACCGGAAAAAGAGAGAGAAGAAAACCGGAAAAAAAAAAAAAGAAGAAGAAGAAGAAAACCGGGAAAAAAAAACAGAAAACCGGAAACAAAAAAACTAAAATCATTCCACCCGTTCAAACGGATTGAATTTTAGAACACTTAATTTTCTAACCTCTTTATATAGTTTAAACTACCACAAAAATATATAGTTTTTTCATTTTATATTATTTCACCATCAATATTAGGCTCGTTTGATAGGTTTTGTTGGGTAGATTTCAAAAATATAAAATTTATTTTAAAAAAATAAGTCAAAAAAAAGTTATTATCATTTTTATAACAAAAAAATAAAATGTGTATGTGTGTGTGTGTGAGAGAGAGAGAGAGAGAGAGAGAGAGAGAGAGAGAGAGAGAATGGGAAAAAGGGGCGTGGGAGAAAATAGAACTATCTTTCCAACCCATGCTATCTTCTCTTAGAGCATCTCCAAGCCATATTCTATTCCTCCATTTGAGAGTATAGAACTCCTCCAACTCATCCTCTCAAGCCTCCTCTATTTGAGAGGATGAGATTTTGATCCTCCATATTTAGAGGATGAGAGAAAATATGGAGGATCCCCTCTATAACACTATTCACCTTTTAAAATGGCTTTGTATCCTTAAAGCATCTCCAACCAATGCTCTATTCCTCCATTTGAGAGTATGAAACTCCTCCAACCCATCCTCTCAAACCTTCTCTATTTTAGAGGAAAAAATAGAGGGTTTGCGGTTGGAGTAAATAGGAATAGTGATTTCCTCTAAAATCAATTTATGAATAAAATAAATTATTTTGATACTCTCAAATAGAGTATTGGATTGGAGATGCTCTAAGGAGGGTTTGAGAGTTGAAGAAGAGAGGGAGGTAAAGAGAGAAAGAGCTAGTTCAGAATAACATCATATGTAGAGATCCGTAAATTCCTTTATTTAATTTTAATATTTGTAGTTTAAAAAAAAAAGGTGAAAATGACATGAATGTGAAAATGGGGGATAAAGAGCGAGGACTTGAAAACCATGGGTTTTTGTGTGATAAGTGCATGTGTGTGTCGTGTGTATAGCAGGGGAGCCTTTTCCTTTTTTCCATTTTCCTTTTTTGGATCTCAGCTCTCTCTCGTCTCTCTCTCTCTCTCGATCTCTCTCACTTCTCCACCCAAAAACTCATCACAAAACCCGAAACCCACAACAATCACCCTCAACTCCATCGTCTAGTTGCATATTCAAGCTCGTATCGCGTTGGATAGAGCTCGGTTCGAAGTATTTTGTTCAGTTTGGATTCCAAAAAGCTAGGGCTTGCTCAACCTTTTCGATTTTGGTTTGGATACTCGAGGTAGGAAATTCTACCTCTCTTTATATGTTATTTGAGTGTATTTGTGCCGTATTTAGTCTTGTATTGGTCGTTATTGGGCTTGAATCAAAATCTGTTATTGCTGTAAGAATCGTCTGTTTTTCTGAATTTCTACCGGTAGGCCCGTCCTTTTTACCGGTAGAACGTTGTTGCGTTGCCAGAAATTTTGTTTCCTACCGGTAGAATTTTTCTCCTACCGTAGATTGTTAAATTTTTCCTCGTACAAAAAATAGTGGCCTTTCTGATTCGCTTTTGTACCGTTAGGACTCAATCCCTACCGGTAGAAACACAAAAATTCCAATGTACCGGTGGACTTCAATTCCTTACCGGTAGGTAACCAATAAAAGTTAAATTTTCCTGTGTCGTCCACTTTGACTTTTTCAAGCCTTAAGCCTTGTTCCATGGGTTTAAATGATTAATTTATTATGTATAACCATGGCTTGGGCAATCATGCATGACACCTTGATCACTGAAATATCCAACGTGATTTCCAACGTGAACTTGTCCGAATTTGTGAAATTCTTGAAAGGATAAATGTGGACTCCTTGCACAATATTCGTACGAACGATTCACATGAGCATGCCTAGTAATCCAATGGGTAGAATTGCGATTCATTTTTCTCTCGACTTGTAGAATTCTCTAGACTCCTTTAATATATGTTTTATGGACTCCAAGTTTAGAAACTAGAAAGTTGGGCATCGCAGAGTCTAGTCGTGGGTTAATATGGGGTGTGTGAAGGTACGGGGGCGTACTTAGAGATACGGTGAGGACGTGTGGCATTGTGGTATGCTTAAGGGAATGGCGTGTATTAATTAATTAGTCAGAGTCTTGTCATGGTTGATAGTTTGGAACGTTTTGACACGTAATCAATGTGGTGGATTGGTAGACTGAGGTTTAAGTGTAGAAACTAATAAAAAGGCATGAACATGTACATTTGGGGAGTTAAGTAATGGTTGATTGAACTGCAGTTGATTATGAAATGATGACGATTATGGAAAGTGTGAGAGGTGACCCAAGTGGTCGCTATGGAGGGAAAAGACTCGGGGTGACCCTGCGCTCGAGGGAATTAGACCCGAGATGACCCAAGTGATTATTATTATTGAGGGAAAAGACTCGGGGTGACCCTACGCTCGAGGGAACTAGACCTGAGGTGACCCAAATGATTATTGTATTGAGGGAATAGACTTGGGGTGACCCTGCGCTCGAGAGAACTAGACCCAAGGTGACCCTAGTGACTCTCGATGGGAAATGCCCGGTTAAAAGAAAAGAAAAGATTTTGGTTAAAGGATTTTGATGGAAATCCTCCGGTATTCTTGAGCGAATCAACGGTTTCCGGTATTTGGGCATAAATCAACGGACTCCGGTATTCGGCCTGAATCAACGGAGCTCAACCTACAATGGTCGTGACTTTTCTTTGAATTGTTTTGAAGTCAAAAGGAAAGCTTTTTGTAATAAAGGGAATTGATGGTAATGAATGTGGACACGAGAAAGATTGTGGTACCATACGAAGAGTAATAAGATGACTTTGAATTGAGTATGGACAAATGTGGAACGACGTGAGTTTGTTATTGTAATTAGGCAAAGGAGCAATTGGTTAGTGACGTTTATGTGAAGTCAAGAACCCTTAGACTATGGTCGGTAGCTCGTTGGTAATCATTTGTACTTTGGGCGTATCAGTCTTTGTTCACTCACTCATGGCATTTGATTCATCTCATTTGCATATAAAGTTTGCGTAGGCTTTTCTACTAGGCTAGTGTAGCTTAACCTATCATTTTCAGATGTTTTGTAGGTTACTGTCATGGAGTGCATGTTGTTGCTATTGATTAAAACTATTTTGGAGAGTCCTTCATTATCTTTGTAAAATAATCCGCGTTGTATTATTTTTTATCTACTTTGGGACTCTGTAATTTTTAGAATTGGGGACTGAACTATCTTTTGGGTTATTAACTGTAACTCCTGTGAGGATTTAACTTATCAAATGTTATTATTATTTATGTTTGAAATCGAGGGCGTGAGATCATATAACCCTAAAAAATGTGCGAGAAGGGTTTTTGTACTACCCCTTTTTAGTTACAAAAGAAAAAGAAAATAAAAATCTGCAGAATCTGGGAATCCTCTACCTGTAGGCATTGACCTCCTACTGGTAGGACGACTTTGAAACAAAAAATGTGTACTGCTTGAACTGGGTTTTTACCGGTAGGCGTTGACCTCCTATTGGTAGGTCTTGATCGGTGCAGATTGGTGGCCTTACTGGAATGAATTTGTATCGGTAGGAAAGATTCTCTACTGGTAGTTATGGGTTTCTACCGGTAGGTCTTCTGGGCTGGGCAGTCCTTCACAGCAGCACATAATAGGCTGGTTCTAATCTCTCTGAGGCTTCGACGATGCTTCCCCGGGTCTTCCACGACGCTCCACGAGCTCAGATATCGCTCCGTTTGGAACCTTGAGCTTCCAATCACATGAGAACGCATCAAATGCGCCTTAACTTCATAGAAAACCTGCAAATGCCAAAAATGAACCTTTCGCGCAATATCATTCAAAAACATCGAGTTACGCACGCAAGCGTGACAAAAATGAGCGAGATAAACTCAATTATTTACAGTATTGTGGACTTATCAAAAGCATATTTCAAATGAATACCCAAGTTTATGGATAATCTTTCCCTGCAAGTATTCGTGGAAAAACTTGAGATTAAGTGTGTAGATCTCAATAATTTATCATAAGTTTTAGAATAATTTTGCAGAACACTGCAAAATTGATCTTTTGATGATTTCTAAACATTTTTCTTTAATTTTTCAGAGAAATCCAATTTTCATAAAAATGAGGGCGAAAAAAAGTGTTCCAATTAATTTCGTTTGAATTATGTTTATTAAAAAAATTAAACAAGACATAAGAATGATAAGATTGTCTCACTGTCTACTCATGTCTTACACACTGCTAGTTGACGAAACTACTGGGATCCATATAATCTATTAATTAAATTGCACGTTGCAATTGAAGGGGGTTTTTAATCAGAAAGGCGTCACCGGCAAAAGTAACGGACATTGAAGTATTCCGTAATTCGTTAAACTTAATCTGCAATATCTTAGAGTATTTGAGAAAGAGGGTTGGTGCTTACCGCGGGAATCAATTCGTGTCCATGTGCAAGGGAGTATAAGGGAGGCACTGAGTGCAGACTTGCAACGGACATTGAAGTATGTCGAGGTACAATAAGAGTCCCAAAAATGGATAGAAAGATACAAGGATAAAATCAGGAAAACACAACAAACAATAGAAATCCTCCATAGAAGGGAAGACGCGGATAGATCAAACAAAAGAAGAAAGAAGGGTTTCCTTCTCTACTTCTTCCGTTATCGTAGTTCTACTAGTCGGCATCGATCCATCTTGTAACTACCTATATGAAGAGTACTTCATAGTGGAAAAAGAATCATGGATTACTATTTCAGGTGATCATGATCGATCCACGACCTCTCATTTAAAAGTTGGCTAAAAGCTTATCAACTGAAAAAGGTGCGTAAATCTTATCCTATCTCGTTTAAAATATATATATATATATATTGACGTATGGGTCGAAGGAGGTGGTGAAAAGGCGGGTCAAGTGACCCGCAATAGAATTAGAAGAACCACCTACGAAGGTTATCGATATATTAATCAACACATTCTGATCACTCCACAATAGTTATAGACTTTACGTACGTTGACTTCACTACCACTACTCATTCCCTGTAATTGTTTGTAGAAAGTAAGCATTTGACTTATGATCAAGTTGCTCCCCACTAAATTTTGGGTTCGAAAAAAAAATCCCAGACTTGGAAACTTGGAGGGCTGAGTTGGTTGTGAAATTGTGAATCGATCCACTACTCATTCTCTGTTCCATGATTTTGAGATGCATTCGTATGTGCATGTGTAGTACTAGGGTGTAGATCGTCCTCAGTTTAAGGAGGGATTGGACAGTGGACAATTCAAGTGTCCCAATTTTCGGGCCCATTCCAGGTCCAAATTGATGATCGGAACGGTTCATTTTGTGCAACTTGTCGAAAATTACAAACCATGCAAAATTTATGTCGATCGAATACCCATCACAGTCCAAGCTCACATCACATTTATATTTTTAAAAAATCCTCCGTGTACACTGGATAAAATCCATTTGGTAAGATATAAGTGATTTGACCGGTTATTTATCAGTCTCCAATCAATAAATACTTTCCATACAGTTGCAGTGCTCAACATGTTCTACAAAATGAACGGCTCCGACAATTCATTTGAATCCGTGATGGGTCCAAAAATTGAGAAACTAGGCAGGTCCAGTACCCTCCTGTGGGTGCATGATTGGTTGAGAATCATGATGCATGATTATGTAGGGGACTTAAGTTGAACTTTACTGTTCGAAGTGGGGATTTTTTTTCTAAAAAAAAAAAAAACTATAAACCACAAACAATGGTTGGTAGTATAACACGTGGTTTTGTGTGTTACCTTAACTTTACAACAAATAAAGCCTTTCAGCCTTATTATGTTCATGGGAATCTTGTCAAAAACTGCATCGATCACAATCTACACAAGCAATTTATTTATTTAGGGAGTTTTGGGCCTTTAATTTGTTTTGAATAAAGTTAAGGAAGTTGTGGGCACACATCTCAAAATTTTCAATTTTAGTTATTAAAAATTTGGTGCTCCTTTTTTGGAAAGCGCGGCAAAACGCTACAATTCAGAGTCGCCACTCGGATTTTGCGGAAAATACCCAAGGAACCGAACTTGAAACGTTTGCTACGTTGTATGATTTGAAAAAGGCTGGTAGACTAGTCCGTCGTTACCGTTGATATCTGAGGTTCGGGAGCCAGGTTACGAGAGGAGAAGGGTTGTATGGCACCCTCTCGCCCAATCCAGAGATCGATCTCTACTCAGGCATTTTGTAAAACATTTGCATTTTTCTTTCATTAATCATTTTTAGCCAGTTAGAGCGGGGGAACAGTTAAAGGGGAGTTAATACTGTAACAAGTTGCATTATGCGACAAAACGTGATGGATGATTGATCTAAACAAGTATAATAGATTGAGAACAAGCCTTTAATTATGAGCGCTTTGATCATACTGGAACACACTGGCCCGGGATGTTGCACTCAGATCACACCTGCGCACGCCACACCCAAACTGCGTACTCCAGTAAGTTCAAGATCACCATGCTTGCTCTCAACCCTCTGGGTTCTGGAAGGACCAGTGCACACCCAGGACAAACCACGCAGTTTATAAGACAGGATATGTACAGATACAGATAGCAGTAACAAATAATACAGGAGTAGAATGAACAGCATACCCCATAAACAGTGTGGAAAAATAAACAGATGCCATGGTTGAGAAGCCATGCAAGGGCCAGCCACTGAACCATGATCGAACTACCGTACACCAATCATCAAAGACCGTACGCCAGTTACATCATTTGTCCAATGCTTGACTTTGCATCATCTGGGCTTTGAAACATGACCAAAAGAACCCCAGAGGCCCTTTAAAGCAGAAGTCATGAACAACTAACTGCACAGTTCTAAACACAGGAAGCTAGGAACTGGTTTTTAGCATGCCGTAAGGTGACAAAACAGGAAATAAAACGGAAAAAGGATGATCGATGATCCCCACGCCAATAGTGCACATAAAGCCATTACTGGCGTACAGCATACATGTACTGGCGTACGGCATACATGTACTGGCGTACGGCATACATGTACTGACGTGCGCCACTTACCATCATACACGATTCTTGAAACCTTGTCGGCTTTAGGGCCAAGACTGGTATTGATTACCCGTCTTTACCCCGCCAGCCTCCCTTAGGGATCAGAACAGATTACAGAAAAAGGTGGTATACCTTTCGGGTTGAGTTTGATGATGTGTTTGAACTTGAGGTTGTGGTTTGAGGGTTATATGGTGAGTAAAGGGAGTGTTGTGGTGTGTATGAGTGTGTTCCTTGCTTTCCCTCTCAATGGATGAAGAAGAAAGCAAAAAAACAAGGAGAAATGGAATTAGACTCTTAATGGTGGTAACCCCTTGGAAATAAATGCAAGGGGGGTATTTATAGAGGAAAGAGGGAGATGATAACCAGAAGTAGGGGGGCTGGTTGGACTGGTTTGGTTGGTTAGTTGGGTTGGCAAGCAAGTCTCCATGCATTAAATTCATGGGACTTACTTGAAAGGGCTTGTAGGAGAGAGGGGGAGACAAACTGGCTGATTTGCAATCATCAAGAGACTATTCACGTACTGGGGTGGTCGTAAAAGTCTCGAGTACGTGGCTGAACAGTGTTGATTTGACTGAATTGGACCGGCGTGGGCCAATAGTGTCTGAGTCAACGGTCGATGACTGATGCGTGGCAGCTAACTAGAGCGCATCAGTAATGTACCAGCGTACGACAGTAAGGTTTTGTTGAGGCCATTTGGTTCTAGCTTGAAGGGTTTGAGAAGTGGCTCGAAAGGTTTTCGGTAAGCTCAAAGATCAAACACACTAACAAACTCAGGATGTTCTTGACATTTTATCATCATTGGGGAATCAAAGACCATAAGTAAACTAATCTAGAGAGTCCGAAATAGGGTGTCTACAGAAGTTCTTTTCAGTTAGGGGTGGTTTCCACTTTAGGCAGGTCATCTTCCACACATACATCAACAGAGTATCATTTAATGAAAATAACTTGACTATTTGCAGCCAAAAAAAATATAGTGGAAACAATCCCTAATTGACTTGATCACTACTTCTGGTGTCTCTTCGAATGACATGAAAAATAAATAAAACAATGAACCAGTACGAATAATATATATACCATATAAAATAGGTCGAGTAGGAGTATGGGGACTTATGTACGGTCCCAATTTCACGAGTTCAACTCTCACCATAAGCGAAAAGTTGTTGGGCCCACTGGAGATTTTCCGAACATTAGTTTTCAATGTCCTAAACTAAAATTATGAGATGCAGTGTAAATTATTTCGGACATATTTTTATTGAAGAAAGGAGTAGGAGAACCAAAAATTCTGTTTAGGAAGGCTATATATGGTATGTGCATTAACAAAAAGTTTGAATGAATTAACTATCTTACGAGTTATGTTACGTTACGATCAAGTGGGAATCGGATAGATGAATAAACATGCAGATATGGATATATGATTAAAATAAACTTTTTCCATAATACAACACAACACCAACATGCATCCTTAAGAACAGCACGCACGAGAACAATTCAACCCCCCCGCCCCTCATCCTCATTAGGCCTTATTCACTCAAAAAGTGGGAAAAGGAAATAGTAGAAAATATTGAATCAGTTCATGTTCGGTTTGGATTTTGAGGGAGATTTTTTAGAGTAATGAGTGGAGAGAGATATATATAGATAGATAGATAGATAGATAGATAAATAAAATTTAAAAGAGACCGTCTTATTCACTCAAAAAGTGGGAAAAGGAAATAGTAGAAAATATTGAACCAGTTCATGTTCGGTTTGGATTTTGAGGGAGATTTTTTAGAGTAATGAATGGAGAAAGATATATAGATAAATAAAATTTAAAAGAGACCGTCTTATTCACTCAAAAAGTGGGAAAAGGAAATAGTAGAAAATATTGAATCAGTTCATGTTCGGTTTAGATTTTGATGGAGATTTTTTAGAGTAATGAGTGGAGAGAGAGATATATAAATAGATAAATAGATAGATAAAATTTATTAGGGACCGTACGCAAGAGTTTTGAGATCCAAAACGAACAAGTGACTTACAAGTGCAAAGTCTTTTTAGTTTGACTCTTAATAATGCTTTGTTTGGAACTTGAAGAAAATGGGAGAAATGAAGAGAAAGAAAAATGAAATGAAAATCGTGATGTGCACAGTTCTAGGTATTTCTATTTTCTTCAAAACCAAACAATGGAAGAGAATTATTATTATTTTTTTAATTTTTCCTTCCTTTCTCTTTTGTTTTTTTTTCCTACAAGTTCCAAACAAAGTCTAGGAGTCTGAGTAAAAATCTTTGGGATCACTCTTCCGGCAAGTGAAAGTCTGTGCAAAATGGCTGGTAGGGGGCTTTGATTTACGGTGCAGCCATGGGACGTGTATAAGTCAACCAATTGTGTGTGTAAGCCCAACTAAGTTGAATGAATAATTCTAGCACCACAAACTTTTACACAAATTCATTCACATGCACTGTGGGACCCACACACGCTAGATGCTTGTACTGTGTTCAGGACCCATAGTGCATGTGAGTGTGTTTGTACAGGTATTTGTATTCGTTTGTGGCAGTAGAACGGTTGAAATTGAATATAGATATTTCTTATTTTGTATGTACAATCAAATTAATATAGCCATGCATCATGGGCCACACTGTGAACCGGATCTGCGATCCCATAGCAGTGCTTGTCCAATATGTTCATTGGGGCTTTTTTCGTATCTGGGTTGGGCTTGGATTGATTTTATTGAACCCTGCAAATCATTTCAAATCGCCTCGTTATCTCAAATTTCGGTACATGAATGGGAGCAAATATAGTCCCCTGTCACTTCCGCCAGAGAGTAGTAATGTCCCATCATACCACACTACTATCTATTGGTGAGAGGGTTACTACGCAAACCATGCTGAGTCTGAGCTCATGTTCGTTTGTTATAAACTTGATCGAGATTGGTTTGTTACATAATCAAACCAAACTTGAACATTCTTTTCAAGCTTGTTAAGATTTCAAGTCAAGTTTGAACAAGCTACTACTCGGTTCGTTCAATTTAGTATTTATAAAAATTCAAGCTACTTTAGATTGGCTTGTGTTTGACTTGATTAAAGCTCGTTTGAGATCGGCTCGTCACATAAACCAGTTAAGCTCGAACATATTTTTATAGCTCGTTAAGTTATCAAATCAAACTTGATCAACTATTTGCTTGGCTCGTTTGGCTCATTTATCACCCCTAATTGGTGATCCCACCACACTTATGTTGGAACCAAAGCTAAGGTACCACTACTTGTAGGTGGTGTCAGAATGTGTTTAGCCTCAATAAAAAACTTTGGAACTTGAATTTGGGCATTGCAACCAAGTTCTAACTTTCCAGCCACTAAAACAACCCTTCTGGCTTCATTGGTTCACTATCTCAATGTGCATTATTGGTAACAATGCTTATCCAACTGTTCATTTGGGCCCATTCTTATCTGGGTTGGGCTTGGATTGATTTTACTGAACCCTGCTAATCATATTAAGTGTTCACTATTCTGGTTTATCAATGGAGAATTTCATTGATAGGACTTTAAGACGCATGTGTATGAATAATGATTTTAACACTCCATTTTATTCTAATTTTAACTCTCCATTTTATTCTAATTTTAACACTCCACTTATAGAAGAGGTGATATATATATACACACACACGTACTTGGTTTGTTGTGGTCGGGGTGAATATAATTAGGTAGATATCGAATTAAAATGAAATGTAGTATTTTGGAAGATATAACATGGATAGGAGGGAGATGATGCTATATTATCTTGCTCCAGGCATATATAGAATCTGAGAGATATAATATTCAAGGATTCACCGTATATATATAACCGGGTGACAAAAACTGGATATAAGTAGTTCGGATATACTATTCGGAGTGATAGCATATGTGCCCTTTACATTCTATCGGCAAACGAGCCATTACGGTGGAGCATTTAACAAACCTGCATTTTGTCTCATCCTCACATGCAAACCATCAGCAGAAGAAATAAGGGTAAAATAAGGTATCTTCAACATGAATTTTACTATGCCAATTTGATAACCATCTCATGAACCAATGACCTTTTCAATACATTTTACTTCACCAAATCCAGAAAACGAGGAAAACGTTTACATCTTCATCTGAAACTTGTCGATCTCCCCAAGAGTCGTTGTTTCCGAGATCATATGCCCGTTTTTAACATTCAATAGAATAATATGCTATCAAAGGCCTGAGAGTTAGGCGTTGATTTCCAAATCTCTAATGTGCTATCAATTTTTGTGAGATCAATCCATATAAAGTTTTGCTCCAGGCTTTAAATGCATACCTGCCTCGTAGTTTCTGGACGACGAAATTGGTTTCTCAAGATTAGTCGAAATATGGATCCAAACATATATATATATCAAAAAATAATTATTATATGTACTCATGAATTTTCACGAAAGCACGTTATAAACTCTTGTGGGGCCAATCTATGTGAGTTTTGCTCTAGTTTTAAATGGGGTCAATTTTATGTATTCATGAATTTTCACGACAGCACATTATAAACTCTTGTGGGGCCAATCCGTGTGAGTTTTGCTCTAGTTTTAAAATGCTCACCTCCTAGTTAGTTTGCAGACAACGGAATTGGTCTTTCAAGGATTAGTCCAAGTGTCCGTAACTGACCCAAACACCCTGAGATATCAAAAAGTATTATGTATATATGAATTTCAAAGCTGTTAGTTTGTTAGATCATAATTGGCATTTCACCTAAAAGGGAACTTGTGAGGAAGAAAGTAACAGTGGAAGCGAGCTGCCCACTGTGTGGCGCGGACGTGGGAACGATTATCCATTTATTTGTGTCCCGTATGTTTGCACAAAAGGTTTGGTCCCGTTCCCCGTTACTTCTCGATTTTCATTAGGATCAATTTAACTCCTTTGTTGCCTTTTGGGATGTTTTGGAGATCTTGGGGGCAAAATTGAGTTAACAAAGACGAATGTTTTGCTTTGGTTACATTGATCATGTGGTTTATGTGGAAATGCCGAAACGGATCAGTTTTCCATGATAGAGTGATCCTTCCTGGTGTGATGAGTTATAGAGCAGTGAGTTATCTCCGCGAATTTCTGGATGCGAATAGCAAGTTGGCAGCATCGCCGAGACCGTGAGTGGTGGGGCAGTTGGGGCTAGTTGGATAAGACCGTTTGGTGGTTTTTTTAAAATCAATGTAGATGGAGCTTGGAAAAGGGATTATGGGCATGGAGCTTTTGGGGTATTTATCAGGAATGATTTGGGACAATTTTGGGCTGCGGCAAATGGCACTTTGGAATGGTGCACAAGGCCTTTGGTGGCTGATCAGCACTAGCTTTTCGAAGGGGAGTCCAATTGGGTCAACATTTGGGTTTAAGGGAAATGTTCGTAGAAGGAGATTCACAGGCAGTTGTGAATATGATTAATGGTGCAGTTACGGTGAATCAAGAAGTGAAGATTATTGTTAATGATATCCAAACTCTTAGCAGATGTTTTGCTTCTTGTATCCCCTGTGTAGGGATGTTTCCTCTTGATGTATGGGTTTCGTTGTTATACGTCATCACTTATCGTTTTGACAAAAAAAAAAAATTTGCACCTTAATTGACAGAATAGATAAGACAATCAATTGGTTATCTTAATTCCCTATTTGTATGGAGCAGATATGGCTCTGATGAGATGGATATGAGTAGATTGTGTAGCAGTGTAGGTAATATTAGTGATTTTCTTTCGGGTAGACATATGGTACACACCTCTCAATAAGTGTGTCCCGTACCCATTCTCTATATATTCCCTTAGATTTGAGATAATCTAACATATCTAACCGGTCATCACTTGCTCTATTGTTGAGTTTCTCTCTCTTCTATCTTTAATGGGCTTTCAAATGCGGTCCAATATCAATTTGGGTGGACAAGAAATTGGAGTTTTTAGGAATATTTTTTTACTTTCTTAACTATTAAATTTAAAATTATGAAAATAATAAAATAATTTAAAACTAATTTAATAAACCAATAAAGTTAGACTGTTTGATATGACCAATTTTTTAGTCCAATTTGATCAACATGACATTATTAAATAATAATGTCTTCTGATACGTACTTGTCAATATCTGATAATCTTTGATTTTAGTAACAATGCTAAATATCATAAGACTTATCCTAACAATTTAGATTGATCATCATAACAAAAAATTAAAAAACAAAGCTTAAGTTAAAATTGGTCATACTTTTGACAGTCATATTCAACCCATTTCACTTGAAAGGTCGAACTCAAATCTTTGTCTTGAGACAGTTAAATAATTAATTTTTTAGTAAACTCTCATTTATCCACGAAAACTTGGAGGGATTTTGATTTTTTGGATTAATTTTTTTAAAGAGAGAATTTGATTTGGAGAAATATTTTGAGGGGAAATTGCAATTTTATTAAAGAATTTGGGTATGTACTTACATTTTGGTGAATTTCTTGGATGAAAATTTTTGAGAGAATTTCATTTTTAGTTTAAATTTTTGAGGTATTGTATAGGGAAAATTTAAAATTTCAAAAAAAAGATATGGATGGAATTAAAAATTAAGATAATATGGCAGAAATTTTAAAATTTTAAAAAATAATGTGCTGGAAATTAAAAATAATTTTAGTTTAAATTTCGTACAACACATTGTGCTAAGGTAACGACAATGTATGGTATTGTTACTGAATTTTTGATTTTTTAGACATGTATTTTGCTTAGGTATAATTATTATATATTGATTGTGGTACGACATATTTTGGTCTTATTACTGAATATTTTAAATCGATTTACTTTGGTACGACACATTGTGGATAGAAAACGTCAATTTATGGTATTATCATAACAATTTTGGTTTGTCATATAATTTGTGGTATTTACATATGTTTTTTTCTTTTAATACGACACGTTGTGGTAAGAAAATGACAATTTTAGGTGTTTTCATAACAATTATGGTTATTTTATAAAATTTGTGGTATTTTACAACTATTTTTAGCTTGAGTATAACAATTGTTGATTCTGATACGACATAGTATTTTGATTTTGTTACGGAATATCATAGGAGTCAAAAAAATTTGATACAACTCATTGTGATAAGATAATGCCAATTTATGGCGTTGTTATAACATTTGTAGGTAACATTATTTAATTTTTGATACTGTACGCGTATATTTGGTGGGGGTACAAGTATTATGGATTTTGGTACAAATAATTATGATTACATAATAAAAATATTTTTTAATTATGGGTAACATGCTAATGACCTGTTCAACAAGTAAATTTTAAAATACAAGTCATAACTAGCATCATAAATATATATTAGAAAACCAAAAATCGACATAATGAAAATCACAAATTGTCATAGACATACGGTATACCATGTGTACTATAGCTTTCACCTTTTCTTTACGTTATAGTTGATGATTTTCTTCTGGTTCTTCGTTGATGATGATGCAATTACAGTGACTGCCAATTTCAATATTGCTCTTACATACTTGTGCAAGCTTGTGTTACGCATCTTCTATTATTTTTTCCGTATTGAATACTTCTCGGTATTATAACACTGTCAACAAGTGTGAATTCGTTCAATGAAAATAACAAGTCCTACTAGGAGAAGTATAATGCAATATGGGTGTTTGGGTATTGCTAGATTGAATATCTACTTGCACAGTTGCACATAAGATCCGCTTAGTTATACGGTTTTTATCTCTATATGTATCAAATGTTAGTTTTTTCCTATTTAGTGTGGCCCACTAGCCTCCACGTTTTGTGCATGTGGGACTCCTCTATCAGATAAGCCAATGAAGTGATATGGTTCATTACGATAACTAATTAGAATTATAGATGAAGGAAAACTCTTGATAATAAAAGAGACCTTGATGGACTAGGTGTCTTTTAATAATTATCTCTAAGGCCCTCTTCTCTCCTCTATAAAAGGTAGAATACCCACCCCTTAGTCCTACGGTTTTTCCATCAATTAAAGTACTGGGGTATTCTAGAAAAGTAGAGACAGAGAGAAGAAGGTGAGCCAAGAATTACGGTGGTTCTAATTAAGGGGTTTGTTCCTTCTAATCTCGATGGCCAACAAAGGTATGTTATTTATTGTTCTTGAGATGTGTTGAATTCAAGATCCTGTTATATCTGTTTTCCGCATAATAGTTTTTTATACAGATATAGATTTACATCAAATTGCACATAAAATGCGTATCGTAAAGGTTAGTTAAACACAAGAGACGTTTAGAGATATGTCATACATCGTGTGTCCTAAGATTTTGACCACGTTAATTAGACTTGTGTATACTTTTTGTCATTCCATGACATCCTTGAACCAAATCGTTTTATTATTCATTGAGGGTTATCACTACAATTGTCAGTAAAGATGCATGATCAAAATGGGTACGACCGACGCAAATACCTTCCCATGGCAATGTGCGTAACCATAGGGATTCTAAATTCACGATAGATCTCGAAAGAGATCAATCACCCATTAATTTATACCGCTCCACCCAAGCACGAGTAGGACAAAACCTCTCTCATTCACGGACTCACTACCGCAAGTGGGGTTAAACCTTGCAACCGCATGAGAAAAAACCTAGGCATTTTAGTTTAGCTGCTTTGTCAACTCGCCTACCACCAAATTAGTGGCAAATATAATCATATCATCAAAGCGGGGGAAAAGTTATATTTTGTGGAGCCCTGCCTCTGAATCAAATGAACTTAATTACCCATGAGAGTAAGAAACTGAGACATGAAACTTTGGTTAATTTCAACTTTGGGCTTCTCATTTTTATATTTTTATAGTATAAAAAACAAAACCCAGGCTTACAAAGTTACAATACAACGGAATTGAAACTGCACAACATTGTCACAATTGAAATCAAAAGTGTTACACATTGAAATCAAATCCAAACCCAGTTCAATTCGTATCCGAATCTCTCCCGGGTGTCTCTTCTTCTTCTTCGTCTCTCTCGGCCATCTCTCGTTCTTCGCCTCCCACCTTCAGCGAAGCCAACGAACTTGATGACAATTCGCTATGGTATTGTTGCACCACCAGCACTGATGCTGCTGTCTGGAAATCCCGCGAGGTCAACAACCCACCCACCGGCCCCAACTCGGGGCAATCGCTATTCCGGTTCATGTTGGCAACTAGCTGACCCACTGGCATTCGTCCAACCAGATACAGATTGCACCGGCTTTGTTCCCGTATGATTCCAACAGCTTCTGCAGCACTACTCACCACTCTCTCGTCGTACTTGATTGACCCTTTCCTCGATATTTTCTCCTTGATTTCGCCAATAAATTCTTCATCTCGGGAACTTACTTCATCGCTAGAGCCTCCGGCTTCAGTGATTTCAAGTGCTATGTTTTCCCGCACAGCATTGGGGCTTACTAGAAACCGAATAACGACTAAACTTATGCCAGGGTGCTCAGCCATTCGTGCCCCATAGGCAAGTGCTTCGCGATCATCTGGTCCACCAAAGAACAAAGCCGTTATGACAGAATCAACATTGCTTGCGGATACGTGAGTAGCCCCACCGAGCCCACGGTCCACCAAAATCCCGACCGAACACGGAGCGTGTTCAAGAACCCGTTTATTAACATACCTGAAATCAGTCCTAGTAGTCTCCAGCTGCCCATCAAGCCTTTGGAGTTTGTGAAATGGTAGAATTATGATCGCCGCGGTTTTTCTCTCAGCGCTTCCACATATGTCCTCATGCATGCTGTTAATGGCCGAGATAGCCGTCATCGGTCTAATATACACGTTGCTCAGCTGCCGGAAAGCCTCGAAAGCAACGACGACTTGGTTGGAATCGGGACCGACTCCGCTGTTCCAAAATGGCAGCCCGTTTCGTCTAGCCTTCTGGACCATCAGTATAGCAGATGACCTTTCAGTAAGCTCCTTGAGGTGCATTGCGTATACGCATAGGCCCGTTCGCTTCTCAGTTCCACGAGAGGCCTCGATGAGGTTAATCAGGGAGGGGACGTTCCGAGTGCTGTGGAAACAGGCCAGAATTCGGAGTTTCGTGTTCGGGTCTCTCCTTTGAATTGTCCGGTACTTGTACGCAGATCTACACGTCTGTGTCCTTTTCGCCGGCTTGTAAACTGCCATTACTAGTGGAGTTGTTATGAAGGTTGTGAAAAGAGCCATCAGAACCATAATGGCAAATGTTTGGTCATTCAACACCTGCAAAATTGAGTAACATGCAATTATCAAAACCAAGAACACTTGCCCTTGTGATTATGAAGACAAAAAAACAATTGCCATTGTCATTCTGAGGCAATGCCAATAGCTTAATGTCAATTGCGAAAATTGGAAACTGAAATTTTTTCCAAGCAGTGCGCTTTTTTCTTCTGTTTACAACGCAAGAAAACTCCTTTTTCCTGGTCTCATGAAACTTCGACTGATTGTTTCGAAGCGCAAGGGCGTTTTCAAAATTAGTAATGGCAAACAAAACATGTTTTCTGGCAAGTTTCCAAGATATTCGAAGAACGAAAAGTAAGGAACTGATATCAAAAACCTTTCCAAACAATAACTTATGGTCAACAAATTTACCCCTCTGTCTTTGCCAATGTTGAGGACAATGAGCTCCACCAAGCCTTTAGTGTTCATCAAGAACCCCAGAGCCAAAGCCTCCTGAAAAGGCACTTTGCACAGAAGAGAGACAACAACAGTGCCTATAATCTTCCCAAAACAAGCAGTGCATATGACCAAAACTAGAAGCCCCCATGACTGACCCCCATGAATGGTGGCCACATTGGTCTTCAATCCGCTCGACACGAAGTACAAAGGAAGGAACAATCCAGACACAAGATCCTCGATTTTCTCCACGAGAGAACCAGCAAACGGCCCGTCTTTTGGAATCGAAACTCCGATGATGAAACCCCCGAATAAGGCCTGGATTCCAATAGCATCGGTGGCAAATCCTGCAGCCAAAACGGTGCATAAAGTCACGCACACGAAGAGCTCATCCACCGGTTCTCCCTCCGGGGACTGCTTTGCCATCCATCTAAATACAGGAGGGACAAGGAATGCGCAAAGGAGGACGAACCCGGCGCCACTCAAAAGGACCCATAAGGTAATGATGGGGGAATGGCTGCCAGACAGGGCAATGGCAAGAGCAAGCAGGATCCAAGCTGCCACATCGTTGACCGCAGCAGCTGACATTGCCATACGGCCCACGTCAGTGGTTAAAATCTTGAGTTCAGCCAAGATACGGGCCAAGACGGGGAAAGCAGTGATGGAAAGGGCTACACCCATGAACACTAGAAACGGGGCTTCGCTTACGCCTTTGGAAATGGTTCCTCTGAGCACGAAAGAAGAACCGATTCCTAGGGCAAAAGGGAGGCTGATTCCGACCAGTGCAATGCTTAAAGCTTTTTTTCCAGTGCGTCGAAGAGACCTCGGGTCGAGTTCTAGGCCTACGAGGAACATGAAGAAGAGGAGGCCTATGTTGGCTAGGGTGTCCAGAACTGGGTAACTCTTTGGTGGAAAGACCTTGTTCAGATAAGTTTGGCTTCGACCAAGGGCAGATGGACCGAGTAAAATTCCTCCCTGCGAAAAAGGAACACCTATTAGAATTCGAATTGTCCACGATACTCGAATGTGATGCAATCAGTTCCTAAAACTAAAACAATGAAGGAAAATTCGATTTCCTTGAGCAGTAAAATACTCCGCAAAAGTTTGACAGCTTCCGCTTAGAATGATTATGAAGCAGTTGTTACTTGTTAGCATACAAACATACGCGTTGCAGGAGGCATTTTAATCATCAATAGGAAAAATATTTGGTCTTCCCATATGAAGTACCAATGCGTTAAAACGAACAAAACGAAAGAAATAGATCCAAATCATATAGTTCTAAGTTTCAAGAGCATCTATAGTTGAGTCTCCTTAGCTTTAGTAATGCGAAAGTATGAAATAAGAGATGGAAAATGCGATTCGATTAAAGAGAAGGAAGGGGGGACAGAGAGGAACTTACAACAATCTCAGCAATAACGCGAGGCTGTCTTAATGGCCTCAACAGAAAAGCGAGGAGACGACTGAGAACAACCACCATGCATATTTGCAGAATCGCGAGGGGGAGAGCAAAATCGAGAGGATCGTTCCCCTGGAACACCCCATTCGACGTAGCAGTCATGGGGGCTGGACATTTTACAGTAGCATTTGAGGCCATTTTTTTTGCACTGGAGCTACCGACTGCGAATACAAGCTCCATATCCTCTATTGAATACCTGTTGTATCACATAATTACAATATCTATCAGATTATGCATTCAAAACTCAATACATCAAATACTGGGAAACAAACTTTAGCTATAGTAATTTTACAATTATGCTTATTTGCCTATTAGTTTTGAGTTAGATGCTCTAGCACACAAGTCTCTGAATCCCAAGTTACTCTTGTTCAAGGAAGTTTAAGGGCAACGAATATATTATTTTCTTATTTCTAACAATTTTACTCCAGAATCATGCAGAAAGTGTCACAATCATAATTTCATACAATCTCATATATGACCTAAGGTATATATTATTGAATTTTCTGGTCCACCTCTGTTAACCTTGGGATAAACCAAACCGCGGGTTTGGTCGCGGTTTGGTCTCGTGGTTAAGGTTCAGGACTAAGACATTTCTACTCTTCTTAGTTCTTAAGTTCGAAACCTTACAAGTGTTATCCTTCTTTGAACTCTCAGAACTAGTCGAGATGTATGTAAACGGACCTAGATTTGATAATAAAAAAATTTATATGAATGATGATATATTATGAGTAGTTGTGTATGAAAGGAGATATAATAAGAATAGTTGTATATGGAGGCGGTTGTAATAAGGATAGGAGAAAGTGGTGTTATTATATCTCATACCAAGCGGATATACAATTCGGGAACATTATATTCGCCTTATTTTATATCCAAGTGACAAAATAAGGATAGGAGAAAGACCTTGGGAATAGATTGAGCTAAAGACATTTTTTTTAATTTTAGACACGAATTCAAATACTAGAACAGAAGAAAAATGAATCTAATAAATCCTGAACGAAGTTTGATTTCGATTTTCTCATTCTAAGGATTCAGTATTGACGAACTAGAGTAAATAATCGATAAGTAATTACAGGATTTTCTCGCTTTCGTATTGACTTCGGGTGATCTCGAATCAACATTATCGAGAAAACAAAAAACCCGTGTATCCATACATATTTCACTCGGCTTCAGGTGATAGCGCCCTCAAACAAGTTAAATGCGGACATCCAGTCACAGCTGTGTTTAGAATGGTCCAGATCTACGGACATTTTCTTACTGCTAAAAACATTCTTAGCGGTAAAAAAGCATCCGCGGATCCGGACTATTCAAAATACAATCAAACGGCTGGCGTGCGCATCCGTATTTTGGCTGGCTAAGGGCGTCCGCATAAGAACCCTAAATAAACCCCTAAAAAAACCTCTATAAAAATCCCCGTAAAGTTTTCGATCTAATTTTGATGATTCGAACCGCTTAATGTAATCAGAACGTGATTTTAATGGTACAACCCCGCGTGAAGTCAGCAAAAAAAAATGACCGTGAAGGGCTTTATCTAAACAGTTCTTTATTGAACGGTTCATGAAAAAATTGCTCAAATCAAGCCATTTCCGGTAATTTTTTTTACCAATTCTTGCGAGTACCTTTAAAATCACGTTCTGAACACATTAAGCGGCTCAGATCATCAAAATTTGATAGAAAACTATGAGATTAAAATTTGGGGGTTTTTTAGAGGGTTTTTTAGAGGTTTTTTTAGGGGTGTGTATATATATAGAGAGAGAGAGAGAGGAGGTTTCAGCTGCGGACGCCCTTAGATTGCAAAAATGTGGATTTCGCGTATGAGCCGTTGAATCTCATCCAACGGCTATGAAACAGAGGAGCAACACGCGGGTAAAAAAAGGGGGTGGGTCGGGTAAAAATGGTTCGCGGGTCACCCCGGGTTATAACAACCAGATCCAAACAAATACGCCATCCGTCCCTATTTAATTGCTCATTACGGTTTTGAGTGTATTTTAAACGGCTTATATCTCTCGATGTATATTACTAAAAATATGCAATATAGATCTTATTTGATAAAACTCAATTTTTTCTACCAGACAATGATTTCAAAAATATACGTCGAGAGATATAAGAAGTTGAAAATACACGCATAACCGTAGTGGACAATTAAATAGGGACGGAGGGAGTATATATATATATATATATATACACATGTGTATGTATAGTTTTAGAGAGAGGGAGAGAGAGGAATCACCTGAATCTTGGAAAACGATCGAGAAGTTCTCTGGTCGCTAGTCCAGTTCCACAATTTTTTCCGGACGAAAGAGAGAGGGCACTCTTGAAGTTCCAGATATTGAGGGGAGAGAGAGAGAAAGAGCAAGAGAGAGAGAGAGAGAACGGTCGAGGGGTTGAGGACATAAACTGCCTTCGTTTCCAAATTTATAGAGAAAGCGCGAAATTATTCACTATGCCAAGTGGTTATGTCACGCTCTCACCTGACTGAAAAATTATTCAGTGCTGCCGCGCTGAGCTAAAGTTCAAAATATAGTCATTTTAGCCTTATAAAAAACAGGGTGGTTCAATTGGCTTATATTTTCATTTTTATTCAAAAAAAAATTTCATTTATTAATTTTTCGCCAATTTTTTTGTGAATTATTCATTCTTCATAATGAGTGAAATCTGAAAAGTTAAAAATTACAATCTAAATTTAAATTTTTTGAATAAAAACAAAAATAAGTCAATAAGTCAATTTTTTTTTGTCTTTATTCAAAATAATTTTGGGTTCTGATCATTATTTTATACTTTTTAGATTTGTCTTGTCATGACGAAATAATAATCCACAAAAAATTGACAAAAACTAACAAAAATAAGCGATTTAGCTTATTTAACTGAACAACCCTTCGGTGTACTGTACGTTGTTCGCCTTGTGTTTTTAACCGTCGGATCACGTTTAGAGTTTTCATCTCTCGAAATTCTAGTATGAGCTAAAAAAGCACGGGAACTTTGATACACCAAAAACCCTGTACAAATTACTTGAGCCCGTTGTTATGCATCAAAGAAGAACATCATAGATAAATAACGGGCCGGTCCTACCCACATAATTTTTGACACTCCATCTGAGCCACACAAATCAAGTGCTGAGATTAAACCACTTAAATGGGCTCACACACACAACCTCGACTAATTAATCTCTCCCTCTCCTATCTTTCACAACAATACCCCTATCTCAGGACCTCCATCTCTGGCAAGGGTCCTCATCGGCGAACCCAGCTCCGACGAGCAACCCAGCACTCTCTCTCTCTCTCTCATCGCTCCTCCATTCGTCTCTCTCTTGCGCGCATTGGACATCGAATCTAATCATTGCACAAGGGAGAAAGGGTCCTCATCGGTTATCCGTTCAAATTGGCAATACTACTTGTTATCAGTTCAAACACAAGGAGATTTCAATCCCAACATAATTATAGATTCTGATACACGGACATGATCTAATTAAGTTTTGCATGCAATCTCTCCAAAATGACCACTTCAAGTGATCGTTTCAATCCTTTCTGCAATAAAGAGTCGATACAGGAAATAATAGATTACAGCCCAGATACTGAATACAAAGTCAACAAGAACTAGAAGATTACAAGATCCTTTTCTCTCTGCTAGAGATGATCGAAGGGCTTTATTTTGATAAATTGTGCTGTTCCCAATAAGTGAATTGTAAATTCAAAAAGTCAATTAAATACGAGCTAGGTTAGTCTCTCTTAAATAAATGAATGACCCTATGTACCCACATGACAATAGAAAATAGACCACGAAAAATTAATTAATATAATTGTTCGCATACATCGTCATAGATTCCGGATCAAATTTATTTTCGCCATGAATGATTAGTACATCGAAATCTACGTAATGAACGACTCAAGTGATCGAAATAAAAGTCTTAACGGGGCCCCTAAACCCTAATAATTAACGCCTCCACTGCAAGTTAAGTATTGTTGACAGCGTAATCAAGAGAAAAGTAGGAGAAAAAGTGCATTTTGGATCACATGCATGATGGTGCTTTGTTCGGTTATGGGTTTTGAGTTGTGTTTTTGAATAAAGGTAGAGAGAGAAATGAGAGTAATGATTGTGGAAAGATGTAAAAAGTAGAGAGATAGAGTGAAAAATGAAAGTAATGATTGAAAAGTTAGAAAGAGAAAAAATAGAAAAATTACTTTATCCAAAACCCTGGGTTTGAAATTCCAAACCGAACAAGGGCTAAAGTGGCGCACTAAGGAAATTGGTCAGCACTAAGGGTAGGAATCTTTACTCAGCCACAGAACGTGGACGGAAGTTTCCTAGTACCACTGAACCCAACCATACAGTTTATACACTCAGGCTCTGTCTGCTTTGATGTAAAATGTTTTATAATATGAAATGTGTTTTTTAGAATTGAATGTGAAGAGATCAGAGAATATTAAAATTGAATGTGGGTCAGGACTGACGATCGAAGAAATTGAGTAGTGAGAATTGTAGTAGAAGACATCGGGTTCATTTCGGAGAGTAACTTACGGATCAAAAGATTTCAGGGGGGGGGGGGGGGTTGCTGTTTTAAACGGTGGAGAGATCAGAAAATATTGGAATTGAATGTGGGTCAGGACTGATGATCGACGAAATTGAAAGGTGAGAATAGTAGTAGAAGACAGCGGGTTCATTTCGGAAAGTAACTTATGGATCAAAAGATTTAAAGATAAGTCATTTTCATCCAATTAATCAAAAATGTTTTATATGTAAAATATTTTCCCCATTTTTTACATAACCAAACACCGAAAAATAGGTAAAATATTTTACTGGAAAATATTTTACACACAAACAAACAGAGCCTAAAAAAACAAAAACAAGATTTTTTAAGTTTATAGACTTTTGGTAACTATCACAGTTTTTAATAGGTTGACTAATTAGCAGATAACCCTACCAAATTGCGTTATAGAATCTATCATCGACAAGCCAGAGACAGAAAGTCATATTAATTAGTACAAAATTTGAAGGAATATCATATGATTTTTTTTTTTAATAAATACTTGTTCAGACCATGTTACTAATTTCGGGACTATGAATTTAAAGATCAGATAGTTTTTCCAGCGACCCAAAAAAAAATTTAGCTGATAGAAAGAGTAAAACCTGAGAGTTTGGATTTTCCGGCCAGGCCAGATTTCAAATTGGTACTATGTTTTTGTGTCGCAATTATAGAACAAAAAATCAGCAAACTTTCATTACTCAAGCTAATGTGAATGTGTAATAGGTTTTGCTTCACGCTAACAGCTTCAGCTTCAACTGGTTGGTTGCCTCTTCAAGATTGACTTTGATAAAAATAAATAAATTAATTGGAATTGGATCCTCTCCATTCATTAATTTGGACTGAACGGGAACAGTCCAAACTCTCACTTATCCAATACTGTAATTAATGGTTCGGATTTGTTCTGATACTCTTACTGGTAAGATCAGTTTCAGATCAAATGTAAGAGAGCAAATTTTTACCGTTCTAGAGTTGAAACCCCGCTCAAACCGGTAAGAGTCTCAAAACAAATTGGAAGCATTGGTCCAGCTTTGGACTGGCTCGTCGAGCCAAAGACTTGGATCGGAGAGAATATTCGAACCCTTTTTAATTTGATTAGTTCATAAGAGACTTTTTTTAGGGAAAATGACGGCCAATGATGTGTTTTGATAATTAATACCCACCAAAGACATTTAAACGTTAACAAATATTCTTAGCATGACTTAATGGGTATTAATTATCAAAACACGTCATAGGCCGTCATTTTCCCCCATTTTTTTGTTTCTTTAACCTCAATAATTGGGGGTTGTAAATTTCCCCGTCATTTCAGCGAAAGCCATTTATTGCCTTATTAAGAGCATTTACAATGGGTGTGTTATATTTGTGTAACAAAATATTTGTTAAGGTATGTGTTAGGATAAAAAATGGGTCTCACATGTGTGTGTTAACTTAGGAGTGTGTTAGTATATATATGAGTACATCAATTGGTTAGTTAGGAGTGTGTTAACTCTTTAAAGAAAGTAGTGTGGACATTTATATTTTATGGTTGAAATTTGAATTTATAGAGATATGACCCACTTAATTATTGTTTGTTAGTTTAGTTGCCAAACTTTTTTTTTTTTTTGCTCGGCAAACGAAATTTATTCAAAACTCGAAAGGGTACATCGAGTGGAGGAAACAAAGACATACAAACAACACAAGACTGTCCAACAGAAAGTTGGACAGTTACAACACCTTAAGAAAGACCTATAATTTGAGCTTACGGATACCGTCCAAAAATAGCCTAAAGTCCTCCACCGAGTAAAATTTAATCTCTAACTTAGACCTCATCCACATTGCAACTCTGGTTTTAACAATCTCCCCCACCTCCTCCACACTCGTTGTGGCGTTGTTGAAAATGTAGTCATTCCGAACTAACCACAAGGACCAGAGTGTAGCATAAAAAGAAGCTTCCCATAACTTTTTCTCCACATCTCCAAACCTACTGTCGAACCACCATACAGCTAGATCTTCCAAGGACGAAGGGCATACCCACACAACATGCCACCAGTCGAGAACCACTGACCAAATACTCCAAGAAAACTGACAGTGTAGCAACAAATGATTGGGGGTTTCTAATTGCAGGGAACACAGAGGGCATGATAGCGATTGATCCTCCTGAATCAAATTCCTTCTTGATAACGCTGATCTAGTGGCTACCTTTTCCTGTACTGCCAACCACGAGAAGATTTCCACCTTAGGAGGGCAAAGGTTCTTCCAAATAGATCCCAAAACTAGGTTCGTAGATTGACCAATCTGCTCCCATTGGTTATACACCGATTTAACAGAGAATTGTTTGTCTAAAGACCACTTCCACTGTAATACATCCTCCTTAGACAAGTCCAGAGTTATCGGTTGCAGCCTCAGAAGCAATTCGTCCAGAAGTTGGTTCTCCCGAACCCTCAGCGTCTTCCTAAATTGTAGATTCCAAAGCTCATCCCCAGGACCACCCTTCACTGTGCTAATCGAGTCTTCCTTTTGGGACGATATTAGAAAGAGTCTCGGAAAAGCCTCTTTGAGAGTACCATCCCCCAACCATATATCATTCCAAAAAGAAGTTTTATGCCCGGAATTGACTTGAATTCTGAAGCCCTCATTGATTATAGAGCCCAAAATGGAAAGAGGATCCCCTAAGGAACAAATGTCCCTCCAAATATTGGTAACATTACCTGCTCTTGGCAAATATGGTAGCCACGCCTCCTGCGACAAGTTATACTTGCCTCGAATAACCTTGACCCAAAGAGAGTCTTTATCCTTATTGAATCTCCACCACCACTTGGATAGAAGGGCAAGGTTTTGTTGCATCATTCTCCTCACTCCCAGCCCACCAAACTCCTTCTTCGTTGCAATTGTTTCCCACTTAACTAAGTGCAGTTTTTTCTTTCCCGAAGTGTCGCCCCAAAAAAACTGTCTCTGAAGTTTCTCCATTGCCTTTGCCACGGCCAACGGCATTTTGAAAATAGACATGAAATAGGTTGGGAGATGACTAAAAGAAGAATTAATCAGAGTAAGTCTACCACCAGAAGAATTAATTTTTCTCCTCCACACATTTAGCCTCTTTTCCATCTTCTCCAAGACTGGATCCCACGTCTTGATCCTTCTAGGATTGGCTCCTAAAGGCAATCCTAGGTATTTGATTGGCAAAGATTCGGTTTTGCACCCCATAACCTGAGCCAGAGATATCACAGCTTGATTGGGAACATTGACTCCACATAACGAACTCTTGGAAAAATTAATTTTCAACCCTGACATAAGTTGAAAACATCTGAGAATCCTTTTAATATTTTCCAACTCCTCTCTATCATTATTGCAAAAGAGGATAGTATCATCAGCAAACTGGAGGTGAGATACAGTTACCCCATTGGTTCCAACCTTAACTCCTTTGATTATATTCAGCTCCCTTGCTCTTTCCAACATAATGTTAAGAGCTTCAACAACGATGTTAAAGAGGAAAGGGGATAAAGGGTCCCCTTGTCGGAGGCCTTTCTGAGTTTGAAACTCTTTAGAAGCAGAGCCATTGATCAGTACCGACATGGAAATAGAAGAGCAACATTCCTTAATCCAACTACACCATTTCTCCCCGAAACCCATTTTAGCAAGTAAATCCAGTAAAAAACCCCAGTTAACACAATCATAAGCTCTTTCAAAATCAATTTTAAGAATAAGACCCCCTTGATTACTTTTTTTCCAACTGTGAATGACGTCATTAGCTATCAGTACCCCATCCAAAATTTGTTTACCACCAATAAATGCAGCTTGAGACTCACCAATGACTGAAGGTAAATGGATTTTGATTCTATTCGCCAAGACTTTGGAGAGCAGTTTATAAACCCAACCCACCATACTGATAGGTCTATATTCTCTAAAAAATAACGGGCAGTTCACCTTAGGAATTAAAGATACAAAGGTTGAATTAATACCTTTAGTAAGCTTTCCATTGGTATGAAACTCTGAGAAGAAGCAGAGAACCGTGCTTTTCATGAACTCCCAGCCTTTCTTAACGAAGGAGAAGTTAAAGCCGTCGGGGCCCGGTGCCTTGAGATTGCCGCAATCCTTCAACGCTGCCATAATCTCCCTCTCGTCGAACTCTTTCTCAAGAAAGCGAGAGATATCAGGATTCAGTTTTCTTCGAAACAAACCCCCCAAACCAGGTCTAGAAATTCTCTCCTCCAAAAAATTATTACTGAAATGTTCCACAGCCGCTTCCTTAATTTCAGTAGGATCTTCCACAACTCTACCGCCTGCATTGATAGAGCCCACCATGTTCCTCCTGTACCTATTATTAGCCAAGGCTTGGAAAAATCTTGTGTTCTTATCACCCAGCTTCAACCAATTCCCTCTGGATTTCTGTCTCCATAACGACTCAGTTAAGCGAGAAAGCCTCCAAAACTCAGTTTTCGCTCTACACTTCGCTGCTTTCTCATCCGATGATAGCTGTCTATCTTCGGCCAATAAATCAAGGTGGTGGAGTTCAGCCTCAATTGCAAGTAAGGCTGAATTTACATCCCCAAATTCTTTTTTATTCCACACTTTCAGTTTAGCTTTAACGGCCCTTAGATTCTGCAATAAAATGAAACCTGCCCAGCCATGTACCTGAGTATTCTCCCATGTCTCTTTGGCTATCTTCATGCAATTCGGATGAGATAACCAGATGTCCATAAACTTAAAAGGCCTGGGACCCCAATCCCTACTATCGTCCATAATCACAACCGGACAATGGTCAGATATTGGTCGTTCAAGCCCCCACTGGTGAACCTTAAACTCGTGAAGCCATAGATGTGATAACAGAAATCTATCCAAACGGCTAAGGATGGCTTGGTCTTGGTAGTTTGTCCAAGTGTATTTTCTGCCAATCATTGGAAGATCCACCAATTCCATATTGTTGCAGAAGTCCACGAAATCCCTCATTCCCCTCTCCATTCTCAGGCATCCCACCCTTTCACAGGGAGCTTTAATTTCATTAAAATCCCCCCTGATAAGCCCTCAATAGTGTAAATAATAGGGCTTATCTCTCTCATTTTTGTCACACACAAGTGCCTAACTTGCTTGATTTGAACGATATTGCACGAAAGGTGTGTTTTTGGCATTTGCAGGTAAATCGCGTGAATAAGGCGCATTTGAAGGCCATGGATAGCCCCGTGGGTGTCCAAGTACCCAAGACCATGTGGCGCTCCGCGACCAAGTCCCAAAAGTCATGAAAAGAAGCTTTGAAGCATATTCGGGATGTCCAAGGATCAAAGGAAGTGAGGGAGATGCAAGGATGTTACCCAAAGCAACTCATTTTCCGACCAGCTGAGGGTAGAATCATCATAACTTTTGATGTAAAAATTGTTTTTGATCCAAATCACTTGGGTTAGAAAGTAGACTCAACAAGCTTTCTAACGGTTCGAAAAACACCCAAATCCGAGTTCGGGAGTGTCCGGAGCGCCCGCGAAGTTGGAAAAGTGCCTGCAAAATCCAGCCAGCATGAGGATCGATCCCCCATTCCCTTGGGATCGATCCCCCACCATCAGGAAGCCTAAAACCTGGTGATTGATCCCCTCTAACCAGGATCGATCCTCACTCCTCGCGCGACATTTCAAGTGGCATTTTTGTAAATCTTTTGTGAAGGGGGTATATATACCACCCTTAGCCCGATTCTAGGGCATTCTCCATTTTTCACTTTCTCTCTCTACCTCCCTCTTCTCCTCTCTTCCCAAGCTCTCCTTCTCTCTTCAAAGGAGGGGGATTGCAAAGGTTTTGGGGTAGATTTCCTTCATTAATGTTGTAAGTATACTTGTGTTCTTCATTAATCTAGCTTTCATTTTCGTTTTTGCCCATGTTTTTGTATCTCTCTTCATTTTGCCTTGTGTTTACACCCACTATGGGTGAGTAGTGATTTAAGCTTGGTCATGGGGTGATTTCTACCCTATGATTTAGGTAGTTTAATGGCTTCTCTCATTTCTTGTGCTTAATGTGGTTTGAGAATGGATTAAGTTCATTTTTTATGTAACAAAACCTAGGGTTGTTAACCTCTTTGATTATGTGTAGGCAAGGACTTGATCTCTTGCCACATATAATGCTTGGAGCTATGTCACCCTACGTGTTTGCCAAAATGCCTCAAAGAACTTGTTAAGCTCTAATCTTTGGTCTAAACCTAGAGATGTTAATTTCTTTGATTGGGTGTAGACAAGTCTCTTGGCACACCCAATGCTTGGAACCATGGCTCTCTTTGTGTTCGATAAAATGCCTAAACGAAGTTTTCATCCATTTCCAAACCCCGTTGTGTACGAGTTAAACTTGATTTTCATGGTTAAATCTTCCGAGTGAGGTCAAATGACAATGACTCTCACTTGAGTTATCAAAGAGAAGCATTGAACGGCCTAAGTTATGGGCGGAATGAACCCCTAGACCTTGCCGCTTTTAATTTCTAGTCAATCTTCGCTTTCAATTAAAGTTAGGAGGTAGAGAGAATTTCCATCACTCAAAAGTTGGCCGTCTCAAAGCCGAATTAAAGGTTGGCGGTCCTAACGCTAAAAACCCTTCGTAAAGCAAACCTTCCGGCCTAGCTCCATTGGCTCCCTGTGGATTCGACCTCGGACTTCCGAGTTTATTATGCTACAACCGACCTAGCCCTACGCTTGGGGCATGCTCTTATATCAACACATTAAGGTCGCAAGCATTTTTGGCGCCGTTGCCGGGGAATCAATTGGTAGTTAACTCGGAGGTATTGCTTTACACCGCGCTGTAAATATTTCATCTTTTGTTTTTACTTCATGTTTTAAGCTTTAAAATAGAATGTTTTTGGCACATGAGGAGATGGAATCCAGGACTATGGAGGAGTTACTTTATCTTGCACACACTTTTACACCTCCTAGCATAACCACTCATGCTGCCAATGTTTTTAGGATTCAAATGTGCATTTCCAATTGGCTGCCCCACTTCTATGGCATGGATCATGAAAACCCTCTCTCTCATGTTAGGGCTTTTGAGGCCAAAATTTGTACCCTTGTGATGTCAAAGACCGCGCGGATGAACTTCTTTTCTCTCTCTTTAAGGGATAGTGCCCTAACTTGGCTCGATTCCTTGAATCCTCAATCCGTGCGGACTTGGAATGATTTGCAAAAAGAATTTTACAAAATATTCCTTCCCATATATTTTACAAGGGCTCTCCAGCAACGAATTCAAACTTTTGCCGAAAGAGAGAATGAGCCATTTTATGTATGTTGGGAAAGATATCAGGACTTGTTCAAAGTGGTCCCGCATCATGGTTATGACATTTTTGAAATAGTTGGCTATTTTTATAAAGGACTTCCTCAAAAGAGTCAACAATTCTTGGACCTGATGTGCAATGGGAAATTTTTGGACAAAGAACCCGCTGAAGCTTTAAATTTTTTTGATCAATTGGCTGAAATTTTACAGTCTCGGGTTTATGTTAAACATCTTCAAGGTCCCAACTCACATGCCATGGAAGAAGAAATTGAGCCGTTTAGCATTATTGATGAAGTTAGTTTAGATTTTGATAGCTCATCAGAGTCTGAATGGAGTGATGTGCCAAATGATGAGCCTGACATCCAGTGTTTCCCCCCTGTGGATCCCCCTCTATGTGACGATTTGGGGGAGAAACTTCTCACTGCTGAAGAGCTGGATGCAGAAGTGGATTACTTGTACTCGTTGTTAGAAGAGCAAGACAGGGTATATGAGACAAACAGTCGGTCTCCTACTCTGGAGAATCCTGTAGATGTTGCCCGTACTCTTATTAGGTCTCCACCGTTGAATGACTTTGTTGAAGTTGAACGGGTCGATTTTCTTGGTGTTGATGATTTTAATTTAGATTATCATCCTTACATTGTAGATTTTGTCAATAGTCTGAAAATCAATCTCGTTTGGAATGCTCACTTGGTGGAACTTAAATTTCTCAAACGACTTCGGCAATTACTCTACTCAAAGTATCTATTTTTGTGGTATGGCCGAATTCAATTTTTGACCGAGATTTTAGAGTGGAGTAATGTGCTCATGTTAATAGTTATTGATGGCATAATCAATGTTCGAAATCCATGTTTTCCTGAAGATGTTTGAACTTGGCATTCTATTTTTTTGTTTCTTTTTCTCTTTTGATGGTCTGGTATAGCCACCTGTCTCTAGCTCAAAGTTGTTGTATGACTCGTTCTATGGCGCTTTAAGTGAGAGATGGGGAGAAAAGTAGTACCCGTGCAATCGCGTGAAGATTTGGTGGATTTAATTTTACTTGTCAATTTTTGGACTTGGCTAACATAGCAAGTTGGTATTAATGTCATTTGTCTCCAAGTATGTAGTTGGTTCTTAAGTCTTTGTGGTAACACGCCACCGCACCGTGCCTTGGTAGTCTGGGTCTAAAAGTTCGGGGTGAGCCGAGGCATTCTGCGAGCCTCCTAAGGTGGTGCGACTATGTGTCGCGGGTCGAAGACCAAGAAAGTTCACGATGGCCTTCAGGCGACTAGCTATGGTTCCAAGGTGGGACCGAAGAGGGCCTTGGAAGCGGTTCATGATTTAACCCGCTGGTAGGTGATGAAAATCCTCCAACTTGGTCGAGGTATCGGGTGGTTGACATTCCACCTCGTTGGTACTTTTGTTATATCCCTCTCCTTACTTTTCTGTCTTTCTGCATTGAGGACACTGCATATTTTAAGTTGGGGGGGATGCTTTAAGTTTATTTCGTTTTTCGTTCTCGATTTTGCATAGAAAATTTTAAAATTTTTTTTGTGCAATTTTTCCTTGTAATTAGTGATTTCTAGTGCTAGATACTTAGATTATGCTCAATTTTCCCTAATAATGGCACGAGTTGTGCACCCCGTCGAATTTGATTATGTGTTGAATCCATGTGCATGCATATATGTGAACTTTGTTGAACAAATTGAGCTCCAATGTGTGTCAAGTAGTATACATCGCTTAGAGTTAAAGTTCTTTTTGAAGCATCCCATGCTTGTTTGTCTCTTTATCCGTACTTGCGTAAATAATATCCGTTTGTTCATACTTGAGTAGTTTAGATATCTTTTATGCATCATATTGGAGTTGATTGGCGTACGTAGGACATGATACAAGGCAATTTTTGCATGATAAAACCACAAATGTGTCCCCTCGTCCTAAATTGTTGAACCATAGTCCGAGTCTCTTCCATTGTTTAAACTTAGGTAACCGGATGTTTGGAGGGTTGTGTGAAATTGTGTTTCAATGATCTAAGGAGGTTTAAGGGTGGTGTGAATGTGATAGAAGTGGTTGGGATGCAAAAAGGGCAAAGAATTGATATGTGATGCCCTATCTCTCATCTCCCACTACAAAAGCTTAAGTCTCAAATTTTCATCTCCCTCTCCAAAGCTCTTGGAATTGGCCCCTCAATTTCTCTCACTACAAATCTCATCTCAAATGACCTTATTCCTCAAAGAAATGCTATGAAAAAGAAAAATCGAATTCGAAAGAGGGTTGACTACTTTGATGAGAGGATTGGTTTGACCTCTGGGCTATCATACATTCCGGATGAAAAAGAGTCTGATCAGGAGGGGGAGCTCGAAGCTCAATACTGCGAGGAGCCGGATGAGGACGACGGTGTGGTGGAGTCGGTGGTAATAGTTTAGTAGGATTAATCTAGTAGATTTCCTTTATTGTCTTCTTTGTAGCTTTCTTTTGGGCAATCTACTTGGTGGCTGGCTTGAGGCCATGGTTGGGTAGTCTAGGGGAAGGTAGTGGCCAAGGGTAGTTGAAACCAAGCAAAGTTATGGCCGCTACCCCTTTTGTTTCCCTTTTCTTGGCACCAAGGTCATTATAAGCTACTAAAGTCCTCCGTTGATCTTTTGTACGCTCGTCTAACTCCTTTTGATGCATGATCGATATTTAATGCTATTTTAGTATGAAGTTTCCGTTAGCTTAGTTTGTTTCTGAATAATTGCTTAGCTCTCTTTGCTGGCGCTCTTTTGATTAGCATGCATAGCTTTTTGTCTCTTGCTATTGCGATTCTTGCTAGCGCTTATCATGGGATGTTCATGTTTATTACCTTGTACAAGTTCATATGAGAGTACGCTCTTTTGAGTCCTGGAATTGAAATTCAAGGCGGATGTGTGTTGCTTGGCCGTTGGCATAATTTGTTCACCTTAGTTCATTGTATGCATGTGCGTGGGTTGCATGTGATTGAGTTCGAAGGGGTGTTTGTTTGGATTCTTGCTGAGTGTCGTTGAGCATAGTTGTCGTATCTTGTTTCGGGGGAAGTTTGCATAGCGTAATTAGTTATATTTTTGCTTTAGTTTGCTAGGGACTAGCAAAGTCTAAGTTGGGGGGTGTGATAAGCCCTCAATAGTGTAAATAATAGGGCTTATCTCTCTCATTTTTGTCACACACAAGTGCCTAACTTGCTTGATTTGAACGATATTGCACGAAAGGTGTGTTTTTGGCATTTGCAGGTAAATCGCGTGAATAAGGCGCATTTGAAGGCCATGGATAGCCCCGTGGGTGTCCAAGTACCCAAGACCATGTGGCGCTCCGCGACCAAGTCCCAAAAGTCATGAAAAGAAGCTTTGAAGCATATTCGGGATGTCCAAGGATCAAGGGAAGTGAGGGAGATGCAAGGATGTTACCCAAAGCAACTCATTTTCCGACCAGCTGAGGGTAGAATCGGCATAACTTTTGATGTAAAAATTATTTTTGATCCAAATCACTTGGGTTAGAAAGTAGACTCAACAAGCTTTCCAACGATTCGAAAAACACCCAAATCCGAGTTCGGGAGTGTCCGGAGCGAGCCCGCGAAGTTGGAAAAGTGCCTACAGAATCTAGCCATTATGGGGATCGATCCCCCATTCCCTTGGGATCGATCCCCCACCATCAGGAAGCCTCAGAAACCTCAGGGATTGATCCCCCTCTAACCAGGGATCGATAGCCGACATTTCGGGTGGGTGGCATTTTTGTAAATCTTTGGTAAAGGGTATATATACCACCCTTAGCCCGATTCTAAGGGCATTCTCCATTTTTCACTTTCTTTCTACCTCCCTCTTCTCCTCTTCTCAAGCTCTCCTTCTCTTCAAAGGAGGGGGATTGCAAAGGTTGGTTTTGGGGTAGATTTCCTTCATTAATGTTGTAAGTATACTTGTGTTCTTCATTAATCTAGCTTTCATTTTCGTTTTTGCCCATGTTTTTATATCTCTCTTCATTTTGCCTTGTGTTTACACCCACTATGGGTGAGTAGTGATTTAAGCTTGGTCATGGGGTGATTTCTACCCTATGATTTAGGTAGTTTAATGGCTTCTCTCATTTCTTGTGCTTAATGTGGTTTGAGAATGGATTAAGTTCATTTTTATGTAACAAAACCTAGGGTTGTTAACCTCTTTGATTATGTGTAGGCAAGGACTTGATCTCTTGCCACATATAATGCTTGGAGCTATGTCACCCTAAGTGTTTGCCAAAATGCCTCAAAGAACTTGTTAAGCTCTAATCTTTGGTCTAAACCTAGAGATGTTAATTTCTTTGATTGGGTGTAGACAAGTCTCTTGGCACACCCAATGCTTGGAACCATGGCTCTCTTTGTGTTCGATAAAATGCCTAAACAAGTTTTCATCCATTTCCAAACCCCGTTGTATGAGTTAAACTTGATTTTCATGGTTAAATCTTCCGAGTGAGGTCAAATGACAATGACTCTCACTTGAGTTATCAAAGAGAAGCATTGAACGGCCTAAGTTATGGGCGGAATGAACCCCTAGACCTTGCCGCTTTTAATTTCTAGTCAATCTTCACTTTCAGTTAAAGTTAGGAGGTAGAGAGAATTTCCATCACTCAAAAGTTGGCCGTTTCAAAGCCAAACTAAAGGTTGGCGGTCCTAACGCTAAAAACCATTCGTAAAGCAAACCTTCCGGCCTAGCTCCATTGGCTCCCTGTGGATTCGACCTGACTTCCGGAAGTTTATTATGCTACAACGTACCTAGCTCCTACGCAGTATGCTCTATATCACACATTAAGGTCGCAAGCACCCCCACACACACACACCATGGAACCTGAGAGTTCCTCTTTAGGCCGAGCAGCTCTTCCCATAGCACCCTCCTAGCCCCCACATCATTAGGAGCATAAACATTAACAAAGATTCACGGGAAGACCTTGTTCACGACTCCTTGCACCAAAATAAAGTTTCTATGGGATATGACAGAATCCGCTGTAAAAAATTCTTTATTCCAAATGGTTAACAAACCCCCTGACGCCCCAACAGCACTTGCGCTAGCAAAATCCAGATCTGCATTACCCCAGATCCTCTGAATCGCGATTTTATCCACCTGCTCCAACTTTGTCTCCTGAACACACACCATACTTGGCTTCCTCTTTTTAATGAGCTTTGACAAAAATCTTTTCTTTACCAAGCTACCCAAACCCCTTATATTCCAGGTGAGAATCTGCATTACGACTGGCCTACCCAACAAAAACTCCACAGAGAAAAAGAAAATTAACCCTCAGCTTCTCTCTCAAGCATGACAGAGTACTCCTGGGCTTCCATCTCTATCATTTTATTCAGAATCACATCATCTTGAGGTAAGAAATTAACATTTAACTGACCTCCAATCGCCATAGTTGCTCGAACCTCTCTGTAAATTACAGAGTCGCTTTGAATTGTATCCTCCGATGATGATGCGAAACTCTCCTCGTGGTTAAACGTTCGATCCACTTCCTCTCGTAGAGACAACAAATTGGACATCTGTCTTCTTCTCCTTCTCCTGCAGTCAGCTTGATTGAGGTCTACCAACAGATTAATACTTGCCAAACTTGATAACCATGCTAACATACTACTAAATTTAGCATACTCTAACACACATGCATTGTGGCACAAAAAATACAATTTTTTTTGTTAAGTCTTAACATACACAATTAACACACTAGTTAACAAATTCATTGCGAATGCTCTAATCCACAAAAAGATTATAAGGACATCCACAGTGGTATAATCAAAAACTAATTATTTTTAAAGTTAACAATGTTAGTACAAAAAATGACTCACAATGGTGTAATCACATTTAGCAATATCCTTAGAAATAATCAAATTTTGGATTTTGGATAACCAAAATATCAAATTTTGGGTTTTGGATAACCAAAATTAGCAACCTTTTTCAATAATTAAAATTTGTGGATTTCACACTACATAAGTTAACTAGTTCCAAAATTTATATACAAGCGTGTTTTAATTGGTATTTTTTTCTTCTCTTCTTCGTCTACTCTATATTTTCTTCATTTCACCCACAAACTATTTCTCTTTCTCTTTCCATCAAAAAGTGAAGCTCATATCTCTCAATCATCTACAATTCAACCCATCATCACTATTAAGGTATTTCATTCTTCTTTCCCGTGTATATTTTTTTTCTCCAAAAAAATTCATAATATGAGGGAAAAAAGTCACTGATTCTTTCCCAAAATTAAATGAGGGAGTCGATATATTTTTGCCAAAAAAAAAATGTAAAAGGCGGGAAGTGAATGGTAGGAAAGAGAGGGGGAGAAAGAGCGAAATTATATTGAACCCTTATTTTTGGCTATAGACTAGAAGTGACCATTGTAAAACGCAACATTGTTAAGTTTAGCAACCTCTTAAGTAAATAATCAAAAGTTGATATGTCAATTTTTTGTTATCCTTTTTTTATTATACCACTGTGGATGACCTAAGTCATCTATTTTAGTGGTAATAATGGATAAGTCAACTCCATAAGAATGTTAGGGATATGGTCGATTAGTGAAATAAATATCAACTCTATATAAGAACAGGAAACACATACTCTCTCCGTCCATTTTTAAGTGTTCTGCTTCGTAACTCCAACTTATTAAAAAGATATCATCATTATATTTTTCACATCAACTTTTTCCTTCACTTTCCCTACTTATCCATCATCATTATTCTTTTACTCACTTACTTTTCAAAAAAGAATCTACTTTTAGGGACAAAATAGACAATACACCAACTTTTACCCATTAACTTTACAAAATGGATACTTATTAAGGGACAGTCCAAAATGGAATACTGAACAATAAAAAGAGGACGGAGGGAGTATCTTTTTTTATTAAATCTGTATTTCACAGTAATGTTGTATATTTAGATACTGATTAATTATAGACCAAAGGGAACAACTACAATACATACCTCCGTCTCTTTTTAAATGTCCAGTTTCGTAATTTCAACTTATTAAAAAGATATCATCATTACACCTTTCTCATCAATTTTTATCTTCACTTTCCCTCCTTACTCTCCGTGGAAACATTATCATTACATTTTTACTCACTAATTTTTTAAAATAGAATCTACTTTTAGGGGCAAAATAGAAAATTCACCAACTTTTACCCACGAACTTTAAAAAATGGACACTTATTAAAAGACAGCTCAAAATGGAATACTGGACTATAAAAAAGAGACGGAGGGAGTATGAATTATAAAAAAGAGGTTACGAATCGTATTGCTAAAAAGTTACGAATCGTATAAAAGTTACGAGTTACAAGCAAAATGTTATGAATTATAATGAAATATGACGGTTCGTGGTTTTGCCACAACAGTTGTGGACTTCATAGATTTTCTAACCGTGTAGGAAAGAAAGCAACGTAAAAAGGACTTTCTTATATCAGAATAATAAAGTTGGGTACCAGGAAAGTAAAAATCCGAATTACTTGATGAAGTAATTGAGTGAATGCAAGAAACGTAAATATAATTGCTTCGCTGAGAAAACTTTGGTTAAACGCTGAGCTTGATTAGTGTGATAACCATTTTTTCTTCTTGAAAACTTGTATTTATAGGCCAAGGTTTCCTACGGTTTTTGCATGCAAGGGGATTTGTTGTCTTCATCTTGTGGTTCCATGTGTCCCATGTTTACTCTTTCATGTGTGAGTGGGCGGTAATTGGAGGTTTAAAAGAAAACCCACATGTTTTCTTTTATTATGGGAAGTTACTGGAGGTTATAAAAGGTTGGCAAGAGGTAGTGGACCACTTCATTTCCTCTTTACGTGGGAATTAATAGATAATGGGCCATTTGACTTAGTGCCAATTAACACATAATTAATCTCCATAAATCCATTTTTCCTTTTTATATGGTATTCCTCCAGAATACTAACTAACCACCATAGTCTCATGGGCCTTCCAAAATATTTCTTAATAATAAAGCCCAAAAAGCTTAAAGCACGTAATCGGATTAAATTAAAATTAATCGGGGCTTTTTAAACCTGTAACCGAATTAAATTAAAATTAATCGGGCCCAATTGATACTATCTTGGCCCATGAATTTTAATCGAATAAATCTTCGTTACATGACCCAATTTAATCAAATAATAATTAAATAGCCTTCCAACACTGGCCCCCAAATTTGGTGCCAAAAACGGATATAAACAATAAAAAATAAAAACGATAAAATTTGTGTCACTGTCTACTCATGTCTTACACGTACAATGGTGGTTGACCACTCCCGGGATTCCCGTATTCACTAATTTTGACCATGGCAATTGAAAATCTTCTACCATCAGGTTGGTAGCCGAGTTGGCACAGGTGATGCGGCTTAAGTGCCTTTCTCTCCACGTGCATTTGGGTTCGAGCCCCTCCAGTTGCAAAAAAAATATATGAGCCGGAGGAACGCATGGAGGGCCATGTGCCAGCTGTGCGCCTAGATAGTCCTGTGGTGACGGCCTGTCCTAATGAACAATAGCTATGGCTCGAACCGGACATCTAAAGCGGGTTAGGAGCCCCTATGGTCAGGCCCAAGGGGGGTTGCTACGCCGGTCGCCCCCTCCTCTACCCTTTTTGATTATCAAAAAAAAAATTGAAAAACTTCTCTTTCCCTCTCTCTTTCTCTCTGACTTTTCTTTTTTCTACCTTCTCTCTACAAACATCTGGTAGGGTTTTCTAGTAGGGAGTTGGGGCAGTCGCCTCACCCCACCCCACCCCTCTATCACATGTCGTCCACTCCCTACTACGATGGGTTGTTGGGCCGCTTAGTAAGATCCTCCGGCGAAGCCCCCAGAACCGGAGCGGCGGTTTGTCCGATGATATGATTACGACTGGGGTTCATTTTCCTCCTCCTCTCTCTCTCCAGATCTGTCTCTCCCTGAGTTTGGTGCTCCCCGTCGATGGCGCCAATCGTCCGCGTGCAGTCCGCCTATAAGAAATTAAATAAGAACCACAATATATAAGATTTGTCTCCCTGTCTACTCATGTCTTACACATACAATGCTAATTGACCGCTCCCGGGATCTATTCACTATTTTCGACGGTTGCAATTGAACGACTTTTTAATATCGGAAAAGGCACGAGACTTACATAATTCATTGTATCACCAACGAGATAACAGACATTGAAGTACATCGAGGTACAATAAAGAGTCCCCCAGAGAAACAAAGGGCTCAGCAAAGGGAGGACCACAAGCTATGCGTAGGGAGGACCACAAACCTCCACAGGGGTGTAACTATACCAACCAAACAACCCTTTTATCGGGTTTAATAAAATTTTTATTTTGCCGATTGAAAAAAAAAAAAAAAAAAGATAACACCCAAACGAAGAAAAAGAAGGGTCTTTAACTCCGCTTCTTAAGTTCTTGTAGTTCTAATAATCGGCATCTATCTTCGAATAAAGGGTTGTAGCGTCGATCCATTCCAGAAATATATCAGACTCTTTTTGGATTCTTACTTTTGGTACTGGTGATCGATCCACGACTTTTCATTTAAAATTGGCTAACAATTTTTTTTTTTTTTTGAAAATGTTCGTCGTTTCTTATTTTCAGTACTGATGATTGATCCGGGACCTCTCATTAATTTAAAAGTGGCTGATAGTTTATCAACTCAATAGGTTATCGATATATAAGTTCTAACACATTCTGAGTCCACAATAGTTGCAGAATTGCCCCAAACAAAGACCATCCTCAAATAGATATACGACCTAACATATATTTGACTTACGAATATTTTAGCTTCGAAAATTCTGAAGTATTCATGGATATTGTTCCATAAGGAGAAAGAAACCACACAACGAGAGGATTTGTAAATTACTAACGGATGTCCGTGCCTAAAGGCACATCCAAACAAGATACAGTCTCAACTTAAATAAGTTGTCTGCTCTATCCATCCAACATAACATATTCACTCTCTGCCTCACCTTAAAAAACTCATGCCAAGGTCAGGTTAATTATCAACCCTCTTCAAATAATATCAACTTAAAATGGGAAAAACCAAAAGGTAATAAAGGAAAGGAAAACGTAGTGCATTAATATAGATCCAACTTTCGAAAGCACTCTCAATTGTCTAGCAAATCCACAAAAACTAGACTCTTTGCCTCGACAACTTTAATTGAACCGACTATATATTTACTTACATAAAGAAAAAAAACCGACTCTTCTGAAGCGTTCACCTCTGTCACCTGGGCTAAAAGGCGTGAAAACACATTTCAAATGAATTCCCAAGTTTATAGATAATCTTTCCCTGTATGTATTCATGGATAATCTTGGGATTAATTAAGTTTGTAGATCTCAGGTTATATATAATTGATCATATTTCTTGGAACAAATTTTGCAGAACACTTTTCATAAATTGGTCGGTTGATAATTTCTAAACATTTTTCTTGTTTTTTTCAGAGAAATCCAATTGTCAGAAAATGGTGTGTGTGTGTGTGTGTTCCAATTAATTTCGTTTGAATTATGTCTATTAAAAAAATTAAAATAGACATAAGAATGATAAGATTTGTCTCACTATCTATCCATGTCTTACACACTGCTAGTTGACCAGTAGCACGTACTACTGGGATCATGGACTCTTATTTTAGGCGACTGTGAAGATCGATCCACGACCTCTCATTTAAAAAAGTTGGCTAATAAAAGTTTAACTGAAAATATGTGTAAATTGACTTATAAGGACGTGGTTGAAAAAAAAAGTGGGTCACGTGACCCGATAGAGTGGGAAGATCGATATACTATTAAATTAACACATCCTGATCACTCCACACTAGTTGTAGAGTTGGCCCAAACAAAAACCAACCACAAATTACGGTACATTACTTCACATATATACGTTGACTTGCTACCACAACTCACTCTCTTTCATTGTTAGTAAAAAATAAGCATTTGACTTGCGAAGTTGCTCCCCCACTGGATTTTACGTACGGAACTTCTTAGATGTTAACAATTCTCGGCAATCCAGTTTATACATGTCTTTGCCTCAGGTTTATTCTCAAGTTGGTGGAATTCAAATCTATAAGCAATCCTGTGATTGGATATAAGATTTATATACAACTCCAATTGAGTATATACTAATTGAGCCAGCTCAATTCCTGCAGACTTACCTTGTGATCAAGATTTTGAATATCTCTTGAAGGCCATGAATTTTGGAAATAAATATCATTGAGGAATGGAAAAGAAATGCTGGATATATATCATATCAAAGTAGTACTGTTTATATTTTAGGGGGAGCTTCATTTTGAAGTGAAATCAAGGTAGAAATGAGAAGGAACTGGAAAGACAAGGTTCGTGGTAGATCGATGATTATCCTCTGACGCTATATTTTTTCAAAGGTTAAAAAATGAGAGAAGTAGGAAGCCCAAAAATAGACATTGAAGAAAAAGCTTATTGCGAAGAAGAAATCAAGTATGAACTTAATTAATGGGTTTTATCCACACTTAAAGAGAATGTACTTTGTGAGTTTGAACTTCCATGCTGAAAGGAATTGCACATCCTATTCATACACTTGGTGAGAGTTATCTTTTTGTGAGTGATTTTGGAGATAAAATCGCTCGGGATTAACCTCTAGTACTAGCAACAGAGTAAAAATTTGTTGGGTTAGATGTGACTTGCTAATACTAAAGTAAAAATAGTTGAAGTGATCAGGGATAGATTAAGAGCCTGTTCCACTAACCCTTGTTTTTGAAAAAATTCTTTTTCTTCAATTTTCAAACTCAAATATAATGAAAATGAAAAATAATTTTTTGATTTTTTTTTGCACCGAATAAAAGATCTCAATGAAATCTATTAAATAAGATCCATATTGGTAGAAAAATTATTTGCGTAAACACATAATTTTTGGACTTGAAATTTAGCTTCTTTTTCAAAAACCCACTTTTTCTAAAAATGGAACACACCCTAATTGCTTATTGTAAATGTTATCTAACATTAGCAAAACTAGAAGAATTATAACTATTGAAGATGAGTGCACCAAATCCCAACTTGAAAACTTGGCGATCGAGTTGAGTACGTTGGAAAGTTGTTGATCGAGTTGAGGGTGTAGATCCCTCTTCAGTTTAAGGAGGGATTGGACAGTGGACACTTCAAGTTTCCTAATTTCGGTGCCCATTCCAGGTTTAAATTGACGATCAGAGCTGTTCATTAATTTAGTAGAGCTTGTCGAAAACTACGACCATGCAAAACTTATGTCGATCGGATACCAATCAGTACATGTTCACATCACATTTACATTTCAAAAAAATCCACCGTGTACACTGGATAAAATCCATTGTGCAAGATATAATTGTTTCGCGCCAACGGTTATTTACCAGTAATTGATCAACATAACTTTCTATACAGTTGCAGTACTCGACAAGTTCTACAAAATGAACAACTCTGATAATCCATTTGGATCCGCGATGGGTACAAAAATTTGAGAAATCAGACGGGTCCAGTACCTCTTTAATTAGGACCGGAGAGGGTCGGGACCCTATGTAATGTGGGTGCATGATTGGTTGAGAATCGTGATGATTATATAGGGGATTTAGTTGAACTTCCCAAGTGTTCAAAGTGGGATTTTTTTCTCTAAAAAAAAAAAAGAAAAAAAAAAAAAACCTATAAACCAAAAACAATGGATTGCAGTATAAACATGTGGTTTTGGGAATCTTGTCAAAAAATGCATCGATCACAATCAACAACGGCAATTTTTTACTTTTGGACAATTGTGTTTTTAATAAGGTTAAGGAAGTTCTTTCCAGTTAACGGTGGTTTCCAGTAAGCTAAATTTGCTAAATGGACTAAAAACCATTTTTTCAAGAATTTTTAGGCACGTAATCGTCCTCACATACATCAACAAAAATATCGTTGAACGGAAACAACTTGACTATTGTCATTGACCGGCAGCAAAAAAAAAAGTGAAAACTACCCCCTTATTGACTTCACTTAGCTCTGTTGTCTCTTCGAATGACATGAAAACAAATAAAACAATGAACCTGTGCGACTAATATAGTATGTAAAATAGGCCGAGTAGGAGTATGGGGATGCTTCGTCCACAACCTCGCCTTCAAATGAGGTTGAATTACCCCGAGCGTAGGGCTAGATCGATGTCAGCATAGATACCGGAAGTCCGGAATCGTTCCCACAGAGAAAGTCTCAATAGCTTGCTGGGATTTTTAGGTGTAAGGGGTTTTTGGCGTTTAAGGCGGCCAACTGTCGGTTTTGCTTTGGAGAGTAATGAACACTTAAGAAAATGATTAGAAATGAGATTTGACTAGATTGACAAACGGCGTGGCATTGGAGCTTTTAACGCCCGTAACTTAAGCCATCGAACTATTCTCGACCAAAACACGGTTGAATTGCACGGCTTAGGCTATCAACCGGAAGATTTAGCGGTGAAACCATTGGGAGATTTGAAATGAAGTATGGAAAGCAAACGAGTTCTTTTGGTCCGTTTGGCAAACACAAGGCGAGACATAGCTCACGGAACCATATGAGCGAGCATATGATCACCGGAGGTTAACATCGACTAGTTTTGTTACATAAAGGCGAGCCCTTCCTCTTTCCATACTAAATCCCAAATTCCGATTCGAGAAAGGCAAGATAAACATAAGTCACGAGGTGTTGGACACCCCGTTGCCAAGCCTAATGAACTACTCACGCATATTCAAGCAACTAAAAAGCATGCTAAAAACGGAAAACATTTCTAACCGTTAGAATTGAAAATAAACTTAACTTTATAGAAGATCTAGTCACCGGCTACAACTTTAATAAACGGAATTTAAACAAACAAGAACAACTTACAAGAGTTCAAAGGAAATTACACTTGAAAAGCTTAAGGGAGCTTTAATGGAGGAAATGCTAAAGTAGTTATGTGCTAGATACCAAATGAGAGAGATGAGTCCTATATTTATACAAAAGTGACTTCTCTCTCATCAAATATCTCCAAAATATCCCAAAAGTGGCTAATTTTCCATAAATGGAATGCCCAAAAAGTAGAAAATATCTGGTCGAGAGCTCTGCGTATCGATACGCTTCTAGAGAGTGTATCGATACGGAAGGATCTGATGTTTCTCGAACCCTACGCGTATCGATACGCCCAATTTCCGTATCGATACGCGACTGCCTTGCTTGGCACAGCTTGGCTTTGCTTGGCATCGCTTGGCATCCTCCATGACTTGACACCCGATGGCCCTCGCTTTCATCTAGGGATGGCAATCGGGGCGTTCGGGGCGGATATGGGAAATTCCGTACCCGATCCCCGAAACCGAACCCCTACCCATATCCGCCCCGATACCCGAACGGAGAGAGCAACAAAAAACCATAACCGAACCATTCGGGATTCGGGTAATCCCCGAACCAATTGGGTACCCGAACCAAAAGACAACTGCTATGGGAGAATCTGAAAATTTTGAACGATTTCAAATTTTTTGGGTGGGTTCTGATCGATGAGAGAAGAAAGAGGGAGTAACAAAGAGAGAGAGAGGAGTACGTATGTTTGGACGTCGCCGGAGTGGCCGATCTGCCGAGCCTTCGATCTGTGTTCGACTGAATATTTTGCTTCAAGACTTTGGAGAAGGTAGGTGGGGATGTCTCATGTCTATGAGAGAGAGAGAGAGAGAGGGAGGGGGACAATGAGCAGCAGTGACTGGTGAGGGCGTGAGGGGTTCTCTGCAACGCAGAGGAGAGGATGGGAGGGTTTAAGGTATGAATGTGTTCTGTTGTAACCCTAATTAATTATAAATAAAGGGTTATCACACTCCAGGCCCTTAAATCTTTACACATGCAACAATATGGTCCCTAAATTTATGGACATATGCACTTCGACCACTGGACTCCTATTTTTTTTTTTTTGAACAGACCACTGGACTCCTATATATATATATATATCGGTTCAGTTCGGTTCGGGGATCTACTAAACCATACTCGAATCGATACCCGTTCGGTTATCCAAGGCCTCAACCATACCCATACCCACGGGGAATTATTCGGTTATGGTTCGGGAAAAAATTTCGGTTACGATTCAGGTACCCATCGGTTCGGTTCACTTTGCCATCCCTACTTTCATCCTATGGCCACTGTGGCACAAAACCACCCGGGCAAGGATGCTTGAATTCACTTGAAAGATGGTTTGCCACTCAAAACACGCCTTTTAAGGGCGTTTTGCCTGAAACACTAAACAAACGCCTTGCGAGCAAAAATCAAATAAAAACGGCAATAAATAAATCAAAGCGCCGCAAGCTAGGGTATTTTTAGCACCACGATCTTACAATCTTAGGTGCTAATCAGGGAACTCACTGTCCCAATTTCACAAGTTCGACTTCCACCATCAGCGAAAAGTTGTTGGGCATGAGATGCATGTAAGTTATGCCGGACATATATGTTTATTAAAGAAAGAAGAAGGGAACCAGAAATTCTGTTTAAGGAGGCTATGGGTATGTGCATTAACAAAAAGTTGAATGACTATCTTACAACGAGTTATTTTACGATCAACTGGGGTAGGTGAATAAACAGATGTATGGTATGGATGGTAAATAAAACTTGCCACGTGCTTTTCAAAAAACGAACAAGTACGTGACTTACAAGTACAAGTCTTTTTAGTTTTACTCTTACTAATGCTTTGTTTGGAACTTGAAGAAAATGGGAGAAAAGAAGAGAGAGAAAAATGAAATGAAAATTGTACTGTGCACAATTCTAGATTTTTCTTTTTTTTTTTTTTCTCTCCAAACCAACCCACGGGATAGAATTTTTTTAATTTTTCCTTCCTTTCTCTTCTTTTTCACAAGTTCCAAACAAAGCCTAAGAGTCTAAGAGTGAAGATCATTGGAATCACTCTTCCAGCAAGCGAAAGTTTGTGCAAAATGGCTGGTAGGGGGCTTTGATTTACGGTGCAGCCACGGGACTTTAGGGCATTTAACCAATTGTGTGTGTAAGCCCAAGTAAGTCGATTGAATAATTTTAGCACCACAAATTTTTACACAAATAAATACACAAATCCAGTCACATGCACGGTGGGACCCACAAACATTAGACGTGTGTAGTGTGTGCAGGACCTATAGTGCATGTGAGTTTTTTTTTTGTGTATGCATTTGTGTACGTGTTTGCGGTGGTAGAACGATTGAAATTAGAATACAGATCTTTTGTATGTAGAATCAAAATATAGCAATCATGGGCCATACTATGTGTCCGTTATAGCATATTGTGGACCGGATCATGGATCCCATAGCAGTGCTTGTCCAACTGTTCATTAGGGTCTATTCGGATCTGGGTTGGGCTTGGATTGATTTTGCTGAAAAATCATTTCAAATCCCTCGTTATCTCAATTTTCGGTCCGTGAATCGCAGCAGGTATAGTACCCTGTCGCCTCCACCAAGGAGTAATGCCCCGTCATGCCATTCTAACTTTCCAGCCACTAAAACAACCCTTCATTAGTTCATTATCTCAATGTGAATTATTGGTAGCAATGTTTTTCCCACACTGTTCATTAGGGCCCATTCTTATCTGGGTTGGGCTTGGATTGGTTTCTGAACCCTGCTAATCATATCAGGTTTGCACTATTCTGGTAAAGCCTGGTTTTGAGGCTCTAGTGGATAATTTTGGGTAGCTAGGCCTCTTTGGTTCTTGTTTGGTTATTTACTCTCTCTGAGATGATAGCCAACTTCGTTGTATTTGACTGTTTATGGTATGATTCAAATCTTACCATTTTGATAATAATAAACAAAAAAACAGAGAATTTCATTGATAGGACTCTAATACGAATGTGCATGTATGTATAATGACTTTAACACTCTATTTTATTCTAATTTTAACTCTCCATTTTTGTTGAATGCAGTACGAACTTTGCCTTTAATTATCCAACACAACACGCAAATAAAAAATATTTTTCCAGAATCTTTCCCATTACACATTTATGGGGCAAATGGAAAGGGTGCTGGAAGTGACCGGACCCTGCACAGCTCTAAATATTCTCTTCAATTATACTAGTTTTTTCAGGTTAATTTAGAATAGTTCTATATGAGAGGCCTCTGCGGCCCGTTCGTTTTGAGATTTTTTATTTGGATTTGTAGGTAATGAGTGTAGAGAGAAATAAAATAATAATTAGAAATAGAGGTAATGATTGGAGAGAGATAGAGAGAGAAAAATGAGAGTAATAATTGAAAGAAAATAGGATAATAATTAGAATCCAAAATCCAAAACCCTTAAACGAATGGGATCGCATGCAAGTCCCTCGAATGAAAATATTTTTACAATAAGTATATATGTGTGGAAAAAAAAAAACTCCCTATAATTCTTCGTTATCAAAATAAATTGGTCGGGCACGCAAAATAAATGATGGCTACGTATTATACATACAAACTTAGATCCGCCGAGTAACAACGTAATATAGGATTTCATACTTTTCTAGTCTCTGACCGAACTCCCTACTCTTTTAGGTTGTATCTTGGAAGCGTCGATGTTAATGATCTCTTCTTCTCTTGTGGCTTGACTGCTATACTTTCACCAAAAGGCCTTGGAAGATATCAAGCTGGCCAAGACTTCTTTAGAACTTATTCGAGAATCTCAATTGGGTCGGCCGGGATCCTGGAGACCAGAGCCCCCTTTAACCGATGGAAAAAGAAGCTTACTGCTGGAATGCTTTTTGAGTAAAATGGAGAATCACACGGACCTGCGGCACCTCCTATACCACTTGGTGAACCAAGGGCCCTTGGCAAACAGATTGATTGAAGCTAGTCAGATGCTTATTCGAAGACTTGTTGAATGGAACATAATTTTGTTATCATTGTAGAGGAAGAAGTTTGTCGATCGATGCCCAATGTGCACAAATCATGCGTCTGTTGCTGCAAAACACATTGGTGCAAACGACACTTTGTAATGAGTTCCAGACCAATGTACGGTGGTAAAAGTTCATGGAGCAATGTTCAAATTGAAGTACTGAATAATTAAACACGTGGGTAAAGCTAAAAGCTTAAACTTTTTAAGTACCTGAAACAATTACTCGATGTTGGTAGAGTAGCATTGTAGGGTGGGTAGATTTGTCCAACATAAAGTATTGAATAGTATCTTTCTGCCTCTGGCAGTGGTCACCAACGCCTTCGAAATGCGAGAATCCCGGAGAAATTTTAGGGTGCAAATAGGGTATAGTTTACATGGTATTCGAACGTGCATTCAAGTCATCGAAACGTGTTTTAGACGGTCAGAATTTAGAGGCCGAGAAAGAGGAGAGAGTGTGGTAGGTTAAGTAGGAGAGAGAGGGTTCGGATTTGAACCGTCCGGATGCGTTTTCACGCGGTAACAAATTTTCACCCAAAAACTTCTGTGAGGATTAAAAAACAGTTCAAATGGCTCTCTGTCTTTTTTTCGAGAATGCATTTTTAAAATTTGTGTAGTATCCACACCTCAATAATAGAATCGGGCTTCAAAATCTCTGCCAAGCACCCAATACGTCAGCTTCGGTGTTGATTTTCCATACTCGGCCACACAAGACAAAGCAAGATTTTATTGTCAATCTTCACCTTATTTGAGAAAATAAAAAGATTTGAGAGATCGAACCTTACTTTATTTTGTAAGCTTTCGTGATACAACTCTAGCTAGGAGTCGGTCGAGTCGAGTAAGAGCATGACAACAAGTAAGAGTTTATTTCTTTGAATTCGTAGGCTCGACTCTATCAGCCATCATAAGAAGTACTCTTGATTTGAGATACTGAAGATTAATTTGTTCGGTCATCAATTTTAAAATCTCAATGAGTTAAGGTGTGCATGAACTAGGTTTGAAGACTCAGTTATAGAATAAGGTTTCGTGATACTGTAAAGCTATAAGGACTTCATGCTCAGTCTTGAGTAGTAGTACTTGTTTAAGTGGAATCGGGGGATGGTGTTGTGCGCACGGTGCTATTAATCCCGGCAATCACGGTCCGGATTGCTGAATGGCTTGACGGTTGAGATTACGAACAGTAACATGCAATTCAGACCGTTGATTGTCAAGATCAACGGTCCAAAAATGTACACAACACAATGCGAACAACACCATCCCCGGTTTAGCAATGAGAAAATGAAATGTGGATAGGTGGTGGGAAATTTCTAAATTCACATCTACCTCTCGCACTAGGAAGGTTTGACAAATTCAAAAAGAAAGGGACGCTCATAATAATGGCTCTGCCTTTGGGACATAGCAACTAGATTATAGACCAAGGCGGACGCTCATAATAATGGCTCTTCCTTTGGGACATAGCAACTAGATTATAGACCAAGGCCCACCAATTGAGTTAGTTCGGTTGGCTGGTGGTTTTACTTCACACACGATTAATCAGGATTCGATTTTGGATCTCAAGGTCAGGCCACACAAAAAATAATACGTAATAATAATAATTTCTTGTGAATCTGCAAGTCCAGGTGTGGATGTCCTTTTTGACCGGACGGGAGAGAAGATTAAGCAAGATGCATGTAAATTGTACCGGACATCCCACCATTTGAGGGGGAAAAAAAAAATAAAGGACACAGAGAGAAATTGTTCAATGCTTCTGGACGTGCGAGGTTCATCATATCATGTTGGACCGGGTGGCCCACAATAGTTATCAAATGCTTGCCAGTTACCTCTAAACAACAGAACTCCAGCTGCTTAATACTAGTAGATACAGTATTGTCAAAATTAACAGCAAAATCGAGATTTTCACTGGTCATGTCTTAACCCACCGATTACATGAATTCGAGGATTTTACTCTTATTGACTCAAAAGTAGGGACCGTGGGGAGCTGCGTGCTGTCCCGGCCGAGGGGTCCGCTCTAGTCTTGCTCCGATGATCGAAGACGTTTCTTAGAAAAGATTTTTTTCTCACTGCACATCAATAAGTTTCTTTCTTTCTTTTTGAACACATGAAATTCGTAAAACATTAGGTTCTATTTGTTTCGACGTAAAATGTTATGTTCCCTCTGTCCTAATTTAAATGCTCCCTATTAGAGACCGTGTAACTTTGACCTCGAAAAATAAGGTACTTTCGGAATTAATTTTTAACTTTGTTTTGCATCGTTCAAAAGATGTCGGTACTTCAAAATGGTGCAAAAAAATTCCAAAAAAGATTATGAAAAATAGGATTTTTTTTTTTGAAAGTCAATGAAACGAGACTTTACGTAGGGAGCATTTAAATTGGGACGGAGGGAGTACAATGTAAAATATTTTTTCAGAAAACAATTTTCAAACTATTATTATCCGGTATTTTGTTGGCACTTGAAAATGTTTTCAGAAATTGACAAAATGCTGTAGAGAGAGGGAGGCTTAAACGGTTGAGAGATTTGATAATATTGGAATTGAACGTAGGTCAGAACTAACGATTGAGAAAACTGAGCAATAAGAATTACAGTAAAAGGCAGCGGGTTCATTTTGGAAAATAACTTACAGAAGATTTAAGGGTAAGTCATTTTCATCCAATTAATTTAAAATATTTTTCTCATTTTTTACATAACCAAACACCAAAAAATACATTAAATATTTTTCCAAAAAATATTAAAAACTGTGGCTATGGGCAGGGGATCATGCATGGGTCATTTCATTCATTCTTATCCCTTGAGAAAAACAAAATCCATAATGCAACATTGGAAAAACGCCAAGAATAATAATTTTGATTGCTCATGGGGTTCTTACATTTTCTCGTTAACCAAACAAAAGGCAAAATCTTGCTATTCGGATCTCAAGAGGACTGATAGCCAGGATGGGAGGGAAGAAAACCACTAGCCTCAGGTGAAGAGGCGTAGATGTAAAAAAGAACAGAAAGATGGAAATCCAACACGACACGTAAAGAAAAATTCAGAAATGACACTTTGTTCCCTTGCAATTTTTTGAGGAATTTTTTTTCTTACTTTCTATACGGTTCCGAATAAATTTCTCTCTCTTTTTCTATTCATAATTCATCACCACTCATTACATCAAAAAATTTCTCAAAGCCAAACAAAGTGGGTGGAATTTTTTTTTAAAAAAAAAATGTTAAAGACATCACGGGGGAGAATGTGTGGAGAGCCCTTGCCATTGCATGTGTAATTGTGTGTGCCCCTAGCATTATTAGAAATAAATAAACTTTGATATGATTTTCCTTCAAACCTAAGTCGGGCCATCCACAAGAAAATCACGTTTATGTTATTGTTGATGACAAGAGAGGTTCGCCATGATTCATATAAACTCAGACACATGCTCCCAATGCTTCCGACATGGAGAAGTTGTCGCATTTACCTGAAGCTCAAGAAGGGTATTAACATCACGTATCGATGCTCTGAGATCCCTGAATAATCACTCATTATATTAGTAGCAGTGGAGTTGGAACATAAGTAGTAAACATTTATTTCAAGACAATGACGGTTGGGAAAGTCTCTGATTGTACCCTACAATAAGTACAACACCTCACTGGCCAGGGTGGGTAGTGAAATGACTCACTCCTTCATCGAACCGGCTCCTCCCATGTTTACTTTTCTCCGGTCACTGTCCAGTTCGGATTTTTGTGAGCCCTAGGTGATCGAAACTGTTCATATTTTAGATCTCGTCGAAAAACTTCATCCTCACCAAAAAAATTGGTGATTGAATACCGTTTGATACTCGATCGGCACACGTTGATGGTTAAAAAACACCCAAAATAGGTTCGAATCATGAATGATATATATTTCCGATATAAATGTGCGCCGATCAAGTATGAAACAGTATTTGATCAACATGAGTTTTGTTAAGGTCGAAGTTCTCAAAGAGACCTACAACATGAACGGTTCCAGTTTGTGAGAGGCGCACAAAAGTTCGAACTGGACACTGACCGGAGAAAAGTAAACATGAGAGGAGCGGGTTCCCTCATCCTAACCTGTTTTACTACCATAGTAGCTCGACACATAGGGCAAAGAAAAAGAATAAAAGATTGAAGTAGGAGCTTTGTTTTTCTCCTTTGAACAAATAGTAGGAGCTCACTGTATAAAATTCCATAAGAATTTACTCCAAGAAGTGAATTGAATTGAATATCACACACAGTACACTTTCCCAATCAAGAAGATGGGTTGGTCATTGGAGAAAATAATTTCTTTCTGATCAGGGTGTGGAGCCAACTCTTGGGCGCGCTGAGATTAAAGAAATTCACAAAAAAATTACTTTCGTACGATCAGATCAAGAATCGAACTTTAGTCAATTGCGCGAGGAGCAAAACCATCAGTCAACCTGAGTGATCTGGGGCTGAGAAAAGAATATTTCTAGAGAAAAGAGAGTCTGTACAGAGAGGGAGAGATGAAAAGGGTGGGAAAAAGTGGGGAGGAGCCAGCAGAAAAGCAAGGAGAGAATTTGGGGGAAAAGTTGAGGAGAGGGGTATCATTGGTGGGGAAAAAAGGAGGGGGCCAACGCACTCCAGTATTACCCCCGTGGAGGCTACTTCCTGCCGCTGGCAGCAACGGTCCTTCTTCTTCTAACGCTGATGCACAAGATAGCACCTTTAGAATCACCAACGAGTTGCCTCCATCTCTGGTTTCCGCAAGAGAACTTGCTGCCACTCTCTGGGAACTCCATCAGTACCGCCTTCCCTTCTCCAAAATGCACCGTGGCGTCCCCGGTCCCCCGCCGCGTATCCGCCGCCTCAATCACCACCACCACCACCACCACAACAAGGACAAGGGACTTGAGCAGCCTGATCCCTCCCCCAGCTCGCCTGACCTGGTAAAAACATGGTTATATCCGTTGTTATGTAATAATGAAACATGTTGATTGATGATCTTTTTTCGGCTTTCATTGATTGGGATTTGTTAAGGGCATATGCCTTCTTTTTTTTTTCTAATTTTTTTTTATTATTTTGGTTCCAATTATATTAAATTGTACTAGTATGTTTTATGGGTTTTCGTTAATTGGGTCGTTTTTAATTATAGTGATTAGTTCTGATTGGTTTTGGTTGTTCATATTTAAAAAAAAAAACATGTTGGTTTATAGTCCTTCTTGAGTTTCATAGCTTGTGTTGTCTGTAATTGTGATTTTTCCTGATGAGTTTTCTCTGTTTTTGTGGTAGGTTATGTTATTTCATAATTATTGTCTCAATTTCTTTTAATAACCGAATGTCTTGACCAGCTTGCGCAGATTGTTTCAATTGTTTGCCTCTATTACTTTTTTCGTTTATAGGTTTTCATCATTTGGGTTGTCTGTTATTTTGGATTTGTCCTGATGGGTTTCACTTGTTATCTATGATGAATATGCCTTTTGATAATGGGTTTTTTGTTCGTACTTAAATACTAACTGGCACTGCCTTTGGGGTTGGTGATGTGGTCAGCTTTGGATAAATTTCGTTTTCATTTTGCTGGAGTTATACATCCAACTTAAACCTGAGCTTTTCATTCTTTTGGTGTGTTATACTGTATATTTCTCATGTGTGGGCCTTCCATTATTTGTTTTCAACTTTTTCAATCTGTTTAGCTGTCTGAAATTCCCTTTTGTTCTTATCTGGGTCTCAGGGTTAGTTCCAAAGGACAGTCTCTTAAAAGTTTAGTGCCTCAATTCTTACCTTAGTAACTATGACATCTTCTTGTTTCTATCTGTTATGGCTTATTATATGAGCTGGCTTCCTCGTCTTCCTTAGATATGTTTCTGTTGTTGTCGAGTTTTAGATAATTCAAATGCAATAGAATCATAGAATATCTGTCTGTAACTTCTTTTTTTGATCGGCAAAAGTAGTATTGTTTGGATAGCTAGATAAGCCAAGAGGCTTTTGGCTCAATGGCATCAGGAGTGCACTTAGATATCGTTGCACTCCTGATATCGGTGTGCAACTATTGCGTTGAGTATCAATAGTTCAATTCTAATCCTCAATGTATCAGAGGCCTCAGTTTAAATTAGATAATTCAAATGCGAAAAAATCTGTTGGTAACTGTTGCCATTGAGTATCATTAGTAGCACTAATTCTCATGGACCAGATACGTTAATGTAAATTGGCCGCTGATCATTTATGGACAAATGGGAAATTAAGAAATAGCTGCTTTAGTCAGAACTTTTTTCTTCTTTTTTGCCACTAATGTTTATCTATGTCTCTCCCAACAGCCAGGGAGTGCAAGCGGTCTGAGGAGGCATGTTGCTGCATCACTGATGCAACATTACCGATTAGTCGAAAGGAACAATCATGCTATAGAACCTGTGTCTCCAGCAAGTTATGGTAGTTCCATGGAGGTAACCATCTTACTCCATTCCTACTTTCGGAAAGTGTTTCAGACTATTGTAGATGCAACCAGTGTAATCATATCTGATTGTGTAGTTGAATTTGGAATTTTCTTCCTACTCTTGCTGAGTGTATATCACGTTGACTCTAATTATATGTGGAAGGCACCAAAGTGAAAGACTAGACTAATTCAGCATAAGTTTGGAAATGCTTGATGATTGGATGCTATGGAAAATGTAATGGTTACTGTAATATTAAACCAAACCAAACCTTAATTTTGAACTTGTTATAAGCTGCATATCCTGTTACATTAGAGATATAAGTCCGGGAAATGCTAACCCACCTCCTGGTATGCTTTAAAAGTACTTTGAAATTTTCGAGAAAACTATAATAGTTGTGGGAGTGTGAGAATATGGGAATGTGTAATAGATGTGGTGGAGGTTTTGGTCTCCCTTGACTCTGATTGCTCTAGTTCTCACTTTCGTAGGCCGTTTTCAGTCGTTGGCCTCTACATCTGGGAAAGGTCAGCTCGGCTTAACGTCGAGGCGGTGGTGGCCGAAGTGGTTAGGGTTTGGGGACTGGTTTGGGTGGGTCGGCCTAGGCTTGGGCCAAGTTTGGGTGTTTTGGGCTTTTGCTTTATTTTGGGTATGGGTTGGGCTTTATTGTTTCTCTTTGTTGTGGACCCTGTAGACCCTTGGGTGTTTTGGGCTTTGCCCTTGTAATGTTCATCCAACTCTTTGTTGGATTCCCTTCCCCTTTTCCCGTTTTTAATAAAACTTCATCTTTTGCTAATAAAAAAAAAAGGGAATGTGTATTGAATTTCCAAGTATTCCGGCATTGCTCGCAGACCCTCTTACTATTAACTGAAAGTTCTACAAGTTGTGTGTCCTTTTAAATTCTTAATTGTTCCAACTATTTTATTCACTCGTGGTCGTTGGTTTCACACAGATCCATTTCTTTTCTCTTTCAGATGGCACCTTATAACCCTGCAGTCACGCCTAGCAGTTCGTTGGATTTCAAAGGAAGGATTGGCGAGACAGGTTATAGCCTCAAAACATCGACAGAGCTGCTCAAAGTATTGAATCGAATCTGGAGCCTAGAAGAACAGCACACATCCAATATGGCCCTGGTGAAAGCACTGAAAAAGGAGTTGGACCATGCTCGTGCCAAGATCAAAGAGTTGGTCAGATATCAACAAGCAGACAGGCATGAGATAGAAGAGTTGAGGAACCAAATTTCGGAAGATAAACTAGTTAGGAAAGGCAAAGAGCAAGAACGGATCAGTACTGCCATTCAGTCTGTAAAAGATGAACTTGAAGATGAGAGGAAGTTAAGGAAGCGCTCGGAGAGCCTACACAGGAAGTTAGCTAAAGAGCTTTACGATGTGAAAACATCACTTGCTAGTGGTATGACAGAGCTGGAGAGCGAGAAAAAGTCACGGAAACTTTTGGAGGACCTTTGTGACGAGTTTGCTTGTGGAATTAAGAATTATGAAAAAGAGGTGCATGTTCTGAAGCAGAAATCGGACAAGGATTGGGTGGACAGAGATGATCGCGATCAGTTGATTCTCCAGATTTCTGAATCGTGGCTTGATGAACGGATGCAGATGAAACTTGGAGAAAGTCAAAACGGCTTAGGAGAAAAGAAGTCAATAGTGGATAAATTAAGCTCTGAAATAGAGAATTTTCTTGAAGCCAAACGAAAAACTGCTGATTCCCGGGGAAATGATAATTTTGTTTCAAGGGGTCCCAAGAATCGCCGGAATTCTCTGGAGTCCATTCCTTTGAATACAGCTATTAGCGCTCCTCATGATGTGGATGATGAAGAGGATTCTGCAGGCAGTGATTCACATTGTTTTGAGCTAAACAAACCTTCGGGTGGCTTAAAACGAAGCGACGATGTCGCTGACAAAGATCAGACTTACAAGGGAGTGGAGCCGAATCATACCAATAAGACTCCAGGAAACTTAAAAGGATGTTATCCCACCAGTTTGCAGACAAAGTTTGAAGAACAGATGGCACGGGCTATCTCGATTAATGAAAGCAAAACCCAGGTTGTGGATTCTGAGAAGTGGAAAACCAGGGAAGGAAACCCAGTTGAAGCGAGCATTTCTAGGAGATCTGAAATTTGTGAGGCGACAGAAGAAGGTGAATATGGAACCCAACGTCCAACGTCAAATCATGTGATTGATGAGTTAATAAGAAGCCAGTATTTGTTATCAGAGGCTGCAAATATGCATTCTGATGGCAATTATGCGGGACCTGGTAACTCTGGATGGAGGCGACGTGCTAGTCCAGTGAGACAATGGGCGGCTACACTACCATCCCAAGATCTTGATGTATCTGTGTCATCTTCAAAGTTGCCTCCGGACTTGAAGGAAAACACATTGAAGGCAAAGCTACTTGAAGCGAGGACAAGAGGCCAACGATCACGCTCACGTTTAAAAACATCCAAAGTCCCATTTTAGTGTTCTGTGCCTCAGCTTCATTGAGTTAGGGGTGTGGCACTGGGCAGGGATCGGATTCTGAAGTGGGATTTTGATTTGTGTGAATATGGCCAAGGTATAAAATGAACTTAAAGCTGATATGTTTACAAGATTGGCCTACTTTCATTTTCTGTAATTTTGGAATCTAGTTGCATAGTGGCATACAATGTATCAATATAGTATCAGCAGAGATTGGGTTCCAGAACCTTTATGGTTATGAGTACCATTTGCGTTTCGCACTGAATTACTGATTCTCCTTTCTGTTTTGTGCATTTCCATGAAGTAAAGCTTAGAGATGGTTTGTGACTTGATTATGTATTCTACTCTTCCATTGTTTTTGTAACCCAGCACAAAATTGGTCATTAAGGATCTGGAACTTCTTGCTCTGGTAAAGTGAACCCAAGGTGATTGATTTATCTGTACATTTGGTTTGGGATATTTCTCTTCTCAGGTAATATTACAAACGACATTCATCATATGCTAATCAGCATTAATCCGTGAAGACATCAAGAAGATGTGAGTAACTTGTCGTTCCTTTGGATTTCCTTTGATTATTGACAGTGTTTCTTCATCCAAATCAATCAAGGCAGTGCATAAGGTATACAGAGTCGGACCTGAAAATTAGTCAAGAAGTGCTATTAACATAATGCCGATGAGTTATTAAACTACCCTTCATGGTTTACTTGTATACCTTTCATGTATATTGGGTAGTTTCTGTCGTCTGTGTCTCCAAGAAGTGAGAGGAAATCAATTTTGGTTTGTTTTGGTAGCAAAGCAGCTCTCTTTTGCCTACTCACTGAGTTCTCATCTTGTACCTTTTCACCAAAAGAATGTTAGCACTTAGCACCTATTGTACTATTTGCATAAATTTTCTCTGATAATGTGAACTGGCACAGTTGGCTTGCTGTATTATTTGCATCTACCTGCTGAATTTGAAGATGGAGATACATATTTGCATGGAAGAATGGTGTTTCCTGGACTTCGCGGACTGAGATTCTGTTTCTTGAAGCAGTTTCAACATTCAAAATCCGGCGAGCCCTTATGTCAATCAGATTGTAACTATGCCCAACAGAAGCTCCTGATGATCGAATACGCTGAAAATGCAAGACCATATGTCAAAACCTCCGTCGTCTAGACCTAATTTCAAAGGCTAATGAAAAGACTGGGTACTTGCTACTTACAGTTAAGGCATCGTCCATGTTTGTTGCTTCAAGAAGGTCTCTAGAGATGAAGTTCCTTCCAATTCCACCAGCTACAATCTCATCTTCAGATGGAGGTACTGAATTCAGTGTAAATGCCTAAAGAACAACATCTTTTGCATTGAGGGTCATAGACTACAGCTCATTTGATCTGCTAATTTGGTTTAGTTTAATAATTGAATTGCATGAATATTGACATAGGGTTTACCATTGAGGGGTTGGTTTAGTGGTGTAAACTCAGGACCTGGTTAGACAAGGCCCATGTTCGAGTCCGCAGAGCACCTTATTGGGGCTAAACATACTTCTAACACCACCTACATGTGGTGAGACTTTAGCTTCTGTTCTGACAAAGTTGAGGTGGGGTTTCCTATAGATTGTGGTGTGGTGTGGTGTGGTGTGACGGGGTAATACCCCTTGCCGGAGGTGACGTACATCATACATGCACTTTCATGTTATGTTATATATATATAAACTAAGGGTCGATGATGTGGGTCTGAACAATTTACTAAGAAATGGTAATGGGTACTTAATGGATTTATATTAGGGGAATTGGGGAGTTACCATTCCATTATTGTTAAACCCAAATGCACAGCTTGGGAGCTCTCCTGCATATGTGTAGGCAGTGAAAGATAATCCACTGGACAGAGTTGCCCTTATAAGATAACTGCAATGTCACAAAAACTGTAATCAATGCGCATGTTCGAATCCAACGGAAGCCAAACATTCAAACTTTGGGGCCATCGCCCGGTCGTTTACTTCATGGCTTCTCGGAATTAGTCTAAGTGCGCGCAAACTGGCCCGAACATTAAGTTATCAAAATAAAATGATCCCTTACACTATGATTTGTAATAACCCGTAAATGACAACTCGCATCTGGTTTGACTTAAAACTGATTGGCCCTTATCCACTCAACTCAATTATTGAACCTTTCCTTCCCCATTTTTTGCAAAAAAAATTGATTCTTGAAATCTTTTTGCTTTAGTGAACCTTTTTTAGCTTCTGATTGCAAAAACTCTACTTCTCCAGTTAGGTAGGGGAGTTGAAAAAAGCGAAATAATGAGACGAGAAGTTGAAGGAAGTCTCAGGAAAAAGAAAAACAGTTTTTGAATAAAAGTTGAGCGATTTAGTGGAGCCAAACAGGGCCTTGGTCGTCGTAGCATTACCCTCACTTTTTTTTGCGAATAGGCTGGGCCCGTTCCAGAACATTGAATAAGTACTTATTTACAATTTTCAAGCTCAAAAATATTGGGATTACTAAAATCTAAAAATATACAATGTATCTTGTTTGAAAGATCTCAACTATGCAAAAAAAATTAAAAAATAATTTTCGTAATCTCATTATTTTTAAGCTTGAAAATTACAAATAAATACTTATTTTTTAAAAAGGTTTCTAGAACGGGCACTCAAATTTCTGTGACTTAAACTTGCACTCGGATAGGGGTGATAAATGACCCGAACAAGCCGAGCACTTGGTTGATCATGCTTGGTTTGAAAACTTAACAAACTTCAAAAATATGTTCAAGCTTAACTTGATTATAAGACATGCTGCTGTCAAACAAGTTTTAATCGAGCCGAACACAAGCTGATCTTAAGTAGATTGAGTTTCTTACACTTCACAAACAGAATGAGTCGAGTAGTAACTTGTTCGAGCTTGGTTTGAAACTTAACAAGCTTTAAAAAAAAAAACGTTCTTGCTTAGTTTGTTTATGTAACAAACCGATCTTTAACGAACTTTTTAACACGAGCTCAAACTTAAAAAGCTTGGTTCATTTAGCAGCTCATAGTTCAGAAGTTAGGGCATTACGTGTGGCCAAGCAGGGCAACATTTGCATCCTCATTGTGTGCTGCAACTGCCATTGAGTCACAAACTACTAGAACATCAGAACAATCCTCAGCATGATCAACTTCTAAACTTACTGTTGTCTTTGGAACAAATGGAAGTATCTCTTTCCTGAAGTTCAGCAACACCAACTGAACCACCAAAAAAAAACCCAGTAAAATTCCACTGTGTCAACCCGTTAACCCGAAAAACGTACATCACATCTGTGATGAGTTAGACAAACTTACATCAAGAACGGTGACGCCGCTCCCTTCGGCGGTCCCCAGGAGTTCATCCCAGTAGCTCGGAAACCTCTCGCGGTTGGCGTCGGAGAGTGCTGTGAGGAGTGGCTGTGACTGTTGGGTCTTGGCAAAAGGGAGGAGCTGGTTTTGGAAAATGAGGTCGGTGGCCAGCCTGCTTCTTATCTGTTTGGTGAACCTCTGCCCCACGAGGAATCCCAAGTGGTAACCAGGTTCACAGGGCCCTAATTCAAAGACTGGCAAGTTTTTCTCTTCCATACTAGAGGTCGCCATTTGTGACCCCTCCTCCCTCTCTTCTTAAGCTTACCTTATCTTCTTTTTGTTTTGTTCTATATGCTTCAGAGTTTTGGAACCCTGCTACACACAGAGATAATTTGTGCACAAATTGTACACAGATTTCAATGTGAGACCAACCACGGATCCCACACAAATAATCCGAGCCGTTCATTAAACGTAAAATACTTTTTCAAGGGTCTTTGCATAAAAACAGCTTAATCCGATACTTATAGATGCTCGATCCAATGGTTTAACTTTTCATTATCTGAATGAAAAGTTAGACGATTGGATCGAGCGTCTATATATATCGAATTGAGATGATTTTTTGCGGAGACTCTTAAAAAAATGTTTTACATTTGATGAACGACTCGAATCATTTGTGTGGGACCCATGGTGGCCCCACAACAAAATATGTGCACTAATAGTATGTGTGAACAGACTTTCTGATAGTTTTGAATGCCCACACTTTTGGTGTAGTATCCATTCCATTTGGTGTACACCAAATTGCGTGAGAAACGGGGTCCCATACTAATGATCAGAACAGTTTAATTTGTTTAAAACATTATTTTAAAGGTCCTCGTGAAAAATCAGTTGATTCAAATTTCGGTAAGGGTTTGGTCGATTCGTTTATTTTGTCCCCATGTGAATTCGAGGATAAAAATCGATTAAGCCCTTACCGATATTCAAATGAGCTCAATTTTTCAGGGACTTTTAAAAACTTGTTATAAGCGAACTGAACGGCTCCAATAATCGTGTATGACTCCGAGATAGGTCTCACACAATCCATTGTATAGGTGTACGCCACCTGTACACCATTTCCCGTAGTTTTTTTTTTTTAATCCATTAAAGCCTACAAAATTGTTCACAGTGAAGAGTAGGGGTGTAAACGAGCCGAGCCGAGCCGAGTATCGGCGAGCTCGAGCTCGGCTCGAGCCTTAACGAGCCGAGCCCTTAACGAGCCGAGTTTAGTAATTTACTTAACGAGCCTCTCTTTATCGAGCCGAGCCTCCCTTAACGAGCCGAGTTTTTGTCTAACGAGCCGAGCTCGGCTCGGCTCGTTTACTTAACGAGCCGGATACTCGAGCTCGAGCTCGGCTCGTTTACTAAACGAGTCGAGTCGAGCCGAGCCTTAACGAGCCGAGCTCGCGAGTAGCTCGGCTCACTTACAGCCCTAGTGAAGAGATCCCATCAAATAAGACAGTTTACACCTAAGACAAAAAAAAAAAAAAAAGGAAAAAAGAGAGACCCCATGTGGGCACACGCCCCTGAAAATCCCCGCATTTTCGGCGTGCGGGGGTTAGGTTTGCGCCCTTTTTGTTTGAAAGCATGGCGAAATGCCGTTTTGAGAGAGTCGCCACCCGGGTTTTGCGGAAAACACCCAAGAAACCGATTTGAAAACGTTTTTGTTCACGCTTGTTTGATTTGAAAAGGCTTGTAGACTGGACCGTCGTTACCTTCGATATATGAGGTTCGGGAGCCAGGTTACGAGAGGGGAAGGGTTTTATGGCACCCCTCTCGCCCAATCCGAAGATCGGTCTCTACTTAGGCATTTTGTAAAACATTTGCATTTTTCTCTCTTTTAATCATTTATTCAGCCAGTTAGGGCGGGGGAACAGTTAATGGGGATTGACAAATGACAAATTGTATTTATGTGGCAAAATGTAATGTATGGATTATGAACAAATGTATAATAGATTGAGAACAAGCATTGTGAGTGTTTTGAACAAACTGGACAAGGCGCTCTCGAGTCGTCGGCGTTATAACGTCGACGATGTAATCGACATTTGACCAAAGGCATGCCAAGACAATCGGCGCACTTCTGAGCTCAACCTCACAGATCCCGCCTCAACCTCCGGGCCTGAATGGGACCAAGCACACCCAGACAAACCACGCAGCTTGATATAGCAACATATATACGGTTTAGAACAAGAAGAAATCAACAAGAATAAGCAAGAACCATAAACAGAGTGGGGGGAATTAAACAAAAGCCCGATCTAAGCTAACAAAACAAGTGCCACCATCGACTTGAAGATCAAGCACGCCGGTCATGTGATGGCAGCGCCGCTTGTCAATCTATCCCATGCTTGGCTTTGCTTCTTACCTGAACAGACCGCATGATCCTGCAGGCCTTACTTGCCAGCTTAAAAACAGGATAATAAGCTACAATCCCCAAAATATAGCAAAGAATCGATTTTTTAGCATGCTTCAAGGTGATCAAAAAATGTATCAGAAATGAGGATGATCATGATCTAGCATTATATAACCGGAACCAAAGGCGCACGCACATGCAAGACTGGCGCGCGCCACTTATTTTCCACTACATTGCTTTATTTGCTAGCTTGAACTCAGGCTTGGTATTGATTACCACTGGTTCTACTGGCTCTCGTGGTCGAAATGAATTCCGCAATGTAAGGTGGTATACCTTGGTTCAGATTGATGGATGGTTTGAACTTTGAGATGGATGGATGGATGAATGGAAGATGGAAATGTAGGTTGTATGACTGATCAGGGGTGGTGTGTTGCTTACTTACTCTTTCAATGCATGAAAGGAGGAGACAAGAAAACTAGAGAGAGAGAGGGAGAGCATTGAAGTTGTTGAACCCTTTGCAAATAAATGCAAGGGTGTATTTATAGATTGAGATGGAGGGCTGATCAGCTTGGCCTGGGTTGTTTGGGGTGGCAAGGAGGGAGCAAGCCTTCCATGCATTGAATGCATGAGACTTGCCTTGATGGAGGTGTAGGAGAGAGTGGGAGACCATTCTCGACAATGTAATCATCGGGGAGTCATCACGCTGCATGGCTTACAAAAGTCTCTGCAAGTGGTCCCGGAAAGGTGATTTGACTGGCACATGTGGCGGGCGCCAGAGGTGCTGGGCGGCCAAGATATGGTGTTGATGCCGATGATCGACACGTGGCAATGAACCAAAGCGGCGCTACCAATCATTGGCGCGTCAAAGGTGGTTCCACAGGCCATTTGGTTCTGGCTCGAAGGGTTTGAAAAGGATTTTTTTGAAAGGGTTCGGGACGCTCAGAGCTCAAACACACCATCAACTTTGAGGGTTCTCGACCATTAATCATCATCGGGGAAACAAAACAAACAAAAAAAACGCATATGAACTAGTCTGGACAGTCCAGAATGGGGTGTCTACAGTAGCCCCCCTTTGACAGCACTTGGAATACCATTGCTTTGGTACAAGTAATGTCAAAGGTTTTCTAGACACCCATTTCCAGATCACTCAGAACAGAATCATACGAGCCAAAGAAAGATGCGTAATCTTTAAAGAACCTGGTTGATTGAGTGGACGGATAGATCGTCATTTGTTGAGAATGGTACAGGCCATGTGGACTGCTGCATGATTGAGGAAATGGTTGACTCTCTTAGGGAGCAAAGAGTGACGACCTGCCGGGGAGATAAGAGACTGACGGGTAGACCGTCGCTGATTTGAAAAATGGACAAGAGGCGGACTCTTCTGGGGATAACTTGATCTTGAATTCGATTAATTCGAAGTTGGACGGATAGATCGTCGTTGATTTGAAATTGGACGAGCGGATCGTCGTTGATTTGAAATTGGACGAGTGGATCATCGTTGATTTGAAATTGGACGAGCGGATCGTCGTTGATTTTGAAATTGGACGAGTGGATCGTCATTGATTTGAAATTGAACGGCCATCGTTGATTTTGAAATTGGACGCAGTGGATCGTCGTTGATTTGAAATTGACGGATGGAGCGTCGTTGATTTGAAATTGGACGGATAGATCGGCGCTGATTTGAAATTGGACGAGTGGATCGTCGTTGATTTTGAAATTGGACGGGTGGATCGCCGTTGATTTGAAATTGGACCCAGTGGATCGTCGTTGATTTGAAATTGGACGAGCGGATCGTCATTGATTTGAAATTGACGAGTGGATCGTCGCTGATTTGAAATTGAACGGATTGATCGTCGCTGATTTGAAATTGACGAGTGGATCGCCAAGTTGATTTGATATTGACCGCGAACCGCCGTTGATTCGAGAGCGGACGGGCGAACCGCTGATATGAGATTGACGGGACGAACCATCGCTGATTCGAGAGTGGATCGGGCTAACCATCGCTGATTTGATAAAGGACGGGCTAACCATCGCGATATGAGATTGACGGGCGAACCATCGTTGATTCGGAGTGGACGGGCGAACCATCGCTGATTTGAAAGTGGACGGCGAACCGGCGTTGATTTGAGAGTGGACGCGCGAAACCGCCGTTGATATGAGATTGGACGGGCGAACCATCGTTGATTTGAGAATGGACGGGCGAACCATCGCGATTTGATATTGACGGCGAACCGCCGTTGATTTGAGAGTGGACGCGAACCATCGTTGATATGAGATTGACGGGCGAACCATCGTTGATTTGAGAGCGGCGGCGAACCATCGTTGATTTGATATTGACGGCGAACCGTCGTTGATTCGAGAGTGGACGAACCGTCCTTGATATGAGATTGGACGGGCGTAACCATCGTTGATTTGGATATTGGACGGCGAACCGCCGCTTGATTCGGAGTGGACGCGTAACCGTCGTTGATTTGAATGATACAGGGTCATTGTTGTTGGGATCAAACTATCTTTGGCCCAAAGAGATCCAACAATCACGGTAGGTCGTGTCAGGCGGGTTTAATTCCATCTGTTGGGAATCAGAGCCAATCTCCTTATCAAAGACCATCCGAGGCAAAGCCATCTTAAGGCTAGACTGAAGTAAAGGTAGCCGTTGGGGGCGGGCCAAGGCAGACTTTTCTGGGGATAAATTGTTGAACGAGCGGACTGTCGCTGGTTGAATTGATAGGAAAGATAGGCGGACCATTTCAAGATCGCTACACGCTGTTGGGAAATAAGGATGGGTGGACCATCATTGAATGTCGCGGCGGACTCTCTTGGGGAATAATCAGCTGCGAACAAATCATTGCCGCATGGGATCAAACCTTCTTTAGCACAAAGAAAACCTCAACAATCACGGGTAGGTGCGTTAGGGAGGTTAAATTCCATCCGTTGGGAATCAGAGCTAATCTCTTATCAAGGACCATCCGAGGCGGAGCAATAAGATCGGAAGATGCGCTACTTTTAGACCAATGTGGACCAGGATAACGGTGTTGTCAGGACTAATTGGACCAGGCATCGCAGTTATGGATCGGCCTGACGCATGTTCCGATCACAGGGGTGTGAATGCGACGATATTTCCGATTACCGCTGATCGGGTGATGACATGACCGATCATCATTGAAAAGGATGGCATTGATCGTCGGTGATGACATGGTCGATCATCGTTGATTCTTTGAATGGGATCGCCGGGTGATGGTTATGGTTGATCATCGCTGATGACATGACCGATCATCGTGAGAAAGACGATATGGCCGATCGTCGCGATGATGACATGGCCGATCATCGCTGATAAGGACGGCATGGTCGATCGCCGCGATGACATGGTCATCATCGCGATAAGGACGACCCATGGTCGATCGCCTGGTGATGACATGGCCGATCATCGCTGATTTGATTTGATTTGAGAAACGACGACATGGCTAATCGTCGTTGATTGATTTGATTTGAAATGACGACATGGCCGATCGCCGTTGATTTGATTTAGCGACTATGGCCGATCGCCGCGATTTGATCGATTATGAGGAGGATATGGCCGATCGTCGTTAATTTGATCCAAGTATCCCAAGGAGAGATTACTCTTAAAAATAGCATGGATATTGGTAAGAAGGACTGCTGCTGGGGAAATAATTACAGCCGTGGACAGATAGACCGTCGCTGCTGGGGATCAAACCTTCTTTAGCACAAAGAAACTCCAACAATCACGGGTAGGTTGCGTCAGGGAGGTTAAATTCCATCTGTGGGGAATCCGAGCCAATCTCCTTATCAAGGACCATCCGAGGCAGAGCAATAAGATCATTGAACGATGTGCTATAGGCTGGACTAAAGCAGAGGTAGCCATTCAGGATGGACGAAACATCACTGTAGAGCGATTGAGCAGCTGCTTTCGATACTGGCCATGGAGAAATGGGTAGGGAGAACGGCATGTGGCGCATCCCTTTGAAATTGCACTATCCCAGAGCAGCAGTTCCGGCTCCAGTTCCAGTAGTGACTAGACCCCAGGTATGAAACCCCCAAAATCCCAAACTAACTTGTTGCTTTCGATGCTGGATAGGTGTGCTTCAACACTTGATGGGCTTTTCCTGTTTTCAACAATTGATATACAATATGCAATGACATGTATACTAAATTGAATGCGCGAACTTAAAATGCAGATGCAGACTAGGGCGGCCTCTAGAGGATGACGACCTAGAATGACCATAGCCACAAGAGCTACATAGAGCAACACCGCCACTTTAGCCCCAGCTCACAAGTATGAGAGCATTAAACAACCAATGGTTGGCGTGCAGTTGAAAGAGAGGCCCATAGAAAGGTCGCTGCCTAGAGTGTTCATGACTCGAGGAAAAGTCCGAGAGGAGAGAGAAACCTCACTCCGTGAAAGCCTCCCTGTAAAGGGAGCGAGCCTGTGCACTCAAGGAGACCGTGAAAGTGACGACAACGACGAGAACGAGGCTGAAGTTCTACCACCGTGGACTACCACCGAGCCTCTTTACTTTATCGTTTTTGCTTTTTGAGATTTGAGTCATGCGCTCATGTAGATAGATTTTAGTAATGCGCCAACTCAGTGCTCCTGGGCTGACATTAAGCAGAGAAGTACGGGCCTCAAGCGCCTTGATTTCTCGGGCAGATGTGCCTCAGAGATATGCTTTGCTTGGGCCGTTGAGCCTTGACATGGTGATGTTCCACCGTTGTTTCATGGATATTGTTAGTAGCAAATAAAAGTTGCATTTTCTGGTTTTATTAGTTCTCTTTGGGAGAATTAATAACAGAAAGCCTAAAACCAACTGCTATTATCCAACTTGCATTGACGAATGATCTGAGTTGACAAATAGACGCGCATATATGTACAAACTTGCCTAGCTCGAACGAAAAGGAACGAAGAGCCCCAGAATAATGCGTAAGCTCTTTGACACATGAAATATTGGGCATTAATGAGCCCAAACTCGAATATCCCCTAAACAGGTGAAACTGACACTTGTAAAAGGTCAAATAAATGTACAATGGCTTGCACAAAATGATAAAACCGAGAAAAATATCCCGAAATGACAATGGATTGTAAAACTGGCAAAAATGTCCCAAAAATGGACAAAAGACGCCAAAGATGACTCATATAAGTCCCGGACTGAAACCGACACCCCGCATACCACATTTAGATCCAGATGACGCGGTATGGTATGACAAAACTCTAAGAGCCCTTAAAACCAATTCGAGGCACCAAAGCCTTGGTTTTAATTGAAATACCCCCATCGAGGTCCGAAATCTTTGTTAGCGATGGCTACCAACTGTTGTTTGCTACAGGAATTGAAGGCCGGTTTGAGACCAATGCGCATCACTTCGGAACAAATGTGCATGAGCCTCAAATTAGCACTGTGAATCGAAAAGTCGCGCAATCACAAACTAGACTTCGCTTGGTCTTTAGAATAAATCGTGAGTCGTTAGGCCTGCAAGCATTTTGTTATATTTTTCACGCTTTAACTTTTTTTTTTTTTAAGGCTTTTATGCTCAGCTTTGAAATTGGAGTAGTAGTTTGCATTAAAGTTGAAAGATGAAAGGTTTCCCCTTCTGATTCTCCAATGAAGCTTTGACTTTGTTCTCGACTCCTTTCGACCTTTGATGTGGACCTCAAAATGTCAGACCATGAATCAAGTTGATAGAATATGACCGGTTCTGAGACTGCCCACGTATCCCTTTTCAAGGAATCAAAGCCAAACGAGTTCGTGCCAAGGTTCACTCGGTGTTTTACCTCTCTTTACGCCTAACTTTTTGCCTAGAACCGCTTTTTCAGGTTTTCGAAGCGAGCTTTTGACTTTTTGCCTATTTATTTTTGCCTGGACCGCCTCCTTAGGTTTTCGACCTGGCTTGCTCTAATTTTTGCTTTGAACCACCCACCCTTGTGGTTTTTGGTCCAACGAGCATCTCTCAGGATAGTAACGCCGAGTTGATCCAGGTTGATCAGAGTGTTGAATTCATATGTGAGTTGATGAAAGAAGTGATAGAAGAGGTTGGCCTTGATAATGTAAGGCCCAGGGCGCTTCGAACTTCCCGTGTGGGTCAAACAATGGAGCACGAATTTCCTTGGTGACCAATGTATCGAATTTTGTTGCCGTCGAGATTGATGATTTCTGGTTACACCCTCAGATAGAGCAGCTTTGATAACATAGGGTTCAGAGTGCGGTTGACATGCCTTGCTCCGGGCTGTTTTGTGCATTCCCCTTCTTTGTACTTGGCGGAAATGCCGCTGTTGCTGCTTTGAACATGGTATGGAGCCCTAAGCTTTTTGAGCTTTTGCTTTACATGGTTTGGAATCCGGTAGCAAAGGGAATTCGATGCTTCTTTATCTCAGGATCAACGCCAGGCGTGTCTTTGTAAAACCATGCCAAAACATTGATGAATTTTCCGGGCTTGTCTACACCAAGTGTGTCTTTGTGAAACCATGCCAAGACGTTGATGAATTCTTCGAGCATGTCCGACCGAGCGCCGTGCTCCTCCAAGGACTGTATTGAGCCAATTTGAACCATTCGGGTCTACCTTATCTTTCAAGTTTATTGAAATCACTTCTTCTTTAAGGGGTGAAAGATGCCTTTTTCGCCTTCCTTTCTAGGGAACACATTTCCTCGGAATGTTCCCATCATCGAAATCTATCCCTTCGGCGTCAGCAGCACAGTTTATTCAAAAGTCAACGAAGTACTTAGAAGCAGGGATAATGCATATCATAAAAGCCCCAGGGTTTGCAACAGAAGACACAAACTAAAATAGAAGTTACAGTGTGGGCCGAGGGGCACAAACTCCGACTCGTAGCTAGACTTAGAATCGGACCAACTCAGGCTGCACTGCAGACGTGTCACGTTTAATGTGCTAGACGCAGCTTGAAAATGCAATATTTATAAACTACTCTTAGCTTCAGAATGAGTAGGGTGAGCCTCGAGAGTATTGGGCCCACATCAAGACTTCACCTTCACAAAGATCTTCGATCAAACCTACTGGGAGAACAAATGAACTCCAAACTCCCTTGAGTGAAAGATCTCTGCCAGTTTTCTCCCTTGATTGAATAAGTTTCTTGAATTTCTCCTTCGAGGACTCTTCATCACTGTCACCAGGTGTCGGGAGAGAAAGCCTCAATTGCACCACCTAAAGCCACCAGGTTAACCTCAGGTTCGGATGGGATGGATAGGATTGGTTTGGCTTGATTTGCTGGGATAATATGGAGAGTTAGGTTGAACATGGTGGAGTTAGGCTTGATTCGAGGGGAGATGAGGGATATCTGGCTAACATGTGGGCTGGAATCATGTTGAGGTATGGAGTTGGAGGTGACATTGGCCTTTGATGAGAGTGGGACTGGGATGATCCCATTATCAATGAGATCTTGGATGGCATGTTGGAGGCGGTAGCAGGCGTCGGTGAGATGGCCAGGCATTTGGTGGTAGGTACGGAAAAGGTTAGGATTGTGGGAAGCCGGGAATGTTCGAGGCGAAGGAGTTGGAAGGAGTGGCTTGATGAACCCAGCTTCAAGAAGCTTCTCATAAACTGAGGACAAAGAAGTGGGAGAAGATCCTTGGTCTGGTTTTGCAATTGGGACGAGGATTGGCGGAACTTTTACCCACTCGCCCGCTGTACAGCGTTACGCTATCAATGGAGCACACTCTTTTGGGATTGGACCGGACCTCATCAATGTGTGCGCTTTTCCTTTCAATACCAGTTTCGGATAAGGAACCATCATCCTTCTTTTGGTGAGTTTTGGCCTCATGGAATTCAACTAGATTTTTGAACATGTCTTTCGTGCAAGGCTTGATTTCGACCGGAGGAGTGTGGTAGGCTTGAGGAGGTTCTTCGACTGACCCCATATCCGGTTGCGGGGCTATGGAGGTAACGAGGCCAACCAGTCCCTGGACCTGTTTGTCCATTTTGAGACCCAGCTCCTCTACAGCTTTCTTCAGCTCAGCCAACTATGTTCGTGCTGCCATTCTAGATTGATGGTCGAGGAAGGTAATATGGCTTTGGATGTGCGGTGCCGATGTATTTGCTTGAGTAACAAGCCTTGTAAGCCTTTGCAAAAGCTCCAAGAGATACTCCAAGTAGGTTTGGCCTTCTCTTCTGAAATGGCTCTGCAGCTTTGGTCAAGAAAGTAAATGAGAACTCAGTGATGTTCCTGTAACAGTTAGAATGCAATGCACACGTAGACGTCGTCGGTGTCCTCCTAGACTCTACAACTAGCAAGCAAGTCCATCTCACGACGTTTTAGGACGACACTGTGATCCTCGGATTTCTTTTCGACAATGTATCCTTGTTTGAATCGACAAAACCCAAGAGATATCAAAACAGCCTAAGCCTTCGGCTACCCCTTTCTTAAGGTTTCAAAATTTGGAGCGGAACAACTTGATGTGAATGTCGTGATACCATGACCAAAATGGCGTAAGCAGCACTGCGCCGGAGCCTTGTAAGTGTTTAGCACTTGTAACCGAAAAGGTGTAAGCATCACGTCATGCCTCTTGTTGTTCCTGGATTTCTGTTTGAAACTTTGATTGGGTTTAGACAAGGACTTAGGAAGTCCCGATTTCTCGAAGTCTCTTTGACTCACGGGATTTTGAAAGGTTGATAACGTATATTATCAAGATGCACGACTCGTCTCATCGGTCCAAACGGCGCCCTAACAAGGACGAGCTTGCCAGACAGACAGACGTAAAAGCCGCCCTAGCATGCCTACGCAAAAACGGTATGCATGTATGTACAGTGCATGCAATAGGGAAAACAGTAACACATATAGATAGTTATGGGGGTTAGATGCAAACAATCCTACCCTGTAGGTTCTGTCTTAGTTTGAAAGGTTCTATTGCTTTGTAACGCATGGAAGGCTGGTTTTGGCTTAAAGGGGTTCCTCCGACTAGAGCCACAGTATACCCAAAGCAACGCGTATAGCAAAGCAATGATCGAACAGTATTTACGACTCATCATCGCCCAAGGTTGTTGGGCATTGGAGGACCCCGGGCAATAAGCTATGCCGGTTATCCAAAACACCTCAACGGGGCTAAGTAACACCGATGCAAATGGAGAAAGTGCCAACGAATGATTTTAAGAGAGAAAATGCAATGTTTAGAAAAGAAATGCCTTCTTCAAGTTTGGCTCACTTTATTAATCAAAATTTGGAGAAAACTACACAAGTGAACAATAGTAAAAGCCCTAGTCGTCTCGGATGTAGAATCCTCGTTACGCTACATCTGCTCTTCAAGAAATACGAGCGCATCGTTTTGGACAGACTTTTCGAGAATTGTTCAAGCATGTATTAATTTCCAAATTTTAATTAATGCAATGTTCCCCAGAGTCGCCATCAGGCACACGTCAAAATCCTCACCCTTTATTATTATGTAGCGCTTCTTTTGTTTTGAAAGCTTTGCTAAGCCTTATGTAGTAGAGTCGCCACCCGGGTTTTGTGGAAAACACCCAAGAAACCGATTTGAAAACGTTTTGTTCACGCTTGTTTGATTTGAAAAGGCTTTGTAGACTGACCGTCGTTACCTTCGATATATGAGGTTCGGGAGCCAATTTACGAGAGGGGAAGGGTTTTATGGCACCCCTCTCGCCCAATCCCAAGATCGGTCTCTACTTAGGCATTTTGTAAAACATTTGCATTTTTTTCTCTTTTAATCATTTATTCAGCCAGTTAGGGCGGGGGAACAGTTAATGGGGATTGACAAATGACAAATTGTATTTATGTGGCAAAATGTAATGTATGGATTATGAACAAATGTATAATAGATTGAACAAGCACTTCGGAGTGTTTTGAACAACCGAGCAGCGCCGCTTCGAAGTCATGCCGTGGCGCAAGTTAACGACGACGATGCACCGATTTGACGGTGCATGTCAAGACAATGGCAAGACGCCACCCATAATCGCGCACTTCAGTTGAGCTCAACTCAGATCTGCTCAACCCTTCTGGCTCGGAATGGACCAGCACACCTGTGATACAAACCACGCAGCTTGATAGCAACATATATACGCTGTGGTACAGCAAAGAAATCAAATAAAAGAATAAATAGATCAAGATCCCATAAACAGTAGGGGGAATTAAACAAAGGCCCGATCTAAGCTAACAAAACAAGGGCCAGCCACTGGGACTTGAAGTACTGGCGCACGCTGGTCACGGATGGCCGTGCGCCAGTTGTCCATGTATCCCAGTGCTTGGCTTTGCTTCTTCTGGGTTCTGGAACAGGACCAGAAGGATCCCAGAGGCCTTACTAAGTAAAGCAGATAATGTTTGCTACAGCCCTAAAATATAGAAAGCAAGAACCGATTTTTAGCATGCTTCAAGGTGATCAAATAAGAGAAACCGAAATGACAATGACCATTCCAAATTTATCTGTCATTTTTCCATGACTGGCGCACGCACATGCAAGACTGGCGCGCGCCACTTATTTTCCACTACATTGTTTTATTTGCCAGCTTTGAACTCAGGCTTGGTATTGATTACCAGCCTGGTTCTGCTGGCTCCCCTCAGGGGTCGAAATGATTCCAGAACATAAGGTGGTATACCTTTGGTTTGAGATTGATGGATGGTTTGAACCTTGAGATGGATGGATGGATGAATGGAAGATGGAAATGTAGGTTGTATGACTGATCAGTGGAGTGGTGTGTTGCTTGCTTACTCTTTCAATGCATGAAAGAAGGAGACAAGAAAAACTAGAGAGAGAGAGAAGGAGAGCATTGAAGTTGTTGAACCCTTTGCAAATAAATGCAAGGGTGTATTTATAGACTGAGATGGAGGGTTGATAGCCTGGCCTTAAGGCCTGGTTGGGGTGGCAAGAGAGAAGTGGAGCCTCCATGCATTGAATGCATGAGACTTGCCATGGAGAGGGTGTAGGGAGAGGGGAGACCATTCCGAACGATGTAATCATCTGGGAGTCAGAGACTACGCTGGGCGGCACAAAAGTCGCAAGTGTGGTCCCAAAAAGGTGATTTGACTGGCAATATGTGGCGCACGCCACTTAGGCGTGCGCCAGTATATGGTGCTTTGATGCCCGATGGACACGTGGCAATGAACCAACATACGTCAGTTGGGCGTGCTGAAGCAGGGTTTTGCTGAGGCCATTTGGTTCTGGCTCGAAGGGTTTGAAAAGGATTTTTTTGAAAGGGTTCGGGACGCTCAGAGCTCAAACACACCATCAACTTTGAGGGTTCTCGACCATTAATCATCATCGGGGAAACAAAACAAACAAAAAAAACGCATATGAACTAGTCTGGACAGTCCAGAATGGGGTGTCTACACCCCATAAAACAGAGCTAAAAAGGGGCCGTATTAGAATTAGAGCTAGGGAAAAAAAAATGTTAATACTAACAACTTTAATTACTTAAATTTATTTTTCTATGAAAATGAATAAAGGACGACCTCTTTCAGGTTCGCTAGCTTTAGGCTCCAAATAATCGAGGCCGGTCCTGTACATAATAAATAGGTATCTAACTAACGAATAGAAAAAGGGAGCTCCCTTCAGTCCAAGTACAGAAAGCTTAAGACTTAATTTGTCTCCCGCTTCATCCACTCATTTACTAGATATATGTCCTCCATGAATAATCTAGTATTTGGATGAATGAGTCGGCAGTTAATTAAATCATTTTAACAATCTATGATGGACTGAAGAAAGCTCCCTTTGAATGTTAGTCGTCGTCAACGAACACGACCACATAGATAAAATCAGCCAAAGAAACTTGCATATACTATTATCCAAATATAGTAGAAAATATGATACTCTGCCCATTCCATATTGCTCATGTATTAAAAATGTTTGCCTTTTTTATAAAAAAAAAAAAAAAGGAAAAGCAAAAGGCAAAAGAGATAATTTGTATATTTCAAAAAATAACCTTTATAAACGATTAACAATAGAGAACCACTTCCAGTGAAGTTGGTAACTCATTTTCCTCCCCCTAGTGGTGACCCAAGGTTCGAATCCCACGAGGGGCGGGGCTTTGGGAGCTAGGGCAATGAATAGCCTCTGAACACCCCCCCCCCCCCATGCTAACTCTAATACTCCCACTAATCCCCGATAATGTAAACAATATTGGAGGAAAAAACGATTAACAATATATAGTTTTAAAACTAAAAAATGTATATATAGTTTTTTTATTAAAACTGATAAAAATAGTTTTAAAACTAAAAAATAATGTGAAACGTTAGTGATTTAATCAAATCTCTAAGTAGACATGTAATAGTTTTATGTTCTCTTAAAGTGTAAAATTTCTCATACAGGCATTATGAGGTGGTGGGAGTAACTCTTTGTCAAACATAAAGCTAAGCAAGGATTCCACCCATGCATGGTCAATAGCATGGTGGGATCTTCAACCTGAGACATAAGAGAAAGGGTTGTTTGGTAAATGTTTTGAGAGAGAGTAGTAAATGTAAGTAGAGAGAGATAAATAGAGAGATGAGAGTAATAAATAGACAGAAAACTTTTTAAAAATCGTGCTATGAGAAAGGGTGTGGCTTTGGAACCCTAATTAAGTAAACAAAGCCCTAAGATCTTGCCCGCAATAGCTTTATTCTCTTGGATTACTAAATTTTGGACAATCTCTTATACGAGAAAAGGGAAAAAAGGGGTTATGAAATCGAAATAAACCTAACACATAAGAGAAAGATCATGATCCTAAAAATCCAAATACTGGTTGTGTGTGAGAGAGATAGAGAGGGAGAGTGGTGAAGAAGGTGAACATGGGAAATGTTGAGCGGACTAATGTTGTTTATATAGCAAAGGCAAAAGGCAGTGATTAGACAGTACCAGGCCTAAAATATTTGAGTACTTACACATAGTCACGTGGCCACTTTAGAGACTGCTAACTCCTTCTATTTTGATGTGTATTATAGAAGTTTAAGAAGAAAAAAAATTTGCACAATGACATACGGGCGATGAATGTTTTGAGATTGGTTATTTGATGCGAACACTTAAATTCTAGAACAAGTGATAAATATTTGTGGATGTAATATTGTGCAAAGCTAATTATAAAAAAAAAATGCTTTGAAACAATACGAGCTTCCGTTAAAAATGCAAGCGTAATTTGTATTTTTGCTCCTAAAATTACAAAGTACAGCTTTTGAAATCTTGTCCTGTTTGATTTTTTTTTTTTTTAATTAGTGATATTGGAGATAATCTTTTGAAACCTTTGCAATGTTCGGTCATTGTCTGGAATTTCTTGTCGTTAATGGATACTTGTCTTTGCCTTTTGAAAGGTAACTTATCTACTTTATATTTGATCTTCACTTTAGGCCTAAAGTAGTTTCTTCTTCCAATATTGTTGGATCCTTGGGAAGCTCAACCCTTTCTTCTGCTCTTTCTTGTACTTTTTCTAATTTTATAGTTAGAAAATCTACATAATAACCAACGGACTGGGGATCGTGTTGTGCAAATTCAGACCGTCTGTTTCAATAATTAATGGCCAAGATTGCTGAGACGACGGTTGGACGGTTGAGATTACGCACAGCTCCAAGCAATCCAGACCATTAGTTGTCGAGACGGATGGTCCGGATGTGAACAACACCATCCTCCAATCATGTGATTATTGAATTGAGGGACGGTGCTGTGCACCGCTATGTTGATGCCACGCTGATACTTCAACTTGTAATTTACAAGGGTAATGCAGATGGATGGCCTCACCATGATGTCATCATGAGAGATGCTTTACGCTTAAAATAATTTCATTTGAAAGAGTGAAAGTTTCATATGGAAATCTAGAGAAATTTCTTTCGACAGAGTGAAAGTAAAATACATCAATAGGTTAATTCATCGGTTTCGAAGATCAATCCAGCTCTCAATAGTTCCTGGAGCAGCTATGTTTCTCATATCGGTTGTCTACTAGTTATTCTTTACTTTTTTTGTAATTTGCACATGAAAGGATAAAGCCAGAATTTTAATCTAGCGGTGATGAACATGTATACTAAAAAACATGAAAAGATGGACTGCATTATATATATATAAATTGAAAAACAATCAAAATAGCATACTAATGATAAACGATATTTTTCATATGCACTTAGAGCACAAAAAATAGTCATACACTTTAACTCAATTTGTCAATTGTACTTGTTTCTCTTTCATGTCAAAAGCATCATTGAAAAAATGAATAGCAAAACCTCTACCAATGTATTTCTTAATGTATGTCTTGTCAAAAAAAATTATCGTTCATTCTATTGCGCAATCTAATCTTCATAAGTTTTAGTGCTGAAATAGTACACTATCATAAGTTTGACTTTAAATGATTTATAATCTTCCTGACGATCTAATTAAAGGTGTGCTGATAATGAGTAAGTCGGTTGTATCTTCATTGCCTTATGTGTAATTTGAGAGTAAAAAAACTTGTTATATAGTAACATTTTTAATATTATTGTGATGGCGTCGCCACCACTTGTCCCCCTTAATCCCTCCTTGCTGCACGTTATCAGCTCGACTCTAGGCAATTGAGATAATAAAGAAACTCCAGGTGTACACAGAGTCTATTCTCAAGTAGTTGTCCAACTAATTAGATAAGGTCCATTGGCAAATTCCTCGCACAGAAGGCTTTTGTTACACTTTCGTGGGCTGCCATGCTCACAAATATGCATGGGAGTGAACCAAGAGACCCACCGTCTCACGCTGTTATGATTGTCTCCGGTTCTTATTTTGAACTAGAGATCTCGGCCACCCATCGGGGCAATCACTAAATTTTTCAAAACATTGATTGTCTAGATGCATTGGACAATCGAGATTTTAAACTATTCAGGTCAAATCAGTGCAAGACTGGAGAGGATCCAATTCCTTTAAGTATAGGCTAACCGCTCTTGTTATTCGTGACACTATTAGATGCATGGCCAATCCCTGCCATGCAATTAAAAACAGCTGCTTTATTGCTTAGGCTTCTAGGATCTTGGCATCCTGCATGCATTCACTAAATTCTTCATGTCGGCCCTTGACAATTGAAAAATGGGTGAACTTATATATATATATATATACAATCTCCTTCAAATAAGGAGGTCCTTATTTTAGTTAAAATAAGGACCTCCCCATTCTCTCATTTTCCGATTGAATTTTGATGATCCGAGCCGCTCAATATGTTCAGAACGTGATTTTAAGGGTATCCGCGAGAAATCGGCAAAAAAAATGACCGGGAAGGGTTTGATTTGAACAGTTTTTATTTGAACCGTTCGATAAAAAATAAACAAAAACTGCTCGGATGAAGCCTTTCCCGATCTTTTTTTTTTGCTGATTTCTTCTGGGTACCCTTAAAATCACGTTCTGAACACATTGAGCGGCTCGGATCATCGAAATTCGATCGGGAAAGGGAGGTCCGCATTTTATTAAAATAAGATAGTCCTTATTAGAAGGAGACTCTATATATATATATATATATATGCATGTCATCACATTTTATTCTATTCTTGTAGAAGAACATGAAGAGAGAGAATTCAAACTTTGCATCGATTTTCTAAGTATCAAACAATGATAATGCCTAATTATGAAAAAAAAAGAAAAAGTATTCACATATTTTGGGGCTACATAAACATCAATAGCGAGGTCTGAGAAGAAAAAAAACAAAAAACAATCTCTTTTGCTTCTTGCTCTCCATAAGTAGTGGGAAAGGAGTTTATCTATCTGCCTAGCTTTGGCAGATTTTCCCCGCGGCCGATGCAATCAACAAAAGTTCCACGAATCAAGTTTGTCAATTTATGCACGCTCTCACCACCGTACATCTCCCATCTGTACGTTAATATAAAGAAAGTTACTATATGCCTTGTTCGTTTGCAAACTTAACTTTGTTTTCCAATCATTACCCTATATTTTTTTCCAATCATTACCCTATTTATCCAATTATTAATTTCATTTCTCTCTCTATCTCTCTCCACTCATTACCTATCTCTTCAATCATTACCCTATTTCTCTCTCCACCCACTACCAAAACTAAAATACCCAAAGTTGCTAAACGAACTATATGTTGGTATTCACATATTTTGGGACCATATAAACATCAATAGCAAGGTCTGAGACAAAAGAAACAATCTCCTTTGCTTCTTGCTCTCCATTAGTAGTGGGAAAGGAGTCTATCTATCTGCCTAGCTTTCGTAGGTTTTTTTCCGATGCAATTTACAAAAACTCCACGAATCAAGTTTGTCAGTTCATGCGCGCTCTCACCTGCCACCGTACATCTCTGAGCTGTATTTTAATATAAAGAAAGTTACTATATATATGTGTGTGTGTGTGTGTGTTGAGCATTTTAGGTCATACCGCTTTCTAGTCCTCATTGTGTGAATGGTTCCTTCTTGTTTTAGATTTGGTATCAAAAGCTATATTAGGTATTTCCACTACGCAAAGAAAATGAGAAAGCTAAAGTGTCGTTAACTAGAATAATGTTTTGCCAAATATTAAAATGCTTATAAGTTGTACTTGGAGATGCAAAAATTTAATTAGTTATGGTGCATGGTCGCATGATTCCAGTGTTTTTCTTCAAGCATCTTAATTATTCTCCTTCCTCCATCTTTCTTTTTTGCTTTTTGAGCATCTGAAATTTCATTCTGGGGGTGTTTTCGGTAGGCAATTACTTAAGAATCACTTATTGTTGTTGAAAAATGTCAAGTTGTTTCCTTTCATTAGCCGATAAGTTGAAAAATTTTAAGTTTGTTGAGAGAGAGAGAGAGAGAGAGTTGTTGAAAAATATCAAAAATTATTTCTACTAACTAATAAGTTGTAGATGAGATGCAAAACTTATTGTTTAGCGGGAACAACAAGCTAAAATACTATTATAATTTGTTGTCCAAAATTGTTAGTGAAAACATGATCTCAATAAGCCGACCATATGACATTTATGAAGGGGATCCATAATAGAATAGAGAAAAGAGTCAAAACCGACATCGATCACCAGGAACAAAACATCACATATTGCAAAGCAGATCACACATAGTTCGAGTATAGTGGTGGCTAAACACTGGTTTCAACTTTCAAGTTTCAACAATTGAGCGAATTATGCCATGGAGAAACTTTGCTCTTTTGGTGATTATAAAAATGAAATTGGCTTTAATGACTGGATACTAGTTTAAGTATAATTACTGATGGGACGTTAGATACGCGATTCAATTTATTCCCTAATTATTAGATCTTGTCTATAATATTAGTATATTTAATTTGGAAGCAAAAGGTAACGTTGAAAATTCCATTCTCTATTTATTTATTTTTATTTTGGTACACTTGGAAAATTCCATTCTATATTTGGATAATTGGTTCGACCAACACGTCCCAACATGTTAAAGAGTGTTCACTATAGGTCTTCTAGGAGTTTATTAGTTAGAGACAGCCACATGACAGTGATAGTGCTATAGTTTGTGCGGTTGGCATTTTAATTGTGGGTGCGGTTGGGGTGTAAAAGCATCTCCGACCTATGACTTCAAATCTTAGGTGGCTTAGAAACGATAACTTTTGATATCGTCCTTTGATCGGACCCAATGTGAAATAGAGTGTCAAATCTCACATGGATTTGGCTCCACACCATTTGCTTTAAATTTGACTTATCGTGCCAAATTTGTTTATGATCGAACCTAATGTGAAATGGAGTGTCAAATCCCACGTGAACTTGGCTCCACACCAGTTGCTTCAAATTTGACTGACTCATCGTGAAAAAAAATATTTTTTTGGCATTTTGAAATTCAAAAAGTAAGTGTTTGGTACTTTAATACTTAGAATTTGACATCAAGATTGGAGAGGGAGGTTTGTTAATGTCAAATTTAGGATGCGAAAATGCCAGATAAAAAGAGAAGACTTCATCAGGATTGGAGATGACGCCTTCAAAATAAAAAATTCAACATCTCCGATTTAAAGCCATGGTTTGGAGATGCTCTAAGATTTGTGGAATAAGCAATCACGTCTGTTTATGATTTGATGTCATCATTCCTTACCCTTTTAGTCTTTGTAACAATTTTAAATATTAATAAAAAAAATTGCCATTTCAAAAAGAATTAAGAAGAAAATAGTAGAAACTAGTAGTACTAGAATCGACAAGAGAAAAGAACAGCAGGCACCAAATTGATAATTGTCATGTGGTGCCTATTGTTTGGTTATGACATATAATATGTTCTTTTCTTTCGACGGTCAGGGGTGTCCGGATCAGCTTACGCGCACCTCAACTGATTCTTTCTAATCACAATTTGAAAGCAATACAAAACTCTCACAACTTCTAGAGTATTCTAGTTTTAACCCATGTGCCTACATACAAATATCTTCTATGCTTCTTCTAGAATCATCTAGTCATATCCATGTGCATAAATACTAATATCTTCTAGTGTAATTATTACTTCTACACACTTCTAATTATTTTTAACTTAGATATTTAAATACTCATTCTACATTATTCTAAAAGATTACAAATTACTTATTCTAAAAATGTTACCGTATCCACCCATGTGTGTGTTTTTTTGATGTTTTATTTATTTATTTATTTTGGTTGCCCCAGCCCAGGCTTGCAAGGCTTACTCTCGGGCCGGCCTTGTTTAGCAACCAGACTTGCAGGGCTTACCCCATGCCGGCCTTGTTTATACACTCTGCATCAATAGCAGAACAACAATAATTAGAAGAAAAAAAAACAATCACAGTAAGAAAATAAGATCGAATGCGCTTATGAATACGGGACAGATGCAGATTCCAGCTAACACGCCCTCAAAATGTTGACAAATACCTGCATCTGTGAACCAAAGCTAATTACGTTTGGTACATCTTCTCGATTTCACTTCCTTTCTCCAAAATTGTTTTGTGGTTGGGCTTCAATGATAACGGGAGGAAAATACAAAGATATAAAATACATTTACAAATGTACATTTCAAAAAATGAGTAGATACTTAACTTTTTAGATATGCCAACTAACTTAATATGTTCAAATTCCGAAGCAAGTTTATAACGGAATCTACTCGTTTGTTCGTTCCGCACTGAAGAACTTCATTCCACTTATTTTTGGAGAGCAATAACTAATAACCTGAAGCTACAAAAGAAACCCACAATCGAATTCACTTACGATTCCATTTTCACGCTTCTTCCGTTCTAGTATGATCACAAGCTCTGCTAGATGAAGATGAGTACTGCAAGAAATATCATATGTACTAGTAATATCCAATCAAGCACAATTCCAAGCCTTAGTCTTGGACGACTCATCAAAGCTCGGCCAGCAGATAGCCTGCGTTAGGATGCAACAATAGCTGCATCCGATCAGAACTATAGTTTAATGAGAAAATTGATTGTGTAGTATAACGAGTTAGGCACACTAAGTTATCAGCTAGTAAGTTAATCCCTTCAAAAAAATAATCAGCTAGAAAGAACGTGAATTTTTTTTTTGTATACATAGCAAAACGGTATGACATCATGAAAAGAGGTTAGGAGAGCATTATATTGTCCCTTAATGATGTAGGTATGTATCCACTTTACCCATAGAGAATCAGACTTTTTGGTAAGGGCCCAAAGGTCCTTAATCATGGCAGCCAAACATGGTCCCATTTAACCTTTGCACACTTCAGGTCAAGCTCAAAACCACCTGATCGACCCCTTACCACCACCATGGGGTTTTGCATTTAATTCATCAGGTAGTGGTGTTTTCTGAACTGACTGGTTGACAATTGCTTTTAACGTGATAGAATTTGCCAACCAGAAAGTTAACCTATACGAATGTAGAGCAGATGCAGTTGAAATATTAACAAGTATAGTTGTTAAAAACCTACGATACGTATCCTACGATTTGTATAGAAATCCTACAATGTGACCACATATTCTATGATTTATATGCGTATCCTAATTCTGTACGTATCCTATGATTACTTATTCGAAAAAAGTCGGACCTTATTTCAAGAAGCTAAACCCCAAATGCATTCCAATTGACAAAACCCAAATATGATAGATATTATCGAAAAAGATATAAATATCTAGCTTTTAGAAACTCTAAAATATTTAGTTCTAGAAGCTCTAGAATATCCTTGTGTATAGTTTTTTTTTTTGTGAGAATTAGGCTCGTGTAATTTTAGAATTATCTCAAAGTTTATATTGTATGAAAATATCTTTGTACTAGAGTCTTGGAGTAGTACAAATAGGGATGAGTTCTAACCATTTTGTATCAGGCCAAAAAAAGGTTGAGTTCAAGTGCAATGCAAATACTCTCCTCCTTCACTCTTATCTTTAGTATTCCTCCTCTTCCAAAAATATTGTCCAACTGCGCAATAGAAACTCCAACTCTTTCAACAAACATATCTCAAGATATAAGATACGTATCTAGATATGAACTATACAATTGAAAAAACGATACAAGATACGTATCCCAATTTGAAAACACTGCTAATAAGCAAACTGCTACTTTTTGTCGCCTGCTTTTTCCTAGCACTTGCCCCCTCCCTCGTTGAGAGGTAAGTTGGGCAATTTGCCTTGGCGCTTCAGTGAATTCCGTCGAAGTGCCACCACGAGCCTGGTAAAGCATGGGTCCCTCATTTTTTGCACGTTGAAGACTTCACAATCCATGGATTGTGGGCTCGAGATGGAGCCAGTACCACATTATCGTGTACAAATCTTCCCTCAGTTGGTAGACGCTATTCTGCTACTTTTCTTTTCATTTTTTTAAAAAGATTATTGAGGGCAAAATCAGAGCCCAACTTTTGAATAATGGTAGTGATAAGATCAGTATTGTTACCAGTGATGAGGATATCATCTACATAGACTAGAACATAAACCAAATGAGATCCTTGAGATAGAATAATCAGAGAAGAGTCTGCCATGCTATTGTGGAAACCTTGCTTGATGAGGCTTTTAAGACCATACAAAGCTTTGTGAAGCACATGGAATATGTTTCTTCAAAACGTCTGTGGACTGGACTACTTAGTTGACGGTCTGGATGTATTTCAGTTAGCAAAACAATATCTGGGGATGCCGATTACCGACCCATTCTTCCCACATCTCTCGATAAGTACGGGTATGTACTTTAGGGACTAAATAGATTACATAATAGAGTAGTTTTCTGTTTTTTTGATAGTGTGTTTTTTAAAATTGCAAGGATTGTTGCAGGTTCTTCTTATGCTCCATTGGATATTGTGAGTAGGGTTGTGAGAAAGTCCATCCTAGGAGTTTTGGTTATCGTGCGATGTGGGACGTCAGGAGGGAAATCTATAATAAAAGAGATTGATATATGTGCAGTTCGGGTTTGTGGCAGTTTGCAGCAAACTGCTCTGGCAATCTTTTTCGCTCCTGCTTGAATGTCGGGCAATCTCTAGCATTGTTACTTGCACCTCCTCAACCTCCGATTCTTTCCTCTCCCCCACCTCCCCCTACAGCTAACTTACATTTAACTTCCTCAACTTTAAAAAGATAAGTTGAAGAAAGTAACGTACTCAATAGCTCTTTGTAGACCTGGATATCGGATTGGATTTTTTCCTCTTTCACTTAGTTTTCTTCATTTGTTTCCTTTGTGTTTATGAGAGTGTGTGTGGTTGAGGGGGCTGCTACTGGGATGTTCTTTCCTTTTTTGGTGGTCTTTCTTTTATGGTGTTTCTTTCTCTCTTTTCCTTTACCATCTATCTCAGGTCAAAACAAGTAGTTAACATGAGATCAACATAAAAGAGTTAAAGAAATAAGCATATCACACTAACAAGATAGTTGATAGAAGAGTTAACTATTTATTTGCATAGATAACTGATAGATCATAGGATTTGCGTCCTCCTACACTAACAAGATCACTAAAGAGAAGAACATAACAACATTACAAAAAAATCAGCCAAAGAAAACCGGTAAAAATATCAACTAGAGGATTAGTGTGAGATATAGATTCGACCCCTCGAGCAATACTAGCATATTCAATGAACAATCAATGATAGTTCATTACTAGCATATTCATCCTCATACATCATATCACCACATGGAAGCTGACAATGCATCACTAGAATAGCTCAAAAACGGCAAATCATAGAGAATCAACTGAAACAAACATGTGATCTTCCCCTGTATCCACCTAAGCATTCTTGCAATTTGCAACGACATGGCCCTCCATTTCTTCTTTTACAGCTTCAAATTCACATTCACAGTTCTAACATTGTGGTTTTGCCACACCCAAAAAAAAAAAAAAAACAGAACAATATGAGCCAACATTTACGGGGACAGAAAACTTACCGGACAATGCAAAGAAGTAAACCAACTTTTGCTTGATAATGGTGTAACTTCCCGTTCCAGCTTTAGACAATGTACCTTCCTTAACGATCTTGTCAGTAATCTCTGAGAACCATTCCAAAAGAATCCAAACAATTAAAAGTATTCTACTGCTTAACAGGTGTGGGATTGGATGTCTTCTTTTGCAAGTTTCAACGTGTATCAGGTCCTCCATTTACCTTGTATTAGTACCGGCAACCATGAAGTTTCATACCACTGTCATTAGGTTGCAAAACTGAGAAAGTGGTTCAAAATACAATCTAAATAACCAAGATTAGCTAAACCAAATAAAGGAAAAGGCCTTTATCAATGAAACGTCAGGGAAGTTTGAGAGAACATATCAGTGAGCTCAACTGTGCCAAGGTGACAACAGTTTATCCAGTCCTTTACCCTGCCTACTTCTTGTTCATCTTCCTTTGGACTAACCTGAAATGAATGAGGAATTTTTGAAAAGCAGTTAATATATATGAGTTCTGTGCTTTTTTGACCTGGACATGCAGGCGGAGGTAATCCTCTTGATCTACCATAGTTTGTAGAGACAAGGTACGTAGATCGACTTCCAGCATCCCGATTAGAACATAACAACATTATGATAAAATCAACCAGAGAAAACCGGTAAGAAAATCAACTAGAGGATGAGCGTAAAATATAGATTCGACTCCTCAAACAATACTAGCATATTCAATGAACAATCAATGATACAATACTAGCATATTCAATGAACAATCAATGATACTGTAATTCATTACTAGCATATTCATCCTCATACATCATATCACCACATGGAAGCTAACAACGCATCACTAGAATAGCTCAAAAACAGCGAATCATGGATCTCGCCACTTGCAACGTTGATGAAAGATCAAACAATTTGTGTCCTAGGTAAAATTATCAAGAGGTTCTGCAAAAATCTAAAAGGAGAAACTGTATAGATTCAACACTCATAATACGTAATAAGTTTTACTGTAAAATTCAACTTCCGTTAACCGTCAATAATTTTCCATTATATCAAGTTGGTGCATTATTCTATCAACACGGCTAGTTATTTCGTATATGATCGTTCCAACACTCTAGAATTCATTACCAATTCCAAATACGCATCACTCAAACATTTTTAATAACAACGGTTTCAAATTCGACCAAGAGGCAATGAAGAAATTGAGACGAGGAAATACACCTCTAATTTGGATCAATTGTATTTAGAAAACAATCGGAAGCTGAATAGTATCCATGTGTTCGAGCCCGTTTAGTATGAGGTGTTCGAGCTGTGTTTGTTTATTTAACAAGTCTCTACAAACGAGCCAAGCTTTTAACTAACTTGAACTCGCTCTTTTACTAGACGACCTTCAAACTCGAGGTCTGAATCCACAACTAGTCGAGTCAAGTCCATAACAAAATGAGCCAAACCAGTAAGAACGGGAAAAAAGGGAAGTGTAACTTGTACACGCACAGAAGGGAGAAACAACTCAAACAAACATGTCAACTAAACAACTCGACTTTAATCCCAAGAGTAATTAAGTCTGCTCACAAACATATCAGTTTTGAGAACGTGCATGAAAATGACATTCGTAAACTGAATCGTATACTAGGAGAAGCGAGTCCTGCTTGGTGAACTCCGATTCCTTCACTTTCCAATCAACAACCTGAGAAAATTACAGACTAGGTTATTCATTATTTAGATGAGAGAATAGAAACAACTAAGTAGTGAAGAATTCGAGAAGATGAAGTAGAATCATTAGAAGAGAAATCTCTACACCTAATTTTGAGAACTCGTATGAAAATGACTGAATTGTATACCAGGAGAAGCGAGTTGATAAGTGCCGAAATATTGATATTTTGGCTCTCCAAATTACACTTGTTAGTTATTTATATTTGTTATCTGATATTTATTTTGCTTTTATTTTATTTATACGTTGATCGAGCTCATTGTCCAAAATATTGAATAAAAAGAAAGTTTAATGAAGTTTGGGCTCAAAGTGCAAAATGATTGAATGAAGAATTGTTGATGCGTTATTTCATAAAGCACAAGGGACCCACTATTCGATTACAATGGTAATACCCTTATATATGTACTTATTATTCATCCCACTGATTTTTCAGCGGCTTTGGAACGGGGTTTGGAAATAGGACGACGACGGTCATGTCCAAAGAACAGAAGACAAGAACTTCGATCTCTTCCACTTCGATGGCCAACTAAACCCTCTTCTAGGGTATAGATGAAGCTCAAACTCTAAGTAATACTTTTTATGTTTTGATTTAGGTTTTATTATTCGGATCATGGTTGTATGAACAATGATTTATTTATAAGATTAATTCTTTCCATCAAATCTCATGTATGAATTCCTAGGTTTTATACACGTTCATACAACGGTTTTAATTATTTTATAATAAACGGTTGAATGGATTATACTACGTAAGACGCGTCGTGCCGATGAGACGATTTGTGCTTGATTAGAGACGGTTTGTGCTAGTAAGAAGATTCGTGCTAGGCGGAGATAGTCATGCCGATTGGTAATTCATAAATTATCTTTAAGAGATATCGCTATGGTTTACAATCCTACGGTATCCAGATTGATTCGAATAGTTGACTTGTAATCGAAACATATTTAGGTTATAGGGGGAAGAGTGGATTCAAAACCCTAGAGCTTTTTCCCATCAATACTTTCTACATTTTTAATCACTTTAATTACTGTTTCATAATTATAGGAACTATCAATCAATCATATTTTTCTCGGACTAAGATAGAAATTAATTGGAATTACTAGAACTCAGCCTTATAATCCTTGAGGAACGATACTCGGAATATTTATCACTATTCATTTGGTAGTAGTAATTATTTTGTTTTGTTATTTATTTTTGATATAGAAACGACAAGATCATGAGTCCTGCTCGTTGAACTCCAATTCCTTCACTTTTCTGAGCAACAACCTGAGAAAATTACATAATAGAGTATTCATTAAGTAGATGAGAGAATAGAAACAACCATAGTTGTTAAAAACCTAAGATACACAATACGTATCCTATGATTTGTATCGTTGATATGTATCCCACCCTGTATCTTTTTGTATAGAAATTCATGATACGACTGCATATCTTACGATTTATACGCATATCTCAATTCGGTCGTATCCCACAATTACTTATTGGGAAAAAGTCGGACCTTATTTCTGAAAGCGGAACCCCAAATGCATTAATCTAAGTCATTTGATCTAATTATGGCATCTTTCAAACCGTTTGATAAAATTCAACTATAGGACTTGTATAGAAGAAAGGACCGTACTTCGATTGTGTTTTGTTGCCTGACTTTTCTTTCCCTGACAAAGGGAACATGAAATCTTAATGTAGTAGGCTTCACTTGAAAGACTTGAAATTTTGCTTCTTAAAAACTTTTTTTTTAAAAAGTAAACATAGTTTGTTGGTGTTATTAGGTGTATCAATTTTTTAATTATATATTTATTATGATTAACGTTGTTATTAGGTGTATCAACTTTTTAATCATATTTTAATATTAATTATGATTAACCTTGTTGAAGTATAAACTAAATTTAGTTTTTTGGCACAAGTAAGTTAAAGTCCAAATAAGTCCAAATGGCAAAATCCAAAGATAGAAGAGATTATTGAAAAAGATATAAATATCTAGTTTTTAAAAACACTAAAATGTCTATCTCTAGAAGCTCTAGAATATCCTTCCGAAATATCTAGAATTTTTTTGTGAGAATTAGTCACATGTTAATTCTAGAATTGCCTCAAAATTTATCTTGTATGAAAATATCTGTGTACTAGAGCCTTCTATGGAGTAGTATAAATAGGGATGGGTCTAGCTATTTTCTACCAAGCCAAAAAAATAAGTTTGAGTTCCAGCGTAATACAAATAGTCTCATTTCCCACTCTTGTCTTTAGTGTTCTGCTCTTTCAAAAATCTTATCCAACTAAACAATAGAAACTCATGTATCTTAAGATACACGATACTTATCCCAATACGATGTATACAATTGAAAAAACGATATAAGATATGTATTCCGATTTGAAAACATTAGAAACAGTTGAGTGGTGGAGAATTCGAGAAGATGAAGTAGAATCATTAGAAGAGAAATTTCTGCTCGCTCACCATGATTAGAGAGAGATTTGAGATGATTTTCACGAAGAATGTGAGACGAGAGAGGAGCGAGAGAGATTCAAGGCCTCACCTGGTTCTCAAAGAGTTGAAAATGAAAAGAAAAATTCCAGCGGGAATTGGTTTATAGGCTCTGTTGGGAGAATAGGAGTGTCAAATGGGCAGGATTGGGCCAAATTGGATAACTTATAAGTGGATTGGGTCTTTAATGGGTCATTGATGATGAGCACCCAATATTGTAGATATTTGGTGCGACTAGTCCCTGCTTATGTTGTTTTATCTAGTGTTTATTTAGCTTTTATAGTGATATTGCACGTAAGGTAGGTTTTTGTGTATTTCAGGTAAAACGTGCAAATAAGGCGCATTTCGACGCCATGGATGGCTCAAGAGCTTCCAAGTACCCGAAGGCCCTGTCGGCCTCTTTAAAATCTGTCTAAGTATGGAAAAATGACTTTCTGAAAAAGTATCGATTTTCGAGATAAAAAATGGCGGTAATTGATCCTTGAATTTTTCTAAGAGTAACTACAAAGTTACAAGGTTTTATTCGAAGAGTAAGGTCATGTTTCGAGCCATTTTCTCTCGAGAAAAATGTGCAGTTTTCCATTTTGTACTAAAAGTGGGGGGTTGACATTTTGATTTAATTGGAATCTTGAAATTCTGGTAATGCCATTATTTCCAAATGGGGGGTACTTTCTTATTTTCATTAAATAAATTAAAGTAAAGAAAAGGTAAAAGAAAGGTTTAAAATGCAATCTTTACTTAAGTTTAGGGAATGAAAATAAGGTGCTGAGAAGCTGGAAGTTGCTGGGAGCTGCCTGCTGAAGCTGAATTGAAGATCTGGAGATAACCTCCCCGTATCGATACGGCTTTTTATGCGTATCGATACGCGTAGGTTACGTGGGACATCAGAGCCTTCCGTATCGATACACTCCCTAGAACCGTATCGATACGTGGAGCTCTCGGCCAGATATTTGTTACTTTTTGGGCCTTCCATTTATGGAATAGTTGCCACTTTTAGGATATTTTCAGATATTTGAAGTGAGAGAAACCCATTTTGTATAAATAGGGGCTTCATCTCTCTCATTTGTATCTAGGAAGTAATTAGTTTAGGTTAGTTCCATTGTTGTCTTCTTCAAGCTTTCTCTTTTGCAATTTCCTTAAGAATTCAAGTAAGTCTTTGTCGTATCGTCTTTTCTCATTTATTAATGTTGTAGCTACGGTTGGGATCTTTCTTAATATCAAGTTTATTTTCGTTTTCATCGGTTAAATATGTTTGTCTTTTCTACCATGCTTTCTAGTCTTTTGAATATGCGTGAGTAGTTGATTAGGCTTGGCCGTGGGGCCGTTATCACCTCGTGACTTGTGTTAACTTGCTTCTCTCAACACATGGCTTGACGTTTTGTATGAAAAATGAGATGAGTTCACCTTTATGTAACAAAACTAGCTGATGTTAATCTCCGGTGATCATATGCTCGCTCATATGGTTCCGTGAGCGATGTCTCGGTTTGTGTTTGCCAAAAGAATGAAAGAATTCACTTGTTCTCCATGTTAAATTTCTAGTCTTTTATTGGTTTCAAAGCTAAACATTCCGGTTGATAGCTTAAGCCGTGCGATTCAACCGAGTTTTCATTGAGATTTGTTCGTTGGCTAAGTTACGGGTGTTGACAAATCCATTGTCATGCCGCTTGTTTAATTTAGTAAAAACCCGCTTTTCTAGTCTTTTATCACCATTCAAAGTAAAACCAAAAGTTGGCCGTCTTAAACGCCGGAAACCCTTACACCTACAAATCCAAACAAGCTATATTCGAGCTCCCTGTGGATCGACTCGGACTTTCTCGCTATACTATACAAATCGTTAGTCATAGTCCGGTTTATAAATAATTGAATTTGACGGCCGTTTGGTAAACTTCAACGACTACCAAACGGGCGAATCAATTGACCCATTAATTATGAGTTTAATTACCCATACCCAACCCGACCCTTTATTTAAAATCAAACCCGACCCCTCTATTAATCCAATTACGTACATACTATATAGTACTAAAATCAATTCATAAAAGCGTTGTCCTCCAAGGCAAAGGTAATCATCAGTTCAATATCTTCAATCAATGCCAACCCTTGGGTGACAGTTAAAAATTTATGACCGCAACAACCAATCCCTGCTTAGTGTATTGTTAAAATACTCCTGATTGCCGTTATGTGTCCCGATACTGTTATTTAACATCTTCGCATCATCTTTTTTTGAACAGGCTCATTTTTTTCTAATTCCGAAATGGTACGATACCAGCATAAATAAGAAAAAGAAAAATTCAAAGCACTATAGCCATACTGAATGATGAATTTTGAAGCAATAAAAAGACAAGCCTTGTTTGGTTGTAGTTTTGAATTGTTTTTTTTTTCATCTCGAAAATGAAATTTTTATACATAGCTGTATGTATCTTTCTGTAACATGGGTTAGGAAAACTGCAATCAAAGAGGGCATGAAGAATGGAACGAGAGAGAGGAGAGAGAGGGAAAGGAGAGAAGATGAATGGGAGAAGATGAATGGACGCCAGGTGGAGGAGATTAACCGGCTCCGGGAGCAGGCGGGGGAGCTGGAGAGGTTCGACACTAAGCTGAGGAGGGAGGTCGGGAGAGGGAGGAGATGTTGAGTTTCGTGAGGCAGCTGGTGTTGAAGGAGACCTACTAATGGGTTATATAATGACTTATTGGGTCATTTAAGTTGACCTAATTAAGAGCCAATTAGACCTAATTAATAAATGGGTTAAATGGGTTAGACCCATTCTAACCCAACTAATAAATGGGCTGAGTTAGGTCTATTTTCTATTAGGTGGGTTTGGGTTGATTAATGGGTTTGGGTTCAATTTGTCATCTTTAGTTGGGAACTAAGGTAAAGAAAAGAAAGGGAAGGAAAAGAAAATGGGTGGAAAATGTGAGAAAAAATTAACTACTAGTATTTACTAAACTTAAAGTTTTTTATTTCTTCTCTTTTTCTCTTTCAATCAAACAATAAATTAATTTTCCTTTCTTTTTTTTTCATTTTCCTTAAGTTCCAAACATAACCTAAAATTTGGAAAAGGGGCGGAGAGTAAGGAACATGAGTGGATCCAGGGACGCTACTGCGTGTCCCCTGCCAAGCACCGTTTGGAACCACCAAGAAATTTTTGGGTGCCGGGCACCACGCGGTGTTCGAGCAGTGCATCCGTGCCGTCCATTTCGGTTTTAGAAAAAGAAAAGGGAGAGAGAGTGGTGGGGTGAGAGGAAAGAGATGATTTTAATCTAGGCTGCTCAACACACTTTTGGACGGTCCAAATGCGCTGCTTGGGCACCACGTGGCCCACCCGGCACCCAAAAATTTCTCGGAACCATTTTTTTTACCTTGTTATTTATTTTTGATTTTTTGGGATCCATTACGGTCCTACAAATATAATTCAAACCACAAGTTATTTAAATATTTTTTTATGTGTTTCTGAAAAAATTAGCTCAATCCGATATAGGTAGAACGGTTTCATAAATTCTAAAACAGAAGGGTCACGAGCTTGTCATCTTGGCAAGAGCACGCCCAAATTGAGTTCGTTTGCTCAAGGGGGGTTTTACGTTTTTGTGTTTGCACCAGGGGGTTTCATGTTTTGGTTAATCCATCGCGTGCCACTTTATTGATCAGAGATACGACTCACGATGATACCATGTTATAACCAAAGATCGAGGCCCATCGGATAGTGCTGTCTAATTTGCTTAATTTTATGCTTTTATAAATAGTACATTTAAGTAAATTAAGCAGAACACAAATAAAATAAGTCCTACGACATAATTAACAACACAAACGCTGTGTGCAATTTTATTTTATTTTCTCATAAATCCGAGTAATTAAAGAGACTTCAAAAATATTCACTTTTTATAGGATTACAATAGGATGTGTCGAAGTCGGATTTATAGCCCACCTGTCCTTTTCAAGGAGGCACTACTAGAAAATTTTCGATAGGTGACGAAATGTACTGTTTTACTATAGATGACGAAAAAACAAAATTTTCGTCACCAAAAGTTACTATAGGTGACGAAAAATTTATTTTTTGACACCAAAAGTGACTTTCGGAGACAAACTATAAGTGACGAAATTTACTATTTCAATTGTCACCAATAGGTTGTCTCCGAAAGTCACTTTTGGTGACGAAAAGCAAATTTTTCGTCACCTATAGTAACTTTTGGTGACGAAAATTTTGTTGTTTCGTCATCTATAGTAAAACAGTACATTTCGTCACCACATTTTTCGTCACCTATCGAAAATTTTCTAGTAGTGAGGAGTCGAAGAGGGAAACATGGGGAGATGGCGGAGTTGTGAAATAATCGGCCCCGTGCACCATAATGTTTGGTTTTGTGCCATCAAAGTGACTGTGGACTTACGGACTTACAAAGCCAATCGTTTCATCCATTCAAAGAGAAATTGGACCCAATGCAAATACGTTGTTTTTCCAAATTGGAAAACAATTGAACTTGTTCGCGATCGACGAATAATTATTACTACTTGGAGCACTACGTTATGGTGCTCCAAAGGCCTTCTCTATAAATAAGTGGCTGGCTCCCGTATGCCATGAAGACAAGGCCCCTGGTGCTCCAGAAAAAACTGAATAATCACTTGTCGGCCACCTACTTGATGTATTATTACTTCATACTCCCTTCTTCCTAATTTAATTGTCATTTTAGGAAATTCGTATCACTTTTCAATTGATTATATCTTTTGATTTATAATGTTTAATGTGATTTAAAAACATTATATTATAGAAAAAATTGAGATCGATCTATCAAAGAAGATCCATATTGGGGATATAAGGTGATGTGGTGCACCCCTGTGTTGTGCGTGTTACCGGTCAAAGTCAAAAAGCACATCGCAACCGTTAATTGATGAGATCGATAGTCCGTGTGCCGCACTACACCGGGATGCACTACAGCACCTCTGGTTCCCCGTATTAGATAATATAAAATTTATTATCAATTTGAAGATATAACTAATTTTTTATCCGGTTAAAATAGGACGAGGGGCAAGTAGGTTAAAATAGGACGAGGGACAAGCAGATTAGGGAGTACTAAAAATTTCAATGCTGGTGGGCACACGCAATTGTGAAAATTCTAGACAGAAGATCATGATTGAACAGACGAAGGAGGCCGGAGATGAGAATTCTGGAAACCCAAGGGCGTGAATGCGCAGCACTTGAGGATCGTCTGGCCGGCCGGAGAATGGGAAAAAGAACGGTTGTACTGGCGTCAAAAAATCACATCACAAGTGGTTGCAAGCAGGTGATCGCAATACAAAGTACTCTCCTGCAAGCACGGTTGCTCGACGCAGAAGGAACCATGTCTCAGGTGTAGAGAATGGGGATCGAGGGAATATATATATATGGATCTCGGACCAAGCAGGCATTATGACCGAGTTCCAGAACTTCTTTTCAAGCCTCAATACAAGCGAGGGCAGCCCCCCAACCTCAGTTTGTGAGTTTCTTTCATAGTGGGAGAATGCTTGGAAGTTTGAACCGCACCCAAATTGTCCTTATCCCCAAGACCTCTACGCCCACCAAGGTCACGGAATTTCGCCCCATCAGTTTATGCACCACAGCTTACAAGATCATTGCCAAAGTACTTGCCAACCGTCTCAAACATATTTTTCCTTCCGTCATTTCGGAAAATCAGAGCGCTGTTGGAGGCCGCCAAATAACAGACAATGTCCTCATCGGGCTTGAGATTACGCATTACATCCGACATAAGAGAGGAGGTAAAAATGGTGTGACAGCTTTCAAGTTGGATATGGTGAAGGCTTACGATCGGGTTGAATGGAATTATCTTGAGCTGGTTCTAAAACGTTTTGGCTTTCATTTGAAGTGGGTTGGTTGGATCATGGAATGCGTCAAAATGGTCACTTTTTCAATAACAATTAATGGAGAAGCGGGAGATACCTTTCAACCCAGCAGAGGTATAAGGCAAGGGTGCCCTCTTTCGGCTTATCTATTCCTCTTAGGCAGCCAAGGATTAACAGCCCTCTTAAACAACTTATGCGTGGATTTCGAGTTAATCGCCATTGCCCGGTTATTTCTCATTTATTATTTGCCGATGATTCGATTATTTGCTGTCAAGCAACAAACCAAGATTGTGAGGCGCTACATGATATTCTAGCTGCATATGAATCAGCCTCAGGCCAAAAAGTGAAGAAAGGAAAATCGTCGGTTCTTTTCAGTCCCAACACTACCTCTGAGATCCGTTCTCATCTCTGTCTTGGGCATTTCTTTGGAGGCTCGAGAGGCTAAATATTTAGGACTTCCAATCTTTCTTGGACACTCCAAACGGGAGTTAATTTCTTATGTCAAAGACCAAGTGGTGAAACGCTTAAGAAATTGGAAGGATTCTGACATCAACCATGCTGGAGGAGAAGTTGCAATCAAATCTTTTCTTATGGCCCAACCGTGTCATGCTATGTCTTCTTTTGGCTTAACCAAGACGCTATTGCAAAAAATATCGGCGGAAATTGCAAAGTTTTTGGTGGGGCTCAAAGGGAGGAGAAAGCAAAATCCATTGGACCCACAATGGGTACTAGGGTGTGTTCGCTTTGCCTCCTCAAAAAATAAGTACTTATTTACAATTTTTAAGTTTAAAAATAATAGGCTTATTAAAATAAAAAAAATATGCAATATGGATCGTGTTTGATAGATCTCGATAAAATCTATTAAACCTTGCAAAAAAATTAAAAAATTATTTTCCTAAGCCTATTATTTTTAAGTTTAAAAATAGTTCCTTATTTTTCAAGTACTTATTTGAGAATCCGGGACGGGCCCTAACATCAAAAAAAAAAAAATGAATTGAATTTGTAGGAATCCCCAATCAAAAATGGTCACGTTAAAATAAAGAAAGGCACGAACTAATTAAGCAACTAACAAGCTCAGATAAAAATAAGTGAAGAATAGAAATAACCTTTAAGCAAACGTCCCAGAAACAATGCAAGGGAGCGAACTTCTCAGGGTTCAATACGAATCTTATAGGGTTTTAGATTCCAATTCTTTCCAAAACAAAGGTGTTTCTACTTTACGAGAAATTTTTCGGGCCGGTGGATATATTCCACGTGATACCCGCTTGGCACATTCGGACCGTCCAATACACTTTTGGACGGCTTGGATTGAAACCCTCTCTCTTCTCACCCCAACACTTTCTCTTTTCCTTTTTCTCTCTCCAAATCCAAGCCGTCCAAAAATGTAATGGACGGTTTGGATACACCGAGCAAGCACCACGTGTGCAGTGGTACCCACCCGGCACTATTTTTTTTTTCGCTATTTTACAATTGCCAAAACAACTGTCCCGACCTCTGCGAGCTTGCAGTATGGAGAATGCTTTAATTGGTAAGTTTTTTATTTATAAGAGACAATATAAAATTTATTAATCCATAACACGAAGTTACAGCAATAATAGAATCTTGAATAGATCGGCCTGACCATTCAAGACCCTCTTCTCCAAAACACGCAGAGGAATTGAAATAAGCCCAACAGGCTGAGTCCAAATCAGGATAAAACCCCTGCTCGGAAAATTAAGTTAATCAATGTGATCAACTGGAAGCTTGGAAATGGCATAGATTGAAAAGGAATTTGCTCAGAAATCGTTTGGGAAGTGCCCGTTCCGGATTACCCCTTAAAAAAATAAGTACTATGATGTAGGACAAGAATGGAGAATTTTTATATTTTATTTCTATTGTGTTAGAATAAGATTTTTACTAGGAATATTTTTGTTTAGGTTAGAATTATTAACTTTCCGTATTCGGTTTAATTTTGATTTCTACCTTTATTAGGATTCTTGGTCTACAAGTATTAGGCTTTTAATTTAATTAATTAGGAAATATCTTTTCTTTAATGTTTTGGCATGATTTAGGATTTTTTTTTCAGTAAAATTTCTAAGCTTTTATCAATAATATCTTTTCTTTAATCTAGTTGGTTTATTTATGTGTTGTCATGCATATGCATCACATCACAAGTTTCCACTTCTAAGACCAGCAGTTTTTGCCGTAAACCAAAAATAAAAGCTTAGAATACAGATTAATCATGGTATGAAACCATCATGAACTGCAGAGTGAGGATGGTATTGTTGTGCATAAACATACCAATATAGCAAGCGGAGGCAAGAAGCCGCACTCATACTGGCGGATCCAGGAATTTGACATAGCGGGAGCACCAATTTTTTTGTAACCGTAATATACAAGTTACAGTTAAGCACACATTTACTCCAAAATAATTTTAGCATTCATAATAAATTAACAATTTTAAAGTATATATGTATTTTAATAATTAGCTACTTTAGCAAACTTGCGCACATTGACTGTATACATTAAAATGACATTATCACATGTTCATCATTTATTTTTCTATTACTAACTCTACTATTACAGTTTTGGGGACAAAAAGTATACAAATGTAATGTGGGGGTAGACTACCGACGAATAGTATAAAAAACAAGGTACGCACTACTATTTTCTACTGTCATTTGGGAAAAAAAACATGCAGGAAAGCATGGGGTAGTCTCAAACCCACCACCTCTTGTGTAGAATGAGATCACTTTGCCACTGCACCAACAAATAACTACTTAAATGTATTCAACATAAATAATATACATACAAAACCACAATATATATATATATATATATATATATATTTAAAAAAAGTGGAGGCATGTGACCCCACGTGTCCTATAATGAATCCGCCCATGCTCATACCCTCCATCTCGGGTGGGACAAAGCTTTCCAAAGCTCTGTAGAGAAACTCCCCTGCTCTTGATCACCCAAGCATATGTGGGGTCAGAGTCTGCATAGGAAAAGAATAAAGAGGTGTTCCAGTTTCCTTAAAAGTTCTTTTTTTCAAACGAATGTAATTTCAACCTCAAAAATTATGTATTTACGCAAATAATTTTTCTACCAATATGGATCTTATTTGATAGATCTCATTGAGATTTTTTATACGGTGCAAAAAAAATTAAAAAATTATTTTTTATTTTCATTATATTTAAATTTGAAATTTGAAAAAAAAAAACTTTTATAAAAAAAAACTTTTACTGGAACACCACCTAAATCAGCCAGTAATACGTAATGGCATCAGTCAGTAATAATAATAGAAGAAGAATCTGACAGAACCTGCCACCAAACTGACTCACTGATTCGGGTTAAGATCCAAGCTTCAATTCTTTCCAATGCAACCACAAATGTTTGTGGATTTTCCGAGTCACCTAAATCTTGCAGTGGATGGTTCTTTTTTTTCTTAGGGGGAAGAGAAGTAGAGAACGTATTCATAGTTGTTAAAAACTTACGATATATGGTACGTATTGTACGATTTGTATTGTCTTATTCGGAGAACGATATGTATCCCATCATGTATCTTTTTGTATAAAAATCTTAAGATACGACCGCGTATCCTATGATTTATACGCTTATCCTAATTCTACACGTATCATACGATTACTTATTCGAAAAAAGTCGGACCTTATATCAAGAAGCGGAACTCCAATTGTATTAATCTAAACTGTTTAATCTATTTATGGCATCTTTCAAACCCTTTGATAGAAATTCAATCTCAATGTAGGTCTTGTATAAATGAAAGAGTCATACTTCGATTGTATTTTGTCTTACCTTTTTTTTCCTAACAAAGGAAACATAAAGCTTAAAGTAATAAGTTCCAGTTGAGAGACTTGAAATTTTGCATATTAATTTTTTTTTAAATATAAGCATAGTTTGTTGATGTTATTAGGTGTATTTACTTGTTAATTATATTTTAATTATGATTAATATTGTTGAAACATAAACTAAATTTAGTATTTTGACAAAATTTCAATTGACACAAAGATGACAGATATTATCGAAAAGGATACAAAATATCTAGTGTTTAGAAACTCTAAAATATGTAGCTCTAGAAGTTCTAGAATATCCTTGTGAAATTTCTAGAATTTTTTTTTGTAAGAATTAGTCTCATGTGTAATTTTAGAATTATCTCAATTTTTGTACTAGAGTCTTCCATAAAGTAGTACAAATAGGGATGGTTCTAACCATTTGTTACCAAGCCAAAAAAAAGTTTGAGTTGGAGTGCAATACAAATACTTTCCTTCCCCACTCTTATCTTGTATTCTCCCTCTTCCCAAAATATTGTCCAACTACACAACAGAAACTCCTACTTTTCCAGAAAACATATCTCAAGATACACGATACGTATCTTGATACGAACTATACAAGTGAGTGAAAAAGTGATACATGATACGTATTCCGATTTGAAAATATTAAATGTATCCCAATATCCCATTTAAGAGAAAATATTCCACCTGACCCCTTACCACCACCATTGGTTTTTGTAGCCCCCTCAACCACACTCACTCTCATAAACACAAATGCTGTGTTTAGATTGTGTTTTGAAATTTTTTTTGAAAAATAGTAGGGGTAATAAGTGGAGAGAGATAGAGAGAGAAATATTGAAGTATGGAGAATTTAGGGGGAATTTTTTGACAAAATTCTTTTTGAGAAGAGAAGAGAACAAGGCGAAAGGAATTGTTCTCCTGTTCTTTTCCAAACCGCCAAAAAGCAATGACGGGGTAAATGACAAGAAAAATGGTACCAACAAGCTAGAGATGAGGGTAACGGAGATCCGCGTGACGGAGATTATGGAGATGCTAAAACTAAATTGAGGAGGAGAAGGAGAAGGTGACGTGAGGGGAGGAGAGCTAAGGGAAGGACAAGCCTAAGGTGAAGAGACTTCAGGGGAGGAAAAGTCGGAGGGGAAGGAGACTCCAGGGGAGGAGTAGATGAAGGTGGAAGGGTAAGAGGAGTTGGAGGCACTTCGACGGAATCCACTGAAGCGCCAAGGCAAATTGCTCAACTTGCCCCTCAACGAGAAAGGGGGCAAGCGCTAGGAAAAAACAGGAGACAAAAAGTAGCAGTTTCCTTGTCTATCAACAAGTAGTTAACATGAGATCAACACAGAAGAGTTAAAGGAATAAGCATACCACACTTACAAGATAGATGATAGAAGAGTTAACTATTTATTTGTATAGATATCTGTGTTAAAGAAATAAGCATACCACACCTACAAGATAGCTGATCAAAGAGTTAACTATTTATTTGCATAGATAACTGATAGATCATTGGATCTGCGTCTTCCAACACTAACAAGATCATTAAAGAGAAGAACATAACAACATTACAAAAAAATCAGCCAAAGAAAACCAGTAAATATATCAACTAGAGGATTAGTGTGAGATATAGATTCGACTCATCGAGCAATAGTAGCATATTCAATGAAAGTTCATTGCTACATATTCATCCTCATACATCATATCACCACATGGAAGCAGACAACGCATCACTAGAATAGCTCAAAAACAATGAATCATGGAGAAACAACTAAAACAAACATGACAGCTAAACAACTCGACTTTAATCCCCAAGAGTAATTAACTACACTAACCTTCATGTACATGTGATCTTCCCCCGTATCCACTGAAGCATTCTTGCCATTTGCAACGACATGGCCCTCCATTTCTTCTTTTACAGCTTCGAATTCACATTCACAGTTCTAACATTGTGGGTTTTGCCACACACACACCAAAAAAAAAAAACAGAACAATATGAGCCAACATTTACACGGACAGGAAATTCACAGGACAATGCAAAGAAGTAAACCACCTTTTGCTTGATAATGGTGTAACTTCCTGTTCCAACTTTAGGGTCATCCGTGTACCCGCAAGGTATGTTGATATGGTTGCCTATGCATTGCTGGTTATTGATGCTGATATCCCGTCCACTTTCAAAGAAGCTATGGGTAGTCCAGAAATTGGGGAGTAGAAGAAAGCGATGGGTGAAGAGATGACTTCTCTTCACAAGAATCAGACTTGGGATTTGGTTCCGTTTTCGAAAGGCAAGAAAGAGATTGGTTGCAAGTGGGTCTACACCAAGAAGGAAGAGTCAACAAGGAAGGGTGGTATTCGCTTCAAAACTAAGCTGGTAGCCAAGGGCTACGCACAAAAGGAGGGAATCGACTACAATGAGGTATTTTCTCTTGTTGTGAAACATGCTTCAATTCGCATATTGCTAGCTTTGGTAGCTCAGTTTGATTTGGAGTTGGCTTAGTTAGATGTTAAAACTGCATTCCTACATGCTAATTTGGAGTTGGTTTGTCGATTACATAAGTCTCTCTGCGGGTTAAAACAGTCGTTGCGTCAGAGGTATAAACATTTTGATAGTTTCATGTTGAGTCAGAAATACACATGGAGCCAATTTGATCATTGTGTATATTTTAAAAGCTTGCAGATAAGTTCTTTATTTATTTGCTTTTATATGTCGATGATATGCTGATCGCATGTAAAAGTCAGGCGGAGATAGACAGGTTGAAGATTCAGCTGAGTCGGGAATTCGAGATGAAGGACCTCGGGGAGGCACGTAAGATTTTGGGGATGGAGATTACTCGGGATAGGGTGAAGGGCACCATTCACCTAACTCAGCAACAATATTTAAAGAAGGTGCTTAAGCGGTTTGGTATAGGTGGTAGCTCAAAACCGATGAGCGTACCACTGGCTTCCCATTTTAAACTTAGTGCTTCACTATCTCCCACTACAGATGAGGAACAAAAATACATGGTGACCGTTCCTTATGCAAGCTTGGTTGGAAGTCTGATGTACGCCATAGTTTGCACGAGGCCTGATTTGGCACAGGCTGTCAGTATGGTTAGTCGTTATATGCACGATCTTGGTAAGGTGCATTGGCAAGCGGCTAAGTGGATTTTGCGGTATGTTCTAGGGACCGTGAATTTGGGTTTGAAGTACGAGAGGTGCGCATCAATTTGTGATCTGGTTTTTGGTTTTGTGGACTCGGATCATGCGGGTGATTTGGATGAGCGTCGTTCAACAACTAGGTATGTGTTTACCATGGCTAGTGGGCCGGTGAGTTGGCGATGTACTTTGCAGTCAACGGTTGCATATATTGTCCACTACCGAGGCTGAATATATGGCTGTGACTAAAGCCATAAACGAGGCGATTTGGTTGCATGGGTTGATGGCTGATTTGGGCGTTGGGCAAGATCACGTCGTCGTTCATTGTGACAGTCAGAGTGCTATTCATCTTGCGAAGAAACAGGTGCATCATGCTCAGACCAAACATATTGATGTTCGGTTTCACTTTGTTCGTGAGATCATTGATGAGGGGGATATTCTATTGGAGAAGATTGGTACTGCAGACAATCCGGCTGATATGATGACTAAGGTTGTCACCGGGGTCAAGTTCTAGTGTTGCGTGGACTTGATCCATATGCAGCAAATCTGAGCACCGTCGGGTGCATGCGCCGTTGGGCGCTCTAATGACAGTCAGAGTACGATTCGTTTGGGAATTCTGGTTATCTAGTTCTGGTTTTCTGGTTGTTGCATGTCTGGTTTTTTGGTTCGTAGTCCAATATCTTGGCAAGGTGGAGATTTGTAGTATTTGGCTCGTTTTGGACTTCTCGGCCTCCGTGGTCCGGACCAAGGCCTTGGTGGTCCGAATCAGCACATGTTCTACGTTTCTGGAGCTTGCTGTTTTTTTTGTTCGGGCAAGCGCACACTTGGTTCGGACCAGCGTGGACGGGACAGATTACTATATAAGCAATTTTTAGGGTTTTTTGCTTATTGTATTGCATTCACAGTCGTTTTTCTGTGAGAGGTAAGAGAGAAACTCTGAAAGATCTCATTTGTAGCCCTTAGGCATATTACTTCCGTATAGTGAAACCCTCGATCGTCTGACAGCCCATGGAGTAGGTATTCATTACCGAACCACGTATATTTATGTATTCTATGTGATTGCTCTTTCTCTCTCACTTTTTTTTTGTGATTTGTTCAATTACAAAGCAACTAATCACATCCGTTTCTGAGTTTGTTAACGCTTCCGCACAACAAGTTTCAAGACAAATCATACCTGACCCAATTTGTTCCTTAGAGCATGTACACCAAGCAAGAGGTATTTTATCTACCCAACATTCTACTTTTTTCATTTTACCTACTCAAATCTCTCTCTATTTCACATCAATCCTCTCTATCTAATAATATATAAAGGAGAGTATTTCATAATATATAAAGAAGGAGAGAGAATGAAAAGGTAGTAGCATGGAGAGAAAAAATAATTGTTTAGTGAATAGCTCTTGAAGCATTGCTCGGTACTTCTGGAGAAGGTTTTTTGCAAAGGGAAAATACCTATTAGTTTACCTAGGCTGATGCAAGGTGGCTTTGGTGTCAAAAATAGGTAAAATAACTAAAAAGTAACATTTTGCTAGTCTTGTATACATGCTCTTATACGGGAAGGGGGAAGAATATATCACTCACCTTTTATTTCGGTGCAAGCATGCCGTACGAGTGTGGATTCTCTCACCCTTTCGATTAAGGCCGGAAGAGCTTATGGAGCTTCGACACATGACTGACCGGCGGAGTTGCATTCAGGAACGTATAGCCCACGGACATCTCCCCTCTTCTGCTATTGGCCTAGGATTGGTTTATTGCTGGTGGATATGGCGGACACGAAACGATTTTATCTTCAATGGGATCAAATGGACGACTGTGGCAATTAGTGGGAACGCACAAGGAGACTATCACGAGTTTTTGGAAGCGAATGCGAAGAGCACTTAAACTCCTCCTCTTTAAACTTGCACTGTAAAATAGGTCTTGGGTACATCCTCCAATCAACACGGTGAATATCAATGTAGATGCCGCCATACCTAAGAGGTCCAATACAAGTGGAACAGGTGCTATTGCGAGAGGAGAGAATGGTGAAGCTCTGGGTATCTCTTTGAACAGTTACATGGGAGTGAGCTCTCCTAGGGTCGCAAAAGCTATGGCTATTCGAGATGGAATCCAACTGGGAATTGCCTTGGAGTTGCCACGAGTGATTATTGAATTGGATTCAGAGGGAATGAAGAGCATATATCGCGGAACGACTGAACGTAGTGAAGGAGTGAAGTGTCCTCGTGCATACACGCACACGCGAGAGAGTCCCCAAGTCCGAGAGTCAAACAAGCCCCTTCCCGGAAAGCTCACTAACCGAAGGTCTCCTAGCCAGCCCCAAGGAACCCTCAGAATAACAATTACAACCGTAACAAATCGAAGGAAAGAGAGACGGCCTTCCCCCCAATAGCTGGGGGAGCAAGGGGGGATTTCCTTTATGAGTTCCTGTAGCTAAAACACCCCGCCTTTTTCGACTTCAGGAGTGCAAAGGGTAAGGGGTGACCTTACTGATTTTTTATAATATTAACGAGGATGTTGATTCAAAATCGATGAAATTGAGATTTGAAATCCGACAAAATTAGATTATATGGCGATTTCTATGTAGAAAAACCTTGAGTTTGGACATGAACCTGGATGATTCATCATTTGACGATTTTAAGGGGCCTTCATCACGAATCATGGTGTGACGTGCGCGGACACGCACATACGCTTGTACACGCACATACACCTACGCGGATTGGTAGATAAAACTAATGTTTTATCACATTTGCGCCCGCGCAAGATAGAGTACGCGCGCGCTACACGCGGGTTTGTAGTTATAAGACTAAAGTTTTATAACACTTTACGGTCTCCGTAAAAGAAAGAAATAACAAAGAAAGAAAAAATAAACAAACTAGCGTAATGACTGAACGAAGTGAAGGAGTGAAGCGATATATGCTTGAATGACCGTAGGGAATGAAAGCATATGAGCTATAATCGTGCCATGTTTTGGTTGTCAGACAACCAAAACCTCTTTTGGCTGTCCGACAGCCAAAAGCGGCCGTAGACTTTAGACGAAGACCGATAAAGAGGCAGTTATACGAAATTGTCTCGCATCTACAGAATCACCCTATGATGTTAGTGTTTTGGTTCATGATTGCATTTTGCTTAAACAAGCATTTACGTTTTATGAATTAACATTATGTTTTGTGAGTTTAATTCTGTTAAACGTGAATGTAATCGGACTGTACATGATTGTGCTAAAAAAGCTTTTTCTAGTGGTTTGTCCGACATATGGACAAACATGAGGGCATTTTGCCCTCATGGGTTCCTTGCTCTCTGATGTATGGGCTTTTGCCAACATATGAATAACACTTCTCCCTTTTTGACCAAAAAAAAAAAAAAAGATAAGACCATTGATTTATATGTATGGATCGTTGGATATGATGCTCCTCTGTAAATATATTTTGTAGGTATTATGAAAATTCCCCTTAATTTTATTTTCATTTCAGATGGAAATTTAGAACACAAGAATACTGTAGTTGCTGGACATGTTCTACCCACAACACCACCACTTTCTTGATCATAACAACATTATTCCAACCTTTGGCTCATCTACCTTCACTTCTACATTTTCATTTTCCTCTGTTCCACTTTTAACAATCCCTTCCTTGAACTCCTCACTTTGGGAATTGTTGGGTGGATCCCTCCTAGTTGGTGGGTCCACAAGGAGGCTTATTAATTAAGTCCAAAATGTTATGGGGTTATCTTGTTATTCTTTGAATGACAAAGGGAGAACTTGTAATTTCCACCATGGGATTACAAAAGAAAGTCAGGAGACTTGTCTCATTTGGCTGCTGAATATTCGAGAAAAACAGAGAGCAACGAAAAGAGGGCTAAGGGTTTTGGTCCAAGTTGATCCATGATCGGGTACTCTTTTCAAGTCCGATTTTGATGAGATTTTAGTATGTTCTTCACGTCGACGAGCTCTACGCACTGATCGGAGCAGTTCGGCAAGGTTCTCTCAGGTTCAAGGAGTTTGGGAAATCCACTGGGTGAGACCTAAACTTGTACTCTTGTTGATTTTGTTGAAATCTACCTTTGGGTAATGTTTGTATGCCTCTAGTTGTTTGCTAGAGAAGAACTCTTGTAACCCCATTATCATTATAGTGGAAGATTTGGTAGCGATTACGCTCCCGTGGACGTACCTCTGATTTAGGGGGAACCACGTAAAAATTTCGGTGTCTCGTGGTTTGCTTGTTTGTTGCTTATTTACTTTTCGGCTCCTAGATTGCTTGTTGTTGGTTATTCTGGTTGCGATAATTTAGCCTGTTCTCTATTTGCACAAGGAGGGAAAGATATCTGTTGTGTTTCGGATAGTTTTTCCCAACAAGTGGTATCAGAGCTACTGGTTTGGTGGGTGTGCTCATTTGATCTTGTGTGAATCTAGAATGGAGGAAAATTCAGGGGCCATGATTAAATTGACTTCCGCTAATTACTCGATATGGAAACCACGAATGGAAGATGTCCTTTACACTAAGGACTTGTTTTTGCCGATCTATGGTGATACAAAGAAACCGCAGGGTACAAGCGATGAGGATTGGAAGGTGACGAATAGAAAAGCCCGTTGCCTTAATTCGTACTTGGGTTGATCAAAGCGTGTTCCATCATGTGGCTCAAGAAACTAATGCGTATGAGTTGTGGACGAAACTTGAGGCTATGTATGAGAGGAAAACTGCACAAAACAAAGCTTCTTTGATCCGAAGGCTTGTTAATTTGAAGTACAAAGATGGCCGTAGTGTTGCGGAGCACATGAGTGACTTCCAAGGGTTGATAAACCAGTTGACTACGATGAAATTAGTGTTAGATGAGGAGTTGCAAGCACTGTTGTTATTGAGCTCTTTGCCTGACAGTTGGGAGACGCTGGTTGTTACAATCAGCAATTCGGCTCCAAGTGGGATGGTAACCATGGACATGGTGAAAGATGGCATGTTCAATGAAGAGGCAAGAAGAAAGGAGCAGGGTACTTCGGTTGACACTGAGGCTCTTGTTGTTCAGAATAGGGGCAGGAGCAGAACTAGAAATTCTGGTGGTGACCGTAACAAATCCAAAGACCGATCAAGAAGCAAGTCAAGAGGAACATCCAAGCCGAGGAGTGAAATCGAATGCTTCCATTGTCATAAAATGGGACATATGAGAAAGGAGTGTCGAATACTTCAAAAGGAGCTAAAGAAAGGGAAAGTTGTCGAAAGTAGTGGTACAAAAGATACAGCCGCAGTTGCCTCCGATGGAGAAGTTATCATTGTTTGTGATGATGGTTTTGTTGGGCTCACGGGGCAAGACTTGAGTTGGGTGATTGACTCCGGTGCTTCCTTCCATGTTACTTCACAAAGGGATTTTTTCGCATCCTATACACATGGAGACTTTGGCCATGTCCGGATGGGTAATGAAGGTGTGTCCAAGATTGTGGGGATGGGAGATGTTTGCTTAGAGACCAACACGGGTTGTAAGCTTGTGCTCAAGGATGTTCGACATGTTCCCGATATTCGGCTCAATTTGATCTCCGCCGGCAAGCTTGATGATGAGGGGTACAAAAACCAATTCGGTGATGGAAAATGGAAGCTTTCCAAGGGTTCTTTGGTTGTTGCTAGAGGAAAGAAAAGTTCTACTATTTATTTGATGCAATCTAAGCTAAGCAAAGGGGAGGTGAATGCAATTGGAGATGAAGCCTCCACCGAGCTATGGCACAAACGGCTTGGTCACATGAGCGAGAAAGGAATGCAAATTCTAGCCCGGAAAGCACTTCTTCCGGAGGTGAAAGGTACATGTTTAAAGCATTGCGTTCATTGCTTAGCCGGTAAACAACATAGAATTGCATTTAATAGAACTCCTGCATCTAGAAAGCCTAATGTTCTAGATTTGATACATTCCGATGTTTGCGGTCCAATGAAAGTTAGAACACATAGTGGTGCACGTTACTTTGTTACTTTCATTGATGATCATTCTAGAAAAGTTTGGGCTTATGCTTTGAAAACTAAAGATGCTGTGTTGGAAGCATTTAAACTTTTTCAGGTGAATGCTGAAAGGGAAACCGGAAGGACTTTGAAATGTATCCGAACTGATAATGGGGGTGAATACAAAGGCCCGTTTCATCGATATTGCATGGAAAATGGCATCAAGCATGAAAGAACAGTTCCCAAGACACCTCGACAAAATGGCGTGGCAGAAAGAATGAATAGAACAATTGTGGAAAGAGTGAGATGTATGCTCTCACATGCAAAGCTGCCTAAAATCTTCTGGGGTGAGGCAATGAGGACAGCAGTTGCTCTAATCAATCTTTCTCCATCGGCTCCACTGAATGGTGATGTGCCGGAAAGGTTTTGGTCAGGAAAGGAAGTTTCCTATGGGCATTTGAGGGTGTTTGGGTGCAGGGCATTTGTACATATTCCGAAAGATGAAAGGTCAAAGCTTGATGGCAAGACAAAGCAATGTATTTTTTTGGGGTATGGTGATGAAGAGTTCGGTTACAGATTATGGGATCCAGTTGATAGGAAACTTGTGAGAAGCAATGATGTCGTCTTTTTTGAGGATCAAACCATTGAAGATTTGGACAAAAAAGAGAAGCCAACACCATCACATGAGTACCCGGTGAATCTTGATCCGATTCCTCCACCCATGGTGCATGATGATTATGGGGGAGATGTGCAGAATGATGATGATGTTGAGGAAACTCCTGCAGCTGAGGAAACAGAACAAGAAGTGCAACAAGAACAAGTTCTTTCCGAACCACCTGAAGAAGAACAGTTGAGAAGGTCAACTAGAGAAAGGCAACCTTCAAGAAGATATCCCGTTGATGAGTATGTGATGTTTACAGATTGTGGAGAACCTGAGTGTTATGAAGAAGCTCTGACTCACGAGCATAAGGGGGAGTGGATGAAAGCCATGCAAGAAGAGTTGAAATCCTTACATGAGAACCACACTTTTGACTTGGTGAAATTACCTAACGGTAGAGAGCTCTTAGAAACAAGTGGGTGTATCGCTTGAAGACCGAAGAGAAAAGCTCACAGCCACGGTACAAGGCAAGGTTGGTTGTGAAGGGTTTTGGCCAGAAAAAGGGTATTGACTTTGAAGAAATTTTCTCACCGGTGGTGAAGATGCCGTCTATACGGGTTGTTCTTGGGTTGGCCGCTAGCTTGAATCTTGAGATTGAGCAGCTTGATGTAAAAACCGCTTTCCTTCATGGTGATTTGGAGGAAGAAATTTACATGGAACAACCGGAGGGGTTCAAAGTCAAAGGCAAGGAGAACTTAGTTTGTAAACTAAAGAAGAGCTTGTATGGGCTAAAGCAAGCGCCGCGACAATGGTACAAGAAGTTTGATTCGTTCATGGTTGAACATGGGTATAATAGGACTTCTTCGGATCATTGTGTGTTCATGAAGAAATTCTCCGATAGTGACTTCATTATTTTATTGCTCTATGTGGACGATATGTTGATCATTGGCCACGATGCGGGAAAAATTGAGAGGTTGAAAAAGGAGCTTGGCAAATCCTTTGCTATGAAGGATTTAGGTCCCGCGAAGCAAATTCTTGGCATGAAGATCACCCGTGATAGGAAGAATGGCAAGCTTTGGCTATCGCAAGAGAGGTATATTGAGAAGGTGCTTGAAAGGTTTAACATGAGTAAGGCTAAACCGGTTGGCACTCCACTTGCTAATCATTTCAAACTTAGCTCCAAGCAAAGTCCGGCAAGTGAGAACGAAAAAATTGAAATGAAGAATGTTCCATATGCATCGGCGGTTGGCTCGTTGATGTATGCAATGGTATGTACTAGGCCCGACATTGCCTATGCGGTTGGTGTGGTAAGTCGATTTCTATCTAATCCGGGAAAGGATCATTGGGCTGCAGTTAAATGGATTTTGCGTTATCTCCGGGGTACTTCCAAAATGTGTTTATGTTTTGGAAATGGTAAGCCTTTGCTTGAAGGCTATACGGATGCAGATATGGCGGGAGATGTTGACTCTAGAAAATCCACTTCGGGCTACTTGCTGACTTATTCAGGGGGAGCCGTATCCTGGCAATCCAAGTTACAGAAATGTGTTGCATTATCTACCACCGAGGCCGAGTACATTGCAGTGGCAGAAGGCTGTAAGGATTTGCTATGGGTGAAAAAGCTTCTTCAAGAATTGGGCTTTGAACAAGAAAGGTATGTTCTCAATTGTGACAATCAAAGTGCTATTCATTTGAGCAAGAACCCAACTTTTCATTCACGGTCGAAACATATTGATGTGCGCTATCATTGGATTCGTGAGGCGTTGGATGAAAAATTGTTACAACTAGAGAAAATCCATACGGATGAAAATGGTTCCGATATGATGACTAAATCTTTGCCCAAGGAGAAGCATGTGTTCTGTTGTTCCCAAGCGGGGTTGGTTGAACCCCCCACCTAAGTCGGGAGGGGGAGATTTGTTGGGTGGATCCCTCCTAGTTGGTGGGTCCACAAGGGGCTTATTAATTAAGTCCAAAATGTTATGGGGTTATCTTGTTATTCTTTGAATGACAAAGGGAGAACTTGTAATTTCCACCATGGGATTACAAAAGAAAGTCAGGAGACTTGTCTCATTTGGCTGCTGAATATTCGAGAAAAACAGAGAGCAACGAAAAGAGGGCTAAGGGTTTTGGTCCAAGTTGATCCATGATCGGGTACTCTTTTGAAGTCCGATTTTGATGAGATTTTAGTATGTTCTTCACGTCGACGAGCTCTACGCACTGATCGGAGCTAATTGCTGAGTTTCTCTCAGGTTCAAGGAGTTTGGGAAATCCACTGGGTGAGACCTAAACTTGTACTCTTGTTGATTTTGTTGAAATCTACCTTTGGGTAATGTTTGTATGCCTCTAGTTGTTTGCTAGAGAAGAACTCTTGTAACCCCATTATCATTATAGTGGAAGATTTGGTAGCGATTACGCTCCCGTGGACGTACCTCTGATTTAGGGGGAACCACGTAAAAATTTCGGTGTCTCGTGGTTTGCTTGTTTGTTGCTTATTTACTTTTCGGCTCCTAGATTGCTTGTTGTTGGTTATTCTGGTTGCGATAATTTAGCCTGTTCTCTATTTGCACAAGGAGGGAAAGATATCTGTTGTGTTTCGGATAGTTTTTCCCAACAGGAATTATCTGAAACTTCTTCTTCGATGTCTTTAGATATTGCAAATGAAACAAGAAGTACACAAAAACAATCAAAAAACCATAGCAACAGCATAATCTATGTAACAGCGGCGAGCGGTTTTGCAAAATGTCACCATCAAAAATGAAAATTGCAAAATGCAAAAATCTGCCTTTCAAAGAGTTTACCCAAGGGGCATGAGAAAACAAAAAATGCTTATCCGAGGTCGCATGTTTGAATATTACGGAGGCCAAATATTCCAATCCTTGGGCCACTAGATGATTTGATTGGATTGTCAAATTCAGAGCTCTGAAATTAGTCGAGATGCGTGCAAATTGATCCGAATATTAGGTTATCGAAAAATACCCCTCCCAAAAAGTTGTGTTTGGAACTTGAGGAAAATGGGAGAAAAGAAGAGAAAGTAAAATCAGAGGGAAATTGTACTGTGTGCAATTTTAGATTTTTCTCCTCTCTCTCTCCAAACAAAATAATGAGAGACAAATTTTTTATTCCACAAATTCCAAACAAAGCAATAATGATTTTTATTTTATTTTAAAAAAAGGGTGGAGAAGGGGCCGTGGGCAAAACAACAGGCAAAAGACCTACGGATGGTCTTGAAAGGAACCAAAAAACCATAGCAACTATCGCCCCATCAAGAGCTAGTGGAGCACAGTCGGGCTTCATGGGAGAATCAAGTTCGAAAGGGCGTTGTTAGCATGACTCAAACCTTTGACCTCTTGGCCAACCGAATGAGCCACTAGACTCTCACCCACAAGACTCGTTTTTTCGTTTTTCTTTTTACCAAAATTTAGGATAATTCCATTGATAGGAAAAGAAAACAGTACATCAGAAAGAGCATATAAGCGATATAAATCAAGTACGCACTCACTAGACTTCCACTCCGGTGGTAACAAAGCATCATTTGGAGGTAACAAAGCATATAAATGATTATATGACCAAGCTCGTAACAAATGTCCCAAAAGATATGGGGTGATTTTCACTTTCTTTTTTTTTTTTATATCCACACTCCATTTTTTTTTTAGTGTTAAAAACCAAAAAAAAAAAAAAAGGTGTGAGGATATAAAAAGGAGATGTGAAATTAATTCCCAAAAATATATAAAGAATTTGAAAATTGGAATTAACCAAACTACTAGGGGATAAATCCGTACTGCAAGATTTAACAATCAAACAAACGAGGAATAACGGGGTGGTTGCGAAAACTGAAGAGAATTCTCCTGACTGTGACAATTGGATTTTCCCCCAACTTGGCGACTAGGGTTTCCTCCGTCTGTTGAATTTTTAAAGCCCTCACGCTCGATCATGACCTCGGACCCACCCCGACTCAGTGGGTTCCGGACAGACTCCGACTCCGACTTCGCCTTCGCCTTCAACGACGCCAACTTCTCCGACCGGCTCCTTCGGATCGAAATCGTGCCCGACGTATGCAAGTCCGATGAGGCAGCCGAGATGGGGCCCAACCGCAAGCGGAGGAGAGAAGAGATCATCATGAGTCAAGTTGATGGTAACTAACTACCCTCTTTCGCCCTCCGGGGTGCGTTTCCGCTATATTTTTTTTCTTTCAGGCTAATGACAATAGTCTGAGTTATTTTCGTTAAATGGTATATTAGTTACCGCCCGGGGTGGTAGCCTCACTCTCACAGGGTTTTTGTTGAATGGTATATTAGTTAACACCCAGGGTGGTAGCCTAGTGGCTCATGGCTCACTCCCACAGGGTCATGGGGTTTGAGTACGGCGCCCTCTCGAACGTGGTCCTCCTGTGTCCACTAGTCCTTGGTGAGGCGGTAGTTGCTATGGCAATTTGGTTTTCCGGGGCCGTTGCGGGTCTGGAGTCCCTAAAGTCACACCCAAGGGAGGGTTGCTATGTCCAGTTGCCCCTTCCTCCGCCCTTTTGAGTAGCAAAAAAAACTGTATTTTGATTGATGTATGTGAGGAGAATGGTCCATCTAGAAATCAGCAAAAACTTGGACTTTAGTCTATTTTAATTTAGTGGAAACACCCCCTTACCTTACCAAATGGAGCCGAACCAAACAGAGCATTTAAGTCCCAATAACTTGGTTTGATGATTGTAAGGGAATGCCCTAGTATAACAGTATTGGAGGTCTGAAATCCTGTTACGCATTAGCCGATGCGTCGTAGCATGCTTTGTTTAAAACCTTGGTTCAAGTATTTGTTTAATTTGGTAGGGAAGTGTTTGATTTTGTCTCTTGCATGGTTTTTTAGTTTTTAATGGTTTTTGGGTGGAAACTTTCCTATGAATTTTGGCTTTTGATAGGTTAGTGGTTAATTGTAGCCTGTAGGCTTGTTGATGTGTTGAGCAGTGGCAACTCCAGAGGGAGAGGGAGAGGGAGAGGGAGAGGGAGAGGGAGAGGGAGAGGGAGAGGGAGGGAGAGGGAGAGAGAGAGAGAGAGTCTTCCACTCTGCGTTTCCTAGCTGCAGTGTGAGCTGCACACATGACAACCGTAGGATTTACATCTAAAGATGTGCTCAAAGGGTTCTTGGGATTTTTTTCAATTGTGTCATCTCACTTGATGTTTCCCCAAAAGTGAGAAGTTAGACTCTGTAAATTGTTTGATTCTCCAGCTCACTAGGTTCACCTGACACCAATGGTAATACACTGGCGTCGCCCCTGGTGTTGAGTTCTGGCTGGGTGCACTTTTTTGAGATTGGCGAATATTGATACCTGCCAGTGCTTAGGGTTTGTGTAACTTCTTGGGCCAAGCTTGCAGCTTCAAGTTAAGATATTCTGGCTGTGGAAGTATCGATGCTGTAGAAATGCCCTATTTGGGGATTGTTTTTCATGATTAAGTAATCCCATGGCAACTTGAAACAGTGACTTGGCACGAAACACCACTTTTTTTCTTTCCATCTGTTTTCTCTAGCTGCAGAATGCATGGGGACTGTGGCAAGGGGTCTTAAATAGCCTGGTTTTAATTCTACTTTGTGTAGGAGTTCTGAAAATAGTGGAGGAATGAACAAGAAGTGGGACTACATAAGTTGATGCAACTGGGTTAGTTGTGATTCTTGTTACCAAGAAGAGATAGGCGTATGTGTTAACAATTGAATTTCGTATCCCATTTTACATTAAAGATGGAAGGTTGTTGGCATTGACATTTTGGTTCCTCCGTGTACATTATTTTCATTAGTATGTCTTTGGTCAGAATAAGGGTGGAAAAAATACGTTGCGGGAATGTGGTAGAATGTGTAAACTTCTCTAGTCCTAAGTGCATCTCCATAAATCCAAATCCTAGTTATTGGTAGAATTATCCATTATCATTTCACCAATTGTAGTTGAACTACTTGAACTATGATATGTATGCCTTCCTAGAGACTACAAAAAGGATGCTTATGCTTCAGCACATCCCTTGCCGGGCGGGAGAACAAAATTTGTTGCTGATCTATTGTCTCCAAAATGCTCCCTGTATTGTATTTTGGGCTTCCGATCTCTTTAACCTTGTCGTTTTATCTTTCTAAAATGATTATTTTTTAATTGTTTCTGAACTGGATTTTGATTACGTGCATGCATGCCATCCTGGTTCTGGCAATTTTCCAGTATGTACGTTCGCATGATTCTCCTTTCTCAATATCGGTTGCTGATTTCAGCTATAAATACTATTTTGACTCTTAATGGTAGATGTGTTCACGAATCGCGAGGAGCAGATTTTATGCTGTAACATGCCGGATAGAGATGATGGTGTTGCTCATGAAAATGAAGATGAGGAAGCTGTGGCAATGATTGAGGAATCACCTTCAGGTTGTGGAGTTAATAAAATTCCACTTGGTACATATTTTACTTTCGTCTTCTTTTCTTTGAACTTTGTTCGACCCCAACCACAAATAACATAATGATCAGACAAGCAGAAAAATAATAAGTAAATAAATTTGATATATTTTTCTATTGTGGTACTTACAGCTACAGAAGGGACAGTGTAGCTTCTTGGAAATTTGCAATACTCTACTATGTCATCTGGTTAGGGAATATGATGCTATGATAGTGCATGGTTCAGCAGCGATTCATAATTCCATTTCAATGACATTGGCTGGTTTTGAGTTGTGCAGATTTTATGATTGATTAGATACTTCTGCAGGTGAGGAAGCTGCCGATAGTAATGATTCATCCTGGAATATGGGCTGTACAGCGGTCCATCGAGTCAAGAATATACACATCAGCTCTCCGATTTTAGCAGCACAGAGTCCATTTTTTTATAAGGTCAGGAATTATTTCTTCAGCTAGAAGCTGCTTTGGTAACATGACGTAATGGCTTGCCAAAATCGAATTCTGATATTGGCCTTTCTTGCAGCTTTTTTCGAATGGAATGAGAGAACAGCGACATATAACACTAAGAATTAATGCCTCTGGTAATTCTAGAAACATATCAGATTCCTGTAGTTTGGCTTTACCTGTATTGAAAATATTGGTTCATGCATCATCAGAGCTCTGAAGCTTGTAACTTATATGTCATCATTTCATTGGTTTTTCGCTGCATTCCTATGGTCCAGTTGTACATTTGGAGCCCATTCATGGTTTCTGTTATAGTTTTATATTCTTTTCATGATGTTGACTTAATAAGTTATATTTACACAATCATTCTTTGAAAACTTCTTGTGAAACAGAGGAAGCTGCCTTCATGGACCTCCTGAATTTTATGTATAGTAGTTCTTTGACAACGACCACACCTTCTGCTTTGCTTGATGTGCTAATGGCTGCCGGAAAGTATGAAGTTGCTTCGTGCATGAGATACTGCAGCCAGTTATTGCGAAGCAAGCCTATGACTCGAGAGTCTGCCTTGCTCTATTTGGATCTTCCATCCACTGTTTTAATGGCTGATGCAGTCCAGCCACTGACAGATGCAGCAAAGCAGTTTCTTGTTGCACGGTACAAGGACATTACTAAGTGAGTTTCTCTACTACATAACTCTACTCTGTTTCTTTGTGATCTCATACTTGAAAATTAAACGGATTTGTTTTCCTTCTGGATATCACAAAGTATGGGGGCGGGGGGGTAGGAAAATTTGTAGAAACGACTTCCTATTTCATTATATGCATGTTAATTCCCTCGATTTTCCTAGAATTTGTTTGGACCAAGCATTTGGTTACCGGAAAGGAAAAGGGAATGAAAAAGTTGAAGATCTAAGGATTGTGTGCTGTTAGATCCTTTAGTTTCTTTTGTCCTTTTCCTTTCTCTTTTGGCCTTACCCATATACTTGATCTAAATACAGCCTTAGAAAACCAAAGTTTGAGGAAAAATGCCATCTGTTTTTGCTTCTTTTTTGTTCTCCCCCATTTTTGGGGCTTTTGTAGGGTATTATGCTTTCACTGGGCATTGGAGTTGCCAGTTTGGTTGGACAGTTGCAAATTGCGATGTGTACTTCAGCCATATCTTTTTCCCTTTGGAAGATTGGATAAGAATCCACAACTACCTACATGCATTTTTATGTGGCAATTTCAGAGTGGCCTGGATTGAAAAATTGTGGGTCCACTGAACTCAAACGCTATATTTGGTCTGTTGAGTTGAAGAAAATGTTTTCTGGCATTTCTTTCCAGGTTCCAAGAAGAGTTGCTGAACTTGCCTTTACCTGGAATTGAGGCCGTATTGTCCAGTGATGATCTCCAGGTAGCTTCAGAGGATGTTATCTACGATTTAGTCCTGAAGTGGGCCCGAGCCCATTACCCAATGCTAGAGTACCGACGAGATGTCCTAGGCACACGCCTATGTCGCCTCATCCGCTTCCCATACATGACTGGCCGAAAGCTGAAGAAAGCCCTCACGTGCAACGACTTCAACCAAGAACTCGCTTCAAAGGTTGTTCTAGAAGCTCTCTTTTTCAAGGCTGAGGCACCGTATCGGAAGCGCACCCTTGCTGCGGAGGATCTCAACCCCTCTTGCCATCGGTTTATAGAGCGCGCTTACAAGTATCGTCCAGTCAAGGTTGTGGAGTTTGAACTGCCACGTCAGCAGTGTGTGGTGTACTTGGATTTGAAGCGTGAAGAGTGTGCGCATATTTTCCCGGCTGGCAGGGTTTACTCTCAAGCCTTCCATCTTGGGGGACAAGGTTTTTTCCTTTCTGCACACTGTAACTTGGAACAACAAACAAACTGCCATTGCTTCGGGTTGTTTTTGGGAATGCAGGAGAAGGGAAAAGTGAGTTTTGCGGTTGACTATGATTTTTCAGCTAGGTTGAAACCCAGTGAGGAGTATGTGAGTAGGTATAAAGGGAACTACACATTTACAGGAGGGAAGGCAGTTGGGTATCGGAACCTATTCGGTGTGCCTTGGACTGCATTCATGGCAGAGGACAGCCTTTATTTCATCAATGGGATTCTCCATCTCAGGGCTGAGCTCACCATCAGGAAGTGACTTTTTTAACGACCTAGTTTCTAAAAAAACATGTTAATAATCAGTTAGGTATTTGCAGTTCTATTCTCACTTGCAGGGAAGTATTGTTGTAGGGGGATTGGTTGTCGCAATTTCAGTCAAGTGCTCCTGAAACACTATTTCTGTATATCACAATTATGTATATGCAATTCTCCTTGTGTAGTTTTCTCTTGGTCTTTGTTGTTAAAGGTCCTTTTCTGTGGTGTTACTTTTTGAATTGCTGTGACTGGGGAAAGTCGTGTGAAATAAACCTGATATAGATTGTTAACACCATTTCTTAACACCCTAATTTTTTTTTGGACATTTGGTAACTTAACATGGTATCATAATTTTTTTTTTTTTTAATTCTAGTAAGTGTTGGGTTCAAGTCTCTCTATTTATTCTTGTTCTGGGAGGTCTTGGGTTCAAATTTCTCTTTTTGCAATTTTCCCCCATTGCATTTTGTTTATCTCTTTGGTGTCCTATTTTGCTTTGTGTACAAGTGTTTGCATCTCCATGTGTAAGGCGTGAGAAAGGATGTTGAATAGCTTGATCAACATTTGGTATTTCCACGTGCAAGGTGAGGTTGCATGTAGGAAGGATTTTGAAGAACTCGATATACATGTTGGATATGCCCTTGTTCTTACCAATCTCCTTCACATGGCTTCAACCCCACCATTTGCTGCTTAATTGCCTCTCGAATAGTGGAAACATGCAACCACTGCTAGTACATGTTAATCCCCGCATTTCATGGACTAGCTGTGATATGATTGTACTTCCTCCCAAGGTGGGATCCCATTGTTTTAAAGGAACCTGTTTTTCTACTAATTAGTTCCCCTAATGGGACCCATTACAACAAGCATGACTTATTCCACTGTCCCATCTCTTACTGTCAAAAGTTGTGCCACCTTTTGTCATGCAATGATCAAAGATCAAAAGATGTTGAGGTTCTGGTTGATTCTCTCTCTGGTTTGGTTTCCAGTAGTGAACAGCTTTAATAACCCTGTTACTAATGAATCTCTAGATGCTTTCCTCCAGGATCTTGCTCTCAGAGCTCTGCCTCACCGTCGACCTCACACCGATGGTCTATACAAAGCCGATCTGCCAGAAAATCTGGAAGGCATCGAAATGGTGGTGGTACGAATTCGGAGCAAGACCTTGTGGAGTAGAGGTGCTAATTTCAGCTACATTCACATCCCGCGAAGGACTCTTCCGGTGCCTTTTGTGAGGAGAATCTCTCTTGTGCATCTAGATTTTGGCAACTGGTCGTCGTACTTCGACAAGGTGAAAGGTTACTCCCTGGTGTCTTCTGTAGTTGGTTTCTTGGCTTTTGATGCATCAAATATAAGCTCCAATACTGTCACAAAGCTTGATCTCAACCCCATGGTTAAGCCGATAGAGATTCAGTTTCCCAGTTTGAAACTCCCAGAAGAAAATAAGGGAAGAGAAAGATGTGCTAGATTCGGTGCAAACAGGACAGTTCATCTCAGTGAAATGAGCACGCGGAATTCGTGTTACAGTAGAAATCAGGGTTTTTTGTCGATAGTTGTTCCATCGGGGAGGAAGCAGAGGGTGTGGCATTGGTGGGTGAAGGGTTTTGTCCTTGGATTTGTAGGACTGGTGGTGGTTTGGTTTGTGGGGATGGTACTTGTCAAGGTCGTAACCGCGAAGAAAATCCATAAAATGGAGAGAGAAGCAGAGGAAAGTGTAGGTCTTGAAACCATTTGGATAGGTACCAGCAAAATGCCTACTGCAGCTTTTACAAGAACTCACCCAGCCTTTGAGAATGCAAGTATTTGATAGCTCTGCGTTTTCGTTCTTTCCTGATCTTCATTTCTTTCTCAAAAACATAAGGTGCAAATTTCATCGTTCTTCTTTACGGCTAAGTTAATTGTTAATGTGTTCTAAAATATCTTAGAATGCATAATTCAGAGTTGAATACGTTATAATACAGCCTAATATGGTGTTTTCTCTTTCGTAAACACTGCACATGGTGCGTAGGTCCTGCTAATTCATAGAGAGGAGAGGATCGACTTGGGCCGAAAAGGACCCACAAATGGACCGGACAGGAGCATCTAGTCTACCAGGGGGTCGGGGAGGATCCCGTTTGGGTCTTATTTCACACGTTTTTTTGTTGAGTGGTTGCTTCTCAGTTCTCACAACTCAGAACCTGCACCACAGTAGTATTAGGTTTGGTGCTATCTTCGTTAGTATGGACGTCTGCTCGAGAAAGCTAAATCGAGTCCAAATGCAAGAAGATGACAAAGCTCAACTAAAGTTAGGTGAGGTATCAGATACGAAGTCAAACTAAATAATTAACCTGCCAAACCCACGTTTGAGACGTGTTTTACAAAAATCATTGAAAAATTTAACCTACGACTACCCTTTTCAAGCGTCACCTAAAAAACCGTAAAATTTTTGAATCAAAAAATAAAATACTAACATGTTTAAAAATCGATAGAGTTCTTTAATTTGAAAAGGGGCACATAAAAAGGGTCGGTGTAAATAAAGCAAACTGTTTCATATGCCTTTTGTTAGGCATAAAGATTGTACAAGAAAACTGGTAAAGGGATCAAATCAACTTGGTTTTCGTTGTGGTGGATCAGAGACCCAAATCCATACACATAATCGCACAACGCACACCGAATAAACAGAGAAACAAAAAGCACGACGCGAAGATCTTCACTTTGTATCAAATGGATAAGAGAGTACAAGAACACATCGGCTGTTGCATACAGAAAAATACATATTGTAGGATTTTACACCAATTCCTGTGATTGTCCGTGAAGTGGCAAACCAAACTGAATTAGGCCTCAGAAACCCAACAGTAATTTTTCATTTTCGGCATCTAATATCATATATTGTGTTCGTTGGTAAAGGCATACTTGTGCAAACGGGAAGCAAGCGATGCTACAAGGCTGTGTCAATGTAATCTGTGAGGCTGAGTCAAAGTTTGACACAGGGTTACTAGTGTACTTATTTAGGGGTCTTGGGGCACCCTAACACCCTTCTTCACCACACATTTTTGTGCAATTCATACACTTTAGTAGTTAGTACTGATGCCCACAAAAATGTGTCCTGAAAAAGGGTGTTATGGGTCACGGATCGGTATCCCAAGATCATGCAATAATTTTTCCTTCTCAGCAGTTTTCTCAAGCAACCATTTGCGTACCCGATGAAAATACCTTCACAATAAGTCATATCGAGAGAGATCAGTGTCAATACCCAAGGCCAAGAGCCAGACAATCAGTTCATCATAGTTCTAAGCAACAAGTCTAACATAAGGAAACCACCGTGATCACTAGTTTTATAGGAACTTGACTAGATATTGTCATTGAATTTTCCAAACCTTTTTAAGCATACATTTAAATAAACATACAAATATATCACTCTTACAACCAAAAATTCAATACTGTATCTAAAATTACACCGAAACATGTACGTATACCAACAACGAAAACGGTATCATACCCGGTGCTTTCAACCACGGTTTGGTGTCAAGGCAACATATTATATTTAATGCTTATCTACTTTTTTGGTCCCTACAAAATATCTAATATCTATCATTTTCAATTTTGTCCTCCTAAAATTTTTTGTTTCAATTTTACCCTTGTAGTTCCTAAGCGATTTCAATGTTACCCTTCCGTCAAAAACTTGGATGGAAAATCCCTATGTGGCAAACGGCTTGGTGATGTTGCAAATGGCTTGGCTCGGCCTTTTGTAAACAGGTGGGACCCATTGCCACGTGGGGTGAGGTAGAGACGCGGCAAAGGGTGTCATTATTGAGCTGGAAACGATTCGGGGGAAAAAGTGGAAACGATTTTGGGGGAAAAGAGATGGGGCCAAGTGCCCAGCTGTGGAAAATTTTGCCACATCACAAAGCCGTTTGCCACAGGCATTTTTCATCCAAGTTTTTGACAAAAGGGTAATATTGAAATTGGCTAGAAACTACAAGGGAAAAATTAAAACTAAAAATTTTAGGAGGACGAAATTGAAACCGAGAGATATTTGTAGAAACCAAAGAAATAGATAAGCCTATATTTAAAGCAAGCCTGCCGCACGCTAAGAATAAAAAACCCTGCCAAATCATCGAAGTGATTGCCTAACAGTCAGCAAAGGAAACAACAGACTTTAATTTGTTATTTTGTAGCTAACCGAAGGAACAAAAATGGAGGTATTCAGAAGACATGCTGCCAATATACGAATGCGTTTTTCATGCATATCACAGAAGTTATAGTTAGGTACCTATCGTCTACCGAAAATTATCTCGGCATCAAATTCCAAACTAAAAATTAAAATCCAACAGATCTATGAGCAGAGACCCATTACCATCTCAAGTTTGATATGGACTCTCCCATCAAAACAAGTCCTTATACAAGTACGGTTGAAAGTTCTCGACACTGATAGAGTACAGCAATTGAACATCCATCAACATTGATGTTGTCAATCACATAGCAATTATCAGATATAGCAAACATATCCAAAGAGCATGAAACTGCACTAGCAGAAAGTTTGCCGTAAAGCAGACACCCAGCAAAAAAACGGATTCATCTCAATGGGGCATAAGAAAGATGAGAGAACTAGAAGTAAGGTTTTTAACAACCGGACCCAACGTGTCCACCAGAATCCAACTACATGGTCAGCCTTCCATTGTAACCATGGAAATCAATAATCAGCACCAGAAAACACAAGTGAAAAAATGACTGCAGGAGCAACGAAAGAGTAGAGACATGCAGGAATGTTACAGAAAGTTGAGAACGTCAGTATTTGAAGCGACATTTTTAAATTTCTACACCAAGATTCCAGCTATCGTTCCATGGCAAAACATGGATTTTTGGATTCATCCCACAACGTTATATGAGCATATGCTGCATAGCTACCATGCTTTTTTTTCATTTTACAAATAGATCTTTTTCTTGAGACAGGAGTTATGACTGACTTCCAATTACTCCATTCCACTTACACCAATAGAAGAGAAATCAAGGCACCAAAATTCAATGTTTCTGAAACTATTGCTTCATTGTATTCTCAATTAATTAGATTCAACAAATTAGCAGAATACCAAGAAGTCTAAGCTGACAAACTATGCCGGAGGGAAAACTAAACACCTATCTGTAACAACTAACAAGCAATGCTGTGTGATATTAAAAGAAAAATAAGCATTAGTTTATCTTCTAACCTGCACTGGCAAGAAATTCCAATGAAGCCAGTAGGCATGCATCACTTATTCGCAGCAAAATGGAAAACCACTGCAAGGCTAAAACAACAATAGAAATGCCTAAGCAGGTAAAATCCTCAGCAACAAAAGATACAACCCATGTGAATTGAAACACCAACAAAACCTAATGAGCACAAACAAATGGTAAAGCTCAATTGAGAGCAGCGACATGGCTGTCACCCTTTCGAGCAAGCTTTGTCCATTCCGTATGAAATGCACCTGGGCGGTCAATCCTCTCATAGGTATGCGCCCCAAACAAGTCCCTTTGAGCTTGAACAAGGTTCGCAGGGAGCCTTGCTCTCCTATATGTATCGAAATAAGAAAGACTAGCACACATCCCAGGAGTACTAATCCCAGCAGAAATGGCCAACCCAACGACTCTCCTCCATGCTGCCTGCCTCTGCACCATCTCCCTCGCAAAGTCCGGGTCCACCACCAAACTAGCCAAATTCGGATTCCTTTGGTATGCCTTCTTAATCCGGTCCAAGAATACGGCCCTAATAATACACCCTCCTTTCCAAATCCTAGCCAATTCACCGAAATTCAAATCCCATCCCTTCTCAACACTTTTCGCCCTCAATAAATTCATCCCCTGAGCATAACTACAAATCTTGGATGCATACAATGCCTGCCTCACATCATCAATCAGCCTCTTCTTATCAATCCCACTCCTCACAGTCCCAACCTCCTCCTTCAATCCTGCTGCCTCTAACACCTCTGCCGCAGCCTCTCTCTCCTCCTTCAAGCCACTCAAGTACCTACAGTCCAATGAGGCAGCAATCGTCGGAGCTGCCACTGACAGCTCCGCCGCCTGCTGGACTGTCCATTTCCCGGTCCCTTTCATCCCCGTCTTATCTAGAATCTTATCCACTAATTCTCCCTCTCCATGTTCATCCTTCACTTTGAATATATCTGCCGTGATTTCAATCAAGAAACTCTCAAGCTCCCCTTTGTTCCACTCGCTGAAAATCTCAGCCAATTCAACATTCGACAACCCTCCCACATTTTTTAACACATCGTAGGCCTCAGAAATCAGCTGCATATCACCATATTCAATTCCATTATGCACCATTTTTACAAAATTACCTGACCCTCCTTTGCCAATATAGGTCACGCAGGGACCATCCTCAACTTGAGCTGCAACTTTCTTCACGATTTCCTCTATGTTTAAGTAGGCCTGGTAGGATCCACCTGGCATCAGAGAAGGACCGTTACGGGCACCCTCTTCACCGCCGGAAACACCCATACCTGTTTAAGAATGAATGAAGTTGAGAACAGTAATTTCCACAGAACATTCGTGAAAATTTGCTATACTGATAGATTTTACTCAATTATACTAGTATCTCAATTCAAAGTTCAAACTGAATATTTTTCAAACCCAAGAGGCCAAGACAATACTCCAGTAGAAGTAATTTCCGCAGATTAGCAATAAGAATCACTAAAATTACCTACACTAATAGAATTTTACTCAAAATTATCCTAGTATCTCATGAATCTTCTTCAAACCCAAGACAAAAGACTGTAAGAAGCTACTCCAGAACACGTTACTTGTAATTTCCTTTTACAAATAACAATCATTCAGATATCAATCTCTACTAATAGAAATTTTTCTTAGTTTACTAGTATCTCATCAAAACTTAATCTTTCTCAAAACCCAGAAAAGAAAAACCGTAAGAAGCTACTCCAGTCATGTAATTACACTAGGTTACAAATAACAATCACTAAAAATGACCATCTATACTAACATAGAATCTAACTCAATTATACTAGAATAGTAGTATCTCATGATTCTAATCAAAATTGAATCTTCTTCAAACTCAAAACCAAATGAAAAAGGATCCAGTACATGTAATTCCCATAGATTACAAACTATAAAAGTTCTCTCTACTGCTAGAATTTTACTCAATCCACTAGTATCTCACAAGCTACTCCAAATTCCAATACATGTAATTTCCATAGATTGTAAAATATACAATCACTAAAATTTTCTATACTAACAGAAATTTAGTCTAATATACTAGTATCTCATCAAAACTGATTCTTTTTCCAAACCCAACAAAAAAAGCTGTAAGAAGCTCAATGAAAGAAACACTTTTTCAATACCAAGGTAAAGGTTGCCTTTCCATAGACTACTCCAGTACAATTAGTTTCCATAGACTAGCAATAACAATCAATAAATTTTCAATACTAAGATAATCTTACTCAATTATACTAGTATCTCATCAAACTTGAACCTTTTCTGAACCCAACAAAAAAAAAAACATGTAAGAAGCTATTCCAATACATGTAATTTCCACAGATTAGAAAACCAACGATCACTTCAACTTCTCTATACTAACAGAATTGAGAAATCCTGCGAACACAACTTTAAAATCCAATTCTGGACACAACTGCATCCGGAGCCGCGGCTCCAAACACAGTCATGTCTGGAGTTGTGTTCCTAGGCTTATTGAACAGAATTTGTACTCAATTTACTACTAGTATCTAACAGTGTTAGAATCTTTTACCAACAACTACAAAAGTTGGTAAGAAGCTACATGTAAAAAGAAGCATTTTTTTCAATACCGATGCACATGGATCCACATGCATGGTGTCTGGAGTTGTGTTCGTAGACTTTCCGTTACTCAATTATTCTACAATCTCATCAAAATTGAATCTTTTTCAAACCCAACGACAACAACAACAAACTGTAAACGTAAGAAACTCTTTTTTGCAAACCCAACCAAAAAAATAAAAATTGAAAACTAGAATCTCATCAAAATTGAAATCTTTTTCAAACCCAACAAAACAAAAACACTGTAAAAGAAAGTTTTTTTCAATACCGAGGTAAAGGATGCCTTTCTGAGACACCTCATGCAGCCGCCTCTCTGTATTCTCGTACCACTCATTCCCACCATCGATAATAGTATCACCCGGCTCCATATAATCCGACAAGGCGGCGATGGTCTGGTCGACAGGGGACCCGGCCTTGACGAGGATGATGACGGATCTGGGCCGTTTGAGGGACAGGACGAAGTCCTTGGGGGTGTAGTGGCCGGTTAAAGGAAGGTTTCCTTCGTTGCGGCCCCGATCTAGGGTTTCGTCGACCTTGGAGGTGGTGCGGTTGTAGACTGAGATGGGGAAGCCCTTGTCGGCGATGTTTAGGGCTAGGTTCTGGCCCATGACTGCCAGGCCGGCCAAGCCTATGCGGGAGAGGGAGGGTTCCATGGTGGTGGGTTTAGAGAGAGAGAGTGAGAGAGAGAGAGAGAGAGAGCGGAGGGTGGAGTGTGGGAGTTGAAGAGCTGATGGGTGGGAGCGACGGAGTCGTCGATGGAGCCACCAACGACAAAAGAGTTAATCGGAAACGGCGGTTATTTCGAGGTGAAAAGACTATGCGAAAGGAGGCCTACCCAGAACGACGTAGTTTGCAGTTAAAGCGACTTCTTCCAAAATGGAGTATTTAAGGAAATAAATACTCAATTTTTTGAATTAAAAGTGACATATTATAAGATAATGATCTGTCTCGCAAAATAAAAAATAAACATTTAAAAAAAGAAAAACCTTAGCAGAACGGACCTTAATTCATCTTGCATCAAAACTGGTTTTAAGGGCGGATACAATACTAAATAGTGATTTTTTATAATTTGGCACCGGAAAGTATTTTCAAATTTTGGTACTTCCTTTACAACAGTCCCAAAATTTAGGATGTGTTTGGCTTATTTTTTTTGTCTTTATCAATTTTTGAAAAAAATTGTTTCTTTTGTTTTTTTATATGAAGTTTCTTTTTTACTATAAATTTATTGAACTTGATTTCTTTTGTTTCATTGAAACAGATATCTACTTATTAGAAGTTTTAAGTAGAATTTTATTACTTTGGCTACACACAGGCGCAGTACAGATTATAATATGGAAATAAATAATTCATACATTAAAGATATAAAATTTTAGTACATTCTTTTTGAGATTTGCGTAAACCCCTCAAACTCCCAGTAATTTTTGTCCTATTCACCTCAATTTTTCTAAATTTATTATTTTTCTCGACCAAAAAAAATGAAATGATGATTGAAATTCCTATTAATTCGCTTAAAAAAGATAAGAGTAATGTGAGGGTACAAGTGGTAATTACCTAACTTGAGTGAGGGTATTTGAGTAATTGATATAAGAATGTGAAAATCCCATAATCCAAGAAAAAGGACCTCCAGACCTCTTTTTGACTTCTTGCCTAGAAAGTGAAAATCGGTAAACTCATTTTGTTAGAATGAATTGTATAATGGACAAGTCGAACATTTAAAATATAAAAATGAGTTAATGAAAAAGTAAAAATGAAGGAACCAAAGAAGCCCTGTATGCTCTTTTGATTTTTCTCGTCCGCATGAATGATTATTTAAAAAAATTTAACAAAAGATCACTAAACATACACAAGTTAATCTAAAACCAAGCACATCCTAATTAAGAAGCAGTTTTGCCAACTATTTATTGTGGGGTAAGTAACAAATAGTACATAATATCGAAAACATTAGTAGTTTCACAATACATGCTTTATCGATGCATTTTTTAATACATTAATCACCGCCCTTTATGTGGTTGTTAGCATTCTTGAAATCACTTATTTCTCCTTGTTTGTTTGAGAAGATGTTGAACTCCTTTTGCATTTTTATAATCGGATGTCTAAAGTAGTTTTATGCACATTTTCGAGCCTTGAAATTAACAGTCGGTCAAGTTTGCTTATTGTCATGCTCGACTAATCCCTTTGGCCGGACTAGAAGAAATTCATTGCATTCTTACACAGTCAATCTCAAAGGGATTATTTCCTCAATCCTAGAGTTCACCACTTATTATTTGAGAATTAGAAATGGGTTTGGAAGATTAATGCCCATCAACTAGAGTTCACTACTTCTGGTTGGCTCTCCAGGATAGAGTTTCTACCAAAGCGTGTCTCCATAACCGTCGTATCTCCTCCGATAGCACTTGCCCGTCAGGCTGTCTGGAAGATGAATCAGCGAGTCATGCGCTCCGGGATTGTTATTGTCCCCGCCGTCTTGCTCTTCCTCCTTCCATTGGAAGTTTGAAACTTTCATATTCGGGCCAAGACTAACCGTGAGAGCAACCATCAACACCATTTGGGAGTCCCTTGGGCCACACTTTTTCCTGCGGTGTGTTGGGCTATATGGCTCCATCGCGATGAATCCATTTTTTATTCCTCACAGGAGAACCATATCCCTTTTCAATATCAGAGTTAGTAATGCCATCAGCAAAGCAGTAGATTGGGATACTTTCTTAGACATTCTGAGACAGAGTAGAAGGGTGAATTCTACTTTCGAGGTTGGATGTTGCCACTTACGGGTAAATTTAAGATCAATATATATAATTTCAGACGGGGCTTTCATCTTGAAGCGAGAACAGGTAAGGCGGGTGGCCTCATTCGGGATGACAAGGGAATGTGGGTTGTAGGCTTCCACCTAAACCTTACAAATTTGCTTCTTCCAGTACTATGACCGAGTGCTGGGGAATCCGGGAGGGACTCAAGTAGGCTATGGGCACAGATTTACAAGGAATAATTTTTTGTGCAAACCGATTTGTTTGGCGGCCACCCAGTTGCTCCAGGATGATAAACTTGGGAACCATGAACTCAGCGACATTATCTGTGATTGCAGGTCTATGCTCTGGATGCTTGAGAGTGAAGTGAAACATGTTTTCCGGAGAACAAACTCTTTTGCCGATGCTTCAGCTAGTCTTAATTTACAGCAGCATAGGTTACTTGCCTTTCATTCTATGCATAACTTCCTTGGGCAGCACTTGTATGCAGACTCAATAGGGATGAAAAATTCCCTAGAACTCGATTTATGTCTTAATTTTATGCAGTACCAGTTTAAAATTCCTTACAACCATTGTGCACGTAACGTTCTTGAATTTATGCTCTGTTTATGCCTTTGTAAGGCCCGTGATTTTCTTCTCCCTTCAAAAAGGAAAAAAAATAAAAGAAGAAAACTATTATGGTCCACTAAGAATTTACTATGAAGAGGTAGTAATCCATTAGGAACTACCAAAATGTAACCTCACTGGCAATCTTCTTTCAAATAAGCTCGAAATATTGGGCATATTTCGTCAAAATTTCACTTGCATAGGCATTGCGTGTGCAGTGTAGCCTCTGGCCTTTAGTTGGCATTATTGGAATAAGCCCAGTACTCCTTAACAAGTTGTCCAAACAGGGATCCCTCCTTATTCATGAGCTTCATTGGCTGGTCATACTCCACTAGTTTCCCTGCAAAATCAATTGCAAAAAAGAAAAAGAAAAAGAAAAAAAGAAAAGAAAAATCATCTTCTATATTTTTTTGGAGCTTTCCTAACAAATGTGACCCGGTTGTTGGACCGTAAGGTCATATTATTTCATAAAACATGTAATCTCACTGGACTGATAGTACCAAAAAGATACTTTATGTCTCACAAGTAAGGGGATTCTATGAGGAGTGTTTAATCAGAGGCATCAAAATTTTAACCAAACACCGAGTATTTGATCCTCTTGAATAAACAATCCCATCCGATACTCATGTCCGGTTAATAAGATGGCCGCTTAAAGCAAAAATTCCCATGATGAAAGGAAGAAAAAGAAAAAGAAAACAGAACTCACCATCACTAACAGCAAGCACCATTGTGCAATCCATAACAGTTGGTATTCTGTGGGCCACTGTGATGACAGTGCAGTCAGCAAATTCTGTTCTGATGGTTTTCTGGATTAAAGAATCTGTTGCATTGTCAATTGAGGCAGTGGCTTCATCAAGAACTAAGATCTTCCGTCTCTTCAGTAGAGCTCTCCCTAGACAGAATAACTGCCTCTGCCCCATGCTCCAATTTGACCCATCTTGTACAACTGCAGTGTTAGATTTTGGGGTTTAGTGTTTAAGGTTTAGGGTTTCCTTTATGTGGTGGTGTTTTTTAAAACTGTTTTCTGTTATGGGAAACAGGAGTAAAATGGAAGTTGATACCAAAAACTTGTTTGCCATAGGGTTAGTATTATGGAAAACTTGTTTTACAACAGATTCTGCAGTGTGGATTTGAGTGATGCTACGTGCATAGTTTCGGACACACATGTGTTCCGAACCGTCTGATGATTGTGGCCCACATTCATCGGACGGTTCTGTGTCCAGATTTTTGTACACAAACTTCCTGTGTTGGTTTAGGGTTTAGAGTTTGGTGTCGCTTTCCAAAACTGTTTTCTGTACTTGAAAACAAAGAAATGTGGAAACTAGAACGAAAAACTAGTTTGACAAACGGTTTCGAGAGCTGTTTTCAGAAAAAGATATGTGAAATTTTCTTCCACACAACTAGACAAGTTACTTTAACATGTTGGTGTCTTCGAAAACGCAGGAAACATCAAACAAGATCATATGAAATCCCAAACCTTTCTGTTTCATACTCCTACCTAAAGAGTCCAAGCCCCCTTCTTTCTTTTCAACGACGTCTCGAAGCTGACACTTTTCGAGAACCTTCAAAGGGTGTTTAGAATGATATTAGTAAAGCTAACGCATTTTCGATATCCAAGAATTATGATATTTGAATAATCATATCCTTAGAATCATTTTAGAGACATACCTTCCATATTTCATGATCAGAATGTTCTGATAAGGGGTCTAGATTATATCTAACCGATCCACTAAAAAGAGTTGGATCTTGTGGAATTACCCCAAAGTGTGATCTTAGGTCATGAAGCCCAATTCTACTTATATCCATATCATCTATGATGATCATTCCCTCTGTAGGCTCAACGAGGCGAAACAAGGCACTGATCAGAGTAGTCTTTCCACTTCCGGTCCTTCCAACAATTCCAATTTTCTGCCCTCCTTTAAATATGCAGCTAATACCGCGTAAAACCATAGGAGCATTAGGCCTATATCGAACCTGCACTTTTCTTGTTTTTGGATGAATCCCTGATTAGATTTAAAGAAAATAGAAGGAAATGTTGATTACAATGCTATTTTTACCTTCAAATCACGGATTTCCACTTTTCCAAAAGATGGCCAGTTGAATGCAGGACGGTTGGTTTCTATTATTTCCGGAGCTTCACTTCGAATGTTCATATATTGTTCTAGCCTTTCCACTGAAATGATCAAATTTGCTAGCATGCACTGGCTTTGGACCGAAGAAACGAGATAAATATTCAATGAAAGACCATAAGACAAGGCCATGCCAATATATCCTGCCATTTGGAACACCAATTTAGCCAAAGTGTTGGGAAAATGTTCAAAAAATGACTATGTCCTTATAACTTTTTGCTCTGAGTCCATTGATAGTGATTCACTAACCAGAGTCAGAAGCTCCAAGATTTATCAAAGTCATGGCAAGTGCCGAAGATGAGAGAACAATTGCACATATTGTTTCCAGACGCAGGATCAACCACTCATTTGCTGAAAAACTATGGAAGAATGGACTTGCATTGTTGTCAATAAGGTGTAAGTACTGTGCAAAGAATCGATCTTCTTCTCCAAATGCTCTGATGGTCATTGCTCCTGCTATGGATTCGGAAATCTGGCTTGCTACCGAAGACTTTGTCGTGCCATCAATTCTCATCAACTCTTTTGAAGAAGCAAAGTAGTAGCTCTATAACAATACAGCACAGACTCATTTGCTTAATGAAAAATAGCCAAGAAATTAGTGTCATAGAAAACAGACCCATATTCTGAAAAGTGCATATTTACCTGTAAGAGAATGGTCACATAAGCCATGGGTATAATGACAATCAAAATAGGCCAGGTAAGAACAGCCAATATTATGTAGCTAAAGTATATGGTCATGGTTGATGCTAGCGCGAGACTCAATTTGAACGACAATTCAAGGTCCACGATACTCAGATCCGAAGACACCTACAAAAGGATAGAGAAAAATTCAATGCGTTTTAGTTTTGAGTACTTTTTGCATCTTAGAACTTAAAGAGGTCCTAATTACCCGACTGAGGATCCTTCCAAGAGGCGTTGAGTCGTAAAATGCCATTGGTGCTCGGAAAAGAGACGCCATCAGCTTAGAAAAAATAGCTTTCGACGTCTTGAGACCAAAAACAGCTACAACGTAAGATCTAAGGACCAAGGTAAGTGTCATGCCACACCCAATCACCACGTATGTCGCTAGAAGTTTTAATGTACTTGTGTTAGCATCATCCAATTCAGAAGCCAACCAGAGATTCTGTACCAACTGCCCAGCAAGATACAGGATATGGGATATGACTGCCAATGAGAGGTACAAGAAGCCATTACTCTGATTCAGATACTGTATATAAGGCTTGAGACCTGTGTTTCCGGTTTCCCTCTCTTCTTGCTTGATCAATTGGTCCCCAACGGGCACTGCTCCTAACCGACCATTGGTATAGGTTTTCTTGATCTCTTCTATGGAGCTTTTGGTTCTTTGTGGAGAACCACTTGTACCGTTATTTTCACAATAAGCAGCGTCGTTGTGTGCATTCACAAGGCTTTGAAACTCTTGATTACTAGCCAGCAACTGATTGTAGGTAGCTGCCGTGAGGATTCTCCCTTCAGACATCAGCTACAAACAAAGTGAAATTATTGCGAACCTTTGCTTAAAACGAAAACGCAATAGATGTCACAATATTATGTGGACAGATTACTGAAAACAGCAAAGGTTATAGGAAAAAGACTGACCAAAACATAATCAAATGCCGGAAGGAAGTCAACTTGGTGGGTAACTAGCAAGACTGTTTTCCCTGAAAGAGCTCCCATGACATATTCCTGATCATAATCCATATCATTTATTAATTGAAAGGACATTTTATTTTCACCATTAGTTTTATAAAGACGGGAGCTTTAAACTTGTGATCACATTAAATAAGCCAGTTGCAGTATGGGCATCAACGGCGCTGAATGGATCATCCAACAAATATATATCTGCATCTTGATATAGAGCTCGTGCGAGTTGGACACGCTGCTTCTGACCACCACTGAGGTTAACACCTCTTTCGCCTATGACCGTGCAGTCGCCAAATGGAAGCATCTCAAGATCCTTTACTAGAAAACACTTTTGAACTACTTCTTGGTATCTATATTCATCCATAGTAGATCCAAAGAGGATATTTTGTTGAATAGTTCCAGTCTGAATCCATGCTGTTTGGGATACATAAGCAAGCTTTCCACTAACTTGAACCTGGAAAAGAAGTAGAAATGATAAGCACTAAGTATACGAATCTGGAGACCTTTGCAATCTAATCTAAAAAATGCAAAACATATGCACTGAATTGGATGATGTAAATTTTCAATTTTCAATCTGTCCAAAATGCAAATTTCTATGCGAAAACAAGATTTCATTAAAACCCATATTTTAGAATTAGCAAGCGAAACGGGAAACTAGTACTTACTATGCCATTCGTGTATGGAACCTCTCCGAGAATTGCAGCTAAAAGGGTTGATTTACCTGAGCCAACTCCTCCACATATAGCTACCTTCTCCCCACTTTTAACTAGCAAGTTTACATTACTCAGAGTGGGCTTCAAAGAATCGGCATCCCATGAAATTCTAGTGGAATTTACAGCTACAGCATGCTCAGTTTCTCCTTCAATACTAATTTTCTTGATATGCCTGCTCTCAAGTTCAGGAGCCTCAAGAAACTTCAGAATCCGAGTAAATGAAACACTTGCTTCAATGAATACTCCAGCGACATCGGGAATTAACCGAATCGGTTCCTGGACAATACGCAATGTAGCCAGGAATGTAAAGACATTACTCGTACCCAGAGGAATCCCAAGCCAGTAGCATGCCCAGAAGGTAACAGCCGATACAATGATTGGAGAGGACCAAAAAAGAACTATATAGTAGCCCTTTTGAGCCAGAACTGCAGATAAACAGTTGGTTTCTTCAGTCCTTAGACTTTCGATGACATTCTTGAAATTTGTTTCCCAAGCATACATTTTCAGAACTTTCATACTTGCAAGGGCCTCTGAAATAGCCTTCAACATCCCGTCTTGTGCCCCCATGAGCTTTGTGAGATACTTATGTTGTAATTTGGCCACCGGATAATTCCCTAGCACAGTTAACAATATAACCAAAAGGGCTGCCAAAGTTGCCATCCCCACAGCATAACAAATGATAATCAAGGCGATGCATATCTGTAGACCGGTTGTCCAAATCTGGTGAAACCAAAATGGAAATTCGCCTATTTTATAAGCATCCACTGTGACATAATTCATTATCTCCCCCGGAGAATGAGTGGTCTTAGCAGCATTTGAGAGTTTTAATTGCTTATGATAAATCGCTGCAGATAGCAAAGATCTCACTTGGAGCCCAATAAGTCTAGTTTGGAAGCACCATTGCCTATCCGATAGTGATTCTAAGCATTTTGCAAGGAAAAGCCCAGAAGTGAGTGCATAGGTCTCATATTTGAAAACTTCTTCCCCCTCAGCAACCCTAATGAATGCGTAAAGAAACAGTGGACCAGTGGATAGAGTGAGTACCTTGATCAATGCGAAAACCCCGGAAATTAAAATAGCTTTCTTTTGGCAGGAGAGTATTGTCAAGAAAATGGATGGGGACTTGTGAGGATCATTTTGTTTCCGTTTACTTTGTTGTTCCATATACTGATAGTAACATGTTTCCGCTTGATCCACTTGACGTAAATGTGGAATATCTTCATCCTTGATAGTTTTCTCCTTACCCTTCTTCATTAATGAATTCAACCAGAAAAATGACATTCTACTAAGTAAACCCGCTCTGGCAAAAGGAGTGACATTTCCCTTTGAATCAGTTGTAACGTTGAAATCAGATTCTTCACCTTTCAGAGGTGTATATGAGCCATTGTAACTAGCTTCACCGTCATTTTTCCCCATAGTTCTGTCCCTAAAATTTGCAAAATATCAGTAAAATTGCACCGGGAAATGATAACATATCTAATACTACCATTTTCACATACACAACTTTTCCCCAATTGCTTGTTTTACAAAGAGAAGGCATTGAAATCCTGCTGGCAAAAATGCAAGAACTAAGCAAAGTTTCACTGCTAGGAAATGAGTTTTTATATTCACAAGGCTGAAGTATCAACTTAGCAAAAACCAACTGACCCCCTGGATAAATACTACTAGCCACCCATGGAGGGGCAACATGGTCTGTTTTGTACACAAGTTCTGCTAGATTGTCCAAATCTCCAAAGCCCTAGCAAGGCAAACCCAAACTGCCATTGAAAGTGGCAGAGGCAACAGAGAATGGAGAAATGCCTCTGTGTCGTAAGGAGGATGTTATATTTCTTGAGGAGAATTTGTGAACGGCGAAGAAAAAGAGAATGAACAAAGCAGCATATCAACAGCAGTGATGGCGAAATAGTTGGCACATGAAATGTATAGGAAATGGCAAAAATACCGTAACTTCACTTGTTTCCAACCTTGTTTGAACAATCAGTCGGTAAACCCTCTATGCTTTGCTGTTACGGAAAATGTCTTCTATTTGTAGTCTAAGAAAAAATCAATACTTTCTCTAGCTCATTATGCTATGTAGAACTTAAGATGCAGGGGGGAAAAAAAAACTCTTCAAAAATATAAAAAAAAATGTAGCAAATTATTGATATTTCATAGATATTCTTACTGATCAATGCCTGTTGTGAATTCGACCTGAAACCACACACACAATCGCACGAAAAACAATAATCAAGCAAGCAAAACCCACAAAGAAAGTCCGACACAAAGCTCTGCCTTGTTCATCAACTTGGTACATTCACGGCTTACATCAGTTTTCCACTATGAACCGAATGGAGAAAGGAGTACATAACACATTGGTTGCTGAATATAACAAAATTTATATCCAGGAGTTCAAATTTCATCACTAATAATGGTTGTACTTTTGTTTAGATTGCTATAGTCTGTGAAGTGACCACCAAACCTGGGGACCGTTCAGATTTTGCCTAACCAGATAAGTATAAGTAGTATAGTTGGACCACTGCATATACCATTAGAATACATGCAGATGCAGTAGTTGTGGAATGAATATCTTATTATGCTAACATTAGAACTTTACATGCCAAAAATCTTCAAAAATAGATAATAAATTTCTTTTTTTTGCAATGCCATAATCTTTTTGACTTCTTACTGATTGATGATACCTGCTGTGAATTCGACTAATCCCAAAACCACACACACTCGCACTAAGAATATCAAGCAAGCAAAACCCACAAAGAAAGTACGACACAAAGATTAATTACATTGTTCTTCAATACGGTAGATTCATGACTCACACCAATCAGTTTTCCATTATGGATCGAACGGAGAAGAGAGTACAGAACAGGTCAGTTGCTGCATATAACAAAGTATACATCCAAGAGGTTTTTACATCCCCAATTATGTAGAAATACTTTCCTACAGGTTGTTAAAGAAACAAATCAGAAGCAGCAATATTGACAAACCTAAAGATTCAACAGAAACTTATTAACTCAGTTTGAAAGGCTGTCTGTGTTTGGATTGTGTTTGGAAAAGTTTTTTGAAAAAGGGTAGGGGTAATAAGTGGAGAGAGATAGAGAGAGAAATGTAAGAAGTAGGAGGAATCTAGGGAGAATTTTTTGAAAAATTCTTTTTGAGTTGAGAAGAGAACAAAGCATAATAGCTTTGAACAAATTTTAGTACTGAATCTGCTATTGAAAGCATGGCCAGGCATATCTCTACTCTAGATTTTTTTCCCCCATACCTCTGGCCTTCACTTAGATCTTCTGACCTGTGGCACTGATTGAGAGTAGAAAAATCCAGCGTATGCACCTTCTTTAGTTGAACAGGAGCATTCTGACGAAATGCAGATGCGTACTTATTCAGCTGAACAGGAGAATTCTGACCACATGCAGATGATTGCTTGTTCAGCTGTCCTGGGCATGGGCACCCACCACATGGTGTTCCAACGTCGTTTTCAACCGCACACTTCTATGGGTCTATACATTAGTACCCGGCCCCACATGGTGTTCCAACACCGTTTCGATCCCACATTTCTATAGATCCATACACTTAGAACCCGGCCCCACGGAAATATGGAATTGAAAATAGTATTAGGGGCACCATAGCATGGTGCCCACACATTTTCCATGCAGATTGGATATGCTATTTAAATGGGAGATTGCTGTATAGATTGAGTTGGTTTGTCACAAATGACCTTGTCCCACATGGGTACACTTTACCAGGAGACATTATTCTAGACATTTTGATTAGACTTTGATTACACTTTACGGCTTTACCAAGAAGTTGTTTTCCACTACCTTTGAATTTATTTCATTCTTTCTGTCAGCCGAATACCCATTTTCCGTACAAGAGTCCTACTAAAAATTTCAATCACCTTGTTCGGAAGACCATTTTGAATGTTTGTTTCAAAAACTTGTTTTTGAAAGGCAAAGCTGTGGGGCCAAAAGATGAGGGGCCTTCCAAGGCCGGGAACTACTTCTTTGACTTTATTTTCTGACACGCCAGTGTGGTGTACGAACCAAGGTAAAAAGGGGAAATAAAGATAAAGATATGAGTACAGACGGTCCCCGGACCGAAATCGTACCGACGGCCTCGGTTGGCCGTCTCCGGCCACCAGACGGCCGATCCGAGCCGTCCAAAAATTTTATAAAAAAAAACCGAGGGGGACCACGCAAAAATCAATGGCATCCGAAGTGTTTAAGGTGCTTGATCAAGTACCCTTTTTTCGTGTATATATGTATATACACACGAATAGACATAGATACACGAAAAAAAGGTTGCTTGATCAAACACTTTACACACTTCGGATGCCATTGATTTTCGCGTAGGCCCCTCGGATTTTTTGTTTTAGAATTTTTAGACGGCTTGGATCGGTCATCCGGTGGCCGGAGACGGCCGACTGAGGCCGTCGGTACGATTTCGGTCCGGGGACCGTCGGTCCCAATAGCATTACTCGGGGAATAGATGGGAGTGCAAGCTGGTAAAAAGGTAAGAATGCTTAGGGTAATTTGGTAATTTAACATAAAATGGCAAAATGCAAACCGAGAAAAGTACCTTTTTCCGTTCCTTTGTCTTTTTTCTTTTCTGACAGTCTGACTCCGGAGGGTCCCACTTATTTTGGAAATAACTCATCCAATCACATATTTTTACATTTTAACTCAAAATTTTCAATCCAAAATTGTCATCCAAACACAGTGAATATGTTGCATGCATTATGATGACTATATATAAGTGCTGCCGATCGATGCACCATTCTGGACACTTTTTTAGAATTTTTTTTTTGAAGCTGTATATGTTTTCGTTATTTCGTTCATCTTCTCGAAAAGACCAAACAGAGACCTTGATTTGGCAGAGATTTTAGAATTTTTTTTTGAAGATGTATATGTTTTCGTTATTTCCTTCCTCTTCTCGAAAAGAGCAAAACAGAGACCTTGATTTGGCAGAGATGCTGCGTTTCGAGAAGCATATTTCAAAGATTCGAATTTTTTTATTTGATTAATCGGTAAGAACCTAAAGGCAGGGGCGGACCACCATAGGGTCCGGGGGCACGTGCCCCCCGGCCCTTTAAACAAAAATTAAAAAAAAAATGGTTTTATATATATATTATTTATGTTGAATGTATGTAAGTAATAGTCTGTTGGCAAAGTGGTGAAGTGTTCTTTTTCTAACCAGGTGGTTGGTTCGAGACCCACCATACTCACCTGCAGGGTTTTTTGGCCTTTCTCCTAAAATGCTCTATGTGTGTGTGGTTTTTTTCCCTTCCCAAAAGGCAGTCATACCTTTTTCCTAAAAGACTATGTGTGTGTGTGTTTTTTTTTTTTTCCCAAAAGGCAGTCAGGAGGCTTTTTTTTTTTGCCTTTTTCCCAAAAGACAGTAGAAAATGTGTGGGTTTTTTTTTCCCAACAGACAGTAAAAAATAATAATGCGTTCCTTATTTTTTATAGAATTCATGGGTTCGAGTCTACCCCACATTGCATTTGTATACTTTTTGTCCCCAAAACTGTAATAGTAGAGTTAGTAATAGAAAAATAGATGATGAATATGTGATAATGTTGTTTTAATGCATTTAGTCAAGGTGCGTAAGTTTGCCCAAGTAGCTAATTATTAAAATACATGTATACTTTAAAATCGTTAATTTATCATGAATGCTACAATTATTTTGGAGTAAATGTAATTAACTGTAACTTGTGTATTAGGGTTACAAAAAAAATTGGTGCCCCCGCTATGTCCAATTCCTGGGCCCGCCACTGCCTAAAGGTCTGTTTAATTAGCGAGAAAAATATAATGAAAAATGAAAATGATAGAAAGTGAAAGAAAAAAGAAAAGAGAAAAGAAAAAGAAAGGGAAAAGAAAATATAATTTTTTTTCTCACATCTTATAATGAAAGGTTTGTAAGAAAATAAGAGAGAAAACAAAATATCGTTGTTGTGAGAAAAAGTGAGAGTAATTATTGTTGATTTTTTCGAGAAAATAAAATTTTTCTTGCACATTTTGTAAGAAAAAATGAGGCAAGCTCTCAAAGCTTTAGAGGGTGAAAAATTCACTTTCTACCACCTTCTAAGATATTTTTGTAAGTGAACACAAAAAAACAAGAATGATTTTTTTTCAAACGCACCCTAAAAAGAAATGGTTTCAACATCAAAAACAACCCCATTTCGCTGGTTCTCCCTGTTTTGTTCCTTTGCAAAACGACAGAGAAAACGTACCCAAAAAAGTAATGGTCTATATTACTTTGGCATTTTGTGGCCCACACTAATGTTTAACTTCTTGTTTTGCAGGGGAAAAAAAAAAATATCGGTCAACATATTTTTGAAATTTTTGGTATTTTTCTACTCCACTAATGCAGCTGGCATTGTTGGGATCAGATAACAAGCTTGATGCATTGTGCAAGTTGTCAAACCTTCTTTATCCTGCACGCATGATAACCAAGGGCCCGCTTGGTGGTGAAAGGCTTCGGATCCAATTCAGCTCCAGTTTTTTTTTTGGCTCCAGTCCGGTCCAGTTTTGGGCCGTTGTGGACCCCTTTGGACCCACAACAATGATTAGAATCGTTCATTTTGTAGAGCTCGTCGAATATGTCATCCACGCCGAAAATTAGCTTCACCGAACATCAATAGGTACATGAACGAAATAGATTTGTACAAGGAAAGAGCGATGACAAAAATTAAGTTAAAATTAATAATTGCCCATTTTTTTCATGTACAAATATATTTCGTTCATGTACCTATTGATGTTCGATGAAGCTAATTTTTGGCGTGGATGACATTCGACGAGTTCTACAAAATGAACGATTCCGATCATTGTTGTGGGCCCGGAAGGGGCCCACAACTGGACCGGACTGGAGCCAAAAAAAACTGGAGCTGAATTGGACCCTCGGATTTAGGAGTTTTCACTTGCGGGAATTCCAGTTAAAATCAAAGTAAGATTCTATATGAACTGGTCTTAAAAAAGTTGATAGCATCCAAGATTAAGGTTTCAAATATGAAAACTTAGGAGAGGAGCAAACCCCGAAGTCTCAGGCCTCCACCCCTAGGCCAATCTCTTGTGGTTCTTCGTATTATCTCAAGTACGTATTATCAATTCTTTTGGCACAGTCTATAGAAAACTTTTCTCCATCTTTAATTGGACCCCGCAGGTGGACGGTGAAATTGATTCCCAGAATTAGTTGAATTTGCTCGTAGAAATAAAATAAAAAATTCTGGACCTACTTTAATTTGAGGTTCGCTAATATGGACCATCCATTAGATTTGTCCATGGATGGTATGAAACTACTATTTTGACCTTGCCCTTTTGCCATTTGCCTGCTTCTCCGTTACTCTTTGCTCTCTCTTTCTCTTTACGCACATACAAACAGCCAAACCCAACCAAGAAAGGACAAAATAGGAAACTGCTGTTTTCACACAAAAATATCAAAAATAAATAAATATCAACAAAGTCAAAACGATAAGCCAAGATTTGGTGGGAAAGCAGCTTTGGTGGTACTGGTAGATGGGAAACCCCTTCTAAAACCTTCAATCATTTGTGTCCTGTGGATATTCCTTTCTGATTTTTAGGTTGGATTATGTTTAGCCCGAGACTTTCCTCAGAATATCTTAAAGCTTATTCGTTTTGGGGCTTTAAAATCACTATAGAAACCGATGAGGCACACCGACGGTTGCGCAGGGCCTATTTCGACCATCGGATGGCTGATCCGAACCGTTTAAAAATTCTATAAAAAAAAACCGAGTGGGCCTCTCGCGAGAATCAACAGCATCCGATGTGTGTAGGTGTTTGATCCAAACACTCTATTTTTTTGGATCGAGCACCTACACACATCGGATATCGTTGATTCTCGCGCGGGCCCACTCGTTTTTTGTTTAAAATTTTTTAACAGCTCGGATCAACCGTCCAATGGCCGGAGTGGGCCCCGCACGGCCATCGGTGGCTCCCGTCAGTGTGCCTCGTCGGTTTCCGTAGCACTTTCCTTCAAAATCCCGGTTCACGGTCCCCAATACACTTTCTCTATCTATCTCTCCTCACTCAAACCTCCTTCAAGACCCAGAACGAACAAGCCATTATTTTGATGATAACATCACATAATATTATTAAAAGGGAAATATAATTGTTTTTGTGATATTTGATACTTTAAATGCTTTCTGCTAGTATTAAGAGGAAAGTCCACTTTCACCCCCTGTAGTTATCGCCATGTGCGGATACATCCCCTGTGGTTTAAAAGTGTGCACATAACCACCTGTGGTTTTCAAATTGTGTGGATAGACCCCCTGCCGTCATATTTTCCATCCATTTTAACGGAGTTGTATCTCACACACCTCTAAAATGTAATCTGAGTCGTTCATAATGTATTAAATAAAGAATAGAGTATCTCTGTAAAAAATCATCTTGATCAGGCATCAATAACCCAGTGATCTAACTTGTAGTAAATTCAAATTTGAAATTTTAATTTCATAACAAAATCGATTTGACCATAAGCTTTTCATTTTTTGATTGACTTGAATTTTGGCATAGACGCAGTACTCGTCAAAATTTATAATATCAACGGTTTGGATTCAATTTTTGGTATACGGGATGGTGTGGTTAGATTTAAACAAGAATAAGAATCAAGGACGTGATGGGGGGTATAACGGTCTTTTAAAGTTGTTTCCGTTAAAATGGATGGAAAATACGACGACAGGGGGTCTATCCGCACAATTTGAAAACCACAGGGGGTTATGTGCACACTTTTAAACCACAGGGGGTGTATCCGCACATGGCGATAACTACAGGGGGTGAAAGTGGACTTTCCTCTAGTATTAAATTCGTGCTAAGCACTGATCAAAATCTCTAAATTACTAAGCAAAATGGATCAAATAAAATAAGAGGTTTAATAAGAGTTGATGATGCCTATCTGTTCAGTCACCAAGAAAATAATAAACAAACACGAAATTGATGAATAAACATATTTCAATTAATTCTTGTAAGACAAACCCAATCATGATTGTCTTGCGCCTAACAAGTTAACTTGAACTTGGCTGAAACAGTCTCACTTCTCAAATGTGAACAAATAAAATTTAGTATTCGTTTTCTTCTGATACACATCAAGTTGAGCTACTTAAGAAGTACGAACATGTTTACCAACCTTAGGTATCCGTATCCGTTTCTACACAACACAATACTGTCGATCTGGACACATGTTAGACACACTAGAATACATTTTTTTCGTTTTTCCCCTTATATTTTGTTTAGTTAGACATATTGTGGATGTTTAGTTAGACATATTGTGGACACCATAAAGCGCGTTATGGACACGTCGTGATCACATCAAGAGGGGAAAGTTCAGCTTTTGAAAGTGAGCCAAGCCCTTCCCCACGATCTTTACTTCAGGAGTTATTACACAATGACCGTGGATTTTTATCTTCACAGTGTTAATAGTACAATTTGTGTTCTGTTCTCTTAATTTGACAGAAATAATGTATTCGGCTTAATTTTATACGAATTCTTAAGATCAATCCAAAATATTTATGTATTGTGCTTTAGACGTGTCCCTCATGTGTCTGACTCTGTGCCCTGATTTCAGGAAAAAAAATATGGCATGTCCGTGTCCATATCCGTACTTCTTAACTTGGTAGTTGGTGCTAATTGGCAGGCTGGCAGCTTAATGCAACAGGCTCTACAAGTGTGGACTAAGGAAGTCAGAATCATGCGGCCTTACTCGGCTTACTGAAAAGTCTGAAATATTGCTTCAATGTTTTGGCAATGGCAAAGGCCAAAATGTGAAAACGGTTCCAAGTATTGTACTTACATAGGCGCAAGGACTATGTTAAACATCCTAAATCAAGATATCCCAATGGTTTATATGCATATAATGTGCGTTAAACACAATGGACGTTAACATGGACGGAATTGGAACCGGATGCAATCTTCCACAAAGTACAGGGTGATTATGCGCAACAAATTAATCATCAAGGGGAGTATTCGCATCGAGGCCAAACCACATGGGGTGGAAGTGAAGTTTGCCCAAAAATTACTACCAGTTGGCTTGCTACTAATTTCCAGAATGAGACCAGTATTCCTTAACAAGCTGCCCAAATAGTGAGTCTTCTTTACTCATCAGCTTCACCGGCTTATCGTACTCCACTACTTGTCCTGCAAATTCAAACAAAGAAGGGGGAAAAAAACAACCATAATCTTCATTTGATCTCTCCCTTTTGGACAATGAAAAAACATTAACGTGATTAGAATATGAAGAGTCACTCACCGTCACTAATGGAAAGAACCATTGTGGAGTCCATGACAGTTGGTATTCTATGAGCCACAGTGATCACAGTGCAATCTGCAAATTCTGTTCTGATTGTTTTTTGGATTAAAGAATCAGTTGCGTTGTCGATTGAGGCGGTGGCTTCATCAAGCACTAGTATCTTCCTTCTCTTGAGAAGTGCGCGTCCCAAACAGAATAATTGCCTCTGTCCCATGCTCCAATTCAATCCATCTTGCACGACTGAGTTGCACCAAGTTAGTACAAACTTTGTAGTCCAAAGATTTGTTTGTGTCCACATTCTCTAAGTAACTGCTACTTACCCAAAGAGGATAAACCCTTCTCTTTCACTTGAACTGCCTCCCGAAGCTGGCATTTTTCAATAACCTTGCGTACATGGTTCATAAATTGTGTCGATTAGCAAAAGCAAAAACCATTCTAATAAACTGTTTATTTATTATGCTATCGCTTACAGTATGGAAGTAGAAACGAGCAACACTATTAACGTTTTTCTTCTATGGAAATTTTGTTGGGCTAAAACTTTGAACTAGAAAAACAGAAGCCATTTGTTCACCAAAACCCTTCTATAGAGCTAATTAATATTCCAGCAGCTAGCCAGCTACAATTATATTTGTAGAGGCACTAGAGTCTTTTTTGAGGGAAAAACATGTAATTTTCTGATATTTCTGACAATTCATCAGCATGTAAAGCCACTTAAAATAGGTGTTTTGCATCTTTGCGGTAGAAGGGAAGAAAAGTTGCGTTAGATACCATAACTAGAGTTAATATGTGCCAGAAAGCTTACCTCCCATATTTCCTGATCAGTATGCTCCATTAAGGGGTCTAGATTGTGTCTAACAGATCCACTAAAGAGAGTTGGATCTTGTGGAATGACCCCAAAGTGTGATCTCAGGTCATGAAGCCCAAGAGTACTTATATTTATGTCATCTATAATTATACTTCCCTCAGTAGGCTCTACGAGGCGAAACAAGGAACTGATAAGAGTTGTTTTCCCACTTCCAGTTCTTCCTACAATTCCGATTTTGTCACCTCCTTCAAATACGCAGCTTATCCCCCGAAGTACCAGAGGAGAATTAGGTCGATATCTAACCTGCTTGATACCAATTTTTTTCTGTAGCACATTAATGTAGACAAAATTTAGCTTTACAAAAAGAACTACTGTAATGCTATTTTACCTTCAAATCACGGATCTCAACTTTACCAAATTCCGGCCAGTTCAGGGCTGGTCGATTGCTTTCTATTATTTCGGGGGCTTCACTAGGGATGTGCATGTATTGTTCTAGCCTTTCTATGGCAATAATTGAATTTGACATCGTGCACTGGTTTTGGACAGAAGCAACGACGAATATGTTCAGTGAAAGACCATATGATAAAGCCATTCCAATAAACCCTGCCATCAGAATATGACAACCAATTTGCCCATCAAAAAACTAAGTGATTTCTCAGTCTATTGTGATAACATAATCTGACACGGCTTACGTGAATTTAAAGCACTCTTTGTTGCATTAAAGCATTCTTTGTTACTATATTATGCATGCAGCAAAAGTTATGAACACGAGAAATATTGATTTGTGACCTGATTCAGAAGCATCACTGGAGATCAAAGTCATGCCAAGCGCTGAGCACGACAGAATAATTGCACACAAGATTTCCAGGCGTTGGATCAACCACTCGTTTGCTGAAAAATTGTGGAAGAATGCACTAGCATTTGCATCAATACGTTGCAAATTCTCTGAAAAGAACCGGTCTTCCTCACCAAAAGCCCTGATGGTCACCGCTCCAGCAACAGATTCAGCAAGATGGCTAGCAACTGAAGACTTGGTAGTGCCATCTATGCGCATCAGCTCTTTTGCCGAAGCAAAGTAGAATCTCTATTTGTTGAGATAAAACACGTTATCCACTGGTATGGTGGTTTAGAATGTGAGAAAAAAACATAGAAGCACTTGCATTGTCGTATCACCTGTAAGATTATGGTTATATAAACCATTGGTAAGATGACAAACAAGATTGGCCATGTAAGGAAAGCCAAGACTCCAAAGATACAATAGGTGTTCATGGTGGTCCCTGTACTCCAAGTGAATGTGAACGCCAATACAAGGTCCACAATACTCATATCAGACGATACCTATAAAAAACAAAAAAAAAATCTTGTAAGCCTCTTAAATTCCTTGAAGCACAATTTGCATTCCAGTTATATATTGTCAAGATTGTTACCCGACTAAGTATCCTTCCCAATGGTGTGGAATCATAGAATGAGATTGGTGCTCGGAAGAGAGAGGCCAGTAACTTGGAAAAAATAGATTTCGATGTCTTAGTACCTAAAATAACTACAAAATAAGCTCTTAGGATGAAGAATACTGAAATGCCACACCCTATCAATGAGTATACAAATATCAGCTCCAATCTGCTTACGCTAGGGTCCTGTAAATCTGCAGCCAACCACAGACTCTGTACAAACTGCCCAACTATAAAGATAAAGTGAGAGATAATCGAAAGAAAGAGGTACAAGAATCCCTTGCTTTGATTCAGATACTGTTTGTAAGGCTTGAGACCCTTATCTCCAGTTTCTCTTTCTTCTTCCTTAATCAACTGGTCTCCCATTGATTCTCTCAGATGTTGCTCAGTATAAATTTTCTGGATCTCCTCTTTTGGTGTTTTCAGTTTTTGAAAACCATACTGAGATTGCAACTCAGAACCAGAAGTGACTTTATGAGCATTGACAAGGTTCTGAAATTGCTGACTTGAAGCTACCAAATGATCATAGGTAGCTGCTTCCACAATCTTCCCTTCGGCCATTAACTGTTGACAAAACCAAAGGACAGAACGTATCGTTTATCCAGTATTAGCTAAAAGATAAATGAACCCACATGTACATCAATGTTAAAGGATGCTATAAGCAAAAAGTGCAAAGTATTTAAATTCTAAGTTCTAACCAAGATAGAATCCAATGCTGGAAGAAAATCAACTTGGTGGGTGACAAGTAAGACTGTTTTTCTTGCCAGAGCTCCCATGACATATTCCTGGCCATAACCCATGTTAGCTTTTGCCCTGGAAAAGTATGAAAGTACAAGAAAAAAAATATCACATTTCAAAAAATTGTGATCACGTTGAATAAATTCGTTGCAGTATGTGCATCAACAGCACTGAATGGATCATCCAAGAGATATATATCTGCATCTTGATATAATGCACGTGCAAGTTGAACCCGCTGCTTCTGCCCACCACTGAGATTAACACCTCGTTCGCCAATTATGGTGCAATCGCCAAACGGAAGCATCTCAAGATCCTTATTTAGGGAACATTTCTCGAGTACTTCTTGGTATCTGTGTTGATCCATGGTGGACCCAAAGAGGATATTTTCCTGTATAGTCCCTGTTTGGATCCATGCTGTCTGAGAAACATAGGCGATCTTTCCATATACTTCTACCTGCAAAATGAAGCAGAAAGTATACAGGTTGATAACTTAACTGTCTGGAACTTATAGGCTTCTTAGTTGTGATCAAATTATTACAAAACTTACTGCGTGGAAAACATTTATGTGCAAAAAGTTTGCAGTCCTTCATTGTTCTTTATAGCCTATCTAAAATATGTGCATACAAGTGTATATGACAGCCAGTCCATAGTTAATTTTCTAAATTTCATGCCATAAAAGAAAATAAGTGACTTGAAGACTCACTCCGCCATGGATATCCGGAACCTCCCCAAGAATTGTGGCTATAAGGGTGGATTTGCCCGAGCCAACCTCTCCACAAACAGCTATCTTCTCACCACATTGAACCACCAAATTTAGATCATCTAGAGTTGGCTTTATAGAACTAGAATCCCATGAGATTCTAGTGGTACTGATGAATATAGACTGGTTGAGTCCCTTCGCAACACACGTTTTCTTGATATCTCTACTCTCCAACTCAGGTGCATCGAGAAACTTCATAACTCGAGAGAAAGAAACATTTGCCTCAATAAACACTGCCCCAACATCAGGGATCAACCTTATGGGCTCCGAAAGAATGCGGAAAGTTGCCAGAAATGTGAATACATTAGTGGCACTAAGGGGAATCCTAAGTAAGTAGCAAGCTGAAAAGGTAGCAGCTGATACTATGATTGGGGATACCCAAAATAGAACCATATAGTACCCTCTTTGCGACAAAATTGCCGATATGTAGTTTGATTCTTCGCTCCTTATCTTTTCTACCACATTCTTGAAATGAGTCTCCCAAGCATATAGTTTTAACACTTTCATGTTTGTCACTGCTTCTGCCATAGCCTTTAGCCTCCTGTCTTGTGCCACCATAAGCTTTGACAAATACTTATGTTGTAATTTGGCCACTGGATAATTTCCAAACACGGTCAAAACAATCACTACCACCGCTGCAATAGCTGCCATTCCCATAGCATAGTATATGACTAAAAATGAAAGGAAGATCTGAAGGCCTATTACCCATATCTGATGAAACCAATACGGGAATTCGCCTATCCTATACACATCCACCGTGACATAGTTTGTTATCTGACCAGGAGAATGGCTTGTCTTAGCAGCATTTGAGAGTTTTAGTTGCTTCTGATAAATTGCTGCAGTTAGCAAGGACCTTATTTGGAGCCCAATTAGTCTGGTTCTGAAGTTCCATTGTCTCTCTGACAGTGATTCGAAGCATTTCCCAAGGAAGAGGCCAGCAGTGAGTGCCCATCCCTCATATTTAAATGTTTCTTTCCCTTCTGCAACCAAAATGAAAGCTTTCAGAAACAATGGGCCAATAGCCAGGGTGAGCACCTTGATCAACGCGAAGAAACCAGAAACTAAAATAGCTTTCCACTGCCAGAGAAATAATGTTTTCAAAACGGAAGTATTAGGTGTTCCTTTTTCATTCTGTTTGCTTAGCTTCTCCACAAATGTGAAGTAACACGTCTCCGCTCGATCCTTGTGCCTCAACTTTGGAATGTCTTTGTCCTCAAGAACTTTCTCCTTACCCTTTTTAAGTAATGGGTTCAACCACCAAAACGACATTCTGCTTAAAAATCCGGCCTTGGCGAAAGGAGTTATGGTTTCATTCCCACTATCAGCTGATTCACCTTTTAGAGGTTCATAGAGTGCACCAATATTGCTTTCTGCATACTTTTGTTCCCCAAATGCACAGAAGAGCAATAGAATAGCTCCAGGAAAAGATAACATATCTAGCACACACTTAACTGACACTACTTTGTCCACAGTAGATACCCAAATCGATGGAATGCAGAGAAATCCTGAAAACAAGAAGGCAAGTACAGAGCAAAGCCTTATGGTCATGATATGTGGATATTGTTGCCTTCGGAGGCTCACAATTATACCCAGAAATAACCATGTGAACCCCTGGAATAGCACTGTTAGCCACTCATGCAGAGGTATTACGTTATCCTCTGATATCAATTTCTCAACAACTATCCAAATACCTAATCCGAAATAAACCAAACCCAAGCCAACATTGAGAATGGCTGAAGAAACTCGCAATGTGGAGTACTGTTTAGAGTCCGGTAAGGCTACGGTCTTCCTTGAGGATGGTTTATAGATGATCGTAAGTAAGCAGATGAACATGACTAGAATGTCAATAGAAATTACCAAAGCATGGTTGGTGCGGGAAGATGGATTGATAATGGGTGAAACACCATATTTGTAGTTGTTTCCAAATTCATACAAATACACTGAAATCCCACAGAAAATGGTCCATGGACCCTCATCCATTCTGTGTTCTGTTGCCTCCAAAAAGCTGCAGGTCAAAAACAACAAATGTTTGTTACAATTTTGATATGGTCAGCTTATTGGTAGAAGATGATCTAACTCAAGACGATCGACAAGATTAACCCAGATTGCTTTAAATGTTAAGAGATCTAGCTCAAACACACACACGCACGCATGCACAAACACATAGTCTTGATCAACTGATCATCCACTTTCAGTCCAGAGAAAAGTCATAACAAACATGTTCCACCGGTTTCTCGTTCATACTTCCAAACTCAAAATTTCGTTGTCGGGCAAGTATTTGATGAAAGTGTACAAAACAACAAAGGGTATATGATTACTAGAGTACGTACTTGGATGACCACTGAGATAAGATAGCAAACCTCAATACGTTTTCAGTATTGGGAAGTCGCAAATATCCGGCTTCCGGAATCAGTGAACATAGACTTGGGATGTTAATATAACGATTATACTTTCCGTAACCGTCTGGGAAAGTCCAATAATTTTTTCACAATGCAAAACTATCTCATCACGAGTAAGATTCTTGTGTGTGGGAGGCTGCAGAGAGCTACACTTGTGAGACAACTCCAGCAGATGTTCTGGGCAGCTACCGGAGAGGTTTCACTTACCCTCTATAGAATAGAATAGAATAGAGAAAGAGACAAACGCTTTCGACTGATTTAGAACAAAGTCTAAATAACTAGCCTCGGGTCAAAACGTGTAGAGCAAAGCATAGGCTGACTACTACGTAACAATAAATTAAATGCACCTGAATCTCACTCTACATAAACAAATCATCACATTTGTCAGCAAGTGCTCGTGGATTTTTGATCATGCTAAAGAGGCAAGTTTTTCTAGTTTTGATTATTCAATTATTATATAACCACAAACACTTTACACACACACTCACATCTTTAGGTAGGTCCCACACACCGGAGGTGTAGTGTGTGGGCCCCAGTGTGAATGTGAGTGAGTTTTTGTAAGTATTTGTAGCTGTAGAATGATTGTTGATTATATATGGATGTAGTCCAGGGGTTTCCAACTCAGCATATTTTGAAGGACCAGTGGAAGTTTAGCATGAGGTGTAAGCATGATTGATAAACACCCAATAATGTAGATTCTTGGTGCTTAAGTCCCTGATTTTGTAGTATTTATGTTCATTCAGTTAATCCTTTATTCGATATTACACGTAAGGCTCGTTTGAGGATGTTTCAGGTTTTACGCCTTAATAAGCGCATTTCAATGTCATGCACGGCCCAAGTGCTTCCAAGTACCCGAAGGCCCTGTCGGCTCCTTAAAATCTGTCTAAGTATGGAAAAATGACTTTCTGAAAAAGTTTCGATTTTCGAGATTAAAAATGGCGGTAATTGATTCTTGAATTTTTCTAAGAGTAACTACAAAGTTACAAGGTTTTATTCGAAGAGCAAGGTCATGTTTTGTGCCATTTTCTCTCGAGAAAATCATGAAGTTTTCCATTTTACACTAAAAGTGGGGGGTTGGCATTTTGATTTAATTGGAATTTTGAAATTCTGGTAATGCCATTGTTTCCAAATGGGAGGTACTTTCTTATTTTTATTAAATAAAATTAAAGTAAAGAAAAGGTAAAAGAAAGGTTTAAAATGTAGTCTTTACTTAAATTTAGAGAATGAAAATAAGGTGCTGAGAAGCTGGAAGTTGCTGAAGCTGAAGCCTGCCTGAAATTTGCAAATTCTGTACACTGTTATCGATTACAACAAGCAAGGTATCGATTACTCTTGTCCATTTTTGGTCCAAGCAGCTTCCAGCCGTGAAGGTATCGATTACTAAGCTCAATGTTATCGATTACTGGCCAATTCTCCTCAATGTTATCGATTACTAAGGAGCAGTAATCGATACCTATGCCTTATTTTGGTCCACCAAGACTCCAGAGAGAAGGGTATCGATTACCTTTAGCCATGGTATCGATTACATGCAGATTCGTGGCAAGGGAGACATGAAGGTATCGATTACCTAAGAAAAAGGTATCGATAACAGTGGTCGGCCAGGAGATATTTTGCTTGACTTTCCAACTTTCCTTTTATGGAAAATTTCCACTTCTAGCTTGGTTTTGGGATATTTTTGGGGCCTTTTGGTCCATGTTTTGGCTGATTTGTTAGGCCTATAAATACCTTTGTAAGCCATATTTGGCCATTAGCTAGATAGATGTAGATTTTTAGGCCTAAGTCTTTTTGCTCTCTAGGATTTCCATTGTTGTCTTCCAAGCTTTTCAAGTTATTTCCTTCAAGAACTCCTTAAGGTATTTGTCTTATGTTATTTTCTCGTTTATTAATGTTGTAGCTTCAAGCTAGATCTTCTTATAAATCAAGTTTATTTCTCTTTCTATCGGTTAATCATGTTTTCTTCCTTAAGCATAATTTCTAGTCTTTTTCCTATGTGTGAGTAGTTAATAGGTTTGGTCTAGGGGTGAGGTTTACTCTATGAATTAGTCGTTCAAATGGTTTCGTTTAAACTTTAGCTCAATTTCAATGTTTTGAATGAATTAAACCCATGATGTCTAGCTTTGATCATGGGGTTGGTGGCTTCTTTGATCAATGAAGTCTATCGCCTTATGCTACGTGCTTGATTATCCTATGCGTGCGAATGATCCCTTTTCGTTTCTCACTTGCGTTAAATGAGTTCAATTTGAATTAGAGCATTGAATTGAGTTACAAGTAGTCTTCAGCCTTTAATGCTTTTAGTGGAATCCGGACAGTTTCGGTCCACTCATTAGTTAGATGAAGAAACCGTTTGATGGCTAAGTCGTGGGTAAATCAATCCCTTTGACTCGACCATTCTTAATCTAGTTTAAATTCCAAGTTTCAATATCGTCTTTCAAAGTAAATCACAAAGTTGGCCGTCTTAAACGCCTTACAATACCTACAATCCGAACAAGCTATATTTGAGCTCCCTGTGGATCGACTCGGACTTTCTCGCTATACTATGCAAATCTTTAGTTGTAGTCCGGTTAATAAATAATTGAATTTGACGGCCGTTTGGTAAACTTCAACGACTACCGAAAGGGCCGCATCAATGATAAACAAACTGGACGAGTTGATAAAAAAATTGTTCAAGTTTTGTATGAAAACTTACGAGCTTTAAAAATATGTTCAAGTTTTGGTGTCTTTTTTTTTATTGAGCGATTCGATCTCCGACGAGCGTAAATCGATGCCGAACATGCAGGGTCGACTCCGGGAATATATGAACAGGGAAAGGCTAGGAAGCAAAGTACGGTTAAAATGTGTTTAACTTTCCTTCATTGCAAGAATCTTATTTCTACACTAGTTTCCACATAATTAAGCTACTGTTTTTTCAACGTTTTCTTGAATTTCTTATACTATCAAACGGATGCATAAAGGATATGTAACACTTTTCATTTTCCTTTTACTTCACTTTACTATAATTTTCTTGGAATTGTTTTCCATCATTAATATCTTGACAACTGAACGGAGCTTTTAAAGTCAATGATAATCTAGAAAAGCAGAATTTATACAGTGAAAATAATTCGTATTCTGTTTCACAAAAAAAAAAAAAAAACGCATATCAAAAGCTTATGAAGCATGCAAACTTGGGGGAAGAGAGATTACCCAGAGGGGAGAGAGAGAACCAATCGGGGGGAAGAATAAACCTCTGCTGGGTTTGCTTTTCGTTTTCCTTTTCGAGTTTGGCATGTGTTTGTTTTCTATGATTTGGGGGATGAATATGATCCAAGGGTATTATTGTCTTATTAGGAGTACTAGTTTTGGAGGGAAGCACAGTTTTCATTTCATAAATGCAGTTGGAGCGTTTGAGGAGCACGCATTGTTAATTTGGACGGAATGTGTACAGGGCCGGCCTAAAGATTTTTAGTGCCGAAGACATAATAAAAAAAGGGGCAAATTAAGTGTGGGTCCTCTCATGTGACATAAAATGAAACCCATCACAATCATACTTGATGATCTGAACCGTTCATTTTATAAATTTTTGGTATAGTTATCGCCCATACAATAAAGTAGATTGATCTCGTTGGTATCCAGCGGATGAAGCATAAGCGTGACAAGAGAAATAGAAGCTTGATGTTCAACTTATGATTTTGGAGAATAATTTTTACACTCCATTTTATTCGTTGGCACTCTCTTTTTGGTCTTTATTCACATGAAAGTACCAAATTGCCCTTCATATAGAAAAATGACTCAAGAGTAAAGGGTAAGTTAATAACTTCACGTGAATAAAAGACAGAAAATGGAGTGCCAATAGATAAAATGGAAGTGTAAAAATCATTTTTTTTTTTAATGATCAGTACGATAAGATCAAGTTCATTTAGTATAACTATCGTGAGTATCATTCTGCGTCACGCAAGAATTACATGAGATATATCACATGAAAAGATTTTGATTCGATAGGTAAGCCTACCTATACTAGCAAAATGGCTCAAATTTGGCTGCCCAAAGCGCGTTCTTACGCTTCTACAATTTCGAGTATCAAGCATGGTGAAGTTAATTAGCAAGATTAATTTGTAGCCAAGATACATTCAGTGGTCTTGAAAACCGTTTTGCTTTTATCCAAAGCAGTTCTAGTTAGCATTTTTTTTTTGTAAGTATATGATGGAGAAAAAATATTGGAGCACAATGAGGAGTCCGATTACGAGTACCAAAAATATACGATGGCAGGTAGGGCCCACTTTTGGGTCCCTACATAAGTAATTCAAATCACTAATTAATTTTAAATTAAATTTTTGAATGACCTTGCAAAAAACTGCTCAATTAGATGTTGTAAGTTTGTTTTTTTTTTTGTAAATTCTAAAATCAAGCCCATAATGAGTATGTGAATTTGTATTAAAGGGTATAAAAAGTTTCAATTTTTTCAATTCAAGATCCTAAATTTTGAATGAAACTTAAAGATTGGATCAACAATTTACACATGTCCAATTGAGCTGCTTTTTTAAAAAGCCACTCGAACAATTACTTTAATAAAATTAAGGAACACTTTCGTCCGTATCAAAATGTCAATCTCATGTGCCGTGGTACATTTTGGGAATCCTAGTTTTTGGGTACCCCTACCATTTTTGCACAATGTGGTGTGACCCATGAGGCAGGCCCAATAATTTTCCTTCGTCCGTATCAGTAGCGACGAGGGCACTTCCGTCAAATCGGATCCTCCTCGATCCGCTTGTTGTTTCTAAAACTTTCCCACCACCAGCACATCCAAGTGACTAAGGCTCCGTTCCAGAAATTTTCTTAAAAAATAAGCAGCTTATTTTACATTTTCAAATTTAAAAATAATGTAAATGAAAAATAATTTTTCAATTTTTTTGCTTCGTATAAAAGATCTCATCAAGATCTTTCAAATAAAATCCATATTGCATATTTTTAGATTTCATTAAATCCATAATTTTTGAGCTTGAAATTACCTTCTTAAAAAAATAAGGACTTAAAACGAGTTCCGGAACGGAGCCGAAACCTTAAAACTTTCCCCACCACCACCAACTCGATCCTCCTCCTGCGATTGGCATTAACAAAAAAAGATGTGACAAAATTACTAGCCTTAATTTTTCTCCCAACTACACGAATACTATCTATTTTACTTATCATTTATTAAAATATTATTTTCTTTTTCATTTTTCAATTTTCTTTTCTTCTTTCCCATTTCATTTTAGGGTTTGAAGCTAGAGAATCAGAATACACACATATATGTACACATCGGTAATAGTTGTAGATATATACATGTACTCTTACACAGACACCTTTTGATATGCTTTGTTCAGCCCGTTTCTGCCGCCGCGGTCACATTGGAGGTTGCCGGGCTGAGCCAGGCAAGATTGAGGTCACCGGACCGGGAGAGATCGAGGTCGTCAAACCTCGCCATTGATCGATTGTTGTCGTCGTTGATTGTCGAACCTAGCCCTGTTTGAACCCATATCCCAAACCTTCTCCTTCGCCGTCGGTCGTCGGACCTAGCCCTCTTTGAAGATCTCGTTCAAGAGTTGCAGAGGGAAGTACGAGAAAAGTCGTTTGGTAGGGAAGAGAGAGAAGAAAATAGTATTTTAATTCATACCTCGTGAACAGTCGTTCGGCACAAGTAGCGTTCTACTGTTCCTAAAGGGTAAATAGCTTCTTGTTTGGCTCATCTGCTGCAGCCCCATTTTGGAGACTTAAATAGGTAAAATAGCTATAAAAAGTTGTTTACATATGCTGATAAACTTGTTCTAAACCTTAAGCTTCCCCGAAGGACAGTGAGGCAGATAGCCCCTACGTCACACACAAAAAAAAAAAACAAAAAAAAAAAGTGTGTGCGAGTGCGGAATCGCGAGCATGAAAGCTTCTCTTTAAGAACTTCAAAAACAATTAGAAAATGAGTGTGAACATTGAGAGCACGATCGTAAACTATTTTGAAGTATTATATGGTTAAGATTAATCCGACCTCAGCCGTCACATCTAAGACACCGCACCATATTTACCGAGGTCACCCCAACCGTGCGAGATTAGTTTTCAAAGTATTATTTTTTGCATTTTTAAAGTTTTGTTAATTTGTGTCAAACAACTGTACGTGCTAGAGCATAAATGGTCAAGGGCACGTGGCACAATTACAGCGGTTGGATTACAATTTTTTATATTATTCTAGTGAATCAATTCTTGGTTCGATTTCAGGTTAAAGAATTCGTACGTGTTATAAAACCGTAACATTCGATTTCTTTACATCTCTATTATATTTGGCTCTCTCCTTCATACACATGACGTTTACCTGGAGGTGTCTTTATCTTTTCCTGGTCATTATCATTTAGGTATATACTAAATTGTTAGTCCTTTTTGAAAATTCAAAGGAAAAAGTGTTTAAATTTCCAAAATTAAGACCTCAGAAATGGTTAAAAGTAGTTTAAAAGTGAGAATTGAAACCAACTTTTTAAGGTAAAAAGTTGAAATTCCCAAAAAGACTTAAACATTAAATAATTTAAATGGGACGGACAGACGGATGGAGTAATTATTTTGGTGTGAAATCATTTTAAAAATCGACGAAATCGGAACACTTATTTTTTTACACCGTTTATATATTAAAAAATTAAGTGTTCTAATTTTTAATCTGTTTGAACCGGTGTGAAAATCTTATTTTTCTGATCATTTTATCTTAAATAGTCATAATCGATTTTTGGCTCTAAGGCCTTTCAATGAGCACCATAAGGCCCTGAAACTAAATAAGGAGTTTTCGGGTGCTCATTGAAAGACCTTATAGCCAAAACTTCATTATAACCATTTAGGATAAAATGATCAAAAAAATAAGATCTTCGCATCGGTTCAACCGGATTAAAAGTTGGACCACTTAATTTTTTAATCATATTTTTTCGTTAGTTTCATTAACGGTGTTAACGATTTTAGTAATTTTGAACGTAAAACAAATTATAGGATTTATTTGGTAGCAATTGAAACTAAAGGGACGAAATTGAGACAACCGTAAAACTAGAGAGACGACTATGAAAATTAGCCCAAAAAAAGTGTGTCCTTAAAAACACAGAGAACAACAAGCTGATTAAAAAAAAAAACCCAATTCATTTTCCCCTTGCATTTATATCGATTATTGAGAGAGAGAGAGAGAGAGAGAGAGAGAGAGAGAGAGAGAGAGAACACTGAACAGCGAGAGGTTGTTACCTGTCGGAAATTCCCAAGCCTGCCGAAAAACCCAATCGGAAAATCGATTGTAGAAGACGAAGACCCAGTAGGCTGCTACGGTGCTACCTCTCAAATGTAGACGAGAGCACCTTTTTATTTTGGGAAAATGACGACCCAGGATGTGTTTTGATAATTAATACCCGCCAAAGACATACTGAGAATATTTGTTAATACTGAAAATATCTTTTGCGTGTATTAATTATCAAAACACATCATTGGCCGTAATTTTCCCTTTTATTTTAGTTGCCTTTTTATTTTATTATGGATCCTTATATTGGGCCTTTAGGCAGCCTAATGAATGTTGTGTAATTTATTTTTTTTAGGGCTAGGCCGAATGATGGTTTTTTGTCTAGGCCTTTTTTTAAAATCAGATTGGGCCATTTTTTTCCCTATTGAGCTTAAAAGACCACTACTCAAGCCTAATATAGTAGTAAAAAAATAGGAGTGTCCCTAATTTTTTGGGTTTTTTGAATGCCCAAGACTCAAGCCTCTTGGGGTCGGGCCAGCTCTGAATGTGTAGCAGTTGCACTTTGCTCTAAAAGCGCAAGAAGGCTAATTGATCATTAGTAAAACCCAAAGAGATCATCTGCAAAACGGTCATACCATAGGGATTTAATCCGTATTTTGCTCAACTTCTAATTAAAAACTAAAAGGTACTGAAACGCATACTTACTATCTTTCCGTCTTCACAACTTCACAATGAAAATGTACATAACTAAATGTGTATCATACAGAGACAGGTACCTATTACATTATTTCTGATCACATTTTTTGAATGTGCGTTCTAAATACATATTTAAAAAATTATTAACTAAATTCACCAATACAGTTTTCAGTAGTGTTCTGTTGATCATGGTTCTTGACTTCTAGCTATTTTATCTGAGAGACAGACACCGATGCAACCTTTAATATCCTCGATGAGGCAGTGAATCTGATTTTAAGGAGATTGTGTATAATAAGACTTGATTTGCATATTGTTTTGTTTTACCAACACTTAACTCTACTCCTCACTAGACTGGTCAGGCCTGAATGCATTTATCCTTTTTTTGGATTTGAATCAACTACCAAGTAGCAGCCTCTTGTTGGGCGTCATTTTTTGGTGTAAACACTTGGCCAAACATATAATAAAAGACACCCTGTGGCAAAGAGGTCATTTCACATTGGTCGAAGTGCGAGTAATTTGATCCGGTTGCCCACATATCTCGACACTACTCTTTATTACATGAAGAAAGGGACTAACGAAAGAAGAAAAGTGACATAATTGCTAGTCACATTTCAATACTTCTATGGTGATCCCTCCATAGGTGAGCCACCGTGGAAAGTGACATGGTAGACGACCCATCTTGGCTCAAAACCTCCGCGGCAGCATCTTTTAGATCTCTCATCCTTTTCCTAAGCAATTCTCCTTCATCTCCTTCAATAAGATCCTTCGCGTATTTCGCAATCGCTTCTCGTCCCACTAGTCCATTCTCGTCCAACGCGGCCCTAAATGCAACCTTGAGATCGTCGGTGAGCAACACCGCGTTCATCTTCTGCTCTGCATAGAGTGGCCATGCAATTAAGGGCACGCCGTGAACTACGCTCTCCAGCGTCGAGTTCCACCCGCAGTGGGTCAAGAACCCTCCCGTGGACTCGTGGGCCAGGACTCGGACCTGAGGAGCCCACGAAGGAACCACTAGGCCCAACCCTTTGGTCCTGTCCATGAACCCCTTTGGCAGGAAATCAAATGGGTCTTTCATGCTTTGCACAGTAAAGTAGGCAGCATTTGAGGCATCCTCATTTGGGCTTTTAACAACCCAGAGAAATCTCACCCCACTGAGTTCCAACCCAAGGGCCAACTCAGTGAGTTGCTCATGAGACAGGGTCCCACCACTCCCAAACGAAACAAACAAGACCGACCCACGTGACTGTTCGTCCAGCCATTTCAAACACTGATGATCAGAATCAGACCCATCACTCACATCACCCGAACCGGTTTGTATAAGCGGTCCAACCGGATAAACCGATGGTTTACCCGGCCAATTCTCCTTCAAACCCTTGAAAGCACCCGGTTCAAGATCCAAGAAGCTGTTTACCAAAATCCCACGAGCAAGCGAGTACCGTTTGACATGGTGTAGGGTCCACCTGTAGTATGTAGCCAGTAGCATGAATAGATTCAGAAATTTGCATGAGTGATAATTTGTAAATTTAGACCATACGTTTACAATTCCTCAATTAGATTGCGTTCTTGTAAACTTTAAAATCTGAACTTCTTTAAGTATTTTTTATTTTTTGTTACTTTTTATTTAGCTTTTTGTCGTTATTTTTTAGGTAAATCGTTTATCTCGATGAGACGAGTTGGAAAAGTACAAAAATATGGACGGATGTTGAAAAAATTCAAATAAGACATCAGTTTAGACAAATAAGATAATTTTTTAATACTCCCTCCGTCTCATAATATTTGTTCGGTCCGCAAAATGAAGACGTAAAAATATACAATTTTCGCTAGAAAATTTTAAATTTTTTTCAACAATTCATGAAAAAAAGTTTGAATTTTTTCTTGAAAGAAATGCATTATTTTTCAGTCCTCGTTTTGCGGACTGGACAAACATGTGGGGATGAAGATAGTACTTTTTTCGTCTTTAGTAAACCTTTTTTTTTGCTTTTGGTCATAATTTTGTACTTTTTAGACTGCCTGTTCTTGTCGAGATGGATGATTAATTCAAAAAATATCCCCCAAATTTAACAAAAATTCAAAAAAGACTAATAAAAAAACACCAAAACGAAGAAATAAGTTATGTTTACAAGAACCCAACCTTAATATATTTTTTTGCCGTTAAAATAACAAATGGATTAGTATTTTTGTAATTTCAACTTATAATAAGTAAAAAGTGATGCATTTGCACAAAAAGATGTGAAAATTTAGCACTGGAAAGAACAGATTAGACAAATATCATCGTAATGAAAATTTAAAATAATTTTATCGGAACACATTACCAATTTTTTGGGTAATTGAAATATATTTAAGAAAATTAAGGTTCCGTTTGTTTTAAAGTAAAATATTTTCCAATGTAAAAGTTTTTCATGTAAAATGATTTTGCAAAAAATAAAAATTTCTTTTCTATTTTTTGGTGTTTGGTTGATAGTTGTAAAATGATGAATGTATGTATGTATGTGTGTGTGTATATATGTAGGTATTACATCATAATTTTGTTGTATTTGCTGGGAAAGCATAGGGTTAGGCCACAGGTGGCTATGATTAGGGCTTTGGAGACTCAGTAAAGTAAATAATCTGTCGAGTAGCGAAGACAAGTTCAAAAAACGACTTACCATATTTTCAAGGAGAAAACATTTTCAGCTATATGAAATAAAATGTTTACCTTGGTAAAATATGTTCTTATTTTTTGCACAACCAAAAATCAAAAAACAAGTAAAACATTTTCCAGGGAAATTTTTTTTACATACGGAGCCTAACGCTCCTATAATTTTACAAAATCGAGTGTGGCCCTGCCCCCATTTGTATCCGTCCCTCACCTGTAGGCCTCATCCTCCCTATCCTGAATCGGGTCAGGAAAATCTTCCCAGCGAACCGGCACGCAACCGGGCAACTTGACCGGTTCGGACAAGTCCCTCAACTCAGAGTTTCGGTCAAAATCTTGAGTGTAGAACAGCGACGACAGAGCCATCGCGGTTGTAGGGAAGAAAACGTAGGGCGCCGCACCGAATTCCGTCCCCACGTCGAAGGCGTCCGTACCGAAAAGATCAACGACCAAGGCCGAAACCCGAGTCGACTCAGATAGTTTTCGGAACGAGTCGCGGAGGGCGGGGAGGGACCGGGTCACGCTGAGTGAGATCCGGGTCTCGAGCCGGACGCCGGCGGGGAGGTCGGAGAAGTCGGCGGGAGGGAGGAAGACGGTGGTAACGGAGCTGGGTAGGGATTTGAGCAGGGATTTTTGCTGGGTCATGGGCGAAACGGCATCGGTCGGGATGATGAAGGTGAGGGAGAAGTTGTGGCGGAGAGCGAGTCGAGTTGCGAACTCGGTGAGTGGGATGAGGTGGCCCATTCCTGGTGTGGGCACTATGACTATATGTGGTGGTGGTGCGGGGTTTCTTGATGAATCTTGGGTGGCTTCCATTGTGGATACAGAGGTGATAGCTTCGCATTATGCAATTTATAGTACTTCTCCCGTCTCATCTTGTTTGTCCTTTTTTGATATTCCCTCCGTCCCATAAAAAATGATAATTTTTAAAATCCGTGTCATTTTGCATCGCTTATATCTTTCAATCTATAATGTTTTTCATAACTTTAAAAACTTTGTATAATAGAATTAATCGATAATAGCGACGAAGATATCCTGATACAAATCGATCTAAACACATATAAGAGCATCCGCATTGTAATAATCAAATGGATGTAAATAAGCAAACTTAACAATAATGTTCAAAAAATACCTCACATTGTAATAAGCAAAGTTACGAGTCTTTTAGCAAATAATCAAATTCCACCAATTCCATAACCAAACTTAACAACTTTTATCAATAACCAAAACTCAATAACCAAACTCAAAACTCAATAATTCAAAAACACATTAGAATCGTCTCATCGAGACGAATAATTTGATGTAGCCGGATGCGTGATTAGAACTCGTTTGCGATTGGACATTTGTGCATTGTGCATTGTGGGATTTTTTTTTGTTAGGGATGTAAAAATAACCAATGTGGAGGTAGAGGTTGTTAAGTTTGACTATGAACTAAATGGATAATCAAATGCTGACGTGACACATTTTGATTATTGATTTTGATTATTCTCATTGCGGATGCTCTAAGGAGTTGAAATTGACACAGATATCAAAAATTGACATCCAATTTGGGACGGAGGGAGTATTAGTTTCGGTAGAATACCGGATGGCTTTCTTTTTGGGAAATTTTTTTAAATGGTCCATCTAGTTTACAGGAGTTCTCATTTTCGTCCCTCTAATATTAATTGTATTAATTTTAACCTTATAGTTTTCATTTCATCTCAATTTCGTCCCTCTCCCCGACGCCGTCAATGAAACAAACAGAATTGAAGGGCAAAATTGTCATTTTCTCTCATAGAGGGACTAAATTGAGATTTTATGTAAACCAGAGGGACTATTTCTAAAATTTTACATTTTACTTTCGTTTTTTGCAAATAAAATAAAAAAGACCATAAGTAATGTATTCGACAACTGAATTATTTTTTATTGGGTAATCAAACTATATTGAAAAAATTTATATTTCATTACACATAACAAAAATATTAGAAAATGCACAAGTCAACCCCTTAGCTAATGTCATTGTATCATGTTCTTATAATCTCTTTATTTTTTCACCCGATAATAAAAATGTTCAAAATATGTGTTTATTTGTTAAATGAATTTGATCTTATGAGTAAGTCCCAAAATAAATACACTTATACCCATGTATTTGATATCTTAATATTCAATAGTGTTTCATTGCTTAATTAAATGCAATTACAAGATTTCTAAATACTACTGAATAACTTTTTCTTTTTAATCATGTGACAAAGAAAATAGTGAAAGCGAAAATTGAATTGAAAAAAAAAATACAATACCAAGACATTTAACATAGGGGTTGTTTTTTAAATTTTCTCATTTTTTTTTGTGATATATATAATTAAAATTTTAAAAAATTTCAACATATTTTGATTATTCAATATAAAATGAGATGAGAAATATATTAGCGATGCATTTTAAATTTATTTGCAAAAACTAAAGTAAAAAATAAAATTTTAAAAATAGTCCTTGTAGTTTGCATGAAATTTCAATTTAGTCCCTCTGTGAGGAGAAATGACAATTTTGTCCTCCAATTCCGTTTGTTTCATTAACATCGTAAGCGAGAAGGACGAAATTGAGACATAATGCAAATTATAGGGCTAAAAGTAACACAATTGATACTAGAAGAACGAAAATAAAAATTCATGCAAACTAGAGGAACCATTTGTAAAATTTACCCTTTCTTTTTTGATATCTATGTCAACAAACAATCACCATTTGCCTCAAGGAAAATAATTCCGTCAACTGAACCACGTGCATGGGGGAAGCTAGCCACATGGAAGGTGAATAAGCCAACCGAAATACAAACAGCTCCTTACCTATCCCGGAATGGAAGGTGGTCATTTTTTCAGTCCAACTTGAGCAAAAGCTCCAAATCATACTCCGAAACAATTCTGCTGTTACACATCAAGTTGACACTGGAGGCCGAGGCACACGTGATGCGTGTGCAAGTCAAATTTTCACAACGTTTTTGTAAAAATACTTCGCACTTATTGTTTGATCAAATTTTCACAAATATTATTAAAATTCGATTTGCAGACGCATCGCTTATGCCCCAACCTCTGGTACATACAGATTACATAGAAACTAATTTTTCCAGCACCGACCCATCCCGGCGCCACGTAACTTTACCCCCTCCCAACCCTTGGTGCCTGACCACTGCCGATTTCCCTCCTCTATCCATCTCGCCCCCCACCAAATACCTTCCTAAAGTTTCATTTTTGATCCCAGATTTGGTTCGTTCGAGACGAAGAGCAAACATCAAGTTAGGTCTCTGTTTTGGGATTTAGCTTTTTGTTATATCCTTTCACATACAAACAGATTACATAGAAACTATTTCCTCCGTCTATTTTTAAGTGTCCTGTTTCGTAACTCCAACTTATTAAAAATGCATCATTATTATACATTTCACATCAACTTTTTTCTCCACTTTCTCTACTTACTTATCATCATTATACTTTAACTCACTAATTTTTCAAAATGAAATATATTTTTAGGGATAAAATAGACAATGCATCAACTTTTATTCACTAATTTTACAAAATGGACATTTATTAAGGGACAACCCAAAATACAATACTGAACTCTAAAAAAAGGACAAATGGAGTAATTTTTAAAATATAGAAACTAATGGATTCTAAAATTGCACCCTTTTTTTTTTTTTTTTGTTCTGATGATGAAAAGAGGAGTTCAAAGAAGGGAGCTGATTTTGCCACACCCTAAATTGTTAACGCCAAACCCCCTGCAGTGTATTTTTACACCAAAAAATACACTGCAGAGGTGTGGCGTTAACAATTTAGGGTGTGGCAATATCATTTCCCTTCAAAGAACCAGATCACAATAGAAATGTAGGAATCTAAGTACATGTGGTTTGCACAAATCAGACAGAGATGAAATAGGAGTGGAATCTCCTACCCCTAATAAAATTATATTAGACCATATCCATTCTCTAATTTTACTGCTGCAATGAAATTAGCAAACACAAACAGAAAAGAAGGTACAAACTTTTAACAGCAGAAGGGACAAACTTACTTACACATTTGTCAAAAACTCTTGACATTTGGGCAGCAGATGCAGGCTAAAGTAATGTGAAGGCCTAACAAAAACAATTAATTTTTCCTCTCTCTTTTGTCTCCCAATCTCTCTCTTCGAAGCTTTCTTTTTCTAAAACAATTTATTTTTCCTCTCTTTTTTTGACTCCCAATCTCTCTTCGAAGCTTTCTTTTTCTGTGAAAGTTTTCTGGAAAAATACCAGTAAAGATGAAGAAATGGGAGGAGTTGAGGAGAAATGAGAGTGTCGGACGTGGGTTGGTAGTTGGGAGGCAGTTTTTTTTGGGCTCTTGGTGATGTGTGTTTTTACTTTGGCGCCCATATAATGTCATCCCACGGGGGTTTTAAAAATAAATTTTGTAAGAGGGTATTTATGAAAGAGGAAAATACATGACAGGGAAGAGACCAAACTGGTGCTCCCAGTTTATATATCAAGTTGACATGGTGCTTCCTAACTAAGAGCATCTCCAACCCTTGACTTCAAATTAGAGATGTCAATTTTTTTTTGAAGGCTGATGTGTCATTTTGGCATCTCCAATTTGACATTAAAGTCTCCTCTCCAACCCTTATGTCAAATTCTATTTATTTGACAGCAAATTATCCATCTCCAATCCTTATGTCAAAATACAGAGTCATTTTTTAAAATTTGGCAGGCAAAGTCTAGGTAGTCAAAGTTGGCATGCTTCCTCCCCCCTTCATCCATGTCAAAAGCCACGTAGGATTTGGCCTAAAAAAGACATCAGGATTAGTTTGTCAATTAGTGTTAAATATTATCGTTACGAGTTCCACATCAGATTTGACATCTCCTATTGGAGATGCTAAGAAGCACATACGCATCTTCTGGCTTCAAATATTCGTATCTGACACGACATGCTCGCGCTAGACACACCTACTATCTACATTTTCATTTTTTTTTTCGTTGTATATTTAACTAGCTGAACACATTTTGTATACTCCACGACATGTTGAACACATCAAGAGGTTACAAAAATCGCTTTTAAAAGTGATCCCAGAGACGAAGTTTCCCTCGATGTTTATTTCATGAATTATAAAATAATGACCGTTTATAGTGTTAGTAGTTGCAGGGTCGAGACGGACCTTGATCCACACCTTCTACGCACACAAGAAACAAACAAACAAACACAAGAGAGAGATCGAGAGAAAACTCCCCTTTATATATATTCACACATATAATAGGTTGAATTTCCGAAGTACCTAAAAAAAAATACAATAGGTTGAAAAACTCGCCAAGAACCAACCCCGATTCCACTTCAGAAAGCGACAAGGGAAAAATGATGGGGAGGAGAAATTTTTTGGTGCTGGGTGGGTATATCTCACAGGGTGCCCGTTCAGCACTCCCGAACCGTCCAATGCGCTTTTGAATGGCTTAGATTAAAACATTCTCTCTCCTCTCATCCCTCTTCTTTCTCTCTCCAAATCCGAGCCGTCCAAAATCTCATCGGACGGCTTGGATCTGCCGAACGGGCACCACATGGTACCCACCCGGGATTGGAAAAAAAAATTCCTAGCACCAATGTTCTTGTACTCCCTCTATCCTTTTTTAAGTGTCCAACTTCATAACTTCAATTTATTAATGAGACATCATCATTAAACATTTCACATCAACTTTTATCTCCACTTTTCTTACTTTCCCTTATGGAGATTTCATCATTACATTTTTACTCACTAACTTTTCAAAATATAATCTACTTTTAGAGGTAAAATGAAAAATGTACCAATTTTTATCCATTAACTTTATAAAATGGACACTTATTGAAGAACAGCCCAAAATAAAATACTGAAACTCTTTAAAAAAAAAGACGGAGGGAGTACTTAGTCACATTCACAAGTGTCCTCATGCAGTAACTCAATTTATTTTTGGTCATTACCAACAGCTACCAGTCCTCCTACACCGTACACACAACACCTTGTTTGGTTGAACATTTTGAGAATACCTTTTACTCTCGACACAGTTTTCAATAAATTTCTCTCTCTATCTCTCTCCACTCATTACCACTCAACTCTCAAAAATAACTTTCTAAAAGCTCAACCAATCGGGGTTGCGAAAAGGGTAAAAAATCACAGAAATCCTCCCACTAGCTAGTCTTGCTTGTTTTCACTAAAATCTTTTAGTGCTTTTTTAATAAAGTCTTTTGACCCTGTGAACTTTTTCCCTTTTTTTTTTAATCATTAAAAAGGGTCAGAGGGGGCGACCGTTAACCAGCGTAGCAATTTTTCTTGGGCGTGACCATAGAGGCTCCCTACCCGCCAATAGAATGTCCGGTTTGAGCCATAATTACCATCCGGGAGGACGGACCGTCACCACGGCATCACTTTAGTGCACAGCTGGTGAAAAATCCTCCCCTTTGGTCCACAGACGGATTTCGAGCACTTGGCGAGACTCGAACCTCCGTATGCGTTAAGGGAAGTAATGGCCCTCACCAACTGGGCTACCACCTCGGGGGTAACTTTTTCCTTTATTTTACTTCGTGATGTTTGGTGCATTCACTACTAGATAAAGGATAAGTTGATGTGTGTCTTCATAATATTTATACAACGTGCTCTTTGACTATTGTATGAATTCCTAGGATACATTACAACGTATTGTGTACTTTTGACATGTTTCTAACGTTTCCGTGTCCTAATTTTAGGAGAATGACATGTCCTGCGTGTCTTTGTCCGAATCATTCTTGAGCTCGCTACCAATTGGCAGCTTCAATGCAAGAGGCTTGACAATAGTCTCAGATGCATGGAGCGTTGGTTCCTCTTAGTTAGGTAAGGCCAAATTGTCAAACAGTTCTAGATGGATCAATTTCTACCATCATCTCTTCGTCTTCGTATTCACCCTTTGGTTTGTCTATGATATGTCCCCTATAGATCTCCATAAGTCGCGGATTCATCTATGTAATGTATATGCATAAGTGCATCAATCTTTTAAATGTAAGTCCAACCATTGACTCCAAGAAATAGAGGTTAAGAGCATGTACACCAGACGATGTAAAATGACTTTTTAGCTATTTTGGAGATAAAAACACAAAAAATTTGCTTGCAGCAGATGAGGTAAAAGGGGAGGCAAAATACGTTTATGAACAGTTCTTCGCCACTTTTACCTACGCCCTGTTCACACTCCAATATTTTTTTATTGTTTCTTTCTCTCACCTCCCTCCCTTCTCCTCTCTTTTTTTATCCGGTGAAACCCATCAACGCCGAAACCCTTCAGCTCGTCGAAACCATTCACGCCTGGTTCAAGCAAATCCCAGAGGCCTACGACTTCCTTAGCGACCGCGAGTGGTGCACAAACACACAACTACAACACCCAATTGTTTCAAAGAAATATGCCTGCAACGATCTATTTCGATTTCGATTTCGAACCATGGTTTTCGAACGATTTGCGACGAAAGAACGATTCACAAAATAGTGGTTCGATTTCTCTCTCTACTGTTCGCCGGAATCGATCTCGACGAAAGTCTTCAAACGAAGAAAGCTTGGGTTTGGCAACCTCGATCTATGCAAACAGTGGTTCAATTTCTCTCTGTTGTTCGTCGGAATCAATCTCGACGGAGGTCTTCAACGGAGAAAGGCTTGGGTTCGGCGACCACGATCTCCCAATTCCGGCGAACTCGATCTATATATCTGCTATTCCGTAAAATACATACATACATATATATATATATATATATATACTGCAATTTGTATTATTTTCTAATATTTAATGGATAGAAATACAATATTTTAATAGAGGATTGGTAAAATAGATAGTGTTAGTGTAGTCTTGAGAGAAATATGAGTAGGTAAAATAAAAAATGTACAGTGTTCACAAGCTTTTTTACCTAATGACTGGTGTACTTGCTCTAAAAGTGAACCGTTTTCAGAATTTATGTTCGAAATATCCTATTAATTATTGGCAACATTTTAGAACATCGATTTCTACCGGTTCCACTCCGGGAGGCCACAACCGGTCCCCCCTCTCATTCTTCTCACCCTCTTCCTCACATTGTTACACAATCACTCTCACCCTAAAAGGAGAAATTTTTCAGTGTTGAGCAGGTATATCCCACGTGGTGCCCACTCGGCACTCCCGAGCCGTCCAATGTACTTTTGGATGGCTCAGATTGAAATATTCTCTCTCTTCTCACCCCTCCTATATCTCTCTTCTTTTTCTCTCTTCAAATCCGAACCGTCTAAAATCGCATCGGACGGTTCGGTTGTACAGAGCGGGCACTATATGATAACCACCCAGCACTGAAAAATTTCTCCCCTAAAAGGGTTACAAGATATATACGGGAGGGCTCCGGGTAAATTACACTCCACACCCATCACTAAGGGTGTAATACAAAAACAACCCCACCACTATGGGTGGATCTGTTTACATCCTAAAATATGCCACCCAATAAGAAAATTACACGTGGCGTCAAACAATGCTTTGGCCTATCAGAACATATTCCATTTTGGCCCGAGATACATGGAATCATAGGGTTAATGGCGATATTATTTTAGTACTAAACGGTATCGTTTTGATGGGAAACGGCAGCGTTTGGGCCTCAATTAAGGGTAATTTAATGGTAATTAAGTTTAGCCGTTGATTACTTATTAAAACTCATCCAATGATGATTAATCCCTCTACTCATGAGAAGTTAAGCAGGGAATCATTTACAAAGCCAGGCGTGGTGCAATTACCCACGTTGCACAAAAACAGGAAGCCCACAACCAAGAAAAACAGTCATGATCGGCATTAGCAAACGTGGAGAGAGAAGAATTTTGAGGAAGCAGATCCAAGTAACCGTTCGAAGGCTCCACTCAACCATTTTTCAAGGAGTCATGGGCAGTTCGAAGTAGAACGTGGCTATTAATTGAAGACGTGGAATTCGAAAGCAGGCTCGGCGTCTATAAATAAGAGAAGAAGATGAAGGAAATGCCCCGACAAAAATCTCATCCACTGACAACTCATACTCAATATGATTGCTCAGGAATTTATCTTAGTTTAGGACTTAGTTAGTTTACTTTGTAAGTTGAAGGCTTGTTTGCATGTAAGACTACTTTCGATTAAATTCAAGTTTCTTATTTCTTCCAGTCTTTCTCTTACCAAAGATTAATCGTTTATAAGCCATCTTTGATTAAATTCAGTGTGCTTATATTTCTGCTTAGTCTTAGAAAAATCCAAGAGTATTTGTGCACAAATTTGCCTTCGATTTAATTCAGGTTTGTTTGTGTTCGATCGTCTCGATTGGTTATAAGTGCTCTTTGATTAAATTCAGCGTGCTCATATTTGTTTCGTTGGTTTTAGTAAGGTCTTAAGAGTGTTTGTATACAAACTTACCTTTGATTAGATTCAGGTTCGTTTGTGTTCAATCATCTTTTTTGATCTGAAGCCAGTCCTTAGTCTTGGTTTGACATTTTAAGGAAAAATCCTCTTAGTTGAGGTAATTGAACCGATAACACAGTTGCCTGATATAAATTAGTTGTTTCAAATCACATTGAAAAGAATAATTTCATTCGTGAAGTTAGTTCTTTTCTGGCACGCCCGCACACAATCTTTTTCCTTTGATTGAACTAATTCACCCCCAAACAATTTTTTGGCACGCCCGGTGGGACACGAAAGTGTCAAAATGCCGAGGATTAGAAAGCCAATAGGGACACCTATTAGTGCTTTGGAGCCAGGGGAACAAATTGAGCCAGAGCAGGTTATAGAACCAGGTACGCCTGCTAGCTTAGCTTTTCAGCCATTGGCTTTAGAAATGGAGGAACCTCTACAGGAGGAGCCTTCTTATGAGATACCTCCCTATTAAGGGCCTGCGACTTTCCCTTCGAATGTCCAAGAGGGGCAGGCTAGTGGTAAAGACCGCGATAGGGATGAGATGTTTAGAGAAATGATGATGGCTTTTAGAGAGATGGCTCAAACTTAAAGAGCCATGATTAAAAGCATAAAAACTAGATTACCTAACCCAGAGGTAGCAAGGAACAGTCCAGTGAATATTGGACTAAACAACCAAGCCAACTCTAGCACTCACCAAAGTCCCTTCGAAGGAAGGCTTGGAGAAGATGTTGGACAGGGTAAGATAAAGTCTAGACCAGGGAAAGAGAAAATGTTTCCTGAGGACATACCACAATCTTGGTATGAGCCAGTGAAACCAACAAAGCCATTGGAGGTCCCTAGACAGTCTCATGGTATTACTAGCGAAGCCCCAAGAAATACTGGGAATAGGCAAAGTGTTAATCCTCTCTTCGAACCTGTTCTGGGGAGATGGGGGGACGACGTAGAGCTCGAACAAGGGTATAGGCCAGAAAGAAGGGATATCAATCCACCAGACTCTCGTCAAGAGTTGCCAATTGCTAGGGACCCTTTCCCCACCGTTCGAGAGAAAAATCCTAGGTATACACAGCTTCATGTTGCGCCTGAAAGGATGCAACAGCCACCATATGGGAGGCTCCCTAGGGAAAACCAAGGGGATTTCAGTGGGGTTCATGAAGATGATTTGGAAAGGCAAGATCAGCCTGTAGCAAATCAAGGACAGAACCTCCTCGTAGATAACCCAGTGTTAAGAGACCAAGTTATGGGTCTCATACAAGAGGTTTGTGGACATCGAACTCGGGGGGTGCAACCTCAGATCTATCGAAAGCCATATCCAGAATGGATAGACGCAACATTTCAAATCCCTAGGGAATTCAAGATCCCAGATTTTACTTTGTTTTATGGGGATGGAAGATAGTCTTCCGTAGAGCACATTGCTAGGTTTTCTGCCCAATGTAAGAACTTGGCTCAGAATGGCTTCATGAAGTTGAAGTTGTTCCCAAATTCTTTGTCTGGGCCAGCTTTTGCTTGGTACACTAATCTACCGCCAGGATCAATAACCAATTGGTTTCAGATGGAGGAGGTGTTTCATGCACAATTCTTCCATGCAGAACCTGAAGTCTCAATGGCAGACTTGGCTAGATTAAGGCAGAAACCAGAAGAAAAGGTAGCAGACTTCATATCTAGGTTTAAAAGGGCCAGAACCAAGTGCAAACTCCAACTGCCAGAGGCAGAATTTGTGAGGTTAGCACAAGATGGTTTAGAAAGGGAACTTCGAAAGAGGTTCGATTCCACTGAGTTTAGAGACTTTGCAGACCTAACCTACAAAGTCACTAGATATGAGTCATTGTTGGAAGAAGATACCGATAGGCATAATTCTTCTTACTCTACGTATTATAGAGATCCAAACTATGAAATAGATGCTGCAGAAATCATAGAACATGATCCTTGTGTCTGTGAGCCTCTAGTCCAGAAAAATGTTACTATAGGACAAAAATTCAAGCAGAAAGAAATTAATAAAGTCTATTCTTTCGATGTGACCAAGGCTGATGAAATCTTCGATTACCTGTTAAGGAAAAAGATCATCAAACTGCCATCAGAAGTTAAACTACCAACTGCAGAAGAAAAGCATGGGAAAACATACTGTAAATGGCATGATTCTTGGTCTCATTCAACTAAGTCTTGCAATGTTTTTCGTGACAGAATTCAGGAACAAATCAAGAAAGGAAGGATCAAGTTCCCTGAAAAGGCCATGGGAATGGATGCCACACCTTTTCCAAAGATCGAAGAAGTGAATACCAGCGTGCCAACTTCATTGGCTCGCACTGTCAAAAAATATTGGCAAGGCAAGGAAGCACCAGTGAATATGACCTCAATCCAACCCACAAGGTGGAAGCCATATGCCAGTCATCCTCGAGGCACGGGGTTGAGACAAAGTCATTACAAATCAAGCAATGCTGACTTTTCTTCACAGAATCTAGGGACAAATCATCTACCCATGCTCGAAGCCTCGTTTTTGGAGTGTTTATGCGTGGGATGCAGGGCCAACTATTTGGTCTTCAAGGATTTGGACAGAAAGAAGGTCAGTTTCTTCCCTAAAGGGCAAGGGATGAAGCGAATTGCTCCAGCATCGGCAAAACCAAATGAGAGTAAGCCTTGGATGGCTTCGAAGAGGAATATGCCCTCAAATGCAGTCCCTTATGCTCAGAAAAGGGAAGCACCTCCTCTAAAGAAGGCCAATATTGGCCAGATTCCAGAGGCACAGGGAAAAGTTAGGCAAGACGAGTTTACTCTGGTAAAAGGCGTCCCTGATTGGTTTCTGAAGCAGGTTAAGCCTGATCTGTTTCAGGGATACAAGAACCCAGCCAAAAGGGGAAACAAGACCTTTAAGCCACCAAGCTCAAACTCTGGAAATTGGGTGTTGGTACGAAACCCCAAGTCAAAAATCCCACAGATGGTTCCTTTGCTCTCAAGAACACAGAAAAGGAAGCTCCAAAGGAAGTATTCGCTCTTTCAAATGGGAGACTCCTCAACGGGAGAGGAATCCGGAAGAGGAGCAAGGCCTAATCCGAGATTCAACAGGGCTCAAAGGGACCCAGAGGAGTTTCGAGGTCAGTATCAAGAAGCTGAAGCTGAAACTCTACAGAAAGTGGCTTCAGCAATGCTCGAAGAGGACTTCGATGTGCCTTCCCCCCACTCGTTGGCTAGCTACCAATCTGGGTTATTAGAAGCCATGCTGGTGGAACAGGAGGGGGCAGAAGGAAACTCTGCTCCCATGGAAGTCTCAGCACAAGAGTCTGAGTCCAAGGGAGAAGTGAAAGAAGAAGCAACTAACCAAACCAAAGGAGCAGCAAGCATTCAGTTTGGAAGCCAGCCAGAGATTCAAGTTAACATGGTTTATCTGTGTTCGATGGACTCCTTCAAAGTTGGCCAGGCGTCCAAAGATGAAAGCAATGCTTAGTTGGTCAAAGCCAATGCCTCTGAGGGGATGCACAGTGATGAAGAACTGAACATCATATGCAATGATTGTGACCTGGAGGAAGTGGCCCAGATCGAGATGGATGAAAATCTGGTGGATGAAATTGAGCAGAATCAAGAGAGTTTGGAGGTAAGCTCCAAAGAAAGTGCTTGTTTTGTACCAGATTCAATGTCCGACATTGAATACCCATTGGTAATAGATTTAAATTATGTTGAGCTTTCATATCCATTTAAATTACCTACCAATGCTATGCGACAGCATTTACGACCACTATATATTACTGCACACTTCGATGGAATCCCACTCAATAGACTGGTGGATAATGGGGCTGCAGTGAACATTTTGCCTTTTCAAACCCTGAAAAAGTTGGGTAAAGGAAAAGCAAAGTTGATTCCAACCAGCACATCCATTGCAGGATTCACAGGGGAAAGCCAACATGCCAGGGGTATAATTTCCATTAGATTGGCAGTAGGCGGGATAGAAACAGACACTGCTTTCTTCGTAGTGGATACATATGCTAAATATAATGCTTTGTTAGGAAGAGATTGGATTCACGTTAATGGGTGTATTCCTTCTTCTCTCCATCAGGAATTGATGATTGTCAAGTATGATAAAGGCAAAGAAGTGGGTGTTGAAGGAGTCAAAGCTGATCCACATCCATTCAGTGCCACAGCAAATTTTGCTGAAGCAGAAATGTACAAGTCAGACGTAGTTCTACTGAGCGAACTACTCTAGGCAGCCACTTACCCAACCAACGAGATGGAATTGGGAGAATTGGCAGAGCTAAAATCCAAGCTGAAGCAAGCTGTTGATTATGAATCAGACACCCCAAAAGATGATGCTGCTTGGATCTAAATCCAAGAGAGAGGTGGAAGAAGAGGCCAACTCATTGGCTTTAATAAGATATGTTGCTTTGGGGATTGAGCAGAAGATACAGGAGGACAACATGTGGGAAGACGTCCTGCAGGATCACAAGCCTCACAAGGAGGAAGATCGTCCAATGTCTCAAGAACAATTCGAAACCCAAGATCTTCTGGAGGAAGTGAAATTGGGAGATGAGGAAGATCCCAATCTAGAGTGTTTATCAACAAACAGCTCGAATCAGGGATGAAGGCTAAGTTAATAGCACTGCTGAAAGCAAATAAAGAATGTTTTGCATGGAGTTATAAGGAATTACCTGGATTGGACAGGAAATTGGTGGAGCATAGGCTGCCTATCAAGCCACAATTTAAACCTGTAAAGTAGCCAACCAGGAAGATGAGTCCAGAAACTATTGCAGGAGTCAAAAAAGAAATTCAGAGACTTCTAGATGCTGGATTCATTAGGACAGCCAGGTATGTCGAATGGTTGTCTAACGTAGTGCCAGTTCCTAAAAAGAATGGGAGTATTAGGATCTGTATTGATTTTCGAAATCTAAATACTGCCACTCCCAAGGATGAATATCCTATGCCTAATGTGGACATGCTTGTGGACGGTTCAGCTGGACATAAGATATTGTCCATCCTAGATGGGCACTCAGGATACAACCAAATCTGCATAGCAGAAGAGGATGTACATAAGACAGCATTTGCTTGCCCTGGCAATATTGGCATTTTGAATGGGTCAAGATGCCATTTGGGTTAAAGAATGCTGGTGCCACCTACCAAAGGGCTATGAATACCATTTTCCATGATTTGGTAGGAGGTTTTCTGGAATGTTATATAGATGATATCATTGTGAAGTCAGATTCTGATGATGATCATTTGCAACATCTAGAAAGGACATTTCAACAGATGAAACTGTATCAACTGAAGTTAAACCCAGAAAAATGTGCTTTTGGAGTATCAGCTGGTAAATTTCTGGGTTACTTAGTTCACAAAAGGGGAATACAGGTTGATAAGAACAAAGCAAAGGCCATTATTGAGGCCAAGCCCCCTTCGAACAAGAAGGAATTGCAAAGGTTTCTTGGTCAATTAAATTTCCTTCGTAGATTTATATCCAATACTGCAGGAAAAACTAAAATTTTCTCTCCTTTGTTGAAGTTGAAGGAGGGAGAGGAGTTCAAGTGGTCTAGAGAGCATAATGATGCCTTCGAAGCCATCAAGCGGTATTTAGCCAACCCACCAGTGTTGATGCCACCTATTGAAGGGAAACCAGTGAAGCTGTACCTGGCAGCAATTCACAACTCAATAGGAGCGTTGTTAGCACAAGACAATGAGGATGGCAAAGAGCAAGCAGTCTATTATCTTAGTAGATTTTTGAATTCCTGTGAATGTAGATATGCTGCAGTAGAAAAACTATGTTTAGCTTTATTTTATGCTTCCAAGAAGCTCAGGCATTATATGTTGCCTAGAGTAACTTATGTTATTTCTCAAACTGATGTAATTAAGCACATGCTTTCGAAGCCAGTGCTTAGTGGGAAGATTGGGAAATGGATAGTATCTTTAATTGAGTTTTGCCTCGAGTATATACCTCAGAAATCAGTAAAGGGACAAGCATTGGCCAACTTTTTGGCTAACCACCCTAACGGAATCAAAGTGCCAGAAACGCTAGAAGCAAGTCTGATTGATATCAAACCATGGAAGCTATGGTTTGACGGATCGAAGACTGCCCAAATGGCTGGAGTAGGCATAGTTCTAGAGTCCTCTCAAGGTTTGAAAACCAAATATGGATTTCGACTCAATGAGGGACAGTGTTCAAATAATCAAGCAGAATACGAAGCTTTAATCATAGGATTAGAGATCTTACTCAGATTAAAGGTAAGTGCTGCTGAGGTCTTTGGAGATTCTCAGTTAGTAATCAATCAGCTGAATGGGCAATTTCGATGTACCAGCCCAGCTTTAGCACTTCATTACCGCACTTCATTACCAACATGCTAAAGTACTAATGGATCGATTTTCTATGATCACTTTAACTTATGTCCCCAGATTCTTCAATGAAGAAGCTGATGAGGTGGCTCAAAGGGCATCAGGATATAAAGTTGTGTCAGAAAATGAAAAAGAATTCTGTCAGCTAACTCTGAGGAAATCTTTACCTATGTTAAGCAGTAGGTTGACTGATTTCGAAGTGTTAGAGGTGAATCTCCCTCCCAATCAGAACGAGGATTGGAGGCAAGTGCTCATCGATTACTTAACCAAACCAGATGCTAGGACGGACAAAGCAACTAGGCTGAAGGCCATAAACTACATTATGTACAACAATGAGTTGTTTAAAAGAGGGATGGATGGTCTCCTCTTGAAATGCCTGAACAAGGTAAATGCTTTTAAATTAATGGCCGAAGTCCATGAAGGCATTTGTGGAGCGCATCAAGCTGGCATAAAAATGAGGTGGTTGATAAGAAGATATGAGTATTATTAGCCCACTATCCTCAAAGATTGCATTGACTACGCCAAAGGGTGCCAAGCATGTCAGCGAATAGGGCCACTTAAACATTTGCCAGTTACGGACTTACAATATGTCATAAAGCCATGGCCTTTTAGAGGATGGGCTATGGACATGATTGGAATGATTCATCCCCCCTCGTCAGAAAATCACAAGTTCATTTTAGTAGCAACTGATTATTTCACTAAGTGGGTAGAAGCTCAGGCTTACGAGGAAGTCAAGCAAACTCATGTTATTGATTTCATGAAAGGGATCATTTATAGATTTGGAAACCCTCAAACCATAACGGTGGATAACGGTTCAATATTCGAAGGAAAATTGGTTAAAGCTTTTACTAATAACCATGGAATTTCTTTAATACACACCAGCACTTATTACGCCCAATCAAATGGCCAAGCGAAATCAACCAACAAGATTATCAAGAGGGGAATTCAAAGAATGGTGGGTAACAACCCTGAGACTTGGCACGGGTTGTTATTGGATACATTGTGGGCTTATAGAAATACAAAAAGGACTAGTACTGGTACTATTCCATTTGCTTTGACCTATGGGCACGATGCCGTTTTACCCATGGAGATCACTGTGAGGTCTCAGAGGGTAGCATCCCAAAATGATTTGGACACCCAATCATATCATCAGGCCATGAATATGGAACTTGAGGATATTGATGAAGCGAGAGTAAAGGCTTTAAATCAAATCATGCTACAAAAGGCCAGAGTGGCCAGAAGCTACAACAAAAGAGTAGCTCTTCGAAGCTTCGATGAGGGTGACCTTGTGTGGAAAGTCATTCTACCCATTAGAGATCGAAGAGTTAGAACAGATAGATTAGGAAAATGGACTCCACCTTGGGAAGGACCTTTCCAAATTCACAGGGTCCTAAAGGGCGGAGTTTATCATTTAAGGAATTTAAACGGCTACGTCCATCAAAGGAAAATAAATGGAAGGCACTTAAAGCCCTATATCCCTTCCATATGGGAGTCGTTCCATAGAAGACAGCTGTCTTCGAAGAGGTGAGCCTAGCTCGGGGGGTATCTCTCTCCAAAGGCTTGTCTTGATGTAATCACGATAGAAGGGAAGGTGGTAAGGAGGCAAGAGTTTCGATCATGGGCATCTATTCGATCACCCATTGAACCTTGACCCTCGGTTGCTTCAAGATGTTCGTGAGTAGCTAAGAAGAGTACGTTATAACATTCTGATGGCAAAAGCTGTTATTTATTTATAGTGGCACCCAAATAGGTGCGAGTACAAGAGAAAACCCCAATGGGGTTTTAAAAGGAAAAAAAAGACCCAAGCGAGTCTGAAAATAAAAAGAAAAAAGAAAAAAAAACGGCCAGTCCACGGCCCAGAAACCAAAATGAGGGTTTTGGCACCCTCATAGTCCCAAAGGTGAGTCCTTATGAGGACCCACCCTCCGGAGGACTTTTGGCCTCATGAGCCAGCAGGACATTGGTAAGATCGTCCCAGGTCTGGGCCAAGCAAAGACGTGAAGATGTCTCCACGTCCACCAACTGAGCTCGAAGCTGGCAGATCTCGCTTCGAAGGGCTCGAAGCTCGGTTTGTTGCTCCATCTTGAGTTCTTCTATGAGTCCTGCCATCTTGGCAAGCTCCTCCATGATTTCAGCAGGCTGAGGGACTTGTGGATTTGAGGCCATGAAGAACTCAAAGTAGCACTCGTGTGGGAATAAAGAAATAAGAAAGGATGAGTATGGACAGCTTCGGTTGTTTATTTATACCCCAAAGGCATCGGTGCAATCCCCTATAATTATTACGGGTATTAAATTAGGGGCAGGTGTAAAGCCCTCGAAGAACGAAACGCTTAAGGGAAGTAGCCGCCAACAGTTGTAATAATGAGGTATACAGCCAACGAGGAGACTGTTGGGGATTTGCTAAGAGCGAATCGTACACGAAATCCAACGTTATGACGCCTCGAAGCATCGTTCGGATTCTTAGGGCCAGTCACTAAGTGTAACCCATAACGTAGGTGGAGCTTCCCTGTTCAAAATGGTGAATTTGTGATTGGAATGCCAATCGGTGCACCAAAATAAATATGACAGCAGAGAGAGTACTTTTTAGGAAGGTTTCTGTTTGTCACAATCAATCGTAAATTCAGTTGATAGCATTTGGTCTTAGAACATACAGACTTCGAGACCAATAAAGTAAATAAATGCATGAATGGCCCAATCGGCATGCCATGAAAACTAGAACAGGGTTACAATAATAAGAATTTTCTCTGATCATTGCATTCATGAGGAAAATTACATTCATTGTGTCCATCTGAGGAATAAAAAAACCCTAATTAAGCAAAGAAGTATCCCAGTCCCAGAGTGGGTCTCCACAGGCTGAGATACAAAAACTTGACCCAAAGCTCCATCGGTAGGTAGACATGCTCCGAGACCGTCTCGTTAGATTCTTTGGTCTTCGAAGTCATAGCTCGACGAGAAAACGTCATGAGAGCTGATGTGTCTATACCTAGGAGCCATAGCCCAAGAGAGAGGCGTCATGAGAACTGATGTGGCTATATTTCGAAGCCGTATTTCACCAGATCTGGTGGGCGTATCATGATTTCCACTCTTGGGGTTGAAGCGGTGAGATCTCAACCAAATAAATCAAGCTGGAGAAATTTTGGGGATCGAGAGAAAAGACATCAGAAATTGAGAAAGTTTGTGAGTTCCCCTGCCTAGTAGCCCCTATTTATAATGGTAAAAGGGGGAGTTGATCATTTAATGATCTCAGGGGAGGTAGATAAGAAGTCTAATCAAGTTATCCCGAGTTAATGCATTGTGATACTTATCTATTGATGCATTGATAATTATCCAGTGAAGGTTGGAGAGTTACTGTATGGGAATAATTACGCAAAAAAATTGTATTACAAATATGGAGTAATCACAAGACTCATGCTAGACATTAGATCTCGAAGGGAATGCACATTAGTGTCTAATAGTGAGGCTTGTACAGCTTTTTTCTGTTGCTCGACTCGAAGCGAGGGAATGAGCTGTGGCAATGTCTGTGCACCCTTCGAAGCTTCATTTTCTAGTGATTGGGATTCAGCAGCAGTCTCGTGGAGCTCGTCTGTGACCCTTTGCAGTTCTGCTTCTAGCCATGCCTTTCTCTTGTTAAGTTCTGCAAGCTTGTCTTTTCGAGTCTGATTTAGTGAAAGCTGAGAGGCAATCTTAGAGGCTGTAGCTTCCAATTTTTCCACATTTGCAGTAGTGTCTTTAAAACCTTCAGATAAGAATTGGTTGTGTGTAACCAATTTACCAAGGTAATTGAGGTTTTCTTGAAGAATGGGCCTGATGGACGAAGGGAGTTCATTCGAAAGAAACAAAGCTTGGTAGCACACTTCAAAATGGTGAATTAAGCCATGTCCAAGGAGAGTAGGGAGTTCTAGGTGGTGTAAAGCTTTCAAGTAGTGCTTTAACATTCGAACCCCATCTCCCGTGGGAACATGTTTAATTCTGAAGGTTGGAGGATTAGGAAGTGTGGACGGATTCAGAAGTTGCTTAAGGCTTTCCAATGGATTAGAAGAAATGGGAGGAGCTGGGTCAGCAATGCTGTCACAGAACAATCCCAATTGGTATTTGAAAAAGCGGATGTCAAAAGTTACTATTGGAAGGTCCCTCGAAGGGAAGAATTGTTCATCAGAAGACAGTGATGAACTGAGTTCCAAATGGGTAGTCTCTTCCATGTCAACAGTAGAATTATCCACCTGAGTCACAATAGGAAAAGGGATAAATAAATCGAGCAGCTGAGACACTCAAAGGGGTGTCTAGATTGAAGAACTACCTGATCCTTCGAAGTCGTTGGAGTATTAGGGCCTTGTTCCTCGAAACAGATCGACAACGTAGGAGTGGAGGGAGGTAAAGAAGAACCTTGTTCCAAAACTTGTAAGGGATATGGCAAGGGATCTCGAACTCCCAATGGCTCAGCAACATTCAACTGGCTGGCCATATCACTCCTAGGCCTAGGTAGTGTAACGGAAATCGGAAATTCCTATAGGATTCCAATGTCAGCATTAGGCTCAATGTAACTTTCAATGTATGATTACATTAGTAAGACCATTCTTACCTGGAAAGGATTGTGGGGTATGGACTCAGCAAGGGATAATAGCAGAGTTGTTATGTCAAAACTCACTTCGATGGAGTCTTGATGAGTGCTGGTCTCTTGAGCAGGCATGTCATCAGGAGACTTTTGGTGAGGAATGATAGACAATTCGGAGGAAGACCCTTGTAGCTGTGAGGAATGTTAATTATCCTACCCATACAAAATTAAGATATACAGTAAACGCATGAAAATATACCTGATCGGGAAGAGTAAGCTCGACCAATGTCTTACTCTTCTTAACAGTTTTTTCCTTTCTTTCGTATACAAGGTCTTTCGATGCATCTTTTCTTTGACCTGAAAGGATTACAGGTTAGGTCAATAAAGGCCTTCTTGGAAGATTTTTACGGAAGGAACGGATTGTACCTCTAGGTACTAAACTCTCCGTATTATCCTCAGCTTCTTCATCATTCGAGGAAGGTGAAGGCTCGGGCCGTTTGCCGGCCCTGGTCCTTTGTGAAGCTACAGAACAGGGAGGATACGATACATTGTTCTTGTGAGCAAAAGACCTATAGACATAAAAGACAAATTGTTGGGAAGAGGCAAACCTGGTGGTGTGCTCGAAGAGTCAAGATAATGCTTGGAAGGAATGACAGGCTGAGAAGTCATTTTGCCCCTCTTCGAAACCATTGGAGGAGGGGAGGAAGTACCTGCATGAGTTGATCTCCATTAGAAGTGTTTGTTTCTTAAAAGCAGAAGTAAAGACAGCAAAGAGAGTTACCTCTTTTTTGGGGTATTCTTGAGGAGTGTCTCCTTGGGGGAGGAGAAGGGATAATCATCGTTATTGGAGAAGTTTCGAGGGGGACTGCCTGTTGGTCAACTTCACCTCCAGAGGTGTCTTCGATGCCTCCAGCTATCCCAAACCCACCATCCGAAGAAATGGAGGATGAGTCATCATCATTCTTGTGTCCAAACTCAGACTTAGCAAAATTGATGTGCTCAAGGAATTTCTTGAAAGGGGGGAGTCCCATAAGGAAGGAGCAATTGGTGTGCCACCAGTTGTCGAATTCAGGGGTGGTGTGCACCTCTGGTTCTTGAAAGCTTTGAACAGTTACTCGTCTTATCAGATCCCTGGATTTGGTGAACCATGTTTTGAAATGCTCAGTGGAGATACTTGAGCGCTCAGACATGGAAATGTTAAGAAAACCACAATAAGGGATAGGTATGCCCTGGACCAAGCCAAGTTGTCTAGCGAATTGTGCAGGGCAGTATACCTCTGCGTGGGCCACAGACTTAGAAGGGTTCGATGAGGAGATAAAGATCTCTCTACCTATAAGTATGTTACTCCATGCTTGTAGGGCTTGAGAGGATTTGCCTTGTTTATCTGTCAAGATGTTGAATAACCATGATGGTCCAATTGGAGCTCGAAATGGATTATACCATTCCCTGTCTGAGGTGAGGCCAGAAAAGAAGCAGAGGTAATACACCAAGGTATGGGTGTCATTGATCTCCGGCCGAACGTAGTTGTCTCCATGGACATTAGGCGCTTCGGGGGCATCAGCAGTCGTCATGGGTGCCTTGAACGGACCTAACTCAGGGAAATAGGCATGGAGCCAGAGCTGTATGAACCATTGAGGGCCCCCTTGGGAGTAGTTTGGGCCTTTTTGGCGGAAATCAGAGCCAACCTTATACACATGACCAAGGAAGTAAGAGGCGAAATCGAACTCCTCACCCTTGGATAGTGCTGAAGCCAATGGGATGAATTCGCTCATCACTCTTTTCCCAGAATGACACAGGATGTGTTTGCAGAGGGTGTAAAGTATATAGAAGAAGTACTCTGTCTCAGACACCTCTCCTCTCAGTTTCCCTTCCCTGGAGTAGAATTGGGAAAAGGCCCCATTGGAAGCGGTCAAGCGGGTGAAACCCTCAGGAGGGTTGTGTTCCTTAGTAGGGTTGAATTGAGAGCCATAAGGATGGAGTCCCAACATTTGAGACACATCTAACACTGTGGGCGCCATCATACCATAGTTGAATCTAAAGAAATTGAAAGAGGAGTCCCAAAAGGCTAGGGCAGCTTGAATTAAAGGTGGATTCTGGGGAATCCCCCTTCGAAGGAGAACAATGATGTTCTTCAAGTCTACTCTTTCTAGATCATCTGATTTTGCAGCCAGCATTCGAGTAGTCCAAATTTTCCAATCTTGATCTAGGGTTGGCCAGCAAGGAAATGATCTCTTTGAAAAATTTTGCCAGTTCAGGGGCGAACAGGCTTTGATATCGGCATCCTCTAATCGAGGATAGTAGAGGGAGAGGAAAGCAGGAATTTCCCCTACGAATTGAGGCCCCAAAATAAATGTACCTTCTTCTTTAGGGTTTGGGATGAAAACTCGATTGTCGAAGCAGGAGTTTCCAGTTGGTTTCTGATCTTTCTGTTCGACGAACCTTCTGAGAGCAAGCGAAGGGGTTGGATGTTCTACGACGACGGGTCGACTAGATGAGGCCATTGATTCGGTCTGGTTCGACGGTTTCGCAGAGAAGCGAGAAAGAGAGAAGGTTCAGGTCGGAAAAGCTTGAGTATTTTAGGCGTAGGGGGTCAGTTTGAATGGGTTTTGCTTTTATACCCCCACAGTTGGGCCCAAATGTTTAGTAAGCCCAAGTCAGGGGATGGCTGGTTTTGGGTTCATTATTACCCGGAGTTAGATATAACTAAAAATCAGGTGCACATTGTTGCGAAAAGAAATTTCATTTAATCTGCCAGGATTACATGAATGAAATTTGCATAATTACAAGAGAGGGGAAAAGAAAAACAACAAAAGGGAAATACTAATTCCTACTGGTAGTTGATCGAGAGCAAATTAGGCCTTCGAAGGGCCTGGGTGCTAAGTAGCAGCCTTCTTGTTCTCGAAATAGTGTGGGAAGGACCAAGTGACAAGGCTGTGGAACTTGTTCTAAGCAAATTGGAGAAACTTCAGCTCCATCTTCCTCATGTCTTCCTTGGCATCAGATTCCAGTTTCTTCTCCAGAAGTGGCCTAAAACTAAGCACCAGAGCCTTGGCTTTCTTTTGAAGCTTAGCTTCTTTGGCAGGGCGCTTCATTTGTCTTCGTTTGAAGCACCTTCGAAACTTCTTGTCAGCATGGGCGGGCACCACTTCGAAGGACTCAGATTAGAAGCTTTGGATCTGGTTGTTAAGCTTCTCAATCCTGTCTTTGACCAAAGCATAGTCCTGCAGATCTTGGTCAAAGCAGTAGGCTGCTGCATTTGCTTCGAGCCATGCTCTGATCACTGGCAGGAAGTCCAAGAAGCAGTGGACCTGATAGGATACCGTGGAGGGGATAGTGCACATGAGGATTGTTTCACAAACCCAGTTAAAATTGGTTAATGGGACTTGTTCTTCCAGGATAGAGATATCCAGGAAGGAGAAAGCAGCAAGGAGTTGAAGGGCTCTGCCTTTATCAGATGGATAAATGGGAAAGCCATAACACCATTGGAAATGAGGAGGGTTGATGGCAAGGTTGGATACCTCATTAAACCAATCAGTTTCTTCTGGAAGGGGAGCCAATTTGGTTGACTCTTCGAAGCCGTCAGGAAAGTGAGGGGTTTTCACCTCGTTAAGCCAGAGGGCTCTCTGAGATTGGGCCATGCGTTTGAAGTCACAATAGGGGGCTGACCCAAGGTAGTTTTCCTCTTGTTTCAAGTAGGGAGCGTACTTGAGAGAGGAGTAGATGGATTCTAGCATGCCCATGTGAATGGTGTCATTACTAGTCAGGGGCAAGAATTGACTTGCGAACAGAGTTCGAAAGTGGTGAAACCTGTTAGGAGTCGGGTCAGGCTGGTCGAACTTGACCAGAATAGTATCCTGACGGGTATGGATAGGTTTGTCCTCCCAGGCACCCCAGTTAGAGCCATTGGTCGAGTTCGAACGGGTCAGGGCAGATTCCCAACCCGTAGGCGAAGGGACAGGAGTGCAGAAGGTTCGGTCAGAAAGAATTTTTCCTGCCAACAATTGAGGAGAGTTTGGAGAAGATGTGTGAGACGAAAGAGATTGTTGGTCAAGGGTATCAAGAACGAGATTGATTTCTGGGAGAGAGTCCATGACTGGAAGGACTTTTAAACAAAAATAGATTATGCTTCGAAGAGGGTTAAGGGGTTTTGTGGTTCGTTAAACCCTAACTCTGATCACTATTTATGGAAGAATTAATGCAGCTTTCTTCGAGAAGCTCAAGGGACGTGCATGAAAGCAGACTCTTCCCATGACTCCATGCATCCGTGTTCTCAAGAGACGTGGGCAGATACATGCACCATTAACACTTATTTAATTACCTTAAATAAGATGTTAATGCGGGGGGTGTGTTTACATCCTAAAATATGCCACCCAATAAGAAAATTACACGTGGCATCAAACAATGCTTTGGCCTATCAGAACATATTCCATTTTAGCCCGAGATACATGGAATCATAGGGTTAATGGCGATATTATTTTAGTACTAAACGGTATCGTTTTGATGGGAAACGGCAGTGTTTGGGCCTCAATTAAGGGTAATTTAATGGTAATTAAGTTTAGCCGTTGATTACTTATTAAAACTCATCCAATGATGATTAATCCCTCTACTCATGAGAAGTTAAGCAGGGAATCATTTACAAAGCCAGGCATGGTGCAATTACCCACGTTGCACAAAAACAGGAAGCCCACAACCAAGAAAAACAGTCATGATCGGCATTAGCAAACGTGGAGAGAGAAGAATTTTGAGGAAGCAGATCCAAGTAACCGTTCGAAGGCTCCACTCAACCATTTTTCAAGGAGTCATGGGCAGTTCGAAGTAGAACGTGGCTATTAATTGAAGACGTGGAATTCGAAAGCAGGCTCGGCGTCTATAAATAAGAGAAGAAGATGAAGGAAAAGCCCCGACAAAAATCTCATCCACTGACAACTCATACTCAATATGATTGCTCAGGGATTTATCTTAGTTTAGGACTTAGTTAGTTTACTTTGTAAGTTGAAGGCTTGTTTGCATGTAAGACTACTTTCGATTAAATTCAAGTTTCTTATTTCTTCCAGTCTTTCTCTTACCAAAGATTAATCGTTTATAAGCCATCTTTGATTAAATTCAGTGCTTATATTTCTGCTTAGTCTTAGAAAAATCCAAGAGTATTCGTGCACAAATTTGCCTTCGATTTAATTCAGGTTTGTTTGTGTTCGATCGTCTCGATTGGTTATAAGTGCTCTTTGATTAAATTCAGCGTGCTCATATTTGTTTCGTTGGTTTTAGTAAGGTCTTAAGAGTGTTTGTATACAAACTTACCTTTGATTAGATTCAGGTTCGTTTGTGTTCAATCATCTTTTTTGATCTGAAGCCAGTCCTTAGTCTTGGTTTGACATTTTAAGGAAAAATCCTCTTAGTTGAGGTAATTGAACCGATAACACAGTTGCCTGATATAAATTAGTTGTTTCAAATCACATTGAAAAGAATAATTTCATTCGTGAAGTTAGTTCTTTTCTGGCACGCCCGCACACAATCTTTTTCCTTTGATTGAACTAATTCACCCCCAAACAGGATCCCAACACAATTGTAATCTTTCCCTCCTGATTTGATAGAACTACACAGTAATGAGCAAAATACCTGACGTAAACCATAATAGTAAAATACAAAATACGTTAAGTAAAAAACTATCAATAATCTTGGGTCATCGTAAATGCAAACAAAGGAGAAAATGTGAAAATCTTCACATTTTACTCTTTGTATCCTTTGAAAAAGATTAATAAAATCTTTTTTTGCTTAGAATTGTTTTTTTTTTTTTTTATAGTAGTTACTCCTATTTAAAATTGCAATTCCATTCAAAAAAAATTTCCTAGCCCCAATGTTCTTGTACTCTCTCTGTCCTTTTTTAAGTGTCCAGTTTCGTAACTCTAATTTATTAATGAGATATCATCATTAAACATTTCACATCAACTTTTCCTACTTTCCATTATGGAGACATCATCATAACACTTTTACTCACTAACTTTTCAAAATATAATCTACTTTAAGGAACAAAATGAAAAATGTATCAATTTTTATCCATTAACTTTATAAAATGAACATTTATTAAGGAACAGCAAAAAATAAAATACTCCACTGAAACTCTAAAAAAAAAAAGGGACGGATGGAGTACTTTTGTCACATTCAAAACTGTCCTCATGCTGTCATGCAGTACTCAATTTATTTTTGGTCAAGACCCATCAGCTACCAGTCTCCTCCTACACAGTACACACATTGAGAGAGAGAGAGAGATTGCAGGAGACAAAAACCATAGTCTTGCAAAAAAGCTCTAAAAGTTTTTAGTGAAAACAAGCAAGACTAGCTAAGTATTGTATGTTTGACATGCCCTAAATGCTTGTCTCATTTTAAGAGCCATAACATGTCGTGTCGTGTCCGTGTCTTGTACCCGTATCGTGCCAAGGCTCCACAGTTGTGTGGAGTGAGGAGGGTCAGATGCAACAGCCTTTATTCCGCTTAGCTAAGTACTGTTTCTATTCTCGCAAATTGTAAGGGAAAATGTGGAGACGGTTCTAGATGGATTAGTTTCTGTTATCATCTCTTCATCTTCTTATCCACTCTTTAATTTATTACAAAGTACGTTATGTACAAAACTATCAATAATCTTGCTAGTACTAATCTTCCAAATGCCCACTGACATTTCCAGAATGAGACCAGTATTCCTTAACAAGTTTCCCAAACAGTGAGTCGTATTTGCTCATGAGTTTCATCGGCTCATCGTACTCCACTACTTGTCCTGTAAATGCAAACAAAGAAGGAGAAAATGTGAACAAAATCTTCACTTGAGTTCTCCCTTTTCGGTCACAAAAAGTCGTTCACATAATCAGAAAATATAAACATTGAACACTCACTCACCGTCACTAATGGAAAGCACCATTGTGCAGTCCATAACAGTTGGTATTCTATGAGCCACTGTGATCACAGTGCAATCTGCAAATTCTGTTCTGATCGTTTTCTGGATAACAGAATCTGTTGCGTTGTCGATTGAGGCAGTGGCTTCATCAAGCACTAGTATCTTCCTTCTCCTGAGAAGTGCGCGTCCCAAACAGAATAACTGCCGCTGCCCCATGCTCCAATTTGATCCATCTTGCACAACTGCATTGTCCCAAGTTGTTAGTACATATCTTTTAGTCCCAAAGATTTCTGTGTCCATATTCTCTAAATTACTGAGACTTACCCAAGGAGGACAAACCCTCTTCTTTCTCTTGAACCGCCTCCCGAAGTTGACATTTTTCAAGAACCTTGCATACATCGTTTAGAAATGGAATCAAATAGGCAAAGCAAATGCCAGTCCAATGAACTGCTTACTCTGACTAATTTTTTGCTAGTATGTGAGAAAGATCCTTGGTATCATTCATAGTATGGAAGTGGAACCAAACACAACATCCTTATGGTTTTTCTTCTTTGGAAGTAGCCTTGGGCTAAAACTTGAACTAGAAAAAAGAAGCGATTTGTCCACCGAAAAAGCCCTTCTACAGAGGGCCTAGTAGTGGCTACATTCATACTTGAAGGGGCAGTAGAATCCTTTTAGCGGGAAAACATGTAATTTCTGTTATTCAGTTGAACTTCTTCGTTAGTCTGACAATTCCAGGGCATGTAAAGCCACTTAAAACAGGTGTGAGCAGAAAATTTGTGCTTAATATCATAACCAGAGTTATGTGGCAGAAACCTCACCTCCCATATTTCCTGATCAGCATGCTCCATTAAGGGGTCAAGATTGTATCTAACAGACCCACTAAAGAGAGTTGGATCTTGTGGAATGACCCCAAAGTGTGATCTCAGGTCATGAAGCCCAAGAGTACTTATATTTACATCATCTATAATGATACTTCCCTCAGTAGGCTCCACGAGGCGAAACAAGGCACTGATAAGAGTAGTCTTCCCACTTCCAGTTCTTCCCACAATTCCGATTTTGCCCCCTCCTTCGAATATGCAACTTATACCCCGAAGTACCAGAGGAGAATTAGGTCGATATCTAACCTGCTTGATGCCATTTAGTTCTTTAGAACATCTCTGCACATGAATTTCAGCTTGACAAAAGCATTTAAAAATTGCTATTTTTACCTTCAAATCACGGATCTCAACTTTACCGACTACCGGCCAGTGCAGGGCAGGTCTATTGCCTTCTATTATTTCGGGGGCTTCACTAGGTATATTCATGTATTGTTCTAGCCTTTCTACTGCCACAATTGAATTTGACATCGTGCACTCGCTTTGGACCGACCAAACAAGGAATACATTCAGTGAAAGACCATATGATAGGGCCATTCCAATAAATCCTGCCATCAGAATATCGACAACCTATTTACTCATCAGCCAACTAAGTGATTTACCTTTGTTATATTGTGCATGTAGCAAATGTTATAAAGACAAGTAATATTGATTTGTGACCTGGTTTAGAAGCATAATTGGAGAGAAAAGTCATGCCAAGCGCTGAGCACGACAGAACAATTGAACACAAGATTTCCAGGCGTTCGATCAACCACTCGTTTGCTGAAAATTTGTGGAAGAATGAACTGGCGTTTTCGTCAATAAGTTGCAAATTCTCTGCAAAGAACCGGTCTTCCTCACCAAAAGCCCTGATGGTGACCGCTCCAGCAACAGATTCAGCAAGATGGCTAGCAACTGAAGACTTGGTTGTGCCATCTATTCGCGTCAGCTCTTTTGCAGAAGCAAAGTAGAATCTCTATTTGTTAAGGTAAAACACGTTATCAAATAGTAGGTAAGATGACAAACAAGAAGCACTGGCATTGTTGTTTTACCTGTAAGATTATGGTTATATAAATCGTAGGTAAGATGACAAACAAGATTGGCCAAGTCAGGAAAGCCAATACTCCAAAGCTAAAATATGTGTTCATGGTGGTCCCTATAGTCAGAGTGAATATGAACGCCAATTCAAGGTCCACAATACTCATATCAGAAGATACCTATACAGAAAGAAACAAATGTTGGTTTCCTAAATTCCTTTAAGCATTATTTGCATTACAGCTATATTGAAAGGATTCTTACCCGACTGAGTATCCTTCCCAATGGTGTTGAATCATAGAAGGAGATTGGTGCTCGGAAAAGAGATGTCATTAACTTGGAAAAAATAGATTCCGATGTCTTAGTACCTAACATAACTACAAAATAAGATCTTAGGACGAGGAATATTGAAATGCCACACCCTATCAATGAGTATACTATTATCAGCTCCAATCTGCTTACACTAGAGCCCTGTAAATTTGCGGCCAACCACAGACTCTGTACAAACTGCCCGATAATAAATACACAGTGAAAGATAACTGAAAGGGAGAGGTACAAGAACCCCTTGTTTTGATTCAGATACTCTACGTAAGGCTTGAGACCCGCATATCCAGTTTCTCTTTCTTCTTCCTTTATCAACTGGTCTCCCAATGATTCTCTTTGATGTTGATCAGTATAAATTTTCTGGATCTCTTCTTTTGGTGATTTGGGTTTTTGACAACCGTATTCAGATTGCAACTCAGAACCTGAAGTGACCTTATGAGCATTGACAAGGTTCTGAAATTGCTGACTAGAAGCTAGCATCTGATCATAGGTAGCTGCTTCCACAATCTTCCCTTCGGACAGTAACTGTTGACAAAACCAATGGATAAAATATACCATTTTTGTATTAGCTAAACAATTTCTGATCCCTCAAGCACTATTAGGGGATAAATTCACAATAAGCATCAATGTTAAAGAAGGATAATGCAGAAACTACAAGCTGTTCAAATCCTTACCAAGATAGAATCGAATGCTGGAAGGAAATCAACTTGGTGGGTGACGAGTAAGACCGTTTTCCTTGCCAGGGCTCCCATGACATATTCCTGTCCATAACTCGCATTAGCTATTACCTTGGAAAAGTACACAAGCAAAATAAAAAATAATCATATTTTAACAGAATCATGATTACATTGAATAAACTGGTTGCAGTGTGTGCATCAACAGCACTGAATGGATCATCCAAGAGATATATATCTGCATCTTGATATAGCGCACGTGCCAGTTGAATCCGCTGCTTCTGCCCACCACTGAGATTAACACCCCGTTCTCCAATTATAGTGCAATCACCAAACGGAAGCATCTCAAGATCCTTTTTAAGGGAACACTTGTCCAGTACTTCTTGGTATCTATTTTGATCCATGGTGGACCCAAAGAGAATATTTTCCTGTATAGTCCCCGTTTGGATCCATGCTGTCTGAGAAACATAGGCGATGTTTCCTTGTACTTGTACCTGGAAAATGAAGCAGAAAATATTCAGGTTGGTAAAGTATCTGTCTGGAATCTATGGGCTTCTTAGTTTTGACCAAACGACTACAAAACTGTAAACCTTCATGCGAGCAGTTAAAACTACTAAAAGAAAAAAGGAGGGGGGCATACCCAGTCCAAAAAGCTGTGCAAGCAGTTTTAACATACAAGAAGTTAAAACTGCTTGGTAATTTTCTTGCAAGAGGTTGCATATTAGCAAGCTATGGACATGTAGAGATCAGAGATCAAGAAATCGCCTATCCATATGTTGATAAATCATAACTCGCCAAAATTTATGGTTTAAAAGGTAAATTTTGTTGGCTCCCACTTATATACCAAAGGAATGTTTCTTAAACTTTCTATAGGAATAACCTTTCGGCAGAAAAAGAATAGACTTCCTTCATTGTTCATTAGAACCTATCTAATATATCTGCATACATACATATATGACAGCCAATTCATAGTTTGCTAAATTTCACGCTGTAAATGAGAATAAGTGAAATTGAAGACTCACTATGCCATTGATGTCTGGAACCTCCCCAAGAACTGTGGCTATGAGGGTTGATTTACCCGACCCAACCTCTCCACATATAGCTATCTTCTCACCACATTGAACCACCAAATTTACATCATTTAGAGTTGGCTTTAAAGCACTAGAATCCCATGAAATTCTGGTGGTTCTGATTAATATAGACAGGTCGAGTCCATTTTTGTCACACCTTTTTGTTATATAGCTATTCTGCAACTCAGGTTCATCAAGAAACTTCATGACTCGAGAGAATGAAACCTTTGCTTCAATAAAGACGGCCCCAACATCAGGGATCGACCTTATGGGCTCCTGAAGAATGCGGAGAGTTGCAAGGAAAGTGAATACATTGCTGGCATTGAGAGGAATCCCAAGTAAGTAGCATGCCCAAAAGGTAGCAGCTGATACTATGATTGGGGATGCCCAAAATAGACCCATATAGTACCCTCTTTGCGACAAAACTACCGATAAGTAGTTTGACTCTTCTCTCCTTACCTTTTCTACTACATTCTTGAAATGGGTCTCCCAAGCATATAATTTCAAAACTTTCATGTTCGTTAGCGCCTCTGCTATAGCCTTGAGCCTCCTGTCTTGTGCCACCATAAGCTTTGTCAAATACTTATGCTGTAATTTGGCCAATGGATAATTTCCAATCATAGTCAATATAATCACTAACACTGCTGCAATAGCTGCAGTCCCCATAGCGTAGTAGATGATTAAAAATGCAAGGCATGTCTGAAGGCCTATTGTCCATATCCGATGAAACCAATACGGGAATTCACCTATTTTATATGCATCCACCATAACATAATTTGTTATCTGACCAGGAGAATGGTTTGTCTTAGCAGCATTTGAGAGTTTTAGTTGCTTCTGATAAATTGCGGCAGTTAGCAAGGACCTTATTTGGAGCCCAATTAGTCTGGTTCTAAAATTCCATTGCCTCTCTGACACTGATTCGAAGCATTTCCCAAGGAAGAGGCCTGCAGCGAGTGCCCATCCCTCATATGTAAATGTTTCTTTTCCTTCTGCAACCAAAATGAAAGCTTTCAGAAACAATGGGCCAGTAGCCAGGGTGAGCACCTTAATCAACGCCAAAAACCCAGAAACTAAAATAGCTTTCCACTGCCAGAGAAATATTGTTTTCAAAACGGAAGTATTTGGTGTTCCTTTTTCTTTCTGTTTGCTTAGCATCTCCATAAATGTGAAGTAACACGTCTCCGCTCGATCCTTGTGCCTCAACTTTGGAATGTCTTTGTCCTCAAGAACTTTCTCCTTACCCTTATTAAGTAATGGGTTCAACCACCAAAAAGACATTCTGCTTAAAAATCCGGCCGTGGCGAAAGGAGTTATGTTTTCATTCCCGCTATCAGCTGATTCACCTAGTAGAGGTTCGTAGAGTGCACCAATTTTGCTTTCTGCATACTTTTGTTCCCCAAATGCACAGAAGAGCAATAGAATAGCTCCAGGAAAAGATAACATATCTAGCACACACTTAACTGACACTACTTTGTCCACAATAGATACCCAAATTGATGGAATGCAGAGAAATCCTGAAAACAAGAAGGCAAGTACAGAACAAAGCCTTATGGTCAAGATATGAGGATACTGCTGCCTTCGGAGGCTCACAGTTATACCAAGAAATAACCATGTGAACCCTTGGAATAGCACCGTTAGCCAACCATGGAGAGGCAGTACGCTATCTTCTGATATCAATTTCTCTACAAGTATCCAAATACCTAATCCGAAATAAACCAAACCCAAGCCAATGTTGAGAGTGGCTGAAGAAATTCGCAATGTGAAATGGCGCTGAGAGTCCGGAAGGGCTAGGGTCTTGCTTGAGGATGGTTTATAGATGAACGTAAATAAGCATACTAATATGACAAGAATGTCAATAGAAATGACCAAAGCATGGTTGATGCAGCAATATGGATTGATGATGGGTGAAAGACCAGATTTGTAGTTGTTTCCAAATTCATGAGAACCCACTGAATTGCCACAGAAGATGGTCCATGGACCCTCTTCCATTCTGTGTTTCAATGCCTCCAAAAAGCTGCAGCTAAAAAACAAAAAATATATCAAAAGCGTTCACATTAGATATGAGTTTACCAGTAGAAGCTGAACCAACTCAAAATTTTGTGGAGAGGTACTATAAAAGACATGCAGCTCAAGAACCATATGGTTTTCCTTGTACTTCTGGAAAGTAATTGAAAAAGGTTTTCTACAAAACAAGAGAGTATATGATAACAAGAGTATGTACTTGGATTGCTACTGAGAGAAGATAGCAAACCTCAATATTTTTCCTGGAATCATTGAACATTGACTTTGAATATCAATATAACGACTTCACCTCTATAATTGTTGGTATCGTAACTGCCCAGAACAGGCCACCAATTTTCTCAGAATTGCAAAATTATCTTACTGGTAAGATATTTTTGTCAAACATACGTTTGTGAAACAACTCCAAGATATGTCCGGAGGTGAGTGGACAGTTTCCACTTCCTCCCCTATAAAAGACACCAGAGAAAGAAACAGATACTCCTTATTACTGACTTAGATCTAAGTCTGAATAACGAACTTCCGGAAAACCATACCTGGGCCAAAACATTAAAGAAAAGGATGTGCTGACTACCTAAGATTGACTCAAATATTCAAATGCACCTATATCTCACTCTTCAAAAACAAATCATCGCGTTTCTCAGCAAGTGGTTGGCTTGTGGCTAGCCTCTATCCACGCGTTGGTGTGGATCCCACCTCAACAGTTTACTAATCTCATCCGTAGACCCACATATCTCTTGCCTAGTTCCGTGACACGCCATGTCATGCCTTGACTTGCCTAGCCAAGCCCGCTGAAATGCACATGCCATGCCATGGCATGTTTTGCCTCGCACGGTGAAAAGCACATGCCATGCCAGGCCTTTTGCCAAACCGTATGACCGACACATATACCTTGTTTAGCCCGGTGACAAGCCCATGGCGTGCCATGTCTTGCCTAGCCTATCCGAGAGAGCCCCACAAGCTCGCTCTGAAAATTTTTTCTTCTATCAATCACGCCCAACTTTTCTAGTAATTCATGGTCCCAACGTGGCCTATTATTAAGGAACAATGGCAGTTTTGTATTACACGGGGAACTATCATATGTGTGGACTGCATTCCCAGAATCTCAGCTGTCTATAAATGATCCAAACGGTGAACTGAAAACAAAGTTGACTATATACCAAAGCAGAAAAGAATAAACATATCCAAAAAACACTCGGAAATCCGAAAAGTCTGCAAACACAACTGCATGTGCATCGAACGGCTCCGAACGCAGTTGTGTTGGAAATATACTTCACAGATACTGTACAATATTTTTAGTTGCATTAGCTGACTGAACATTGGAAATACATATTTTGAATTAAACTATCCAACTGCAGGCAATTACTGAGATTGACGGATGTGGTGTGAAGAGTTATCAATTACGGGGTTAATTATGAACTCTTGTTGCCCCAAGTCCCGCTAACGGAGCCCGCTAGAGATCGGTAGAATTGATCCCGAGATTAATGGAGGTGTGCGTAAACTACCGGAATACCCTTTAAACTGATAACTTATCTCCCTTTTTTTTTCTCAAATAAAAAAAAAACTCCATTTGTTATCACACTGTACTGGTATTGGGCCAAAAACGGATAAGAAGTGGTACGATCGCTGCACCATTTCCATCGCTCTGCCCACTTCGGGTCCCATAAAATTTTTTTTAAAAAAATGCCTATAAATTTCAAAATATTTTTTATGGATCCTTGTAAAAAAATCAGCTCAATCGTATATCAGTAGCTATGTTTTATGAATTCGTAGGAGCGAAGCTGAGCAGTTGAGCAGTTTCACCCAATGAATTCAAAAAATAAATACTTATCAATCTATGACCAGTTTCACCCAATAAATTCAAAAAATATATACTTACCAATCTATGATTGAGCAGATTTTTTTACAAAATCCCATTAAAAAAAAACATTTAAAAATTTATGGGTAACTTGAAACGGTGGAAAAGAGAGAATGGAAATGTTGCAGTGATCCTAGACTTAAGTGGTTTATCAATGAAAAGGACATTTTTCTATTCTATTTGCTTGATTGTTGTATGGGAAGTTGTTGAGCTTTTATTTTGAGATCCATCAACGTCAATAGATAGCAACAATGCATTGAACCGACCAAAAAAAATGGGAGACACATTCTTTATGTCACTTAAGTGGAGTGATTTTTCAGTGCCGAGCACGTATATCTTACGTGATACTCGCTCAGTGCATCCGAGCCATCTAATACATTTTTGGACGGTTCAAATTGAAATCCTCTCTCCTCTCACCCCAACACTCTCTCTCCAAATCCTGAGCCGCTCAAACATACAATTGAAACGGGCACCACGTGGTACTCGCTCGGCACTGAAAAATTTTCCCTTTTAAAGGATAGGCACTTCATCATTCATCCCAAGAAAATGGCAAGGATAGGCACTTCATTCTAACATTCATTCTAAACGAATGGTAGCTCGACGCTCGGACCCCTGTAATGGCTAAACCTTGCGCACTTGCGCAGCCTTTACTACAAGTCTAGGAACCGGGGATGGTATTGTGCACCATTCGAGCGTTTCGTTCGGCAAGTCTACGGTCTGAACCTCATCTCCACCGTATAGCATTCGAGTTGTTTGAGATGAGAACTTGGATAATTGAGCTTGGAATATAGATGGTAAAGATGCAAGGACCAACTACCTCGGGGGGGAAAAATCTCGAGAAGAGGCCGACACCATTGCAAGACATTCCAATCTACAAGGTCCACCGCAACTTTGATTCCTTCTTTCTCCATTGACACCTTCATTGTTCACAAAAGATTGGGACAACTGAAAATCCATTGATCCTTGAAAACAGGGGACCATCACCCAAATACCAGGCAATGCCCTTACTCAACGACTCTCCACGCACATAAGATGAATTCCTTATTGACTAATGATCAAGCGAGACGCAAATTATTTAGTTCAGGTTTTTCTGGTAAAAAAATAAAATAGGAATCCTGATCATTCATAACTTAATCGAATCGTAGGCACGGGTGGTAATAATCTATGCCATCCTGCAAACAGTCCTTTTTCCAACAATACTATTTCCCAAAAATAACTGTCCGAAACAGGGAATTAGCCAAAAATACTCTGACCTATCATGCAGCAACTTGACCAAAGAGTCGCTTGCGGATCTACAAAGAAGAAGATTGTTAGCAAAGGGAGCTGATAATGCCAAAACCACTTTTGTTTTTGCCAAAACTCATTCATTGCATGACTTAATTGTCCTCCACTACATCACTTACTTTACGACACTATCCCTTCAAATCTAGAGAATTATTTTATCCTTCCAAAATATTTTCTTGCACCCATTAGAAGCTGTACACAGATCTATCTTTCCAAAATATTTTCTTGCACCCATTAGAATTTTGTCCTTCCAAAACATTCCAAAGTATTATCATTTGTTAATCGCAACTTTAGAACTTTTTGGAATTGATGTTTAATTCTTGATGATGATGATGATGTGAACACGACTCTTCGAAAATTAGCTCATGTTTGTTAGATGGGTAGCAGCTTGTGTTTGTTATATGGGTTGTTCATGAATTGATAAAACATGTAACTGGAAAACATTGAAGTTTAATTTTTGTTTTCTTCTCTTCTAAAATTAGTTCTAGTTTTAGGGGTATTTTCATAAAGTAAGTGATGTAGTGGAGGACAATTAAGTCATACAATGAATGAGTTTTGGCAGGAATAAAAACGGTTTTGGCAGAAACAAAAGTGGTTTTGGCATTATCATTTCCCTAAGCAAAAATTGTCAAAGCAGAGCCCTGCATAGCAATAAACATTAGCATACTCAAAGGTGTATGCGGTTATGATGTTCAAGGCATCTCACTCTTTGGGATAGTATTGACCTTTCCATCTCAAACATTTTCCATCTGATATCATCTCACTCTTAACTATCATACAAGATTAAGCATATAAATGGAATTCCCCAGTTTTGACTGAATTGTGTGTCAAGGACTAACAATCCGGTCTCGTTTTCTCATATTACAATTGGAAGAGTGTGAAAAGGCCAATATACACATTTTGAGCATCTGAGATGGAGATGACTGACTTGAGAGTGTGAGAGGGCATCGTAAATGACAAAATCAAGAGTAACAAGGGACCATACATAAAAACCCAAATGGAGATAATCAAGTCCAAGACCATATTGAATGATTTGGTCTTTGAATTTTTACGCTAAGGATTTCCGTTTCAAACCTATCCGACCCGGATGAATTGTCTAACGATTCGGGGCAGTGCATGTTATATTACTAGTACAAAGCATGTGTATAACACACGAACCTCTCTCTTTAAAAACAAAAAAGTTCAACAAAAAATTCACATCCTTTGCGGCAGTGAGGGATCCGTCCCTTATGCCGTGAATGCCAACAGTAGTCATTTAAAGGACCGATCTAATTGTTTGAGCTCTATGTTGCTCATCTACTGATTCTCGGATGGACCCTACGCCGCATCGCGCTGGTCTGCTTTGGCAATAATGCGTCTTTGAGCTTGTTTACCCATTTGTGATTTTGCTCGTTTCCTAGTTTTCAATAGATTTAATTATTACCGACTATTATGATTATTTCATGTAAGTGCCATAAGGCTTCTTGGAATGAAATTTGCTGTTGATAAAAAAAAAAAAAAGATTATTCATCTCCCTTTTCTATTCGATCGTTTTTTCCACTCGAAAGAAGAATAAGTAAACTTCAAACTTCCAGTCACATTCAAATTTTATTTCTTGACGAAGGCTTGACGAAATCTCCAAATATCATGTTAAATTGTCAATTGTTTGGAGAGTAAATAGGGTGGGGGTACTTAAATATCCATCATCAACCCATACTCGACTTATGTTTCCATCCTTGTCATTTCAAACAGTTATGATATCATCCCGTAATTTTGGAAAATCCAAATCTATCCCTAGTTAAGCTGAAATGGAATGCATATATATAATAGCATTGAATTTTGAGACCTAAACTTAACTCTATAAGTCCTCCCGGAAAAACAGTTCCTAAATCTACAAATGGGCTCCATTTGTTACCGAGATTTCTGGGATTTGGAAATTGGAAACAATTGGTTCTTATATATACGGATAGGTTCCATTTGTTTTACCAAGAAAGGGGTTCAACAAGTCCTCCCGGAAATACACCACCCATCCCACCATCACCATGGCGCATCCCGCAGTCGCCATCCTTCATGGGCCGGAACAGTGCTGACTTTACAAATAAAGACCCGAAACAACCACTACGTACTAGATTTGAGGATTTCGAGGTCCGTCGAGGGTCGTCGGTGGCTGAAAAATGTTCACTGGTGGTCAGCGAGGGCTGGGCTTGAGTCGCCGGTGGTCAGTGATGCAAAAGGTGGATGACGATGGTGACGACCTAAAGATTTGTATTCATGTTTTTTCAATTAATTTATTCATGTGTTTTCGTGAATAAAACATGGTGTATTCATGTTTTTTCATGAATAAAATGATGTACAGATCTGTATTCATGTTTTTGCATGATTTCGATGACAATATTTTGGGAGTATATTATGTTCATTAAATCGGTTTCAATATAGATTAGGAATGGTCATGAATCGCTGAAATAATGATGGTAATTTAACCATGAAATGCTAACCATGATAATACCTGTTTTGATGATAATTTAACCATGTTTCATGGAATAAGTTCATGGAAAATTATGACCTGTGTGGATAATATATGAACCATTGAACATGATTAGTACATTAAAAAATATGATCAACTTATCATGTTATATTGACCAACGCCTGTTTTTGGTGGAATATAATTCATAATTCATGAAATAAGGTTGCGAACCAAAAAATGCATTGTCAAGTGATGCAAATTGCTGGTCAAATGATCATGTTATATTGACCAAGACCAATTTCCTTGCAAGTTGGCCAATATTTTGATGGTAAATATTTCATTTGACATGGTCACTTTGTCATGGTAGTTTTGATGGTTAATTATCATCTTGAGCAATGCCGTGTAAGAAGGGAAGAGAGGAGGATTTTTGAAATTTCAAATATCCCAACAAACAAATCCCACTAATTTCTCGTTCCATTTAGTGCAGACGTTATCTTAAGTTTAACCGGGTATATAACGTCCCATGTATGGAGTAAATCATTTGCACCATCACCATAAAATGCCTGTTCGAATCATGCCATATTGTTCAGATCATGAAAATAATTAACGTGTCCAAGGTGGACTACGTCTAAACGGATCTGGTTTTTATTCCCACTGCACTTATGTTGTTTCGAAGTTTCATGGTAAATTATTTGCATTATTTACCATGAAACGGGTTTGCATGTAGTTTGCATGTAGTATAAACACTAATCCGATTATTTAAAATTTTAAAACCATCCTATTATATCTCACCTAATTGTATTAGATTTTCAACCCAATCCCTTTAATGGTAGAAACATACAGGAACGTGCATATATATATCTATATTAATTGAAATTTTGAAACTATCCTATTATATCTCATCTGATTGCATTAGATAGGTTTTAAACCACTCCCTTTAATGTAGGAAATATAAGAATGTGTATGTATTTTCTCTATATATATTTCTACATAAACATCATTCTATAAGCCTAAAAGACTTATGATTTCGTCCTCCCATTCTTAGCTCTTTATGATTCCATCCTCCTGTTAGTTTTTATGTTGTTTCTGCCCTTTGATTGTTTTATTGTTGTTTTACCTATTATATATATTATATATAGAGAGATTCGAATTTGGGGATGAAATCATAAGTCCTTTCGTCCTTGCGAGATTCCCGTCCCACGATTTTCGTTGATTGAATCTCGAAAATTTTGAATCCCTGGTGGGTTTCTATATAAGAAAGATCTCTCTCTCTCTCTCTCTCTCTCTCTCTCTCTCTCTCTCTCTCTCTCTCTAAGAAAGATCTCTCTCTCCGAAGTCCTCCACAAATAGCCGCCACCTGGTCCTCCAACGTCCTCCGGTGGGCGACGATCCATTCATCCTCTGAAGTCCCCAGCCAATAGTCATTGCCATCCATCAATAGCCGCCACATCGGAGTTCCGATCCAAATCAGAGACCTTGAAGAATATAGGTGGAGCCAACGAATCAGCCAAGCCACACAACAACTCGTCGTCGTCGAAACTCCCAGCGTCGGCGTACAAATCGGAGTTCAACAAGAAGGCCTCACGGATCGGGTTGGGCAGTCACGGTGCAATTATCATTTGATTGGTTGCAAGTATTGTATTATGTGTAGATGGGTTTTGTAGTGGGTCATTTGTATTGGAGTCTTTTTGTTTTTATGATTTTTCATGTATTTAGATATGAACATACGTTTTTCCCTTTTCGTGGAAATTAAATTGGCATTATTTTTCCTTGTAACAAGATGGGTTTTTTTCCTGTCGGTATATGAATCGTCATGAAATGTTGAAATCGACATTGTAATTTAACCATGAAGCGCTGATCATGATAACCTGTTTTGATGGTAATTTAACCATATTTGAACCGTTTACCATGAAATATTTGTTCGAATCATGGGTTATTTATCGTGTTCACGTTGTAATCGTCATGGTAATTTAACCATGTAACGGTTTGAGCATGTCATCATGTTATTTCTTTTTTTATGGTAATTTAGCCATGTTCCGTGTAATAAGATCAATAAAAAATATGAATTTTTGTTGTTTGGTTGGCCAACTTGAAGAATGAATAAAACATGCGAAGATGTGGTCAACTTATCATGTCATATTCCTAATAAAATTGATTCCTCAAAAACATTCCGTGTTTAAAAAAAAAAAGTATCAATCATATTTAAATTTACCAAATCCCACTAAATTAGGAAAATAATTCAATCCAATCCCACTAAATTAGGAAAGCAATATAACATAATATATGTATATATCATAGGAAAAAGGGTAAGAAAGGTAATTCACACACTAAGAGGATGAGAATGAATTCTTACATGACATGGATAAAGAGGATGGATATTTAAATATTTCAAAAATAGAATGATTGTGTTTTATGAGGATAGTGATTCAACACCCACTCTAAGGACAAAAATGTGAAGACATAGGTTGTGTTTGGTTGGTAGTTTAATTTTTAGTTAGGTTTTGATAGTGGATGGAGAGAGAAATATGACAATAATTGGAGAGAAAACTTGGCAATGCATTTTGCCCCACCATTAGCCACTAATTTTGGTGTTTATAGAGGCCGAGTTTTTGGCTTTGACAACGAATTTAGTCCACCTACGAAAGTAGATTCTTTGGGGTGTTTTGCCGTTGGAGGAGAAATTCCCATTCTCAGCTGCAATTCTCAGATTTTCAGAGGGTAGTTGAAGTGATCATCAGGATCCAAAAGACAAAAGAAACACTAGATCCCACAACTATGACAACTCATTTCCAATACAAATTAAACATAAAGCCGCGCAATGGGTCTTATTTCTTCGACGATTCCATGATTAAGACACAGATTACATTTAAATTCACGACACTAAAAAAGAAAACCGATGGCGGCAGCAGCAGCAGCTGACTACAAAAAAACGCATTATGCCACTCTAAGATAATCATAAAAACATACTACTTGACGGGAATGAAAACTTACCGAGTTACCATAATCTAATTTCTGCATTTCCATCCACCTATGATGTTAGAGATTTTCAAAATAAAATGGATTTTGGTTTGGGATTTTTTGAAAAGGTGTTGAGAGAGGTTTTTTTTTTTTTTTTGGTGAAAGGTTGCAATACCTTTTCACTTGTGACTTCATGTGAATGTTTATAACACCCATTAGTTTGGGATGTGTTTATTAGGAGGGGATGTGATTGTTGGGAAAGGATGCGAAACATGGGGTGCCTCCGAGAGATATGACCCTTCTTATTAAATGTTTTCATGAAACAATGAATGTCTCATATCAGGTTTCCTCCACGATGACAGTAAGTTTCCTCCACAATGACAGCGAAAGGGATCAGCTCCAAGCATAGCAGCAGCTATAGTTCAAAACCTTCAGAGAAGAGGACCAAGTATTCCTTACTGTAAAAAATAAAAAATAAAAAATTACAAATATACGTTTAGTAAAAAAATATCAATGATCTTGCTACTAATCTTCCAAGTGCCCACTGACATTGCCAGAATGAGACCAGTATTCCTTAACAAGTTTCCCAAACAGTGAGTCATCTTTGCTCATGAGCTTCATCGGCTCATCGTGCTCCACTACTTGTCCTGTAAATGCAAACAAAGATGGAGAAAATGTGAACAAAATCTTCACTTGAGTTCTCCCTTTTCGGTCACAAAAAGTCGTTCACATAATCAGAAAATATGAACATTGAACACTCACTCACCATCACTAATTGAAAGCACCATTGTGCAGTCCATAACAGTTGGTATTCTATGAGCCACTGTGATCACAGTGCAATCTGCAAATTCTGTTCTGATCGTTTTCTGGATTACAGAATCTGTTGCGTTGTCGATTGAGGCAGTGGCTTCATCAAGCACTAGTATCTTCCTTCTCCTGAGAAGTGCGCGTCCCAAACAGAATAACTGCCGCTGCCCCATGCTCCAATTTGATCCATCTTGCACAACTGCATTGTCCCAAGCTGTTAGTACAAACTTTTTAGTCCAAAGATTGCTTTGTCCATATTCTCTAAATTATTGATACTTACCCAAGGAGGACAAACCCTCTTCTTTCTCTTGAACTGCTTCCCGAAGTTGACATTTTTCAAGAACCTTGCATACATTGTTTAGAAATGGGATCAAATAGGCAAAGCAAATGCCAGTCCAATGAACTGCTTACCGTGACTAATTTTTTGCTAGTATGTGAGAAAGATCCTTGGTATCATTCATAGTATGGAAGTGGAACCAAACACAACATCCTTATGGTTTTTCTTCCTTGGAAGCAGTCTTGGGCTATAACTTGAACTAGATAAAAAGAAGAGATTTGTTCACCGAAAACGCCCTTCTACAGGGGGCCTAGAGCTAATGTTCCTAGCGGCTACATTCATACTTGAAGGGGCACTAGAATCCTTTTAGTGGGAAAAGCCACTTAAAACAGGTGTGAGCAGAAAATTTGTATTCAATATCATAACTAGGGTTATGTGGAAGAAACCTCACCTCCCATATTTCCTGATCAGCATGCTCCATTAAGGGGTCAAGATTGTATCTAACAGACCCACTAAAGAGAGTTGGATCTTGTGGAATGACCCCAAAGTGTGATCTCAGGTCATGAAGCCCAAGAGTAGTTATATTTATATCATCTATAATGATACTTCCCTCGGTAGGCTCCACGAGGCGAAACAAGGCACTGATAAGAGTAGTCTTCCCACTTCCAGTTCTTCCCACAATTCCGATTTTGCCCCCTCCTTCGAATATGCAACTTATACCCCGAAGTACCAGAGGAGAATTAGGTCGATATCTAACCTGCTTGATGCCATTTAGTTCTTTAGAACATCTCTGCACATGAATTTCAGCTTGACAAAAGCATTTAAAAATTGCTATTTTTACCTTCAAATCACGGATCTCAACTTTGCCGACTACCGGCCAGTGCAGGGCAGGTCTATTGCCTTCTATTATTTCGGGGGCTTCACTAGGTATATTCATGTATTGTTCTAGCCTTTCTACTGCCACAATTGAATTTGACATCGTGCACTCACTTTGGACCGAAAAAACAAGGAATACATTCAGTGAAAGACCATATGATAGGGCCATTCCAATAAATCCTGCCATCAGAATATCGACAACCTATTTACTCATCAGCCAACTAAGTGATTTACCTTTGTTATATGATGCATGTAGCAAACGTTATAAAGACAAGTAATATTGATTTGTGACCTGGTTTAGAAGCATCATTGGAGAGCAAAGTCATGCCAAGCGCTGAGCACGACAGAACAATTGAACACAAGATTTCCAGGCGTTGGATCAACCACTTGTTTGCTGAAAATTTGTGGAAGAATGAACTGGCGTTTTCATCAACAAGTTGAAAATTCTTTGCAAAGAACCGTTCTTCCTCACCAAAAGCCCTGATGGTGACCGCTCCAGCAACAGTTTCAGCAAGATGGCTAGCAACTGAAGACTTGGTTGTGCCATCTATTCGCGTCAGCTCTTTTGCAGAAGCAAAGTAGAATCTCTATTTGTTAAGGTAAAACACGTTATCAAATAGTAGGTAAGATGACAACAAGAAGCACTGGCATTGTTGTTTTACCTGTAAGATTATGGTTATATAAACTGTGGGTAAGATGACAAACAAAATTGGCCAAGTCAGGAAAGCCAATACTCCAAAGCTAAAATATGTGTTCATGGTGGTCCCTATAGTCAGAGTGAATATGAACGCCAATTCAAGGTCCACAATACTCATATCAGAAGATACCTACACAGAAAAAAAAAATTGTAAGTTTCCTAAATTCCTTTAAGCAGCTTTTGCATTACAGCTATATTGAAAAGATTCTTACCCGACTGAGTATCCTTCCCAATGGTGTTGAATCATAGAAGGAGATTGGTGCTCGGAAAAGAGATGTCATTAACTTGGAAAAAATAGATTCCGATGTCTTAGTACCTAACATAACTACAAAATAAGATCTTAGGACGAAGAATATTGAAATGCCACACCCTATCAATGAGTATACTATTATCAGCTCCAATCTGCTTACGCTAGAGTCCTGTAAATTTGCGGCCAACCACAGACTCTGTACAAACTGCCCGATAATAAATACACAGTGAAAGATAACTGAAAGGGAGAGGTACAAGAACCCCTTGCTATGATTCAGATACTGTATGTGAGGCTTGAGACCCATATATCCAGTTTCTCTTTCTTCTTCCTTTATCAACTGGTCTCCCAATGATTCTCTTTGATGTTGATAAGTATAAATTTTCTGGATCTCTTCTTTTGGTGATTTAGGTTTTTGAAAACCGTATTCAGATTGCAACTCAGAAGCTGAAGTGACCTTATGAGCATTGACAAGGTTCTGAAATTGCTGACTAGAAGCTAGCATCTGATCATAGGTAGCTGCTTCCACAATCTTCCCTTCGGACAGCAACTGTTGACAAAAACACCAATTTTGCAGTATTAGCTAAAAAAATTCTGAACCAACAGATAATGCAGAAACTGCAAAGTATTCAAATCCTAACCAAGATAGAGTCGAATGCTGGAAGAAAATCAACTTGGTGGGTGACGAGTAAGACCGTTTTCCTTGCCAGGGCTCCCATGACATATTCCTGTCCATAACCCGCATTAGCTTTTACCTTGGAAAAGTACACTTGCAGAAGAAAAAATAATTATATTTTACAGAATCATGATCACATTGAATAAACTGGTTGCAGTATGTGCATCAACAGCACTGAATGGATCATCCAAGAGATATATATCTGCATCTTGATATAGCGCACGTGCCAGTTGAATCCGCTGCTTCTGCCCACCACTAAGATTAACACCCCGTTCTCCAATTATAGTGCAATCACCAAACGGAAGCATCTCAAGATCCTTTTTGAGGGAACACTTGTCCAGTACTTCTTGGTATCTATTTTGATCCATGGTGGACCCAAAGAGAATATTTTCCTGTATAGTCCCCGTTTGGATCCATGCTGTTTGAGAAACATAGGCGATGTTTCCTTGTACTTGTACCTGGAAAATGAAGCTGAAAATATTCAGGTTGGTAAAGTATCTGTCTGGAATCTATAGGCTTCTTAGTTTTGACCAAACGACTACAAAACTGTAAACCTTCATGCGAGCAGTTAAAACTACTAAAGAAAAAAGGAGGGGGGCATACCCAGTCCACAAAGCTGTGCAAGCAGTTTTAACTGCTCTTTTAACATACAAGCTGTTAAAACTGCTTGGTAATTTTCTTGCAAGAGGTTGCATATTAGCAAGCTATGGACATGTAGAGATCAGAGATCAAGAAATCGCCTATCCATATGTCGATAAATCATACCTCGCCAAAATTTATGGTTTAAAAGGTAAATTTTGTTGGCTCCCACTTATGTACCAAAGGAATGTTTCTTAAACTTTCTATAGGGCCCGGAAAAAGAATGACTTCCTTCATTGTTTTTTACAACCTATCTAATATATCTGCAAACATACATATATGACAGCCGTTTCATAGTTTGATAAATTTCACGCCGTAAATGAGAATAACTGAAATTGAAGACTCACTATGCCATTGATGTCTGGAACCTCCCCAAGAATTGTGGCAATGAGGGTTGATTTACCCGACCCAACCTCTCCACATATAGCTATCTTCTCACCACATTGAACCACCAAATTTACATCATTTAGAATTGGCTTTAAAGCACTCGAATCCCATGAAATTCTGGTGGTTCTGATTAATATAGACTGGTCGGGTCCATTCATGTCACGCCTTTTTGTTATATATCTATTCTGCAACTCAGGTTCATCGAGAAACTTCATGACTCGAGAGAATGAAACCTTTGCTTCAATAAAGACGGCCCCAACATCAGGGATCAACCTTATGGGCTCCTGAAGAATGCGGAGAGTTGCAAGGAAAGTGAATACATTGCTGGCATTGAGAGGAATCCCAAGTAAGTAGCATGCCCAAAAGGTAGCAGCTGATACTATGATTGGGGATACCCAAAATAGAACCATATAGTACCCTCTTTGCGACAAAACTACCGATAAGTAGTTTGACTCTTCTCTCCTTACCTTTTCTACTACATTCTTGAAATGTGTCTCCCAAGCATATAATTTCAAAACTTTCATGTTCGTTAGCGCCTCTGCTATAGCCTTGAGCCTCCTGTCTTGTGCCACCATAAGCTTTGTCAAATACTTATGCTGTAATTTGGCCACTGGATAATTTCCAATCATAGTCAATATAATCACTAACACCGCTGCCATAGCTGCAGTCCCCATAGAGTAGTAGATGATGAAAAATGCAAGGCATGTCTGAAGGCCTATTGTCCATATCCGATGAAACCAATACGGGAATTCACCTATTCTATATGCATCCACCGTAACATAATTTGTTATCTGACCAGGAGAATGGTTTGTCTTAGCAGCATTTGAGAGTTTTAGTTGCTTCTGATAAATTGCGGCAGTTAGCAAGGACCTTATTTGGAGCCCAATTAGTCTGGTTCTAAAGTTCCATTGCCTCTCTGACACTGATTCAAAGCATTTCCCAAGGAAGAGGCCTGCAGCAAGTGCCCATCCCTCATATGTAAATGTTTCTTTTCCTTCTGCAACCAAAATGAAAGCTTTCAGAAACAATGGGCCAGTAGCCAGGGTGAGCACCTTAATCAACGCAAAAAAACCAGAAACTAAAATAGCTTTCCACTGCCAGAGAAATATTGTTTTCAAAACGGAAGTATTTGGTGTTCCTTTTTCTTTCTGTTTGCTTAGCATCTCCATAAATGTGAAGTAACACGTCTCCGCTCGATCCTTGTGCCTCAACTTTGGAATGTCTCTGTCCTCAAGAACTTTCTCCTTACCCTTTTTAAGTAATGGGTTCAACCACCAAAAAGACATTCTGCTTAAAAGTCCGGCCATGGCGAAAGGAGTTATGTATTCATTCCCGCTATCAGCTGATTCACCTTGTAGAGGTTCGTAGAGTGCACCAATATTGCTTTCTGCATACTTTTGTTCCCCAAATGCACAGAAGAGCAATAGAATAGCTCCAGGACACGATAACATATCTAGCACACACTTAACTGACACTACTTTGTCCACAATAGATACCCAAATTGATGGAATGCAGAGAAATCCTGAAAACAAGAAGGCAAGTACAGAACAAAGCCTTATGGTCAAGATATGAGGATACTGCTGCCTTCGGAGGTTCACAGTTATACCAAGAAATAACCATGTGAACCCTTGGAATAGCACCGTTAGCCAACCATGGAGAGGCAGTACGCTATCTTCTGATATCAATTTCCCTAAGAGTATCCAAATACTTAATCCGAAATAAACCAAACCCAAGCCAACGTTGAGAGTGGCTGAAGAAATTCGCAATGTGAAATAGCGATGAGAATCCGGTAGGGCTAGGGTCTTGCTTGAGGATGGTTTATAGATGAACGTAAATAAGCATACTAATATGACAAGAATGTCAATAGAAATGACCAAAGCATGGTTGATGCAGGAATATGGATTGATGATGGGTGAAAGACCAGATTTGTAGTTGCTTACAAATTCATGAGAACCCACCGAATTGCCACAGAAGATGGTCCAGGGACCCTCTTCCATTCTGTGTTTCAATGCCTCCAAAAAGCTGCAGCTCAAAAACAACAAATATATCAAAGGCGTTCACATTAGATATGAGTTTATCAGTAGAAGCTGAACCAACTCAAAATTTTGTGGAGAGGTACTATAAAAGACATGCAGCTCAAGAACCATATGGGTTTCCTTGTACTTCTGGAAAGTAATTGAAAAAGGTTTTCTACAAAACAAGAGAGTATATGATAACAAGAGCATGTGGGTTTCCTTGTACTGAGAGAAGATAGCAAACCTCAATATTTTTCCTGGAATCATTGAACATTGACTTTGAATGTCAATATAACGACAGCACCAATTTTCTCAGAATTGCAAAAGTGTCTTACTGGTAGGATATTTTTGTCAAACGTACATTTGTGAGACAACTCCAAGATCTGTCCGGAGGTGAGTGGACAGTTTCCACTTCCTCCCCTATAAAAGACACCAGAGAAAGAAACAGATACTCCTTATTACTGACTTAGATGTAAGTCTGAATAACAAACTTCCGGAAAACCATACTTGGACCAAAACGTTAAAGAAAAGGATGTGCTGACTACCTAAGATTGATTCAAATATTCAAATGCACCTGAATCTCACTCTTCATAAACAAATCATCGCGTTTCTCAGCAAGTGGTTGGCTTGTGGCTAGCCTCTATTCACGCGTTGGTGTGGATCCCATCACAACAGTCTACTAATCTCATCCGTAGACCCACATGTCTCTTGTCTAGTTCCGTGACACGCCATGTCATGCCTTGCCTTGCCTAACCAAGCCCGCTGAAATGCACATGCCATGCCATGCCAGGCCTTTTGCCTAACCGTTTGACGGACACAGATACCTTGTTTAGCCCGGAAACAAGCCCATGGCATGCCATGCCTTGCCTTTCCTATCCGAGAGAGCCCCACAAGCTCGCTCTGAACATTTTTTCTTCTATCAATCAAGCAAAGTAGGCAACTTTTCTAGTAATTCATGGTCCCAACTTGGCCCATTATTAAGGAACAATGGCAGTATTGTATTACGCGGGGAAATATCATATGTGTGGACTGCATTCCCAGAATCTCAGCTGTCTATAAATGATCCAAACGGCCAGTAAAACAAATTATACTATATTCCAAAGCGGAAAAGAATAAACATATCCAAAAAAAACTCAGAACTGAACATTGGAAATCCGAAAAAGTCTGCAAACACAATTTTAAAACACAACACTGGACACAACTGAATGTGCATCGAATGACTCCAAACGCAGTTGTGTTGGAAATATGCTTCGCAGATACTGTACAATATTTTTAGTTGCATTGGCTGACTGAACATTGGAAATACATATTTTGAATTAAACTATCCAACTGCAGGCAATTACTGAGATCGACGGATGTGGTGTGAAGAGCTATCACTTACGGGGTTAATTATGAACTATTGTTGCCCCAAGTCCCGCAAACCCTGAGATTAACGGTGGTGTGCGTAAATTACCCGAATACCCTTGAAAAACTGAGAACTTATCTCCATTTTTTTCCCTCAAATAAAAAAAAACTCCATTTGTTATCACACTGTACCGGTATTGGGCCAAAAACAGATAAGATCACTGCACCATTTCTATCGCTCTGTGTGGAGCCCACTCCAGGCCTAAAAAAAAAAAACCCATAAATTTCAAAATATTTTTTATGGGATATTGTAAAAAATCAGCTCAATCGCATATCGGTAGCTATGTTTTATAAATTCGTGGGGGTGAAACTGAGCAGTTGAGTAGTTTTGCCCTCTAAATTCAAAAAATATACTTACCAATATACAATCGAGCTGATTTTATACAAAATCCCATAAAAAAAAACATTTTAAAATTTATGGGTAACATTGAACGGTGGAAAAGAGAGAATGAAAATTTTGCGCTGATCCTAGACTTGAGTGGTTAATCAATGAAAAGGACATTTTTCTATTCTATTTGCTTGGTTGTTGTATGGGAAGTTGTTGAGCTTTTATTTTGAGATCCATCAACGTCAATAGATAGCAACAATTCATTGAATCGACAAAAAAAAAAATGGGAGATACATTCTTTATGTCACTTAAAGAAGTGATTTTTCAATGTGGAGCGGGTATATATACCTGCTCGGCGCATCCGAGCCGTCCAATATATTTTTGGACGGCTCGGATTGAAAGCCTCTCTCCTCTCACCCCAACATGCACTTTCTCTTTCCTTTTTTTTTTTTTTCTCCAAATCTAAGCCATTCAAACACACAATGAATGGTTCGGATGCTCGAATGAGCACTACGTGGTACCCGCTCGGCACTGAAAAAATTTCCCTTTTACAGGATAGGCACTTCATCCTTCATCCCAAGAAAATGGCAACGTTTTACCTCGGGATTAGTCCCCTGAGGAAAAGAGAAGGCAAAAATAACTTGACAGGAGCAAAATATGCAGTCACCTAACATTCATTCTAAACGAATGGTAGCTCGACGCTCGGACCCTTGTCATGGCTAAACCATGCGCACTTGCGCAGCCTTTACTACAAGTCTAGGAACTGGGATGGTGTTGTGCACCATCCGAGCGTCTGTTTGGCAAACTTACGGTCCGAACCTCATCTCCACCGTATAACATTCGAGTCGTTGAGATGAGATCTTGGATAAATGAGCTTGGAATATAGACGGCGACACCATTGCAAGACATTCCAATCTACAAGGTCCACCGCAACTTTGATTCCTTCATTCTCCATTGACACCTTCATTTTTCACAAAAGATTGGGACAGCTGAAAATCCATTGATCCTTGAAAACAGGGGACCATCACCCAAATACCAGGCAACGCCCCTTACTCAACGACTCTCTACCCCATATGACGAGTCCCTTATTTGACCAATGACAAGGTCGGCTCATAAGTTTTAGAAGCCGAAAGCGAACCTCTTGAATGAGGTCTCAAGAAATTTCGTACGCAAGTATTTGCCGTCCATGGTCGTCAGTCATTGCCTTCCCTTCCCTTCGACTCCTCAAGCGTGAAGCATGAAGCGTTTGCAACTTGCTGCGTTTCTTTCTTCTTCTTCCTTTGATTGGCCGCGCAATATATCTTCTAGCCGTCCCTTCATTTTTATTTTTTTTTAACGTCTTAGTGTTTAGTGTTTCTAATGAGTAATTCTACCATTTGGAACTATTTTGTAATTCCTAAATTTCAATTGGACCTATTTTGTGTAAAGGAGGCTGGTGCAAATTTTTTTGGGCCATATAGGATCCTAAAATTTTGGGGCCCTCGTTTTATACTTTTTTGTGGGGCCGGAAGCGCAGGATTCCCCTGCCTTAACTAATGATCAAGCGAGACACAAATTATTTAGTTCAGATTTTTTTGGTAAAAAAATAAAATAGGAATCCTGATTATTCATAACTTAATCGAATCGTAGGTGCGGGTCGTAATAATCTATGCCAACCTGCGGACAGTCCTTTTTCCAACAATATTTATTTCCCAAAAGTAACTGTCCGAAACAAGGAATTAGCCAATTAGGTGGTTGTTTCATCAACCGGTACGCCACCTAATTGTTTTCTTGACACTTTCTTTCCAAATCATCCCTCACAACATGTATCACGACGATCCCCTTTCGTAATTTTTCTTCCCCAAATCATGCCTCACAAACAGAGGAATTTTTTGGTGCAAATAGGGTACGGTTGACGTGGTACCCGGCGAGCACATCCGGGTCATCAAGAAATGTAACCGACGGTCCAAATAAAAAACACACTTTTTCTTCTTTTCTTTTTTTTTCCCAAATCCGTTCGGTACTTTCAATCCAAAACATGGTACCCATGCAATTTGCAACCAAGAATTTCTCCTCACGACAATCCCATTTCATAGTTTTTATTTCATGTATATATATATCTTTTTCAGAAACTTGCGCAAAGGGCCGAAGGCTTTGTATATTTCATATTTCCATCTTTTTCTCTTTACAAAGCCAAATCTATCCAGTATTGGGTTCACATCAAGCAGCACGGGTATACCTTTCATCTCGTAATTCACATTTATCTCTACAGTCTAAAGTAAATTGGTCAGTCGGTGCCATCAAGATCAATTAATCCTTCCGTAGCAGATGCATTCAGAGATAAACTTTATTTCTACCCCCGATTTAAGAAGATTATCCTTCCCGACACACAAAGTTTAGGTACATAGAATACAAGTCGGATATAATTGTATCTGGAGCCTACCAATGCAATGCATGTGTAGGCCCACATGCAACGAACATCTCTAGATACGGTTGTGTCCGAAGTTGTATTCCCAGGATTGCTCCTTTTATCCTTCCTAACAATTGCACAATCAATCGCGTCCAAAACTTCAAGAGACGCTTGCGGATCTACAAAGAAGAAGATCGATAAGCAAAAACTGTCAAAGCAGAGCCCTGCATAGCAATAAACATTAGCATACTCAAAGGTGTATTGCGTTCATGATTTGGTCTTTGAATTTAAGCTAAGGATTTCGGTTTCAAACCTATCCGACCCGGATGAATTGTCTAACGATTCAGGGCAGTGCATGTTATATACTAGTACAAAGCATGTGTATAACACACGAACCTCTCTCTTTAAAAACAAAAAAGTTCAACAAATAATCCACATTCTTTGCGGCTGTGAGGGATCCGTCCCTTATGCCGTAAATGCCAACATTAGTCATTTAAAGGACCGATCTAACGGTTTGAGCTCTGGGTTGCTCATCTACTCATTCTTGGATGGACCCTACGCCGCATCGCGCCGGTCTGCTTTGGCAGTAATGCGTCTTTGAGCTTGTATACCCATTTGTAGTTTTGCTCGTTTCCTAGTTTTCAGTAGATTTAATTATTACCAACTGTTATGATTATTTCATGCAAGTGCCATTAGGCTTCTTGGAATGAAATTTGTTGTTGACAAAAAAAAAAAAACTTTTATTCATCTCCCTTTTCTATTCGATCGTTAGGCTTATCGTGAGAAAACTTGGCAATGCGTTTTGCCCCACCATTAGACACTAATTTTGGTGTTTATAGAGGCCGAATTTCTGGCTTTGACAACCAATTTGGTCTACTAACGTAGATTCTTTGGGGTGTTTGCCGTTGGAGAAATCAAAAGATTTTGTTTTGGTTTCTGCACCAGATTTATGAATTTCATCTTACGTGGCATGACTCCATCAAGAACTCAACAATAATAGGTACATACACAACTTTTTACCACAACCAGCCAAAACTATGCGCTTGCCTTAAGTTGTGTATATGTATACGCATAGCATTATTGCGAACTCAAGGATTTATGGGATGTGTTCGTTTAATGTGGCATAACTCCATGCGAGTTTTCTGGTTTCAAATAATGCTTAAATTTTTTAGTTTGAGTAAAAATAGATATCAACTCTCAACCCTGAAGTTATGCCGTTTACTATGCTTTGACTAGATATTACGAGTACATGTTATATATTGGTATAACCACACACAATGTTTTTTTTCCCAACTGGTGTGTACATAACCACATATTACAAACACACAAACACTTGCACACACTCACCCTGTCACCCACAATAGGGGTGGGTCCCACATACACTAGACACCTTTAGTGTTGTACGGTACCCTACACACCCCTATTGTTGATTCCTTGTACACATGGCATCACAGAATCACCTACTTTCCAAAAATAAATTAAAAGAAAAAGAGAAATCAATACAGTGTGTCCCCAGTATGGTTGATTCTTATGATCTATAACCATGTAGATCAAGATCTACTTGCAGAATGGATCTCTCCCTGAGGTCCTCTGGAAGTTTTTTCCGGAACACAACATCCACCTTGCATCAAGGGTGTTTTCAAGGACAATTTTTCCATCTCAAGAAGCCAAAACTACACCTCCAGAGCTGAAATTCCAAGAGAATAATCAGCGTCTAGCAATAAAAAAATTGCTGTTTAAAGAGCTAAAATCTCATAGTCACATGCGATGGCGGGTTTTTTATAAGATTTGTCTACATCAGAGTTCTTAATGATAAATGGGTGGAAAAAGATCACGTGAGAAGAGAGTATCAGTAAGAAAGTAACTGAAACGAAAAGAAATTACCAGAAAGGACCATGGTCGTTATGATGGGTAGGAGCAGGTGGAAGGTAGACATGGTCAACTATTATCTCAGGTGGATGTACACTTGCTTTCACTGCATATTCCTCCTTTGCACAGTCCAAAACATGCTCCACCGAATCTACGTCCCCTTTCGGACAACACAACAAGACCGCAGACTCTTTGAGTCTGCGTAAACTCAGAAATGCATAAGGTTACCTTCAAATATTACAAGCCGGGAGTCCAAGTATCATCCACCAAGGTATCAAAAATATCGTAACCAAGGTACAGTGACATTGAACAAATTAAAACTATCCCCATTGTGATGATAAAATAAAAATAGGATTTCAAAAGTAAGCATTGAAGATAAGATGAGAAACTAGTTTGCAGATTTTCTTTTTTCCACGGTATATTGATGCTTATAAAGCAAATTTATTTCAGCTATTAATCATATCTTGATCTGCAGAAACTTGAAATGGGTCCAAAAGTCTCTAATTCCCAAATATGACCCAAAGCCATGTAAAAGATCTAGACTTTGTAATCTCATGGAAGTTCTCACTCTCCTGGAAACTATATCAAGATCAGCATAGAACCCACACACCAAAATTACATGATTTTGACAGCATAAAAATAACAGGTATAGGACTAGATGGAACAAAGTCCATTTCCTTACTGGAAGAGCAAATCCTTACAGAAGCTTTTTAAACACATGGCATGCAACACTATACAGAAAGTTGCATCAATTCATGCTGTTTAACCGTAAAATCAAATGGGGAAAAAAAAGGTCCTCAATTCAGAAGCCATTTTCCATTGAAACAGGAAAACCAGAATCATTACAAGGGATCATCCTAGAATGAAATCGGGACTTCAGAAGTAAGCCATCAAGAGCTGGCTAGAGATCAGAAAGATTTTACTGGTTCTATATCAAAGATACGCGTCTTTCAGATCTCTACTTATGAAATATCAGACCAACGTATAGGATCTCAATTTTGAAACCAAAGTAGAATTCCTTTCGACAAATTTCTCCTGCAAAGTATGTCTTGTTTAACATCGAGATACCAAATGCCAAGTATTGTATGATTTGTGAAAGCATCACTTACAATAAATACCATTGTTAAAAATGCAGCAATGATTGATCATGTCTCTTTAGATATTTCCTATGAAATCGAGTTCATTCTATTACCGGAATAATGAGATCTTTGAGAAGATTTCTATACACATGCTGGTCATGGCTCACACACAGGAGCTCCTTTGCTGCAGCGTCTTTCATGGAGTTGACCACATCATCCTGTGCTTGCAGAACTTTGATACGAGAAGCATTCAACAGCATCAAGTACTCGCTACAACAAACAATGTAAACAAACTGAACTGTATATACTTGGGATTTAATGGTTAACATGCAAAGAAACCAAAAGGGACGATGATATCAGTGGTCGTTCTCCCACTCATCGCCTTTATTCCTATTCATACCCCGTATAAAGACCAATCAAAGCTTCTCTTTTGATGAAGCTAAAAAGGCTTCTAGAAGCACTTTTGAAGCAATGAGTAGTAGATTACACAAAAAAATTATGTTTGTCCATAGTTCTTGAATACGGTGGATAGTTTGCACGAGATGGAAGTGTTGGTTTTATTCTTATTACGGATGACAATTCATAAGATTTAAATTTCTCTCGCCACAGTACACTCCTAATCACCTTAGTACAGTGCACAAAAATCATGCTGGACAGTGGACAGAACTAGGCTCCAAAGGAGAAGAAGATGTTATGCAAACTTAACGAGCTTCAAAATGTTTTCAAACTCAAATTCTTTGCTTTTTAAACAGCCCTAGAGTGCATATAATCGTACCATCCCAGTGCCAGTCATGTTCAGAATTCAGGAAAATAGTGACCTTCAAATGGGTTCTAGCTTTTGTGTTCTAACGAAGCAATGCTACATACACACCCATCAACCACACCCCTCTCACATATGTGTGTTCTCCACACATATAATTGTGGGAGCCACACATATCTGAGACAAGTGTGGTTGGTGGGATGGTGGCTGTATATGCACCTATCCTTTGTGCGAACGAAATTTCAAAGAACCAAACACAAGTCAAGCTGAAGTAACTTGCTTAGTTTCTTTTACAGGTCTGGTTATGAAGTGGTATTCCACAAAATGCATAGAAACTACAAAAGCAAATCCATAGTTACATACAAGTAGACACGCATATAATACGGAGTGTAAAGCGCTAAAATGATTACATTTTTCTGCAAACTTCTACTTGCTTCTCTTTGCGCTCGTACTCCTGTCTGATCTTCTTTTTCTCTGCTTCTACCAATTGCAACTTTTCTATATTGAATTCCTAGAACAAAGTAACAAATTCAACATCATAAATCTCAAGATACCTAATCCAATGTTCATATTTAATTCATTCGCGGAGGGAGCACGCACCCACCAAGAGCACATGCCCCACTGCAATGTTAATTTTTATCCCCCTCAAACACTTGAACTAACAACTTCCACAGGTTGGTGTGTGGAAATTCAAAGAGAATCATATTTTAGACGCGAGTACAATAATGAAGGCTTGTTTGCTTATTATTTGTTCATTGGTCCTTTTTGGAAGGAGGCAATTCAATTAATTTTTCCATTCTTCTCACCTGAACTTTTCCAAACTTCAAAGTAATAATTTCCTAAGCTAAACATGCCATAAGTTCACTAAAGATGCTTCTTCCAATGGTAAACATCTATTCTATCAATAATGGGAGAGCCCCTCTTTGGTATGGTTAAACTAATTGGATAGAAAAAAAGGGAAAAATATTACACATGTTTTTAGCATATGCCCTCACTGTAACATCTCACATATGCCCTCACTGTAGGGACAAAATGTAAAAGACATGATTCATGTAACCACCCACTCCCAAACTGGTACAGTCTTCTAATTTTCGAGGGCTCCAAAAAAATTGCACTTTTTACCCGATAATGGCAAAAAGCACACGCGCACACACAATGCGTGTGGTTATTCTCGTTGTCAAGTAAAAAGTGCAATTTTTTTTGGAGCCTCGAGAATTAGGAAACTGCAGCTGTTTGGGAGTGAGTGATTAAATGAATTGTCTTTACATTTTTGTCCTTACAGTGGGTGGTGGTTACATTGAATCACTTTCTTCATAAAAACACGATCTTTTTTACTGTTTTATTTTTAATTTTTTGACAACTCAGGTGTCCAGGTCAACTTACCCATCTCTAGACTACTCCTATGGCTTGTAAAAACACAAATACTACAGGCAAACCGAATAATAGCATGCTATGTACACAGAGACAAAGACAAGACTAAAAAAAGCCCTGGATTTTAGGCTAGAAAGCGAGAGATTAAAGGTGAATGGATGGAATGGGATAAGGACGTACTGACCATCTGCTGAATCTGCTTGGACACATCTGCATCGTTCATTTTTTGCATCTGCGATGCGTAAACCGATCGGAGACTGGGTTGTGGCGGTGGTGGTCGGAGAGTATATCAAACGACTCAAGCCTTGTTCAAGTTAATGCAGCGGGTCATCTCAAGAGTTGCTCTTTGCAAAGTAATACCTTGACTCTCCTCTCCGCCCACCATCTATGACGAGTAATTTATAGGTCCGACTCCAGCGTTTGATTCTGTGCAGTTTTTTGTTCTGTTGTTTTTAGTTTCTTGTATTTCCGGACAGATAGAGTGTCATTTGTTTTGTAGTTGTACTATTTTTAGTTTTTGTGGGGCTTCGCTCCTTTGGACCGGGGTTCGAGATTAGCTCATGTCCTTCACTTAGACCACACTAGAGGTTCTCCGGAATGGTTCTCCGGTGTAAAAATCAGTATATTTGCATAGAGGAGAATGAAAGACCAAGAGCTAAGGTTCTAAGGTTGTATATGATGTACCTCATCCAAGAAGGCATAGTGGTATATTTATAGGGAACTCATGGCTTGGCTTGCAAGAATGCACGTATGCTCGACACGCGTCGGCTGACGTCATCCTCGCGTCACATTAGGGTTTTATAACCGTTTGTAGGATGAGCTAGCGTTTTCACGTGCTCTCATCATTACCTTGATAACCGTTCGGCTGACGTCACGAACGTCATCATAGCCACGGCAGCTTTCCCCACGTTGGTGAGCTGGAACCTTGGCCTCCACGTTAATTCAAAGGCAAACGTGATAACCGACCGTCGAAGGGTCGGTGAGCCGAGCGAATTGCTTTGATTGATTAAGATGGAGACTTTGACGCTAGACCGTCGGTTTGCCGAGGCATAAGGTTAACGTCTCGAAACAGATTAAACCGCCAGGGAAACGGCTCGGTATCCCGCTCAGTACGGCACGGGCCATTTTGATAGTGAATAAATTGTTGAGAAATGTCAAGTTGTTTCCGATAGTGAATAAGTTGTTGATGGATTTGTGAGTAAAGTTATTGTAGAAAAAAAATTGTTGATAACTTTTTTGTTAGTAAAACCGAGATGATAAAATGAGTTAAATTTTTAATTATTATTTTTTATTGGAAACACCCATCAGTCATCTTTGCTCATGAGCTTCGTTGACTCATCGTACTCCACTACTTGTCCCGTAAATGCAAACAAAGGAGAAAATGTGAATAAAATCTTCACATTTTATTCTTTGAATCCTTTGTAAAAGTTAATAAAATCTTTTTCTTAGATTTTCTTATAGTAGTTACTACTTGTAGACATCCGATTTTGGACTGTCCAGATTAGTTTACTTACGGTCTTTGATTCTCCTATGATGATTAGTGGTCGAGAACATCCAAAGTCGATGGTGTGTTTGAGCTCTGAGCGTCCCGAACCTCGTTCAAACCCTTTCCAAACCCTTTCCAAACCCTTCGAGCCAGAACCAAATGGCCTCAACAAAACTCCCGCTTCAAAGACGGTTATCAATCGACGACGCCAGTGCAGTGCCACGTGTCAGACATCAAGCCTGGAACCAGTTTCCAGTGGCGCACGCCAGTCCAGAGGTGGCGCACGCCAGTGTTCCCAGTCAAATCACCTTTTTTGGGACCACTTGCCCGGGACTTTTGAGCCGTCCTGACGTGAGCCACAGTCTCCCTGATGATTGTTTCGTCCAGAACGGTCTCCCCCTCTCTCCTACACCTTCCATCAACTAGTCCCATGCATTTAATGCATGAGACTCTCCCCCTCCAAATCCAACCAGCCCCAACTAAGCTGGTTACCAGCCCCCTCTCCTATATATATACTCCCTCTCTCACTCTTGCAAAAAGGTTCACCAAGTCACAAGGGTTAACACTCATAATAGCTCCTAAGCTTCCTTCCACCTTCTCTCTCTAGCTCTTTCTCTTGTTTTTCTTTCATCCATTGAAAAACAAGACAAGAGAGAGTAGTCTCTGGTCCTACATTGTCTTTCTTCATCATCCATCCATCCATCCATCCATCTCAAGGCTCAAACCATCTATCAATCTCAAACCAAAGGTATACCACCTTTGCTTCTGGAAACTATTTCGACCCCTGAGGGGAGCTAGCAGAGGCCAGGCTGGTAATCAATACCAAGTCTGGACTCAAAGCTAGCAAATAAAACAATAATGTAGAAAGATCAGTGGCGTGCGCCAGTCTTTTATATGCGTGCGCCAGTCATGGCTGCATGGCAGGGCTGGCGTTGAGACCACTGATCATTCTCATTCCTCCCTCTTTCTTTCTGATCACCGTGAAGCATGCTAAAACCAGTTTATTGCTTTCCATATTTGAGAACTGTGTAGCCTATTATTAGTTTAAACTGTTTAATAAGGCCACTGGGATCCTTCTGGTCCTGTTCCAGAACCCAGGCGAAGTAAAGCCAAGCACTGGATCAAAGGGTATACTGGCGCACGGTCACTCATGACCTGCGCACGCCAGTGTTCCTGAGCTCCAGTGGCTGGCCCTTGCTTCCTAGCTCAGTTCTGGCCTCTGTTTGATTCCCCACCCTGTTCATGGGGTTGTCAGTTCATTTATGTCTGTTTGATTTGTTGTTGTGTTCTGTAACAATAAATATCTTTGCTATATCAAGCTCGCGTGGCTTGTTCTCGGGTGTGCAGTCCTTTCCAGAGCTCTGAGGGTTGAGTTCGAGAAGCTGTGAGTTTGGCGCCTGGCCGACGCTTGATCCTATGGTGGCGCCACGCATGTGATCTCCTGCAATGCGGGCCTCAGCTAGTGCAAACAGGTCACCTCCTGCGTGTATCACTCTGGGTCAGTGTGTTCTAGTTCGTCCAAAATGCTCACAGAAGCGCTTGTTCTCAATCTATTACATTATTCATAGTCCATACATTACATCGTGCCATGTAAATGCAACTTGCCATTTGTTAATCCCCATTAACTGTTCCCCCGCCCTAATTGGCTGAATAAATGATTAAAAGAGAGAAAAATGCAAATGTTTTACAAAAATGCCTAAGTAGAGACCGATCTTCGGATTGGGCGAGAGGGGTGCCATAAAACCCTTCCCCTCTCGTAATCTGGCTCCCGAACCTCAGATATCGAAGGTGACGACGGTCCAGTCTACAAACCTTTTCGAATCAAACAAACGTGAACAAAAACGTTTTTCAAAATCGGTTTCTTGGGTGTTTTCCGCAAAACCCGGGTGGCGACTCTCTCAAAACGGCATTTCGTCATGCTTTCAAACAAAAAGGGCGCAAACCTAACCCCGCATACCGAAAATGCGGGGATTTTCAGGGGCGTGTGCCCACACTACTATTTAAAATTGCGATTCCATTCAAGAAAAATTTCCTTGCCCCACCGTTTTTTTACTCTCTTTGTCCATTTTTAACTATCCAACTTTGTAACTCTAATATATTAATGTAACAACCCTGATTTTTGGTAAATAAAAATTTTGTTAAAAATTTGAATTTTATTTTAATACTTGAATTTCATTTTTAACATCCAAAAATCGGTCGTTATTGACTTATAAAAATTTTGTTGTTATATTTGAATTTTTTTTTGTTTTATAAATCCCTTTTAGCGATTAATAATCCGTCATAATTAGATTTGAAACTTGTAAAATTGAATCATTTTGCTCCGGACAATTTAGTCCTTCTCCCATGACTAGTATACTTGTAAACGTACTCGTATATTTTTCCTAATAAGTAAATAATATCTTTAAATTATATTTCTCGGCTGGAAATCCTACTTAGCAAGCATAGTTAGTTTTAACCGATTAGTTAGCAAACCCTAACTACCGTTTGACTTAGTTACATTTCCCTAACCTAGAGTGTTGCATCGATGCCAAAGTGGTTAATGTGTAGTCTTTGCCTTGACCGTTAACTTTACCGCCTTGCTTTGGCTTGGCTAGGCTGCCTTGGCGTCGGGTCGCTGTCGGGTCTGTCTCGCCTAAGCGTCGGGTTGCTCTGCCTTGGCTGCCATCGGGTTCTGCCTTGGCGTCGGGTCGCGCATTGCTTTTGCCTTGGCGTTGCTGGGCCGCCTCGCCTTGGCCACCGCCTTGCTTGTAGGCCACCTTGGTCACTGCTCGCTTGGCCATCGCTGCTAACAGCCGCTTTGGCCACTATTTTGCTAGCGGGCCGCCATCATGCTAGCATTTAGCGCCACCCCAGCCATCGCTTGGCCACCGTCGCTTTGCCATTTGCTTGTCGCTTGGCCACCGCTTTGCTAGCGGGCTGCCTTGGCCACGCTCACTCCTTGCCTTGGCGTTTGGCACCGTCGGGTTTTAATATTCCGTTATTAGGCAATTTCCTACTAAATAAAACCCAAAATACCACTCGAGCAATGAAAGTCTAGATTAAGTATCGTTAGTCCTTAATCAATTAGTTAGAATAACCTAACGCCCATTTAGCCTAATCACTTCTCCCTAACCCTAGATGGACCATTTTACCCTTTTTAATGTTTATCCATTGGTTAATACATGCTAGGAAGATCTTTGACCATTGGACAATAGTTGTTAGGAAGAAGACCAAGTTTGACTAGTAGTTGGAATAGTCTAGTCAAAAGCAAACATTGTACTTCATGATGACTTTCCTTAGACCATTGGTTATTACATGCTAGGGTAATCTTTATCCATTGGACGATAAGTTCTAGGGGAATCTTTATCCATTGGTTATTACATGCTAGGAAGATCTTTGACCATTGGACAATAGTTGTTAGGGAAAAGACCAAGTTTGACTAGTAGTTGGAATAGTCTAGCATTGTACTTCATGATGACTTTCCTTGGACCATTGGTTATTACATGCTAGGAAAAGCTTTACCCATTGGACAATAGATGTTAGGATTGCCAAATAGGATGACAAGACAAGTCATGTGTTCCTTCATCATTACTTCTTTGGACCATTGGTTATTACATGCTAGGGTAATTGTTAGACCCTTGGACAATAACCATTAGGGAAATCATTATCCCTTGGATATTAGCATTGTCCAATATTCCCATGGGATTCTTGGTGAAAGATATGATAGTACTTTCTCCTACAAAAAGAATAATCATAAGCCATGTGTGCATTTAAGTAGTCTTGTCCCTACCTTCCTTGTTCTTTCCATAAATGTGCATATATATATACATAGAAGTACTTTGGCCAAGAGAGAGAGAGGGAGAGAGAGAGCCGAATAAGGAGAGAGAGAGGGGGGGGGGGACGGATGAGAGGAGAGATAAGGTGCATGCATTGTACTTTGACAACTATTGAACAAGTTGCACTTGTTGTTGTACTTTGGCTTGACAAGACAAGACTATGAAACAAATCTATGGGAGAGGAGAGAGAGAGTGGCCGAATAGGGAGAGGGAGAGTGAGGTGTATGTGAGTTGTATTTTGACATGTGGGTGTACTTGGAACACTATTAACCTAGTTGGCAATTGGTTAGAGTACTACAGCATGACAAGACTAGTCCATGGAGCAAATCCATGGGGGAGAGAGAGAGAGATATGGGCCGGCCAAGTAGGGTGAGGGAGAGAGCTTCATTTGCCTATAAATAGCCTCCATTCCATGCCTTTCAACTCACACCTTCACCATTCAACTTCTCTCTCTAGAAAGTTTAGTATTCTTGCTTATTCTTGCTTTGTTCTTGAGTGTTCTTGAAGTTCTTCTCTTGTTCTTCAAGAAACTCATCCTAAGCCGCCACTAAACCACCGCTCCACCACCCTTCGATCCATAAAAGTTTAGTAGTATAGTCAAGATTTAGTTTCGAGAGAAACCTTTCTCTTTCGAAGCTATCGGAAGTCCACCGTAAGCCGTTACTCCGACGAAATTCCCGTAGCCACCCTACCGCCAAGAAGAACGGTAGATTTTTCTTATGACCTCTAACTCTAAGTATATGTAGATAATTCTTAATCTCTACCCCTAAGTATAGTTTATGAGCATGATAGAAAAATATGTAGTATACTTGGATAAGTTGATCGTATGCTTTTGTTTTACGTAGTTTACTTTGATCTTATGACTACTTGATTGCTCGATCTCGTGGTCGTTGCTTGTTCATGTATGAACTCGTCAATAAACATATGTTGTTTTGAAAATTCCACAAAGGAAGAAAGAACGGATTTTGGTAATATATTATTGTCTTGAGGATGATTATGAACATGTATGTTGTTGATAAAGTATAAGTGGCTTTCCACTCCAAGAGCGTCTGTACATGTGGCGTTATGTTTTAAGTAATAATTTGAGTACGATTAGGTAATATAGAATTGGATGATCTTTCTAGTTTGGTTTCAAGATTTCTTTAAAGTGATTTGTCCCGCCGCGGAGTCTATGCATGATTACGAGACACGAAAATCGAGAAAGTAGAAACATGTCACCTAGGGTGTGGATAAAGGAAATAATTGAACTTGGTAAAATACTTTTGAAACTACATAATGGTCGGACTTGGTAGCCTTATGTTGGTGTGCGATGCCAACGGAGCCGGACTTGGTAGCTTCATTGGAGGTGTGTGACTTGGTTATCCGCGGAGAGGAGCCAAGATGTGACACAATGTGCCGGACTTGGTAGCCATTGTGGCCAATAAGCCGGACTTGGACTTGCGAAAACTGCAATGAGGCCAGACTTGGTAGCCCATTATGTAGATTATTAACGGAGCCGGACGTGGTAGCTTCATTGATTGATTGGGCTTGGTTATCCGCGGAGAGGAGCCAATGCAAGATTTGATAACGTGGCCGGACTTGGTAGCCATTGTGGCCTATACGCTGGACTTGGTAGCTTATTGGTTATGTGCGTTCACAATGTGCCGGACTTGGTAGCCATTGTGGCCAATGAGCCGGACTGGGTAGCTCATTGGTGTGTGCGTGTGATTTTTTTGGAAATAATAGATGAGACACAAAACGATGAGTCACGTAGGAGAAACACACGGGAACATGACACCAACGATAGATAGCGAATGCGGATGTGTCATTGTTGTTGTTATTGTTATATTAATGCATGTGCTGTTATGACTCTTTATGATATATGCATGACTTTCTATTTGTAAGTTAAGGGTTAGTGGATTTTGGATTATTCTATTGAGCTTTCAAGTTCATGGTGTTGCTTTATGTGACCCTGACATATTATACTGGTGGCGATGCTGGTATACTTGTTAGATGAACAAGGGGAGCTGTATACCTTGGAGGCCTTTGGAGCTGAGGAACTTGCTAGGATGGAAGAAGAGAAGGAGCTGTAGATAACCTTAGATATCCATCCCTTTTGTGTAAAATAAGAACCCTTTGGGAGTTTATGATGTAATAAAGAGCCAGACTCTCTTTTGTTGTTCAATAAAATGTTATTTAACGTACCCAAAATTCGGGGCGTTACAATTAATGAAACATCGTCATTAAATATTTTACATCTCCACTTTTCCTACTTTTCTTTATGGAGATAGAATCATTACATTTTTACTAATTAACTTTTCAAAATAGAATATACTTTTGGGGAAAAAATGAAAAATGTATCAATTTTTACGCATTAACTTTACAAAATGGACAATTATTAAGGAACAGTCCAAAATAAAATACTGAAACTCCAAAAAAAGAGACGGAGGGATTACTATTTAGTCACATTCAAAAGTGCCCTCATGCAGTTACTCAATTTTTTTTTGGTCATTACCCATCAGCTACCAGTCCTCCTACACAGTACACACATTGCTACACACACTGAGAGAGAGGGAGAGAGAGAGAGAGAGAGAGAGAGAGACAATTATAGTCTTGCGAAAAGGTAAAAAAATCACTGAAATCCTCCCACTAGCTAGTCTTGCTTGTTTTCACTAAAAACTTTAGAGCTTTTTTAGTCTTTTGGCGTTGTGAACTTTTTCCTTTATTTCATTTCGTGATGTTTTGTGCATTCACTCCTAGATAAAGGACAAGTTGATGTGTGTCTTCAGAGTATTTATACAATGTGTTCTTTGACTATTGTATGAATTCCTAAGATACATTACAACATATTGTGTACTTTCGACACGTTCCTAACAGCTCCGCGTCCTAATTTTAGGAGCTTGACATGTCCCGCATGTGTCTTTGTCCTAATCCGTATTCTTGAGCTCGCTACCGATTGGCGGCTTAATGCAAGAGGCTTGACAAATAGTGGACTAAGGAGGCCCAGATGCGTGCAGCCTGGTTCCTCTTAGGAAAGGCCAAAATGTCAACAGTTCTAGATGGATCAATTTCTACCACCATCTCTTTCATCTTCTTATTCACTCTTTGGTTTGTCTATGATATGTCCCTGATGTGAACCTAATAAAATGTACGCGTCCCCTATACGTCTCCATAAATTGCGGATGCATCTATGTAATGTATGTGCATAAATGCATCGATCTTTCAAATGTTAGCCCAACCATTGGCTCCCAGAAATAGAGGTTAAAAGCGAACCGTTTTCGGAATTTATGTTCGAAATTCCCTATTACTATTAGCAACATTTAAGAATATCACGTAGCAAATACAAAATAATTCCAGCGAAAACGACCACGAGTAAGCTTGCTACTGATCTTCCAAATGCCCACTGACATTCCCAAAATGAGACCAGTATTCCTTTACAAGCTGCCCAAATAGTGAATATTCTTTACTCATGAGCTTCATCGGCTTATCGGACTCCACTACTTGGCCTGGAAATTCAAACAAATACGGAACACAAACAAACAAAATCTTCATTTGACTTTTCATGTCGGATTACGAAAATCGTTCACATGATAATTTATAACGGAAACATTAATGTATTTTATGTTTGACGTGCCCCAAGTGCTATTCTCATTTTAAGAGCCATAACACGTCCAAGTGTCCGTATCGTATCGTGTCCGTGTCTGTGTCTCGTACCCGTATCATGCCAAGGCTCCACAGTTGTGTGGAGTGAGGAGGGTCAGATTCTACAGCCTTTATTCCGCTTAGCTAAGTATTGTTTCTAATCTCGCAAATTGTAAGGAAAAATGTGGAAACTGTTCTAGATGGATTAGTTTCTGTCATCATCTCTTCATCTTTATCCACTCTTTAATTTATTACAAAGTACGTTAAGTACAAAACTGTCAATAAGCTTGCTACTAATCTTCCAAGTGCCCACTGACATTTCCAGAATGAGACCAGTATTCCTTAACAAGTTTCCCAAACAGTGAGTCATCCTTGCTCATGAGCTTCATCGGCTCATCGTACTCCACTACCTGTCCTGTAAATGCAAACAAAGAAGGAGAAAATGTGAACAAAATCTTCACTTGAGTTCTCCCTTTTCGGTAAGAAAAAGTCGTTCACATAATCAGAATATGAACACTGAACACTCGCTCACCATCACTAATGGAAAGCACCATTGTGCAGTCCATAACAGTTGGTATTCTATGAGCCACTGTGATCACAGTGCAATCTGCAAATTCTGTTCTGATCGTTTTCTGGATTACAGAATCTGTTGCGTTGTCGATTGAGGCAGTGGCTTCATCAAGCACTAGTATCTTCCTTCTCCTGAGAAGTGTGCGTCCCAAACAGAATAACTGCCGCTGCCCCATGCTCCAATTTGATCCATCTTGCACAACTGCATTGTCCCAAGTTGTTAGTACAAACATTTTAGTCCCAAAGATTTCTGTGTCCATATTCTCTAAATTACTGAGACTTACCCAAGGAGGACAAACCCTCTTCTTTCTCTTGAACTGCCTCCCGAAGTTGACATTTTTCAAGAACCTTGCATACATTGTTTAGAAATGGGATCAAATAGGCAAAGCAAATACCAGTCCAATGAACTGCTTACTGTGACTAATTTTTTGCTAGTATGTGAGAAAGATCCGTGGTATCATTCATAGTATAGAAGTGGAACCAAACACAACATCCTTATGGTTTTTCTTCCTTGGAAGCAGTCTTGGGCTATAACTTGAACTAGATAAAAAGAAGCGATTTGTTCACCGAAAACGCCCTTCTACAGAGAGCCTAGAGCTAATGTTCCTAGCGGCTACATTCATACTTGAAGTGCACTAGAATCCTTTTAGTGGGAAAAGCCACTTAAAACAGGTGTGAGCAGCAAATTTGTGTTCAATATCATAACTAGGGTTATGCGGCAGAAACCTCACCTCCCATATTTCCTGATCGTCATGCTCCATTAAGGGGTCAAGATTGTATCTAACAGACCCACTAAAGAGAGTTGGATCTTGTGGAATGACCCCAAAGTGTGATCTCAGGTCATGAAGCCCAAGAGTACTTATATTTACATCATCTATAATGATACTTCCCTCAGTAGGCTCCACGAGGCGAAACAAGGCACTGATAAGAGTAGTCTTCCCACTTCCGGTTCTTCCCACAATTCCGATTTTGTCCCCTCCTTCGAATATGCAACTAATACCCCGAAGTACCAGAGGAGAATTAGGTCGATATCTAACCTGCTTGAAGCCATTTAGTTCTTTAGAACATCTCTACACATGAATTTCAGCTTGACAAAAGCATTTAAAAATTGCTATTTTTACCTTCAAATCACAGATCTCAACTTTACCGACTACCGGCCAGTGCAGGGCAGATCTATTGCCTTCTATTATTTCGGGGGCTTCACTAGGTATATTCATGTATTGTTCTAGCCTTTCTACTGCCACAATTGAATTTGACATCGTGCACTCGCTTTGGACCGACCAAACAAGGAATACATTCAGTGAAAGACCATATGTTAGGGCCATTCCAATAAATCCTGCCATCAGAATATCGACAACCTATTTACTCATCAGCCAATTAAGTGATTTACCTTTGTTATATTATGCATGTAGCAAACGTAATAAAGACAAGTAATATTGATTTGTGACCTGGTTTAGAAGCATCATTGGAGAGCAAAGTCATGCCAAGCGCTGAGCACGACAGAACAATTGAACACAAGATTTCCAGGCGTTGGATCAACCACTCGTTTGCTGAAAATTTGTGGAAGAATGAACTGGCGTTTTCATCAATAAGTTGAAAATTCTTTGCAAAGAACCGTTCTTCCTCACCAAAAGCCCTGATGGTGACCGCTCCAGCAACAGTTTCAGCAAGATGGCTAGCAACTGAAGACTTGGTTGTGCCATCTATTCGCGTCAGCTCTTTTGCAGAAGCAAAGTAGAATCTCTATTTGTTAAGGTAAAACACGTTATCAAATAGTAGGTAAGATGACAACAAGAAGCACTGGCATTGTTGTTTTACCTGTAAGATTATGGTAATATAAACCGTGGGTAAGATGACAAACAAGATTGGCCAAGTCAGGAAAGCCAATACTCCAAAGCTAAAATATGTGTTCATGGTGGTCCCTATAGTCAGAGTGAATATGAACGCCAATTCAAGGTCCACAATACTCATATCAGAAGATACCTATACATAAAGAAACAAATGTTAGTTTCCTAAATTCATTTAAGCAGTATTTGCATTACAGCTATATTGAAAAGATTCTTACCCGACTGAGTATCCTTCCCAATGGTGTTGAATCATGGAAGGAGATTGGTGCTCGGAAAAGAGATGTCATTAACTTGGAAAAAATAGATTCCGATGTCTTAGTACCTAACATAACTACAAAATAAGATCTTAGGACGAAGAATATTGAAATGCCACACCCTATCACTGAGTATACGATTATCAGCTCCAATCTGCTTACGCTAGAGTCCTGTAAATTTGCGGCCAACCACAGACTCTGTACAAACTGCCCGATAATATATACACAGTGAAAGATAACTGAAAGGGAGAGATACAAGAACCCCTTGCTTTGATTCAGATACTGTATGTAAGGCTTGAGACCCGTATATCCAGTTTCTCTTTCTTCTTCCTTTATCAACTGGTCTCCCAATGATTCTCTTTGATGTTGACCAGTATAAATTTTCTGTATCTCTTCTTTTGGTGATTTAGGTTTTTGAAAACCGTATTCAGATTGCAACTCAGAAGCTGAAGTGACCTTATGAGCATTGACAAGGTTCTGAAATTGCTGACTAAAAGCTAGCATCTGATCATAGGTAGCTGCTTCCACAATCTTCCCTTCGGACAGCAACTGTTGACAAAACCAATGGATAAAATATACCATTTATGATGTATTAGCTAAACAATTTCTGAACCCTCAAGCACTATTAGGGGATAAATTCATAAATAAGCATCAATGTAAAAAGAAGGATAATGCAGAAACTGCAAACTATTCAAATCCTAACCAAGATAGAATCGAATGCTGGAAGAAAATCAACTTGGTGGGTGACGAGTAAGACTGTTTTCCTTTCCAGGGCTCCCATGACATATTCCTGTCCATAACCCGCATTAGCTTTTACCTTGGAAAAGTACCCATGCAGAAGAAAAAATAATCATATTTTAACAGAATCATGATTACATTGAATAAACTGGTTGCAGTGTATGCATCAACAGCACTGAATGGATCATCCAAGAGATATATATCTGCATCTTGATATAGCGCACGTGCCAGTTGAATCCGCTGCTTCTGCCCACCACTAAGATTAACACCCCGTTCTCCAATTATAGTGCAATCACCAAACGGAAGCATCTCAAGATCCTTTCTTAGGGAACACTTGTCCAGTACTTCTTGGTATCTATTTAGATCCATGGTGGACCCAAAGAGAATATTTTCCTGTATAGTCCCTGTTTGGATCCATGCTGTCTGAGAAACATAGGCGATGTTTCCGTGTACTTGTACCTGGAAAATGAAGCAGAAAATATTCAGGTTGGTAAAGTATCTGTCTGGAATCTATAGGCTTCTTAGTTTTGACCAAACGACAACAAAACTGTAAACCTTCATGCGAGCAGTTAAAACTACTAAAAGAAAAAAGGAGGGGGGCATACCCAGTCCACAAAGCTGTGCAAGCAGTTTTAACATACAAGCAGTTAAAACTGCTTGGTAATTTTCTTGCAAGAGGTTGCATATTAGCAAGCTATGGACATGTTGAGATCAGAGATCAAGAAATCGCCTATCCATATGTCGATAAATCATAACTTGTCAAAATTTATGGTTTAAAAGGTAAATTTTGTTGGCTCCCACTTATATACCAAAGGAATGTTTCTTAAACTTTCTATAGGAATAACCTTTCCTCAGAAAATGAATGACTTCCTTCATTGTTCTTTACAACCTATCTAATATATCTGCATACATACGTATATGACAGCCAATTCATAGTCTGCTAAATTTCACGCCGTAAATGAGAATAAGTGAAATTGAAGACTCACTATGCCATTGATGTCTGGAACCTCCCCAAGAACTGTGGCTATGAGGGTTGATTTACCCGACCCAACCTCTCCACATATAGCTATCTTCTCACCACATTGAACCTCTAAATTTACATCATTTAGAGTTGGCTTTAAAGCACTAGAATCCCATGAAATTCTGGTGGTTCTGATTAATATAGACAGGTCGAGTCCATTTGTGTCACACCTTTTTGTTATATTTCTATTCTGCAACTCAGGTTCATCGAGAAACTTCATGACTCGAGAGAATGAAACCTTTGCTTCAATAAAGACGGCCCCAACATCAGGGATCGACTTTATGGGCTCCTGAAGAATGCGGAGAGTCGCAAGGAAAGTGAATACATTGCTGGCATTGAGAGGAATCCCTAGCAAGTAGCATGCCCAAAAGGTAGCAACTGATACTATGATTGGGGATGCCCAAAACAGAACCAAGTAGTACCCTCTTTGCGACAAAACTACCAATAAGTAGTTTGACTCTTCTCTCCTTACCTTTTCTACTACATTCTTGAAATGGGTCTCCCAAGCATATAATTTCAAAACTTTCATGTTCGTTAGCGCCTCTGCTATAGCCTTGAGCCTCCTGTCTTGTGCCACCATAAGCTTTGTCAAATACTTGTGCTGTAATTTGGCCACTGGATAATTTCCAATCATAGTCAATATAATCACTAACACCGCTGCAAAAGCTGCAGTCCCCATAGCGTAGTAGATGATTAAAAATGCAAGGCATGTCTGAAGGCCTATTGTCCATATCTGATGAAACCAATACGGGAATTCACCTATTCTATATGCATCCACAGTAACATAATTTGTTATCTGACCAGGAGAATGGTTTGTCTTAGCAGCATTTGAGAGTTTTAGTTGCTTCTGATAAATTGCGGCAGTTAGCAAGGACCTTATTTGGAGCCCAATTAGTCTGGTTCTAAAGTTCCATTGCCTCTCTGACACTGATTCAAAGCATTTCCCAAGGAAGAGGCCTGCAGCGAGTGCCCATCCCTCATATGTAAATGTTTCTTTTCCTTCTGCAACCAAAATGAAAGCTTTCAGAAACAATGGGTCAGTAGCCAGGGTGAGCACCTTAATCAACGCGAAAAAACCAGAAACTAAAATAGCTTTCCACTGCCAGAGAAATATTGTTTTCAAAACGGAAGTATTGGGTGTTCCTTTTTCTTTCTGTTTGCTTAGCATCTCCATAAATGTGACGTAACACGTCTCCGCTCGATCCTTGTGCCTCAACTTTGGAATGTCTTTGTCCTCAAGAACTTTCTCTTTACCCTTTGCAAGTAATGGGTTCAACCACCAAAAAGACATTCTGCTTAAAAATCCAGCCGTGGCAAAAGGGGTTATGTTTTCATTCCCGCTATCAGCTGATTCACCTTGTAGAGGTTCGTAGAGTGCACCAATATTGCTTTCTTCATACTTTTGTTCCCCAAATGCACATAAGAGCAATAGAATAGCTCCAGGAAAAGAAAACATATCTAGCACACACTTAACTGACACTACTTTGTCCACAATAGATACCCAAATTGATGGAATGCAGAGAAATCCTGAAAACAAGAAGGCAAGTACAGAACAAAGCCTTATGGTCATGATATGAGGATACTGCTGCCTTCGGAGGCTCACAGTTATGCCAAGAAATAACCATGTGAACCCCTGGAATAGCACCGTTAACCAACCATGGAGAGGCAGTACGCTATCTTCTGATATCAATTTCTCTACAAGTATCCAAATACCTAGTCCGAAATAAACCAAACCCAAGCCAACGTTGAGAGTGGCTGAAGAAATTCGCAATGTGAAATAGCGCTGAGAGTCCGGTAGGGCTAGGGTCTTGCTTGCGGATGGTTTATAGATGAACGTAAATAAGCATACTAATATGACAAGAATGTCAATAGAAATGACCAAAGCATGGTTGATGCAGGAATATGGATTGATGATGGGTGAAAGACCAGATTTGTAGTTGTTTACAAATTCATGAGAACCCACTGAATTGCCACAGAAGATGGTCCAGGGACCCTCTTCCATTCTGTGTTTCAATGCCTCCAAAAAGCTGCAGCTCAAAAACAACAAATATCGAAGGCGTTCACATTATATATGAGTTTATCGGTAGAAGCTGAACCAACTCAAAATTTTGTAGAGAGGTACTATAGAAGACAAGCAGCTCAAGAACCGTATGGGTTTCCTCGTACTAGCTCCTGGAAAGTTATTGAAAAAGGTTTTCTACAAACAAGAGAGAGCATATGACAACACGAGTATGTACTTGGATTGCTACTTAGATAAAATAGCAAACCTCAATATGCTCCTGGAATCATTAAACATTGACTTTGATTGTCAATATAACAACGGCAACTCATTTTTTTTTTTTTTTGAACGGCAAAAGGAAGTTTCCATTGCAAAAGTATCTTACCGGTAAGATATTTTTGTGGAACGTACGTTTCTGAGACAGCTCCAAGATCTGTCCGGACAGTGTCCACTTCCTCCCCTATAAAATACACCAGAGAAAGAAACAGATACTCCTTAGTACTGATTTAGATCTAAGTTTTAATAACAAACTTCCGCAAAACCATGCTTGGGCCAAAACATTAAAGAAAAGGATGTGCTGACTACCTAAGATTGACTCAAATATTCAAATGCACCTGTATCTCACTCTTCAAAAGCAAATCATCGCGTTTCTCAGCAAGTGGTTGGCTTGTGGCTAGCCTCTATTCACGCGTTGGTGTGGATCCCACCACAAAAGTTTACTAATCTCATTCGTAGACCCACATGTCTCTCGCCTAGTTCCTTGACACACCATGTCATGCCTTGACTTGCCTAACCAAGCCCGCTGAAATGCACACGCTATGCCATGCTTTGCCTCGCCCCATGAAAAGCACATGCCATGCCAGGCCTTTTGCCTAACCGTGTGACGGACACATATAACTTTTTTAGCCCGGTGACAAGCTCATGGCGTGCCATGCCTTACCTATCCTATCCAAGAGAGCCCCACAAGCTCGCTCTGAACATTTTTTCTTCTCTCAATCACTCCCAACTTTTCTACTAATTCATGGTCCCAACTTGGCCTATTGTTAAGGAACAATGGCAGTTTTGTATTACGCGGGGAACTATCATATGTGTGGACTGCATTCCCAGAATCTCAGCTGTCTATAAATGATCCAAAGGGCCGGTAAACTGAAAACAAAGTTATAACTATATACCAAAGCAGAAAAGAATAAACATATCCAAAAAAAACTCGGGAACTGAACATTGGAAATCCGAAAAGTCTTCAAACACAACTGCATGTGCTCAAACGGCTCTAAACGCAGTTGTGTTGGAAATATGCTTCGCAGATACTGTACAATATTTTTAGTTGCATTAGCTGACTGAACATTGGAAATACATATTTTGAATTAAACTATCCAACTGCAGGCAATTACTGAGATTGACGGATGTGGGGTGAAGAGCTATCAATTACGGGGTTAATTATGAACTCTTGTTGCCCCAAGTCCCACAAACTATTGGTACAATTGATCCCAAGATTAATGGAGGTCTGCGTAAACTACCCGCCGGAATACCCTTTAAACTGAGAACTTGTCTCTCTTTTTTTTCCACAAATAAAAAAAAAACTCCATTTGTTATCACACTGTACCGGTATTGGGCCAAAAACAAATACGATCACTGCACCATTTCCATCGCTCTGTGTGGAGCTCACTCCAGGCCTCACAAAAATACAAAAAAAAACTCATAAATTTTAAAATATTTTTTATGGGACATTGTAAAATATCAGCTCAATCGCATATCGTAGCTATGTTTTTCGCCCCTATGAATTCAAAAAATGCACTTACCAATCTGCGATTGAGCTAATTTTTTACAAAATTTCATAAAAAAAAAATTTTAAATTTATGGGTAACATGGAACGGTGGAAAGGAGAGAATGGAAATGTTGCAGTGATCCTAGACTTAAGTGGTTAATCAATGAAAAGGACATTTTTCTATATTCTATTTGCTTGATTGTTGTATGTAGGGCTGTAAACGAACCGAATCGAGCCGAACCCTGTTAAGTTCGGCTCGGGTTCGTTACGGTACTAGTCTGGCTCGAGTTCGATTCAAGCCTGAACAACTTGGCTCATGTTCGGCTCGTTAAAATTTTTCAAGGCTCGGGTTCGGCTCGGTTGGATTCGTTAAGGTACTAGTTTTGCTCGAGTTCAGCTCGGATTCGATTCGAACCTGAACATCTTGGCTCGAGTTTGGCTCGTTAAACTCAAACGAATCGAGCTGAGCCGAACCTAAGCTCGAATTGAGCTCGTCAAGACTTGGGTTTAGTTCAGCTCGGCTCATTAAACTCAAGCGAACTCAAACTCTCTCATTAATCGATTTGGGAGAAAAATAAGTATTGAATTATATATACAACCTTAAAATTTTTTATATTTACAAATAGACCCCTATTGAATTATTAATTAAATTTAAGTATAGGTTCGCGAGCCTAACTGAGCCGAATACCGTTAGGCTCATGTTCGAGACTAGAATTGAGGTTCAGGTTCAGTTCGTTTAGCAGACGAATCAAACTCAAATAAGCTCTTGTCGTACCAAATCTCGAACACTTCGAGAACGGTTTAGTTCATTTACAGCCCTAATTGTACGGAGGAGTTGTTGAGCTTTTATTTTGAGATCCATCAACGTCAATAGACAGCAACAATGCATTAACCGACAAAAAAAAATGGGAGACACATTCTTGATGTCACCGTTGAACGATCAGGAACCCTTCATCCTTCATCCCTGGACACTTATCCCAAGAAATTGGCAACGTTTTACCAAGTAATTATTTAATACGTCTGGAGTATATGACCGGTATACTCCCTCCTCTAAGTCCTCTCACACAGGGGCGGAGCCAGGATTAATCGTCAGGTCAAGAATACTCAAGAACCAAAATTAATATATGGACTATTTTTGCTATTAAAAAAAACTAAGCATGGTCAAAAAGCATTGAACTTCATTCTTTGGACCAACAATACACTTAATTAAATTTCACTAGAACCAACAGTTAAAATCACAAAAAGAAACTCATATATATTCACAAGTTTGGTAAAAAAATTGTACATGCAATACATGGAAACAATTTAATGGAAACCATTAACTTTCTTATGTATGAAATTTGGGGAAAAACTTAACCGGAGAGAGAAAGGGAGTACAGAAGGTGCATATATAACTGCATAAAATGCAAATAGCAGGTTTTGATGGAGAGAGAGTAGAGATTGAGTACCACAAAAAGAAAAAAGAAAAAAAAAATGAGGCAACTTTTCATAAAAAGCAAAGGGCAAGTTTTGTAATTTTATGAGGGGTTTTGAGGAAATAGTCAAGCACATGGGGGGCGGCTATTCGCAGCTCCGTATTTTCTCCCTTAACCCGTAAAAAATTTCCAAGTATACTCGACAGTTAGTTACCGAAATTGAGATACATTTTCAGCATCTAATTATCGAAATATAATATTTTTTTCAACAGCTATTTACCGAAAATATATGTTCGGCAATTGTTTACCGAAGGTTGAACATATGTTCGACATGTAGTTACCGAAATATAATCTTGTTTTCAACAGCTATTTACCGAAATGTTATGTATGATTTTCAACAACTATTTACCGAAATGCTGTGGGCTAAGGGAGAAAATACGGGGCTGCGAATAGTCGTCCCCAGCACATGAAGGGGGCAAAGTTGTAGAAAATTCAAGAATAGGGTAACAATCGAGCATCTATGAGGGCAAAATGGTACTCCCTCCGTCCCGGTTTATTTGTCCTATTTTTTTATTTTTTAGAGCGTTTGACGTCTCAAAGAATTGTCTATAATTTTCAATTCGTAATGTTTTTAATATGCAATATGAATCTTGTTTAATAGATCTCAAACAAGACTGAGATCTTGGATAAATGAGCTTGGAATATAGATGGTAAAGATGCAAGGACCAACTACCTCGGGGAAAAAAAATCTCAAGAAGTGGCCAACACCATTCCAAGACATTCCAATCTACAAGGTCCACCGCAACTTTGATTCCTTCTTTCTCCATTGACACCTTCATTTTTCACAAAAGATTGGGACAGCTGAAAATCCATTGATCCTTGAAAACAGGGGACCATCACCCAAATACCAGGCAACGCCCTTACTCAACGACTCTCTACCCGCATAAGATGAATCCTTTATTGACTAATGATCAAACGAGACACAAATTATTTAGTTCAGATTTTTCTGGTAAAAAAAATAAAATAGAAATCCTAATTATTCATAACTTAATCAAATCGTAGGCACGGGTCATAATAATCTATGCCAACCTGCAAACGGTCCTTTTTCCAACAATATTTCCCAAAAATAACTGTCCGAAACAGGGAATTAGCCAATTAGGTGGTTGTTTCATCAACAGGCACGCCACCAAATTGTTTTCTTAACACCTTCTTTCCAAATCATTCTGTTTGTTCCATAACTGTGATTTTCTTTTACCCGTCGATTGGATGACACTTGACAAGGGCATAGTTAGAAAATTAAAATGTGACTTTGGTTCCCCGTAGTAAAGTGAGTTTGAGCTATAAAACTTGATGAATATTGATAAAACTATGATGAGTTTCAGGGGTTATTTGCCCGTCGAGTGGCCAATATATGGCTGGTTCTCTTTATTAATTAAACATTATTTGGTTTGTTTCTTCCGTCGATCAACTGACAGGTTTCAGAAGGAAGTATGTGCAGTTCTCCCATGATCAAATCCGCTTAAGCCTAACCATAAACAAATTATTCAGCCAAGTGACTGTCTGTCTTCTCGTCATTCCCCGGGAAACTTACGAACAAAGCCAAGAGCAGCCTGACTAATACACAGGCAAATAGAGATGCTTTGAGAAATAGGAAACTGCAAATTTAAAAACAAGCAATCCAGATATCTTTTTCGATGCCAACGACCAATATTCCGATCTTTTGAGCTCTTGGACTAATGGATGACGAGATATACAAATACTCTGACCCTATCATGCAGCAATTTTATTAGGCATGTATCATGCCTCCCAGGATATGCTAAAATCAGAATGATTTGGTCAAACCATTGATCAAGGGATACACTTGAATCACTCCATGATTATAGAGATCTGTTAATTCTTCTTTCCTTACTTAGCTTATTCTGGACTTTATCGTGATGTATATATATATATGTATGTAGCTAGAGAATGATGTGACATAGATTTTTACCTCTCCATTATCTACAGAGTAAATTACATTAAGCCCCCCTCAACTAACACGCATTTTCACTTAACCCCTCAGACTACAAAACCCGACATCATGCCCCCTCTAACTTTCTAGAGTTGACACTTAACCCCCTTCTGTTAGGTCAAAAGGCAGTCAACTTAAATGGGGTGTTTGGATCGAGCACCTACGCACATCGGATGCCATTGATTCCCCCGTTAGCCCACTCGGTTTTTTTTTAAAAAATTTTTGGACGGCTCGGATCGGCCGCCCGGTGGCCGGAGACGGTGTATTGCGTTTATGCTGTTCAAGGCATCTCACTCTTTGGGATAGTATTGACCTTTCCATCTCAAACATTTTCCATCTGATATCATCTCACTCTTAACTATCATACAAGATTAGGCATATAAATGGAATTCCCCAGTTTTGACTGAATTGTGTGTCAAGGACTAACAATCCGGTCTCGTTTTCTCATATTACAATTGGAAGAGTGTGAAAAGGCCAATATACACATTGAGCATCTGAGATGGAGATGACTGACTTGAGAGTGTGAGAGGGCATCGTAAATGACAAAATCAAGAGTAACAAGGGACCATACACAAAAACCCAAATAGAGATAATCAAGTAGTCCAAGACCAAATTGAATGATTTGGTCTTTGAATTTTTACGCTAAGGATTTCGGTTTCAAACTGATCCGACCCGGATGAATTGCAAACGATTCGGGGCAGTGCATGTTATATTACTAGTACAAAGCATGTGTATAACACACGAACCTCTCTCTCTTTAAAAACAAAAAAGTTCGACATAAAATCCACATCCTTTGCGGCTGAGAGGGATCCGTCCCTTACGCCCTGAATGCCAACATTAGTCATTTAAAGGACCGATCTAACGGTTTGCGCTCTGGGTTGCTCATCTACTGATTCTTGGATGGACCCTACGCCGCATCGCGCCGATCTGCTTTGGCATTAATGCGCCTTTGAGCTTGTATACCCATTTGTGGTTTTGCTCGTTTCCTAATTTTCAGTAGATTTATTTATTACCGAAGTAGATTTATTTATTACCGACTGTTATGATTATTTCAAGTAAGTGCCATTAGGCTTCTTGGAATGAAATTTGTTGTCGATTAAAAAAAAAAAAATTATTCATCGCCCTTTCCTATTCGATTGTTTTTTCCACTCGAAAGAATAATAAGTAAACTTCGAACTTCCAGTCACATTCAAATTTTATTTCTTGACGAAGGCTTGACGAAATCTCCAAATATCACGTTGAATTGTCAATTGTTTGGAGAGTGAATACCAATATACTACATAACAGAATTAAATATATATATAACCGCTTTATCGTGAGAAAACTTGGCAATGCATTTTGCCCCACCATCAGCCACTAATTTTGGTGTTTATAGAGGCCGAATTTTTGGCTTTCACAACCTATTTGGTCTACGAAAGTAGATTCTTTGGGGTGTTAGCCGTTGGAGGAGAAATTCCCATTCTCAGCTGCAATTCTCAGATTTTCAGAGGGTAGTTGAAGTGATCATCAGGATCCAAAAGACAAAAGAAACACTGGATCCCACAACTATGACAACTCATTTCCAATACAAATTAAACATAAAGCCGCGCAATGGGTCTTATTTCTTCGACGATTCCATGATTAAGACACAGATTACATTTAAATTCACGACGCTAAAAAAAGAAAACCGATGGAGGCAGCAGCAGCAGCTGACTACAAAAAAACGCATCATGCCACTCTAAGATAATCATAAAAACGTACTTGACGGGAATGAAAACTTACCAAGTTACCATAATCTAATTTCTGCATTTCCATCCCACCTATGACGCACACAGTTAAGAAAGATCTTATTCTACCTGACACCAATCATGATACATGCTCATGCTTCCTCTTGTTTTCCTTTTGAAGCATAATTTACTCCTCAATCCTGTACCGGTACTCTCCCTTTCCTCGATCAATGTGATCAGTGGTTCAAATTTTCCAAAAGCTGAGCCCATTCCAAGTCACCAGTTTAATGTTAAAACAAATCCCCTGATGTTCTCCAAGAGAAGGCAACAAAGTTTTCCAGTGAAGAGGTCTCTCAACTTCGTTCTTCAGTTCAAAGCACCCAACCTCCACGTCTTTCAAATGATGTCGCCAACATTTGCTATTGGCAGAACTGCAGCAGAAAGGATCTTCTTCTCTCTCCATCGGCATCTCACAGAGTTTTTCTATGAGTGTTTCGTTCAACTTATTGCATGATTTTAAAGACAGCTTAGTAGGATGACAAGTCCAGAACAAGCAATCCAAGAGAGAGTCATAACACCTCAAGTCATCAAATGCTCTTAGCTCCAAATGCTCTATTACAGGTACCTGATCACATATAGGCATCCCTTTGTAATTATTAATCTCCATCATAGTTTTTTTAGGCCATCCAATCAGATTAACCTTCAAGGCCACGGGGCAATTCAAGCTAGAGACAAAATTTCTCAGTCTACCGAACCATTTCAAATGATTTACTCTTAAATTTCCATGGAAAATCGCAACGGGTTTCCACTGCCGTGGGGGACTGGTAATACCGTAATAGTAATAGATAAGCGGGGCATTCTGTCATATTTGAATGAAAGTAAGTTAGGAGCATCAATCTTTGCCTCCAACAACCTCATACACCGCCTGATAATAATGTTCTTGAGACTACGACTTGATATGTTGATCGATTCTAACCAATGACAAAAGCTCAGGTTTAACTTCTCCAGTACAGGAAACTTGTGCAAAAGTTCGTGGACAAAATCGTCGGTGATTCCCAAGTTAGTAACCTTAAGATTTTTAAGATGTGGAGATGAATCAATCTTGAACGTCCCTGGCATGTCCTTAGCAACAGCATACATGAAACTTTGAAGAGTTGGTGCACTGATCTCTACTTCCTCCAAGTCCGAGACAGAAACTAGGTTCAGATTATGAAGATTTGCCACCTGCAACCTTTTCAATCCACGACAGCTTTGAAGACGCAATTCCTGAATTAGAGGGCAACTAGAGATTATATTTTGAATCTCTTCTTCAGTGATACAGACTCTCCTGAGACTAAGCATTTTCAAGGAGTACAACTTGATAGTTCCATGACACAGGTGCTTCTTCAATGTAGAACCAAGGAATGAGTAGTCTGATACACTGACTTCTAGCTCTTTGACATGGTTTTGAACCAGAATTCCTATCCAATTGTCGACAAAATAAGCCCATTTTGGATCAATACTGATTAAATCAAGCCTGCATTTGTCGATGGGTATACCCTCATTGTGATATCTTATCATAGTTTTGTCCACATATTTCAAGAATCTCTCTCTAGCTTCTTCAATCTGGGGATCATCTTTCTCTTTAAAACCTGGATCCACGCTTTTAAAAGAGGGTTCTTTCGTGAAGTTCCTTTCAGTAAAATCCAAGTTGGGATACGTAGACCATGCTCGTAGCCATGTCTTGGATAAAACACTGGTTCTAGCCGCTTCCATCGTTAAGAGGCAAGGTAGCATATGATGGATGAGTTCTTTTGGCAACTGCATTGTCCGATCAATGCCTTGGATTGTCCCATCCATTCTTCCTAGTTATTTTGTAAGAATCTTGTAATCAACAATTTCTTCTACTTATGGATTGTTACTCTCTGTCTCTGGGTCTCACTCTTTTAAGAGACTCGGATCATAGCCCAAACACTGGTCGGCACCTAGATGGTCCTGCATGATGAAAAGCAAACAAATTAGAACCCTTGATGTTCGATAGTCAGAAAACAGAAAGATTACTATATAACTATACTTTTTATGTTGGAAAATCCACAAAATCAGGAAACTACGTAGAACATATCAAGAATGTGAAGTCTATGAACGAGACGACGTTAAGCATTTTTCAATACTAATCGTACATAAGTAGAAGAGAATCATATTTTAGACGCGAGTACAATAATGAAGGCTGGTTTGCTTATTATTTGTTCATTGGTCCCTTTTGGAAGGAGGCAATTCAATTAATTTTTCCATTCTTCTCACCTGAACTTTTCCAAACTTCAAAGTAATAATTTCCTAAGCTAAACATGCCATAAGTTCACTAAAGATGTTTCTCTTCTTTTTTTTTTCCAAATGTAAACATCTATTCTATCAATAATGGGAGAGCCCCTCTTTGGTATGGTTTAACTAACTGGATAGAAAAAAAAAAAAGGAAAAAAGATTTACACATTGTTTTAACATATGCCCTCACTGTAAGGACAAAATGTAAAGACATGATTCATGTAACCACTCACTCCTGAACAGCTGCAGTCTCCTAATTTTCAAGGGCTCCAAAAGAATTGCACTTTTTAACCGATAATGACAAAAGCACACGCATTGCGTGTGCACCCATCGCCAGTGGCAAACATAGGGATGTTTAGTTTGTCACTAGCGATGAGTGCACACACAATTGCGTGTAGTTATTCCATTGTCGGGTATAAAGTGCAATTTTTTTGGGACCCTCGAAAATTAGAAAACTGCAATTTGCAGCAGTTTGGGAGTGGGTGGCTACCTAAATCATGTCTTTACCTTTTTGTCCTTATAATGGGTTGGTGGCTACATGAATCACAGTCAAGGGAGGAATCATGGGAGGGCCTCCCTTGGGCTGTAGCCTAGGTGTATCTTCGAAAGACCCAAAAAAATAATAATAATAAATTATATGTAAAATTTTAGTCTAAGTATTTTTAGCCCAACTCAATTTTGTTTTCAACCCAACCCACCATCCCATTCAGCCCAACCCATTAATCAAACATTGTAGGATACAACTTAAATAGTGTACGTTTATAGATGATGTTTACTTTGAGAAACAAGGGTACATTAAATAGTGTACGTTTTTTTGTACTTTTTATTTATTTATTTTGGGACATATATATATTTATATACGATCAATGGCGGCTCCAATATTTTGTATTGGGCATTCAGAAATTTTCTTTATATAAACCCACCAATATATTCACAAGTAACACAGTTTCTTGTGCGAGTATGAATAATGCAATCATGAAATTTCACAAAAATTGTCCACTATGCCACACAAGAACTCAAAAAAGATATTCTAGGTAAAAAAAAAAAATCACACATTTTTTGGCAAGTGAGTAGATAACAATTAATCTTTTTAGTTTATGAAAAAAAAAACTATCTAGATTGATGGATGTTCATAGTTTATTGAGGTGAGTGTTCAAATACAATATAACGAAATTACGCTATTTAAATTGGATTGATTTGTGGATTAATTTTTTGGGCCTGGTATTCAAATATTTCTGTATCTGGTGTTCAAAAGAAAAGCCGGCGTGAAATTTCTACATGTATTATGAACAAAAAAAAATATTTTGGGGTGTTCATGTGACCATCCAAACGTCAATGTGGAGCTGCGCAAGTAGTACGAGTTTGCCTCTTTTTGGTTCATGCATATAAATTTTGGATTAGCCCAAGCCGGATTAAATTCCTGATTCCACACTTGATCACAGTCCTCATGAAACACAATCATTTTTGTTATTATTTATTTTTTGATAACTCTGAACCAGCTTCCGCACACCCGACTATCCTGTGGCTTGTAAAAACACAATTACAGGCAAACCAAGTAAGAGCGTACTATGTACACGTAAGCAAAGACAGAAAATAAAAAATAAAAAAAGGGATTTTAGGCTAGAAACCAAGTGATTAAGGTGAATGGATGGAATGGGATAATGGACGTCCTTCATCGGCGGAAACGGAGATCTCGTTGGCCTTTACTTCGGCTTCTTGGCGGATGAATCTGACCATCCATCTGCTGGATCTGCTTGGACACATCTGCATCGTTCATTTTCGGATCTGCGATGCGTAAATCGATCGGAGACTGGGTTGTGGTGGTGGTGGTCGGAGAGTATTTTCAATCGACTCGAGTCTTATTCTTCGATGGCAAAGGAAGAAGACAAATAAATGATTTTTGCATGAACGTTCAGCTACTTAGGCTCTGTTTGGAACCTATGGAAAGGAAAAAAAAAGAAATTTTCCTTTTCATTATTTGGTTGAAAGAGAAAGTGTGAAGAAAATAAGAATTTTAAGTATAATGAATGGTAAATTTTTCCTCCTATTTTCCTCTCATTTTCCTTCTCTTTTATTTTCCTTTCTTTTCTTTTCTTTTCCATTGGTTCCAAACAGAGTCTTAATTTGCGTGCCCATGGGAGAGAGCACGAGTGCAAGCGTGGAAAAGGTTTTTTAAAACCGTGCAAGGCTATCAAAATTTACGACAACTAACACTTAGGGGTGAACGCATGATTTGTACAAAGCGGGGTTTCGAATTACATGTATTTTTATATTGAGAACAAAAACGCATACATAAGAGTATCTCCAGACTTGACCCAAAATTTTACTCAAATTTGGGTCAAAATTTGGGTAAAAACCCATTTTGGGTCTCGCTCACTCCAATGACAAAAATGATCTTTTACCCAAATATATTATTTTTTTAAGTATTCAATGACAATAATGTAAATAATAGAATAGAGCAAATTTTTGATTTAGGGTAAAGAGTGACTGACTACCGTGAAGAAAAGGAAGAAGAACCCGGCCCACGTTCATAACCACCGCTAACCACCCAAACAACCTACCACTTACCACCACCCACAAAATTTTGATCCACATATTGTCCTTTCTTTTTTATACGTAGAAGCTCGTTATGGCGGCGACGGCCATGAGAGAGAGAAAGAGAGAGAGTTGCAGGCATCTAAACTTGAGAAACTCGAAGTCATGCTTTCAGAATGGCATGAAAGGAGCCGTTAAAAAGATAAAAGAACCATTGAAGGGGGGGGGGGGCGGAAGAAATGGAGAGAGATTTGGATTGTCTTAAATTTGGGGGAAAAAAATGGGTAAAACCTAAAATGGGGAAAGGTTTGGGTCAAAGATTGGAGAGAATTTTTTGTGAATTTTGTCCAAATTTTAAATTTGGGTCTTAAAATAGGTTAAGGTTGGAGATGCTCTAATCACACCTAATTTTATAATAACGACCGCAAAATTGTCTAACAACTTGAAATTTTAGGAGGCTTTTTAAAAAATATATACTAGAAACTTTATCAACTTTTTTTCACGACTTGCAGGACCCATCCTATAATTGTTTTTTCAAATTAACCTAAATATATATTATAATCTCCTCACTAAAAGTATAGTTTTATATGTAAAGAATTAAGGATAATATTAAAAATCTAATTAATTCTTTGTAAAGAGGCCTGCATTAATTACATATCAATCTAAAAGTTTGAATTTTGAATACAGAACAAACAAAATGAAATCGATGGTTTTATTTAAACTTGGACATGCACAATAAATTATTCAAACTACTAGCCGTGTGTCCCATTTAATGTACAAAATAATAAATAAATTTCACTCACAATTTTTTTCCGCTGCCCCATGTACAGAACGGGACACGACGTTAGTTTTTAGAAATGGTGTAATAATAAGAAAACAGAAAGTCTACTGACACAGTAAATTTGTGCACAGATCGTGCACAGATTTTTATGTGGGGCCTACTATGGGTTCTACACAAGTGATTCGAGCCGTTCATTATGTTTAAAATATTTTTTCAAGTGCCCCCGCGAAAAATCATCTCGGTCCGACACTTATAAGTACTTGATCTTATCGTTTAACTTTTCATTATCTAAAAACCCGAATGAAAAGTAAAAGTTAGATGATTAGATCAAACACTTATAGGTATCGAATTGAGCTAATTTTTTCGCGGAGACCCTTGAAAAAATATTTTAAACATAATTAACCGATCGAATTATTTGTATGGAACCCACAACGCAATAGAGAGGAGATCTGTGCACAAATCTGTTGTACCAGTAGCAAGGTTCATAAGAAAAGGAGGCATTGCTTTCAGTTTGGCCCCTGTGAGTTGTGTTTCAGTTGACGCAGGAATTTAGAAGACAAACTACCAAAGAAACCCGTTGGGAAGTCTCTATCCTATTCCGCTGATAATCATTTCCTTTCCTTCCAAATCCATATCCCTTCTTCCGTTTTTTCTCCCCCAAATCGACGCTTTCAGATTAGGTCACGTAATCGACGTTCCAATCTACCCAGATCCATCGCACAAAATCAGCGGAATTGGATTTTCCGCAGGTCATAACTAGTAGAATGGCAAGAAGAAGGTAAAAAGAACTGATCTTTTAGCTCATACGAACTCATCGAAGAGACAACCGGAGGAGAAAATGCATAGCCGGGCGTCGAGCAACCGGCTTTCATCTGGGTCCTCCTTCCGATCTCGAGTTTCGACTCTCCTGCTCTCCATGTTCGCCACCATGGCCTCCCTCTACGTCGCCGGCCGGTCCGCTCTCTCTCCCTCCCCCCTTACCAACTTACACACACCCATATGATGAATTCGATCATATTCATGTTTAGTAATTTAAGTTTTTTGGTAATTATGTGTCCGGACCCGTTTACGTGCAACTCGACTAATTTTGATACCATAAATCCATTTTTCACTTGCGGGCCCCACTTAAAACCTGGCATTATTTGAATGAAAATTTTCACTTGCGGGCCCCATTTTTCGACTAATTTTGACGAGGTTTTTTTTTTAAACCTGGCATTCAAAATAAAATTCAAACCTTTTTCAAATTTTTAAGTCTTCCTAACATTTGGGATGGAGGTAGTATTTTCTTGATAACCATATGTCTCGACCAGTTTACGTGCACCTCGATTAATTATCAGAATTATAAATCCACCGTTCACTAGTGGACCCCACTTAAAAACTGGCCCAAAGAAGTTCTTTGGTAGCACTTGATAGATTTCGAACCTGAGATTTTAGGAGGGACGCTCCATGCCTTGGCCCCCGGGCCAACCCTTTGGGTTGATGATATGGATGTATGTGATGGTATACATTTGGTTAATCGTGACATTGTATGGGCAGACCGGCCTCAGAATTGTCACAGCATTTCCAGCCTTTACTCATACTTCTACTTAAATTTTAGTGAAAATTGGAATAAAAGATATCTTTGATATGAATCACTCAAATATAAGTGTAAATTTGAATGGAAGCTTCAGTTATTGGCATAGTTGCAAATTTGAGAGTAAAGAAGTAGCCTCATAAGACTTGAGTAAGGGTTTGAGTCTCTCTTGATTAGGATAAAATTTTGAGTAAAACTCATTTTTATATATTTGAGTAAAGGAATGGAATGAGTGGGCTTTGATGGGTTTTTACCTGAGGCAAAGCCAGGATTCTATGGCATTGGGGTCAAGTTCCTAGAGTACATATGGTTTGTCTTTTTGTACTTCATAATGGGGATAAAAAACAGAAACCACATCAAAATGCTAAACTAGATATCGACTGACGACATATATGAAACTTGGGGGGAAAGAAACTTACCTCTATTATAATTAACTTCGATTTGCGAATGCAAGACTCAATCATGATTTCACAAGTTACAAATAAAAAAATTGAGAAATAAAATTTAGGAAAAGAAGTTACAATTTAACCTATTATTTTGATTTTTCTCGTGGTAAAAGAGATTCAGTGTTGTATTTTGTTTTGGAAGAGAGGAAGTTAGGTTGTGAATGGAAAGGGAAAAACTTATTTTAGGAGAATTTTGGGGGCAAGTGACTAATAAATATGGGGTCAAAGCTATAGATAACCATAAAAAAGTTGCACATATCTTGGTGTATTTTCCAACTCAGTTGCCCAATGCTCCATGCACTCTTGGTTTTTACTCAGTTTGAGTCTCTTGATTTGAGTAAAATTCTGAGTAAAACTCATTTGGATATATTTGAGTAAATGAATGGTGTGGGTTTTGATGGGTTTTTACTTGGTCTTAGTGTAAGGGAATAAAAGGGTAGGGGCTGGCGCGTGGAGATGCTCTCAAATGAATTTCTTGGCCATTTGTTAGGGGATTGTAGTTTTGATTTAGCTGCTTTCTTTTTTGTAACAACGATCATGTTGACAGGTTATGGCAGGATGCCCAGAACAGGGTTCATTTAATTGAAGAGCTTGATAAGAGAACTGGTCAGGTACCTTTACGCGAAAATAAATTTTTTTCTTGTTTCCTTGGGCATGTTGTTATTGTTTCTCATCCACTATTATGTAGCGTTTGATTTGCTGGAATGATTTTGGAAAGTGATGGAATGGTCACTTCTTAGCCTTCAATGGAGTGACCATTAACCTAAATTGGTGAATGGTGATTCTATTTGGAGGGTTTTTTTAGCCCGAAATAAGTATTCTAGAGAAATCAGCATCATATTCCAGTTTTCTAGAGCCAGACACTGCCTCAGATTAACTATTATCAAATTCTTTCGTGCGGTTACGAACAAAGGCATTGTCTTGAGTCAATATTTGATTTTATCAGTAAAGATAGGATATTGACTGTCAATACTTTTGAATTACTATTATGAAAATCCTTCTTTATACGCCCGAAGACTGATAATAATTCAACATCGAATATGTGGGCAAAAACTTCTAGAAAAGCTAGAAAATCTGCACGCCCGCTTGCAATTGACTTCGTATTCGGGTAGGCGTATTTCATTACTGAAAAATAGTTGGCAAATTTTTTCCCTTTATTGGTAATTTGCTTCATAATTGGATACCCAACCTAGTTAATGGCTGCCATTCCATGGTCAAGTGAAGGAGTATGAAGCATGCAAAGCCTCGGTATTAGCCATTTTTTACCATCTTTCATTTGATTATATAGCTATAGCCCATAGAATAATTGGACTACAGGTTTTATGTCTTGCACAAGTTAGATTTTCAAATACAACATTTGGAGATTTACACTTGGGTCTCACATTTTCAGGGGCAATCTGCTATATCTGTTGATGATACACTGAAAATTATAACATGCAGGTAAGTTCATTGTGCTATTCTCGATGTTGTATCAGTTTTTTGGTGCTTGATCTGAATTGAGTGATGCACTGAAACAGTGGCTGAAATTTTATTTCCAGAGAACAGCATAAGAAGCTAACAGCCCTTGAGATGGAGCTGGCTAAAGCAAGACAGAAAGGTTTTGTTTCAAAGTACTCTTCAGATGGTAGCGGTACTCATCCAAAGAAAAAGATACTAGCTGTTATTGGAATTATTACGAGGTTTGGCCGCAAGAACAACAGAGAAGCTATTCGCAAGGCATGGATGCCTACTGGTAGAATTTCTATCCTTTTTGTGTGTTTCAACGCTATTCCCAGTACAGTGTATGGCAATATGATCAATGCCACTGAACTAGGTACCAGGAATCCAGTTGTTTAGGTGATGGTCGTTGAAACGTGTATGGTTACATAGCAACCACTTTTAGTTAAGTTCTCTATAGTACTTTTTATCCAATGGACTCCTTGGTACTATCTAGGAAGGATGTAGCCAATCAGGAGGATCAGCTATTGAAATAGTCAATGGGTATTATCAAATCAAAGTACATGTTATTCTGTATTTAGCAGTATCTTGCTTTGTCTTCTGAAGTTTTTTCCCTTGTTACTGCTGTAGTACTTATAGAGAATCTAAAACATGCAGGTGCAGCCTTAGAGAAATTGCAGGACGAGAAAGGAATAGTTGTACGATTTGTAATAGGAAGAAGGTCTTTATTTGATTAGTTGAAATTGGCAAAGACTTATTTAGTGTTCTATGTTTAATTATACTTTTATCTATTCTGCAGTACCAATCCTGGTGACGGTTTGGACAGGGAGATCGACAATGAAAATGAGCAGAGCAATGACTTCATTATACTTGTATGTTCTTCCCTTAAATAGCCGTATATTAAGGTGAATCAATGTGGTTGGTCATCTGCGAAAGTGAAATGCAGCTAGCATGACTAATCTTTTCCCGATAATGAAATTTCTGTCAAAGTATATCTTGTGCCTAAGAGGTAGAAAGATGGGGATCCTATTGAGTAAAATACTACACCAAGGCACAAGTGCCCTAAGTATGTACTAAGGGTACATATAAGTTTATGTCTGCTTTGGGTGTTCACGCTTGCATTTATGTTTACCACAACTATGTTATCAAAGAGGTTCAAATGGGCAAATTATGACTTCTATTCTCCCTGTACAGACGGATCATATAGAGGCTACTAAGGAGGAACCAAAAAAGACAAAGTTGTTCATTACTCATGCAGTGGAGAAGTGGGATGCTGAGTTCTATGCCAAGGTCAATGATGATATTTATGTTAATATTGGTATGTAGTCCATGTCGTTGGATTAAAGTGAACAGGGCAACATGCCTGCATTATTATGTGTCCCATTTGCAAAAGCAATGAGTTTGCTTGGAACCACGCTTAAAGAAGAACATAACTAGAATCTCGTGTTCCATAAGATACACTATTCTAGTGTTCTGCACTTTCATTGCTTGAAAACCTGATGAATGTACAAACTGTATTGAAGCATCTCTACGGAACGGTATTAACTTATTTGAACTACATCCGTCCCAAGCAAATAGACAAATGAAGTAATAGCAGTATCTTTTGTTGTGGTTACTACCATTAATGTACCATTGAGATGCCTCGTTCATGGTATGAACCTGCAGATTGGTTGTCTGTTCTTCTACATCTTAAATATCGTTTCCTTGTCTTGGTTTATTTCGTTAAATGGCTGGTAATTGCCGCAGAGGTTCTGATGATTGGACATGGCCTGTTAAAAAAGAGCTTAGAATGAACAAAAATTTAGGAACACCTTAACTTTTGTCAACGCGGTTATGCTTTAGCGAGCGAGGTATAATATGTTTTTCTTTTCCAGTTATTTATGCAGCCAATTCCGATGTCTAAGAAAGAATAGTCTAAGTATCACTTTGTTTTCGTAGGTTGTTTCAGATATCTTGGATATTATAGCATTTGGGAAATTTCAGACCTTACCTATCTACATGGGTTCTTTTGTCATGCAGATGCCCTTGGAGCATCACTTTCTAATCATTTGGATAAACCTCGTGTCTATATTGGGTGCATGAAATCTGGCGAAGTTTTCTCTGAACAGTGAGTCTTGTCTACTATCAATTCTCTTGTTTTGTGAATTAGAAAATTGGCATTGTGTTTTCCCATTTGTTTTCTGAGCATTTCCTAATTTCTTCAGGACCCATCAATGGTATGAACCAGAGTGGTGGAAATTCGGAGATAAAAAATCGTGAGTATTGCTATATATAATTTTACGTGCCTCAAGTTCGTGGACTGTAATTCATCGGCGAATTATAAATAATAACCTTTCTTATGAGAATCAACCTTTTGCAGTTTGCTTAAGTCTTAGATAGATAATCATTCTCTTCTTCCATGAAAGATAGTAGGAAAAAAGGAGTAGAAGAAAAAGGAGAAAGGGTAACTAAATTAGATGATACTGTCCTTCAAACCCAGTAAACATTGAACTCCTGGAAGTTGTTTTCCAGTTATACTGCTCCCGTTCCCAACATCATGGTTAAGGATCACGTTTTCTCGTGAGACGCAATGGTGTAACGTGCTACTAATATGATTCAATTCGAGAAGATCCTTTTGTTTAGAAGGCTTAAGTCCTTCCTGCATATCTTTCCACTTGTGTACAATGTAACTTTCTTGTATGCACAGATACTTTCGCCATGCTTCTGGAGAGCTATATGCCATATCACGAGCTCTGGCTCAGTTTATTGCAATAAACAGGTGATTGTTTTCTTATTTTCTTGTGACACTCAAAATTCATCATAAGCATGTTCAAGTCAGTTCGATTTCCTTTTGCAGATCAATTCTCCGTACATATGCACATGATGATGTCAGTGCTGGATCATGGTTCATTGGACTTGATGTGAATCATGTTGACGAAGCAAAGTTTTGCTGTTCTTCCTGGTCATCAGGTCTCTCTCTCTCTCTCTGACCAAAAAAATACTCAATTTTTTTCTTTAAAATTTTTCGCATCACAATGACATCATTAAATTATGGGTTGTGGGATTGTGAAGAAAGACAAGTGATTGAAAAAGTTGGTATTGTGTGGTTATGCTATAAGCTTGCATAAGGAGTAGTAGGTTGTATATTGGGTCCCTTTCCTTCGAATAGAATTGTGGTTTGTGGTTTACTTAGGTAAACAAGGTGAAACTAATGTTTTATCTATTGATCTTCTAACATTTCAGGGGCCATATGTGCGGCTGCGTAATTTGACTTGCCTCAAAAAGAAATATCAGCGTAACAATTATTTGTACCAGCTGAAGCCTTACTTTACCAGCATCGGCTGTCTTGCCAGTTTGACACGAATTCAAGATGAGTAGATCAATGTTTCTGTTGCAAGCGATTCGGGTTGCTATCAGGAGGACTTGACGATGTTAGCCGTACTTTGTGATCTTAGATGCTTACACACTATCGAAAACTTGGATAAAGAATTGGATTGGGTTGACAGACCTCTCAATATGACTGATTTCGAAAGATTACAGATCCTCCATTGATGTAATGTTACAATTCATCTCCACTCTTGTATCATTTGTACTTCCTCATTTATGAGGAATTTTGATTTTAACTCTTGGTCCGCGAGTTGTAGAGAATTGTATTTCAACGTAAAGGGTAACGGGTTAAGTTATTGAAGGCAATGTTCGTTAGAATTTCATGATACCCTCTATTTCCTTCTCACGTCTTTGTAATTTGACCAATTTCTTGACTTGTTTGAGACCATTCAATCTTATTATTGCGGAAATTTTGTATCTTATAACGGTGCCAATTGTCGAGCACTTTAGCTGGTAGTAATTTTTTGAAAGCTACACTTTTTTCAACAGCAATCTGTAGTTCATGCCCAGTATCACCTCAAAATAACCCAATTTTATGGGTATCAGACCAGCGGACAATTGTTTCTCACCAATGTTATCGGAGTAACCCACCACCACCCCTCCCCCCCTCCATACCTTGTATCTGTGACACATGCTCATCCTGCAACCATGCAAGATGGGTGAGCTACGGGAAATCCTTGGGGGTTTGGCGTTCAACGCGGATAATATTGTACAAGGTCGAAGCAGGTCGTTACATGTTGTATTGTAAAGCAATGGCGTATATATATATGTGGGAAGATTGGTTGACTGTAACCCTCTGACGGAAGAAGACTGTTTCTTACTTGTTAAGATTATGTCAAAATGTGGGAAGAAACACGGTGTTGTGGGACTGTCTTCCTTCCTTGATGCAGCCTTTTTCCTCAGACTGCTTGACTGCATAAAGTCCAACCTTAATCATCCCGTGTTTTTGACAAAACATGCGTAGCAGCGTAAGCATATGCCTATCTTTGAGTTCAAACTGTGATATGTGGGGTCTGGGCTGAATATTCATTCAACATTTCAGAATAGCTTGGATCCTATTTCAATAAAGCGTCTTTATGTACTACTCCACTATTTTATAATCAGATGTCAGGCTAGCTCGATTAATTCTGAGATCCTGAAGTTAACGACCGGACAAATCTCGAGCGGGCTAAGACCTTTGGAGGGAGTAAAGCCATTAAATCTTGCCATTAAGTCAACCATTGGGTTGTAATATGGTGTCTTTTTGGAATTAAGTCAAATCTCATGTTTCTTAATCCCGATAAATCACAATTAAGGCATAACTTGAATGCATTTAAATATGGGTGTGTGAAGGTAACCGGCTCCAATAGACTGTCACTACAAGAAATTTTGTAATTGGTGACGAATTAAATTGTCACAAAATGCCCATTTTTTGTCGCCAAAAGTTTAGTGACGAAAAAACTTTTGCCACCTATAGGTTGTCTCAGAAAGTAACGTGGTGACGAAAATCATGTTTCGTCACCTATAGTAATTTTTGGAGACGAAATTTATCGTCACCAATTTATAGATTATTCGTCACCCTTGTCCAATTTCGTCACTAATAGTGAATAAATATTAACCAGGAAAACTACATAGGTGACAAAAATTTTCGTCTCCAAAGAATTTAATTTAAATATTATAAAATAGTAAATGTGACAAATAATTTCGTCTCCTATAATTGTAAAATTAAAACCAATTAATGACAAAAAGAAATTCGTCTTTGAAATGCTTCTTCGAAAATCCTCTTTAGTGACAAAAAATCGCCTCACTCTCTTCTAAATACCATATCCTGTGCATTTTAGAATCCAATAGATCTCAAACAAGAACTATAATACATCTGAATTGCACTAAATAGTAAGCCCATTCTATTTTACCATAATATCCAACACATCGTCATACCCAACATTCATCCACACCAAAATAATCATCCACACTTACGACGTAATGCATCCATGTACGAATGTCAAAAATAACCAAACTAGACCATATACCATATACGTTGTTCATCATAGTTCTTATCCTATGAATCATCAAAAAAGAAAAGTTCTCGTAGCATCAAAGAAAAAAAAGAAGACTCTGAACTTCATCCAAAAACAAGTCTTCATAGAAAAGCATATATCATCTTCTGCTACAAACCTTCTACATAGTCAATCTGCAAATTAACATAAAACAAGATTCAGAAAATACTGTTATCCATCAAAAGTTATCTATGGGTTCAAAAGAATACTACAAGACCACCACCACTAGCAAGAAGACTTCTAGTACATCAATCTAGATATAAAATTTGCCCAAATTGAACTCCGAATGACTAAGATACGCTCAAATGAAGTTACACATCTAAAACAGAAAACACAGTTCCAGCAGAACAGTCTGCGATTGAATGCTCATTAAAAATCACATACTCAATCTTTTCCAATAATTCCAACACCAAAACATCACCAATTGATCAATGTTTAAGACTCATGAGAACCCATGTCCACATAGCATGCTTAAACTTGAGGAATTTCATGAAGAACACAAGCCAAAAGCTGTCCAGAATTTCAGAAGTACCAAAACCTGAACTTTAATTCAAAAACTGCTATAATCTAGAAAGGACCACGACACAACCCATTCATATTCAGAAAGATATGAGTCTAGATTTTGAATCAAGAAACAGTTCGTAAAACCGATACCCGAGCAAGAAGTTATGCCCATTCTTCCAACACGTGTCTGTGCTGTCTGCACAGACGCGAACCAAACACCAGTTCAGTCCACGAATTTTGTAGGCCAACACACTTTGAGTTATTTTCTGAAAATTTAACACGATGCAATAGACTTACAGATGAGCGTTCAGGATTTATTTCAAGAATTTAGAAGATTTCTAGGTACCTTGAATAAATTCGTCAAAACAGGACAGATTATCATTATGCAGAGCAGATTTCAAAATTCCATAGTAAATCGAGTTCTTGACGGTTTTCAATGATTCCAACGGCTATAGAATGAGATGAGAGTGTTCTAAGTATCAAGAAGGAAACAAAATCCAATTCACAATCTAAGAACGAAAATTCAACCCAGAACAGAACCCTTGCAACCTGTCCCAAAATCTGCTGTGCAAACACAAACATAAGTAAAAGAGACTAAAAATTACCTACTGAAATTGAGGTTCCAATCTTCCCCCCTCGCTCTTCTTCTTTCCACCCTCTCTCTCTCTCTCTCTCTCTCTCTAACGTTGAAGCCAAACCTCCCTGATGGGTTTGTTTTGTTTTTTTTTAAAGACACACACACACCTCACCAACAACACACGGCACACATGCACAATTCTAAAAAAAATTGCACTTAGCCCTTTAAGTAATTACTAGAGTACAACATTAAAGCACCTCAATTATAAAGGGTGTTAGCTTATGTTTCATTCTTTGATGCTATAGCTCCTTTGCAGTTTATTGTACGCCGTAACATTGGTGGTTAATTTGTATAACGTATTAACGTTCCAGCTATTGACCACCCATTGGGCTTGACGCGTGGCAAAAAGAAAATGCCAAACTAGTGGGATTCCTTATGCACGTTTCACACATTCTGATGCAATTTTGCATATGCTTGTACTCATTCCAGGATTTCTCGGGCTTCCACTGTGCTTTTGTTTGTGTGTTAACATTAGGTTCGATCTCTGATGCAGCTAAGACTTGAAAAGTTTTTTTCACAAACTTTATCTCAATACAGTGGTCATGCAAGGGTTGTTTTCCAGTTTGAACTCTGTTACGTGGGACGCATACCGTTCTGGTACGAGGAACGGGTACAGGAACGTGGTATGCTACATGCCCAAATTGTGGTATGGTGCAGGTAGGCCTCTGTAGATTGTAATCTAAGAATCTACTTATTTCATTATTTTCATTGCAGATTTTCCAATACAATACAGAATTGTGTCTAAACACACATGCATAAGACAGTTCTAGAAGCCCTATAACCAATTTTTCTTGTGATGATCTTCCTAAAGCTCCACTCCTCGCTAATTTCTAAAGGGAAAAACTTTGGAATTGCTCTGGATTACTAAACTCACTGTTTTGGAATGTGTAGGCGTGGTGGTGTACCATATTTCAGAACGAGCATTCCAAGAAATAATTCACTAGGGTCTAGGCCTCTAGGGTATAAGCTTTTTCTGGCACCACAACTTTGAAACATATGACGAGGAATTGGAATTTCACCCTTTCACAGTAAATGACCTGTTCATCCGTGGAGCTGATTCACAGTCTCTTTCAATTATTAAGGAAGCTCTAGAGGAATTTCATCTTATTTGTGGTTTAAAACCTAGTTTGTAGAGGAGTGCTATATTCTTCTCAGGGCTAGACAATGGTTTGAAGAGGGACTTAACTTTTGTTCTCCATACCCAGGTGGGTACCTAACATGTTAAGAACCTCGGAATGCCTCTGATTTCATCTAAACTTCTTATGAAGATTGTTCACTGCTTAAAGAGAGGATTTGGCAGATAACTCATCCAGTCACAGTTACAGAGTACGCAGGTATATTTGTGTCCCATTTCCGTCCTTGTAAAAACTTGAGGGAGATTGCAAATATTCTCAGTTTCCGAATGGACTGGTGTATCCCTTGAGCAGACTGGTGCCAAAGTTGATTGGCAGGGGTGCAGCCCTAAATAGGAAAGCGGCATACAGTTTGAAACCCTTACTCCTTGGAACAAAGCTACGATGCTAAGAAACTTTGGGGCCACAGGTTAAAAGAAGTTGATTCCTTATAAATTATAATGGTTGTAGGTAAACTGCATTCACACTTTTGTTACTGTGCATAAAGCACATGGCATATGAATTTACCTCAGGATTCCTCTTGGATAGTAAGAATATTTGTTCAAAATCAGAAGTTTGGGGCAGCCACTCATCAGTTATTGGGGATGGGAATTTCACTTTCCTCTTCTTTGATAATCAGCCCACAATAGGACCTTTGTATAAGCAAGCTGTTCAGTGGCAGAGTTGTACCTTGAAAGGAATTGTGGTATCTCTTTGATGGACAACGTTATTATCTGCAATGGCAACTAGAGGTGGCTAGACAGAGAATACGGCTATTATGATCATCATGGATTGTACAACTTGTCACTCTAACAATAATACCAGGGGCGATGCGGTTTTATCTCCTACTTGTAATGGTATGCTTTGTATTGAGTGCTTGAATTGCCATAAGGAAGCCTATAAATAAGGTCCATGGGCGTCTTAAGCTAATATCCAAAGGGCCATTTGTTGCATCAATATCTTTGCTAAAAATATAGACTAAAGGGATGGATATGGAACCAGACACTGCTTGTGCTCGGGATCTTGAAAGCCATGTACATAGCTTTCGATGGAAAAGTGGATGCTATGCCTACTCTTAATCTAGCCATTCAATCCAAGGTTGCAGTTCATTTCAGAGATCAGTTGATTGCTCCAGTTACAGAGCATGAAATCCAACTATCCAAGTTATTTGGTTAAGGACATTGAAAGCACTCTCATGGCATTTCTTTGGTCTGGATTTGAGCTCAAGCATTCAAGGGAAAAAGTGAAGTGGGATCAGCTCTGTTGTCCTAAAGAGGAAGGTGGTTTGAGATTCAAAAGGATTAAAGAATGCAATAGGGCTGCCATGTTGTAACTTGAACATAGAACCATAAACCAAAACAGACCACAAAACTGGTTCATAACAAGTCTAATGCTGAAAAAGGGCAAAAAATCAAACCAACAAAAATATCTATTCATAAAACTACAATCTGGGAGGAGTTCACTGGGGAGGGCTTATGTTGTCAAGGATCCAACACCAATTTAATCCCTTTCTTGCCAGATATTCAGGCATCTCCCAACTTGATTTGTAGTATTCATATCTGTTTAAATGGACAACAAAAAGATTCTCATCAAGGCACGCTAGTATTGCAGTCCACGACAAGTGAATATATCAACAATTTCAGTTTTCGGTTGCCTCCCAGTCCAAGGACATGTTTATTATAGTGCAAAAAATTAACGCTCATGCAATGCAATTAAATAAACAACTAATAGACTAACAAACTAACAGACTGGAGGGGCTAGACCGCCACCTCAACTCAGCAAACAGAATATGCGAGGGGTTATGCCACCACCTCGGCTAAGCAATGCAATCAAATAAAACTAACTATACTAACTAAAAGCAAACTCAATATTTAGCCTGGCTTCGTTACACCTCAGGTTTGGCATAAAACCAGGTTAGAGGTATCCACCAAGCTAAATACGAGCTACTAACACATAAACTACTAGAGATTGGGTAGTCAATGACTCACTGTTCACCTTCTGAGAGCGAGAGAGAGAGAGAGAGAATGGATTCTGGAATGTTGGAAGGGCACTTGCTGGATCAAAAACAGCTACCACAAAAGCTATCCAAGTACATCATCCCATATGCACACATCGAAGGAAATCCATGAGTAAGTGCGTAAACACAAGAATTTTTATGATTAAAATCAAAAGTTAGGCGTATCAAGAATGTAACCCTCAAAAGGAGTCTGTGATAGATGAAAACAGTGAATTACCATCATAGTAGCCAGTAGCAGATGCTAGAATAGTAGAACTTCTAATTTCACGAATACCAATCATAAGAATTTTCATGTATAGCTCAAGGGCATACCAACATCAACATGGATCCTCTTTCCTGCAGCCTGGATCTGTTATGTAGATACAACAAACATAATATGAAAAGGCAATAGTTTGTAAGTTTTGGCAATAAATAAGTAAAAACCCAATAACACAAAAATTGAATAGTAGAACTTCTAATTTCACGAATACCAATCATAAGAATTTTCATGTATAGCTCAAGGGCATACCAACATCAACATGGATCCTCTTTCCTGCAGCCTGGATCTGTTATGTAGATACAACAAACATAATATGAAAAGGCAATAGTTTGTAAGTTTTGGCAATAAATAAGTAAAAACCCAATAACACAAAAATTGATTTCGTAACACCTATAACCAAATATAAAGTCCTTTTTTGTTTCAGCTCTTTTACTTCTTTTCCCTAAACTTAAATTACACCAAGACTTAATGACTTTTCTAACAAAAACCTGGGATCCCAACATCTTAGTCAGTTCTCACACCAAGAATCCACTGCGAAGTTATAAAAACATAATGAAAACAATACATTACCTGTTCCTGAAGGCCGACCACGGCTTTCTTGTCTGCCTGTAAAAAAGAGTTTATTAGCATTAGAATCAAGGACTAATATCAAAGAGGTGGATTTTAAGGCATGAGTGAGTACTGAGTATATACTTTCGGTTGCCGATCCGGTATGTGTTAAGAGCGCTAGAACCTCATGTTAAGATGAAAGATATTAGGTCTCCCACTATGTTGTTTCGGCTCAATATCTCTCATTTGTAGAGTTGCTTGCTAGTATCTTGTCATTGTCTTTTGGATGTAATTTCTTGTAACCACCGTTCGGCTTACCACCAAACACGATTAAACACTCCTCGAAGAACAAAATAAGAAACCCAAAAGTATTAAATATATACACACACACACTTCCCATAACATTAGGAGCATCAAAAGTCACAAGGAAAAGAATACTACAGTCCAATAGCAGCATATTTACAGCCAAAAGAGAGGAATTATTTAAATGACAAACCTGATTATAACAAATTTCCTAGGAACTACCTATTCAAACTGAAAATTACTTAACAGTGGATTCTGGTAAAAAAGTAAACTAAAACAGTAAATTCATTTTGTTCTTCTAAACACACAAAATGAAATGAATCTACCTTTTAATCCGGAATTAAATTTGAAATCGAGAGAGAACCTGCAATATTAGAAAGAAGAGTCAAACAAAAGTGAAATGGTTAGGAAGATCCCGTAGAGGATTTTTGTAGTGTTTTAGATTAATGCCCTAATAGAATAACAACATTGCATAAAGGAGATGATTGTGTTTTTGTAGGCCCTACTTCAACATAACCGTATATAGAATCTAGAATCAACAATTTAAAGATGATTATTGAATCAACAATCATCTGGAAGGCCTCATGCTCTAGGTGAACTCGGGTGTATTCGGCGATGATCATCATCCCTCCAGCCACGGAACAAGTTAATTTCCGTGTTATTTGAGATGAACTTGGTGTAAACAAAACAAGTTAATTTTCTGTGTTGACAACCAAAACCTTGTAGCTCAAATTTACGGTGAAAAACACAAGAATGGCAACCCAGAAAATTCCTTTGAATCCAAACTTTTTCCCAAGGGTATCCATGCTGTTCTACTTCTACCAAACAGCTACACCTCAAAGTTTTTTCCTTGAACACAAGCACACATATATACAAAGCCACAGCAAGTTGTGGAGAGATATGAGGGAGGAATCTGCCTTTACTTCCAAGGTAGTGACATGATCCTCTCATTAACACTTCTCTCCCGGATCACAGTTCTGTTGCCAAAATAAATGCAAAAATTGAAGTTTTCTATTCTTGTTTTCTTTCTTACCTTGTTTCTGCAAATTACCTTATATAATACGGGGGCTCCAATAATGACCTGCGCTTCTTGTTGGAGGCCAGAGAAAAACCAGACCCAAATGGTGTTTTGCCCTAATTTTCATGGGATAGTCTTCAATTAGTGCATTTTTCATTGTCCGGGTTTTAGTTCGGAGGTCAATGGGAAGTATCAAAGGAACGCCTTAATTCCTTAATGAATATGTAATTATAAACAAGAATAGGATTTTCTACCCGTACAAGACGAAGAACCCCCGATTTATCTCTACAAACATTTGTCTCTATCTCTCTCTATGCAAGCAGAAGAACAAGATTAGGGAACAACAAGTAAATCAGTGATTTCACAAAACAGATATTCCAGGAAGAAAAAAAAAAGTGAATACCCCATGATTCCTCTGCATATATGGGATCGTGAAGCAAAAATCAAGCATTTTGACCAAGTGGGGTCTCACTTGAATCGAGTCTTGCATAAGGGTTTTTAAGGGATCGAGAAGACGGGAATCTTTATTAAGAGTCAAATTTGCAGGAGGCAACAAAACTTACCCAGCGACCACGATTTTTTACGACGACGACCTTCGCCGGAGCCAACGAATACGACGGCAACGCAATAGCTTTGAAGGCCGAGAGGGAGAGTAAGCGAGAGCTACAGTGGCTCGTCACGCCCAGCGAACCACTGTAGCAAAGGGGGAAGTGGTGAGGACGATGGCGTTTCTGCTGGGTTCCGTTTCCAACCCCGCCACGCCCAGCAAACCGAAGAAAGAGCACAAACCCTGCATAGCGGCGTACCGAGGAGTACGAAGCACAACATCTCCGTTGAATGAAGAGCTTCCGGTGCAGCAAGACTCTGGTTAGATAGAAGGCCGAGGAGTAACGTACTGGGTTGGGGAGGTTCTTGATCGAGCGGTTGTCCATCGAAGAAGATTCGAGATGAGCCCTGGCGAGAGAGAGAGAGAGAGAGAGAGAATGACGATGTGGGAACTCGGAATATCTGAGGAGAAAAAAATCCCTTGAATTGGTTTATTACGTGGCTCTCTCTTGTCCAAGTGAAAAAGCTCAAGACGAATGTACCAACTTACCCCTGCGGTTTACACTTGTGGCTGGACAATTGAGGGACACAATTGGAAAAATTGGACAAATATGCCAAGCCGCTTTAACGTTCTTAGTTTTAAAGCTTAGAGATACCAACCAAGTTTTGATCATGTGCATAAGTCACAGCACGATCCATGCACCAAATAACGAAAAATTCTCGTAAAGTCTTATAATGCATCACTCGAGGGCCATCCGAGCTGTTTTTTGAAAATCCGAACCGTCTACCTTTTATGTGGGAGTGCTTATATTATTCGTGCAAAAAATGAAGTAAATTGGTTATCGTTATATACTTGATCGCACATAAAAAAAATCATATTAATGAATCTACGTCCTGATGAAAGGGCTTCCAAAACCCGATAGACCCGAATTTTTTGAGAGAGTGATTAAAACACCAAAAAAAACAACCCCCCCCCACTGGATCGTCATAGTTGTGTCGCAATCGTGTGGCTATCGTACTTTGGACTATAGCGACATACATTAGTTTAGAACCAGATAAGTTAGATGTATAGATTTGAAAGGTAGCTACAGACTCATTTTTTCTAATGTTCGATCTAAACCGTTACAATTTAATATCTTATCAAATTTATCATTCTCCCCTAAATAGGTGATAATCGGATGTCGGAAACCACGTGATCGGAACACATTTGGTGCTTCCAAAAGCGTTAAAGTCCTATAATGCATCACTCGAGGCCCGATCGAGATATTTTTTGAAAATCGGAACCGTCTACCTTTTATGTGGGAGTGATTATATCATTCGTGAAAAAAATAAAGTAAATTGGTTATCGTTATATACTCGATCACACATAACAAAAAATTTCCTATTACTGAATTTACATCTCGATGAAAGGGCTTCCAAACCCCAATAGACCCGAAAATTTGCAAGAGTGATTAAAACACCAAGAACAACAAAATGAATGTTATCAATCGTCATAATTGTGTTGAAATTGCATGGCTACCGTATAAGAGGCCCGTTTTTATAGAATATAATTATATAATATATATTAGTTTTTTCAATTATGAGCACAATAAGATTGCTTGCCTTGGTAGTTTGAGATGTGTGTCAAGTTTTGAAGGACTTGGGTTCGAACCTCATAGAGATTATTTTTCAAAACCAATTTTGTTTCTTATTTATTATTAGTCGTAAAACCAATTTTGTTTCTTTTTTATTATTAGATGTTCCAAGTAAAAACATAAATCAATTGTGATGTGTGACAAGTTCCATAGGAGTTGGGTTTGAATCACATGGAGGTTTTTTTTGTTTAAAATTAGTTTTTTTCCTTATTTATTGTTAGTTGTTCCAATTTAAAAGCTTATTTTTTTTATAAAATGCCTTGTATTCTAATTAAAATTATTGTTAATTAATCAAATTATATTTATGAGTCACAAGTCAAACAATTTAATAACTTTTTTTCCGGGCCTTGTGTCGTGCCCTTTCGTGCCTGTCAACCCGTGTCGTGCCCGGCTAAAACCGTGTCGTGCCGTGCCCGGCCAGAAGTACCGTGTCGTGTCGTGCCGTGCCCGTTCAACTATCGTGCCGTTCCCGTACCCGGCTAAACCGTGTCGTGTCGTGCCTGTCAACCCGTGTCATTAGTGCAAACAATGAAGTAAATCGGTTATCGTTATATACTTGATCACACGATTCGCACATAACAAAAAAATTTTTATTAATAAATCTACGTCCCGATGAAAGGGCTTCCAAAACCCGACAGACCCGAAAACTTGCGAGAGTGATTAAAACACTAAGAACAACAAAATGAACGGTATGGATCGTCATATTTGTGTCGCAATCGTGTGACTAGCATACAAGAGGCTCATTTTTATAGAACAGAATTATCAATCAATTATATATTATTATATTATATAATATATATTACGTCTCCTTATATTTATTTTCTCAATCATTTAGGTGACGAAATTTATATTTTCCTCAGTAATTAACTATTTTTGGTGACAAAATAAAATTTCCTCACCTTAAATTTGTTTGTCCTCTTAATTGGTGACGAAAAAAAATATTTCGTCACCTTATATTTATTTTGTCAATCCTTTAGGTGACGAAATTTATATTTTCCTCACTAATTAACTATTTTTGGTGACAAAATAAAATTTCGTCACCTTAAATTTGTCTATCCTCTTAATTGGTGACGAAAAAAAAAATTCCTCACAAATAGGCACAATTGGAGACAAAATCTATTTTCCTCACAAGCAATTTCGTCACTGATTTTCCTTTTTGTTGTAGTGTGTCGTGAAGAACTTCTAGAGTCGGCAGCCGCGGCTATAAGCAAGGAATTGGCCGATTTTCTTGTTTCTTTTTCGTGTTTTTTTTTTTTTTTTTTGTTCTTTTTTTTTTTCCCCCCCTCTTCCTCCCTTTCTCTAATATTGTCACTGGCAAATATAGTAATAAAAAATTTGTTTGGTCAAGCTTTTTTTCCACCAGAAAGTCTACTCCACCGCTCCCTCAATTTTTGCGTCCAAAAGTATTTTGAATTGTCCGGATTTTAAAAAACTTTTTCTGAACCATTGATTGTCAAAATGAACGGTGAGATCGAGCACTATGGCGGGGGAGGGTGTAACCACCTTAACGTACTATGTCCTAGACTCCTAGGTACTATGCCTAATGCCTTTCAACAACAAAAAAACAAACGGACTAGGTCCTAGGTAGTTAATTCAGTTGATCATGGTGGCTTGTTCAGACTCCAGAAGACCATGTTTGTGGACCTGCGGTTTGCTCAGTCATACTCGTAGAGAGAGAGAGAGAGAGAGAGAGATAGTCCCAATATTAATTCCGGTTAGTAAATCACACTTTAAGATATCTAAGGAGGATTATCATCACCTCCCCAAGAGCTGACCTATTCTGACCCTTTACCATTTCTTGACATGTTTTGTGTTTGGGTTTTAATTTTCCATGCTCTTTTTCTGGAAAAGTAACTGTCTTTTCATAGTCTTCGATGATGCATTGAACCGGTTTTTGTAGGCTTTGACATTTTGGTCAATAAGGTACCACAGAGATTGGTTTTTTGGGAATCGGAGATCCTGCAGGTCGGCCCGACCTGTAGGGCGTGAAGGTCGGCTCCGAGCCGTCCGATCGGAGCCTCAATTGCTCAGATTTAATCTCCCGACCCTTCAAATCTGAACCGTTCATTACCGAGCTGAGATCCTGACCGTTGATTGCAGATTCGGCACTGATCGGACGGCTCGGAGCCGACCTTCACGACCTGCAAAGCCAGCTGCCCTGCTGGATCCCTTGATCCGCTTTTTGGTGGTAAATATCTATCCACATCTTCTTCAATATTTGTTGCCGTTTTAGTGGTGAATAAATATCAAGTAGTTGAAATTGGTAGTTGGGTTCTTGGTTTGTGTTCACGGGGAACAGTGGATCTTCACAAGAAAGGTGTTGAGTTCTAACAGCCTTCTGGGATCGCTGGAGGGAATTAGCCCTATAAAGGTTTGAGAGAGAGAGAGAGAGAGAATATTGCCTTGTTGTTAATGTCCTCTTTGTGTTTGTGAAATGAATCAATCAGAAAATATAGCTGGGGAACAGAGAGCGGGAGTTGAGATTACCAAGGACAAGAATGGAATTGAACAGGTTGTGCTCCGAAGCCCTCGAGGGGCTTCAGCAAGGGTTAGATCCTTTAACCTTCTTTCTTTTCTTTTCTTTTTTTTTTCAATCGATAAAAGAGATCATTTTACATTAGGTATTAGATATAAAGTATAGTGTACAAATCCGGGATACTACATCAATTGTGATAGTCTACGAGATAACTAAGCCCAACAACTAAACCAATATAAGAAATAAGCTCATTATAAAGTAGAAACAATTAAAAAAAAAAAAAAAGCTCTCTAAAGGGAAAAACACTCGCACGCAGATGAGGAGACTCGAACTCCTAACTTCTTAGTGAGATGCAAGAATCCTGACCAACTGAGCTAGCCGTGGTTGCTTAGATCCTTTAACCTTGACTCTCTTGAAAGATTGGTTACTGCATTTTGATTCTATGAGTTTAAAGTGCTTTAAATGCTACATGTGAAGAGAGAGAGAGAGAGAGAGAGAGAGGAGTTTTCTAATCAACTGCCGGGGTTGTGAGGCCCAAGGAGCCGTTCCGGTTTGTAAAAAAAGTAACTTTTGGAAAAAAAATGTAATTTCAAGCTCAAAAATCATGTGTTTACGTAAATAATTTTTCTACCAATATGGATCTTGTTTGATAGATTTCATCGAGATCTTTTATACGGTGCAAAAAAATTTAAAAAATTATTTTTCATTTTCATTATATTTGAGTTTGAAAATTGAAAAAAAGGTATTTTTAGAAAAGGAAGAGAAAGTGGAACGGGGCCTAATTCGGTTTTGGATTGTCACCTCATTTATTATGACGGGGTTCGACCTGTCCAATCAGGTTACAGGGTCAGGGGCAAAGCCCAAGCCGGGGGCCTCAGGGGCTTTGGCCTTGTTCGTTTCTCATTTTTACTTTATTTTAATTTTGTTTTTCAATCATTATCATATATCTTTCTCAAATCATTATCCTATTTATCCAATTATTAATTTCATTTCTCTCTCTATATCTCTCCAATCATTACCCTTCACTCCAATCATTACCCTATTTCTCTCTCCACCCACTACCAAAACTAAAATACTTAAAACTCTTAAACGAACAAATCCTTTGTCTTTGAAACCTAGACATAGGTATTATGGTAATTGGTGATGTACTTAAATCATAAGGTAAAAATACATGGTATACGCAGCTGATGAACTGTACACTTCTATTCATTCAATACATAGTGTAAACTGACGTGCACCGTGTATGTTCAGTTACTCAGGAGGGAAGCCACATAAAAATGTCTGTATCTTTTCTGTTTGCGTTCATTACTCGACTTTCTTTGCTCAGCTGCACTTTGTCTGTATGTTGGTTCGGGTTTTCTTAACATACACAATAATCTTCATACCGGTTTTGCTACCCCGTATGTTGAGGTCTTCTGTTTGTTTGCATCCAGGTTAGCTTGCATGGAGGGCAGGTTCTTTCATGGAAGACAGACCGAGGGGAAGAGTTACTATTCACTAGTAGTAAGGTGATTTTTAATTTCCAATTATCTACTTGTTGTCCTGCCTCGGACCTACTGCTTAAATGAACTAAACTACTTGAGCTCAACACTCATTCGGCTTGTTAAAAGCTCGTTCCGAATCAGCTCTATTGATGAACATAAAAAGCTTGAGCCTTGAATCCGTTTCAAAGTTAAGTTTGTATTTAAGTTTGAACAACCTACGACTCAACTTAACTCGCTCGTTTTTAACCCTAATCGTACCCTCTTTTTGGTATGGTATGAAGAATGTGGAAAAAGCATTTACAACCCTTTTTTTCCCTCCACTGCCAGGCGATTTTCAAGCCACCAGCTGCTGTGAGAGGAGGGATTCCCATTTGCTTTCCTCAGGTATTCTTGTAAGTAGGCCAGTATTCATGTTGGGTTGGAGTTTTCAGAATCAGTTTTGAAGAGAACTTTTCAGTTCTGAATGCCAAACAACTCAATCCTTTCAATGTTATCCGTTTTTAACCGATTTGCTTTTCTTGAATATAAAAAATACTGTTCTGATTGGTTTCAAAAATAGGGCATTTGTTTTCTAAACTATTTTCAGAAAACATGATTTGGAAAACGTAAACCAAGTGTTTTCAGTGAACAGAATCTTAGCCTCCTCAATGTTTGACCTTGGTGTCTGCTATATTTCTAACATCAGTTTGGAAACCGCGGGGCACTAGAGCAACATGGATTTGCCAGAAATAAGATATGGGTTATCGACAGTAACCCCCCACCTCTCCATCCAAATGATTCTGATGGCAAAACCTATATCGATTTGTTACTCAAACCATCTCAAGAAGATTTGAAGGTCTGGCCCCACAGGTATGAGCTTCAAGGCCTCCACAATCTCCCTCAATCTTTTGTCGAGCAAAATCATCAATATTTGCGTCAACATATCACAATTAAAAGTCAAGAGACTTAAATGAATTAGGAATATATTTATGTTGAGTCATGGTTAATAAACTTGAAGCTGAGAGAACTCATGGACTGTTAAACTAATGACTTGGATTTAATTTTTTTTGCAGTTTCGAATTCCGTCTTAGGGTGGCACTTGCAGCTGATGGATATCTCACCATGATTTCTCGCATAAGGAATATCAACTGCAAGCCCTTTAGTTTCTCATTTGCGTATCATACCTATTTCTCCGTCTCTGACATTAGGTAACGCCCGGAGTGTTTTTTCCGCTGTAGAGTCCGATTTTACTTCACCATATATTTTTGTTCGGGAGGTGGTTTTGCTACAAGGCTTATTTCCATTTCCTGCACTCAAACTGAACTATATTCGCCAACAGCAATAGCATCAGCGATAACTTGAATTATATCGTGAATTCGTGATAGCTTCTCTTGAAGCAAAGAATCTAGTAGCGACCTAAATATTTCTGCAAAACACGATGGTTTCATGGCAGTCATCAAGTTAGTGTGCCGAGTATTTTCTTATTACAAAGGAAAGCATGACCAATCATCACGGTTTGGTGCCATGATTTATCAAACTAGAACATTTAGTCCAACAGGTCTATCACTTAACAAAATCATTGAAAAATGTTGTACTTATTCTCCTTCTATAGTTTGGTGAGTTACATGGTTATTTTTCTCAAGTTTCTCTGTATACAACACCAACAAAAACTTTGTTATTCGACGTTATGCATTAACATCAGGTTGCAGATCAAATCTCGATTAACAATCAGTTCAAACAAGGTAAAAAAAACAGTACTTTGGGATCTTTGTCGTATAGTCGCTTGTCTAGGAATATGGAAGCAATTACAGCTAGTATAGTAGTGAAAGATTTTAAACTTTTTTAGTTTGAAATGACCTTCATGTTATAAATTGTGTTAACAGTGAAGTGAGGGTAGAGGGGTTGGAGACTCGAGACTACCTCGACAACCTATACCAGAGAGAGCGATTTACAGAACAAGGGAATGCCTTAACATTTGAATCCGAGGTAAAAACTGGTTTCTGATTTCTTAAAGTGGCATAGTGATGAAATATCTTTGCCAGTTCAGTTACACTTTTCGGCGTATTGGTTGTCTATTACCCTGTTGAGGGCACTTGCTCATAAGAGTTGTCAAACTTCTAGGTGGATCGAGTTTATCTTAATTCGAGAGATATAGTTGCAGTTTTCGATCATGAGATAAAACGGACTGTTATCATACGGAAAGAAGGGCTTCCAGATGTTGGTAAGCACTATCTTAAATCGCGATATGTTCTTCAGTTTCTTTATTTTGTTTTGGTTCATGTTAAGAATATTACATATAAATAAAAAAACACTATGCAAGCTCTATATATAACATACTTGCTTGCTTAATATGTTTCACCGCGCTGCTTTGCTTAAGGTTCCTACTTGTTAATATTTTCTAAAGAATGTTGTGTTACACAGTGGTGTGGAATCCATGGGAGAAGAAGTCAAAGTTACTGGTAGATTTTGGGGATGAAGAGTACAAACATATGCTTTGTGTCGACGGGGCTGCAATAGAGAAACCCATTACTTTGAAGCCGGGTGAGGAATGGACAGGCCGCTTGGAGCTCTCAGTCGTGCCTTCAACTTAAACAAAGAACTACGTATATAGGAGTTACTTATTTTCTTGAAGTGGAATTCTGGAAGCAGGGATGGTTGTATGTTTCCCAGGATAGGTACAACTTCAATAGCGTACATAGTAACATGGATAACGTTGTATTACGTATATTCGAACAAAATGGAATTAGTGCTGTACTGTATATGTTTTTGTCTGGTTTGTAATAATAAGACTGCTTTAACAGTGGTTTTTATTGATCTAGCCTGACCTGTGCAGTCTAAAACCTCCCCCATTTGACTGTTTTGTATTCCTTTTCCATTCTCTGCTAATTTTATTTTATTTTATCAGACATTCTCTGCTAAATTGTTCAGTTAAAACTATAATGTGGAGAATGGATTTTAACGAAATCTTTCCTTTATCAGGAACGACAAGAACGTCGTAGAAAGAAAAAGAAAAAGATGAAGTGGTAGAACACTTGTTAAGCGGGTTACGGATAAGTGGTAGCCAAGAGTTGAACCCTTGATCTCGATTGACTTGCTTATCTTTGTGATTTCTGATGCGTGCGCGGCTTTTCCAAAGGAAAAGATGAAAGACTTTTGGTAGAACACTAATATCTGATCTGTACTTCAAAATGGAATCCAAAATCACCATTTTTAACGTGGAAGAATATCTGATACGGTCAAGTAAATTGAGTTCATATCAAAAGGGTGTATTCAAAGCCTACTTCCCAAGAAATAGGTTATGCAGGAGAATAAGGATCTAACCAAGAGAGCATGTGTTCAATACAAGTATATAACAGTTGCTTTTTCAGCAAAAAGAGAACACAGAAAGAGGGGTGAAAAACAAAACAGAACATCAAGGACAGATGCACAAGATGAAGATCAAGAAAAGGGGATTAGTCCTTGGCAAGTTGGCTTTTATAGGAGAGAGAGAGAGAGAGAGAGAGAGAGAGAGAGAGAGAGAGAACAACTCCTGCAGAGAACTGTAGGCAGCAAAACAAAATGGTTGGAAAGCTATCAAAGCCAGGTTTCGATCCTGGGACCTGTGGGTTATGGGCCCACCACGCTTCCGCTGCGCCACTTTGATTTGTTGATGTATGTTGCGCAATTATTTATATATAACTACTAACAAATTATTGTATCGTTTCTGTCCACTTATTTTCCGTATTTGATATTCGGGTTCCTTTTTCTTTCCTTTCCTTTCCTTTTTTAAGGGCTTTTGGCCTCGTTTGATAATAGGTAAGATTCGTAAAGAGATAGAAGTAGAATTGGTAATGAGAAGGGATTGATAATGAATATGTTTGTTTGGGATGAGATTAGATGATGGATTTATTAATATCATGTTTGTTTGAGATATGATTAGTTGATGAGATTGGATTAATAGAAGAAATTGGTAATGAGGAGGGGTTGGAATTGGACTACGAATACCAAGTCCCATGAAGTATTACTAATACCCTCTATGGGCCGAATTGTTTATACCATGGGACTACCAATCCGGACCAATTTTAAAAACCAAACAAAGAATTACTAATACCATCACCTTGGTAATCCAATCCCAACTTTCAATCCGTTTATTGAACGGGGCCTTTATGCATACTAAAAAAATACTCTACTATTTCATCTAGTGAAGCTTCACTATTTGTGGTTTTTTTTTTTTTTCCCCTCTAAAAGGCAAGAAAAATGATTAATTGCACAAAAAATCGTTACCCTTGAATAAAAGAATTAGAGACGAAGATTGAACTATTCTTTCTCGAGCCTAACCAACCTACCTTTCGTAATATGTTAATGGGTACTCCTATGTATTGTAGTAAATAATCTAATGATTGTACAGTTAGAACTTGTTAGCACGTTCAAGACATCATCTTACTACGATAGGGACACATAAAAAAAGATTAAGGAAATATAGTACCAATAGCATACGAATTCATCATTGAGCTACCTCTTTAGTCTTAAGAGCAAGTCCACCCGTTAGTATCAAAATGACCTCGCCGAAGTCATTAATCTTGGCAAGTGTTTAGAAGTAGCAATGGTATTGTCATTTTTTTTACATTGGTTTTGGCTTATCGGTGGACATAAATTTTGCCATAAGACTTCCAAATTATGAGGTTGACAACTAATATATATAACAACAGGTAAACTTGCTCTGACCACCTACGGCTTATTTCCCGAATCAGAAAATCTACGACTTCTTTCGTCGATCGAAAAACTACGACTTATTTCAATAATATATCCCTCACCAAATTGAGCCAAATCGTTGAATTTGGTGCCATCCCAAACGACAAATGAGAAAATGTGTGAATAGCTAGGCTCAAGCACATCCAAACAGTGCAAAAGAATCAGATCAGAGAGCATTGTCTTGTCTGTAAATGTGTGGATTGTATGATATGATCCAAAACCACAAACATTCCTTCCGGCAATGCTCCTTGGATCCTCCCAAAAGAGGTCGTTGTAATAGTACGAGAGGGTTGTTTTGAGACAGCTGTCCATTTTTTGTCATTGATAAGAATCATTTTAGCGGAGGATTCCGTGAACAATTGTTTGTTTACGGAGGGCGAATCGCGACCGTCCAAGAGCGTTTTGAACGGTCGGAAAGTTAATGAAAGCTTTTTTGGAAAATAGTTTAACTCTTCTCCGGGAAAGTTTCATTTAAATTTGTACCGTCCGAAGCCGAAATAAACGGCCGAGATCGTGCGACTTCGTAAACAACGGCTTCGTGAATAAATCTATCTCTTTCGTCATAATTCAATCCGTGACCAAAAATTGGATATGTGTATGTTTGTCTGCCTTTTGAAACTTTATCCTGATTAAAGGACACCCACCTGCCACAATAGTAGTAGGAGTACAACTTTTGCAATTGGGATGATTATTATTGATCCTATTGGGTGAATCTTCTCAATTCTCATAATGAAACATCATTATTAACTAGAGCGCTTTACAAAGCTATATTTGGTCAACTCACATGTATGGGCGCGAGCTCAACCGCGAAAGTAAAGAAGCGGTTTTAAAAATAGGGAGCTGATTTTGCCACACCCTAAATTGTTAACGCCACACTCTGCAGTGTATTTTTGCACCAAAAAATACACTGCAGGGGTGTGGCGTTAACAATTTAGGGTGTGGCAATATCATTTCCCTAAAAATATTACAAACATACTAATTAAAAGTGACGTTCGGCTAAATAAGCCAACTGGTTTATTTTTTTGTCTTTATTCAATTTTTTTCGTATTTATAAGTTTATTGTCAATTTTTTGGGAATTATTGCATCGTTATGACGAGAGGAATCTAAAAAGTAAAAATTATTATCAAAATTCAATTTTTTTTTGGAATAAAGACGAAAAAATTGACTTATTGGCTTACTTTCATCTTTTATTCAAAAAAAATTGGATTTCGATCATAATTTTTTACTTTTTAGATTCCTCTCATCATGACGATGCAATAATTCTCAAAAAAATGACGATAAACTAACAAATACGAAAAAAAATTGACTAAGGACAAAAAAATAAGCCAGTTGGTTTATTTAGCCGGAAAGGAAAAATTCGCTAGCAGGAGCTCCGACGTAAAAGCTGCTTGCAAATAAAAGAATATTGCAAAATTCGATTATATATATGAGTCTTCATACTTTAATCAACGATTGTGGTATGAAGCATAATTTTGATAGGAGTGGTTGACGGATAATTGTCAACAAGTAATTAACTTGTATTTTTTCATAAGGAGAAATGGCAGAATATCATGATGCACGACCATATAAGATGGTCATTTCTTTTGGATATAAAAGAAAGTAGGAAATAGCGACTAAGGACACATGACAACCATTGTTGAGCGTGATTATAAGATTTCTTACCCATTGCCCGTAGGGGAATGTGTTACGCGAGTAGTCACCAAAGACTCAACATACCGAGAACATATCATAGTTACGATTCTTACGAATACTAAATTGAGGAACAAATCGATCTATCGGGGAAGCGAAGCAAAGCAAAGCAAAAATAGTGAGAGAAAATCAAACTAAGAGAGATAAATAAAATTCATGGTTCGGCTCAGGGCGGGTGTAAGTCTACCCTACGCGCAGTTGATCAATGGCTTTCACTAATTCAAAGGCAAATGAATGGTCCCAAGAGCTACAAAGGAGAGTTTTTGCAGCAAAGTTTGTTTAGTATTTAGTTAATGTCGGTTGTTAACTTATTGATGAACCATGTTAATTGCCAGCTAATTGGCAATTAAGAGCGGTATACTCTATAGCATAGATTATATGTAACGGGTGTTGAGTCATTAATGAATGCAATCTATGAAGAATTGAATTATTTATTGGATTTGGACAGTTGTAGCTAAGGGTTATTGATTTGAGGCATTAATCATCGGAAAGAAAGACAAAAAAAAAATTAATTATTGGCCTAAACATCATTACTGGTTTATTTTTTCTAAATTTTTATGGGAAATGATATTGCCACATCATTTTTTGTTATTGCCACACCCTGCAAATGTTTTTGCACCAAAAAATACACTTGTAGGGGTGTGGCAAAATCACTAGCCATTTTTCTTGTCTTTTATGAACAGTTGTTAGTTTTGCCTCACATTTTTGTGGATTATTGATTTCGATAAGTTGAAAGCAAAAGTTTATGAGAAAGTAATGACAAATATATTCTAAACTAGACAAAAAAAAAAAAAAATTTGTCTTTAGCAAAATTTTAAAATATCGTCATATTTTTTTTACTTTTACATTCTGCTCGTCGAGACGAATCAATAATCTAAAAAAATTTGTCGCAAAACTAGCAAAAGTTCTAGAAGGCGAGAGTTAAATGAAAAATAATAAGAAAATTAGAAGCCGGTCCTGGTTCTTAGGCTTGGTTTGATCCCAACCCTGAATATTATTTCCAAACCTGCATAGGCTCGGATGTATTATTTCATGACTTGTTTGCCCTTTTTATTCCGTATCGTCAATCCATCTGGACATTCCTTCTCTCTCTCTCAAAACGACCGACCTAAACCCATCTTAAGAAACTCTCTCTCTCTCTCTCTCCCCCCCCATGGACCGCCGCCGTCAGCCGAGTTGGGGAAATCTAAGATTTTAGTTGAAAAAAACACGTAGGTGAGATCAGTGCTTCTGCGGTGGCGGCGAAGTTCTTCCTTTTCCGGCGTTCATGGCGGTTGAGCTGTTGATTACGAGTGCAACACAGCATCGAGGCCGCTCCAACTGCTTAAACGTCGGATCGTCAAGGGCTCCAGTGGTTTCTAGCTTGAAGTTGAGTTGGTAAGTCTTGATTGTCGACTCGAGATCATCGTCGAAATCATCAGAGGGATCCTTGGAGTTGTTGGTGATGTAGCAGAAGTTTTGAAAGTCGTATTGATTGCCGATTGAGGTGCTGTGATTAAGTAATTGTATGCGAGGCACGTAGGATAATCCAGATGATGTTGTTTTCTTCTGGTATCTTTAATTTTTCAATGGTAATTGTTGATTTTCGAATTCTAATGTAGTGTTTGACTACAAGTCAATGAATCTGATATTTCTCCGATCTAATTTCAGAACACAAATTTTTTGAGATACACGTCGGAGATGCCGGAGCGAGGGTTGAAATCTTCGTTGATTAGATATTTTGTATATTTTTGAAAAATTATCTATAATTTCTAATTGATAATACTTTCAAATTAGAAGTGTTTTCGGTTATGTGAATTGTGTGATGAGTTTTTTTCGTATATTTTTATGTGTGTATTTTTTATAAGAACTGTATATTTTTTATAAGAACTTTGTGGTTTGGTTATGTGTACTCTGTATGATAAGTGTGTTTTTTTATGAGAAATGTTTTTGCTATGAGAAGTGTGTATTTTGTATGAGAACTGTGTTTTTTCTGAGAAGTGTGTATTTTTGTATGATAACTGTTTTAAAGATAAATGTGTATTTTTCTATGAGAAGTGTTTATTTTTGTATGACTGTTTTAAAGCATATGAGAATTGTATATTTTCTATGAGAAGTGTGTATTTTTCTATGAGAAATGTTTATTTTGTATGAGAACTGTTTTAAAGCATATGAGAAGTGTATGGTATGACTATGTGAAGTGTGTATTTTTCTATGAGAAGTGTGTAGTTTTCTATAGAATTGTGTATTTTTCTATGAGAACCGTTTTAAAACATATGAGAACTGTATTTTTCTATGAGAAGTGTGTATTTTCAGGAGAATTGTGTATTTTCTATGAAAAATGTGTATTTTTCTATGAGAAGTGCGTAATTTTTTATGAGAAGTGTATTTTTGTGTGAGAACTGTTTTAAAACATATGAACTGTATTTTTCTATAAGAAGTGAGTATTTTTTATGAGAAATGTTTATTTTTGTATGAGAAGCGTGTATTTTTTTTATGGAAGCTGTGTATTTTTTTATGAGAAGTGTTTATTTTTGTATGAGAATTGTGTATTTTTCTGTATGAGAACTGTGTTTTCATATGATAACCGTTTATTTTTCTATGAGCACTGTGACCTGTGTATTTTTGTACGAGAACTGTATATTTTTCAATGAGAATTGTCTATGAGAACTGTGCATTTTGGTATGAGAACTGAATATTTTTCAATGAGAACTTTGTATGGTCCATGAGGACTATCTATTGGACCGTGTATTTTCTATGAGAACTGTGTATTTTAGTGTGTGGTGAAGCTATGTGAACTATTTATTTTTCAATTCACATAGCCCCATTCTCATAGCCAGTTCTCTATGAGAATTAGAAGTTCACAAAACTAATTTTCATAACTCAGTTCACATAGCCAGTTTTCTATGAGAACTGAACGGTTCTCATAAAATTGATTATGAGAAAATGGACACAAAAAATTAAGAAGAATTAACTATGAGAATTGATAGTTTACATAGCCGACTCTCATAACTCAATTCACATAGCCATTTTTCTATGAGAATTGAGCGGTTCTCATAGAAAGAACTATAAGAATTGGCAGTTCTCATAGCCCACTAGTTAATGGTATTTTTGTCCGAAATAATATGGATCGCATAGCCAATTTTCTATGAGAACTGAGCAGTTCTCATAGAATTGACTATTGAAATTGGCAATTCTCATAACCCACATAGCCAAGGGTATTTTTGTCCGAAATAATATGGGTCACATAGCCAGTTTTCTATGAGAAATGAGCAGTTCTCATTGAACTGATTATGAAAATTGGCAGTTTTCATAGACCACATAGCAAAGGGTATTTTTGTCCGAAATAATATGGGTCAGGAATTGATTCTAAAAATATAAATTTTACTAAAAATGAATATGTACACAAAAATTTAAGAAGAATGAAGCCATAGACAGTTCACATAGGTAACTCTCATAACTCGATTCACATAGCCAATTTTTCTATGAGAATTGAATAGTTCTCATAGAACTGACTATGAAATGCAGTTCTCATAGCCCACATAGCCAAAGGTATTTGTGTCGAAATAGTATAGTCGCGCCAATTTTATGAAGCGGCAGTTTCAGTAGAATCACATGGTAATTGACAATACGCTTCTACATAGCAAGGTATTTTTGTCCGAAATAATATGGGTCACATAGCCAATTTTCTATGAAAATTGAATGGTTCTCATAGAACTGACTATGAGAATTGGCAGTTCTCATAACCCACATAGCCAAGGGTATTTGTGTTCGAAATCATATGAGTCACATAGCCAGTTTTCTATGAGAACTGAACAGCCCTCATAGAACTGACTATGAGAATTGACAATTCTCATACCCCACATAGCCAAGGGTATTTTTGTCCGAAATAATATAGATTAGGAATAGATTCTAAAAATATAAATTTTATTAAAAATGGACATATACGCAAAAAGTTAAGAAGAATGGGTAAAATAGTAAAATTCCATAGGAAGTCAAGAAAAGGACCAAAGGAAAGAAAAAATATTTTTGTCGGGACTAGCAAAAGTTCTAGAAGGCGAGAGTTAAATGAAAAATAATTCAGTAATAAGAGTATGCCAAAGTCCAATAATTTGAAAAGACATCAACAGAAGAGGTTGATGAAAAGAAACCAAATGTCAATAAGCACAAGATACCGGGAAAAGTTTGTCAATTTAAAAATAAAAAAAAAAGATACCGGGGGAAAAAAAAAACGATTATTGAGAAATGAATCTACTTTCAAAATCTACAGTGTCTTAGGGTCTCTTCGGCTAGGTTTTTTTATTTTTAAAAGTGTTTATTTTTGGAGAAAATGACGGTTCAAGACGTGCTTTGATAATTAATATCTGTCAAAGACATTTTCAAAATTAACAAATGCTCTCAACATGTCCTTGGCGAGTGTTAATTATCAAAATACGTCATCGACCGTCATTTTTCCTTATTTTTTACTTACGATACATATCATTTCTCACAATACATCACCTTTAATTCAAACGTCACGATACATGTCATTTCTCACAATACATCACCTTTAATTCAAACTTTACGATATATGTCATTCTCTCACAATACATAACCTTTAATTCAAAAAAATAAGTACTTACTAGTTTCAGTTAGCAGAACGGGAGAAGAACACGATGACTCAGCGAGTAATGGGTTGATGCAGACCGAGTTGGTTGACCACTATCGACTCAGTTCTGTTTGCTCAAATCTCGATGAGGGGGAGTGCAACTCAATAGTATGGCGACTTCCCTTCCCTCCAGTCTAGTTTTTGAGAAATTATTCCTTGCCCCAAGGGCAGGGACACGTGGTGCCCCTCGGCACGATCCGAGCCGTCCGTTCGGGTACCGAACGGACGAGATTAAAACACCCTCTCTCCTCCTTTCTCTCTCCCCTTTTTCTCTCTGCTTCTCTCACTAAATCCGAGCCGTCTAAGGGCCGAATGGACGGCTCGGATGTGCTGGGGCAGCGCCACGTGTTGCCCCAAGGGCACCGAATAATTTCTCGATAACCCATACTCTTCTTTACCATAAACCCTTTTGACCATCTTCTGAAATTCAAACCCTCTCACCCTCCTTTTTTTTTTTTTTTTTCCAAGTCCCATCCCTCTACTGCTCAAATTCCCCTTCTTCACTCCTGTTTTTTTTTGTCTGCAACAACCATTCAAAAATTTTTCCCCCTTGTCGGAGGATGGCTTGTACAAGGGTTTTGTTCCTACCTTGTTTGGGTGTTTTTCGCTTTTTTCCCCTTCGAATATGTTATTTTTGCCTTTTCGTTAGCTCGTTGTACTTCGTGTTATTTGAATTGATAGTTTTTTTTTTTTTTTGACAAAGAAAGAATTCCAGTTTTGTTTTCCAATAATTTTGCTTTTTCATTCAATGAAAACTACGTACGTCATAACATTTGTTCATCTTTTTAAGTTACAGGAGTTTTTTTTTTTTTTTCATAACTCGTCCAAACAAACAATAAAACATTTTTCAGGAAGTTGTATGTACTCCCTCTGTAGTTTGCCCTACACTACCAAAAATCGTATAGCTTTTTAATTGAAAAATTAACTATATGTGCACCAAGGTGAAGCTTAACCAGAGTGACTGCATATCTCAATTTAACCAATTCTTGAAATTGGCACACAAAAATATCAACAAAAAAAAAAAAAAACTATGCACTTAAATGTATTATTCCTGGATCTGAAAATTATTCGGTTTTTCGTTACCTGAATACTAGTATTTAAAGACAAATGGAATATTAAATTCGTTTTCGTAAAATATGAATCATGTTTCCCTTCTCTACAGTCTAACGATAGACCACACTCTAAAGTTGAACCGTAAAGAGTCGTTTGTGTAATTCCATATCATTAACTGCCAAGACGAACTATATATAGTCTTCTTTGCCGTTCAACTGCTGAGAAGCCGAGTAAAGAACAAAAAGTAAAGAACAACAAAATATTATGGTTTCTTTTATTCCTCTTTAATTTGAAAAACATTATCATTTTATAGCCCAATTCCTCCACAAGGACCACAACAAATCCAACCTCATAGGCCATAGCTGCATAGCACCATCTACTTGTAGTATTCATCTGTCCTCGACTTCACCTTCTTCCTCAAAACTCGCAGACCCCTTTGGTACACACTCTCCCAAAAAAATGAAACCTCTCTCTCTCCTCCTCCTCCTCCTACTCTCTCTCCTCCCCTCTCTCTCCTCCCCATCCCTCCTCCTCCAAGACAAGCTCGCATTGCTCGACTTCTCCAACAACCTCCCCCACTCACGTAACCTCAACTGGACCGACTCCTCCCCGGTCTGCACCCACTGGACCGGCATCACCTGCAACCCCGACCGGTCCCGGGTAATCTCCCTCCGGTTACCCGGCGTCGGCTTCCACGGCCCCGTTCCGCCCAACACCCTCGGCCGCCTCTCGGCCCTCCAGATCCTCAGCCTCCGGTCCAACGCCATCACTGGCCCTTTCCCTTCTGACCTTTTTAACCTCAGTACACTGTCGTTTCTCTACCTCCAGTTCAACAGGTTTGCCGGGCCGTTGCCGGTTGATTTCTCCAAGTGGAAGAATCTGACTAGTGTTAACTTATCCTACAACGGGTTTAACGGGAGCATACCCGTTTCGTTGTCGAATTTAACCCAGTTACAGGCCTTGAATCTTGCGAATAATTCGGTTTCGGGTGAGATACCGGATTTGTACTTGCCGAGTTTGCAGCAAGTTAACTTGTCTTGTAACAGGCTTACTGGCATTGTGCCCAAATGGCTTCAGAAGTTTCCTAGTTCAGTGTTTAGTGGTAATGATGTTGTGTTGGGAAATTATAGTACTATTGTTCCTACTGATGAGTCGAATTATCACCCGAAACCTGAGAATGTTGGAAAGCTAAGCGAAATGGCGGTACTGGGGATCGTGGTGGGTGCTTGTGTTTTGGGGCTAATTGGGTTTGCTTCTATTCTGGTTGTTTGTTGCTTGAGAAAGAGAGGTGAGGAGGATGTGTTGTTTTCGGGGAAATTGGAGAAGGGGAAGATGTCACCGGAGAAAGTGATTTCGCGGAGCCAAGACGCGAACAACAGGCTGTTTTTCTTCGAGGGATGTAGTTATGTGTTTGATTTGGAGGATTTGCTCAGGGCTTCTGCTGAGGTGTTGGGGAAGGGGACGTTTGGGACGGCCTTTAAGGCGGTTCTTGAGGATGCGAACACGCTGGTGGTGAAGAGGTTGAAGGAGGTGAGTGCTGGGAAGAGGGATTTCGAGCAACAGATGGAGGCAGTCGGGAGCATCAAGCATGCGAACGTGAGTGAGCTAAGGGCGTATTACTATTCAAAAGATGAGAAGCTACTTGTATATGATTACTTCAGCCGGGGGAGCGTTGCTGCAATGCTACATGGTATATTAATTTCTACAATCTTTGCAATTTCGACTTGTTACGCTAACAACAAATTTTTGTTTCCGTTGCTTGCTTCAGAGACCACCATAGTACTAGATAACCAGAATATGAAACCGGTTTTTGGTTCGTAGAATGATCACATAAAAAGAAAATCTTTGTTGGTTTTAGGAACAATCACCTATAGAGAAACTCTTATACTGGCTGGTTACGTTGTATTTATCTGAACAATTTCCAGTGTAGGATATAGAGGTTCAGGTACTCTTATACTAGAGGGTTATAACTTACATGATTTTGGTCATAACAATGGGCATTGTAGGACACCGAACATGCTCATAGTAAAACCCAGGTATACGAAATCGAAGTTTCTTATTTTTCCCTGTGGCAGGGGCCCCTCAGATCTTGTCAAAATGTTGATCTATCATCCTTATAGTGTTTATATTTGTGGTTGAATGTAGAAAAGTAAGTTCCAATCCTCAATCTGATGATCTTAACAGTTTTGAGTACAAAGTTTATTGGAGCAACATGTTTGGCATACAATTTCTGAGAAATCAACGCAAAAACAATAAAGTGCTTCAGATGAATTTTTCTCACGCTCAGTTCTCGATGGAATTCTCGTGCCTTTAAATTTTGGAGGGAATACTCCAATTAATTTCCTCAACCTACTGCCTTGATTTTTGGAAGCGCTTTCAGCTTTTTGGGAGTACATGGACTGATTTGAAAGTTTGCTGAGTTTTGTAACCTGAGCTTAGCTGCTGCTTCTGGTTCCTGTTACATAAAAAATGACATCTGAACCTTATGTTCCTTCAATTATTTTAGATGCAATGCTTACACCAACACTACAGTACAACACTCTAAGTTTCAAGTTCAATTTCTTGGTTCTTAAAAGTACTACCACCATTTCATAAACCGCTTAGACCCGTATAGCTTAAAATGCATGAAGGAAACTTATCTTGGTCAGTTTTGGATGTCTGATCTTATTTTGGTCCGTTTTGGATAACTGAACATTAGCATCAAACCTTAGTACTGATCCTATTAGATGCTATATTTCCTTTTGCCGCCGTGATTGGCAATTGTGAGAGTTGTGATTTGTAGGACGAAACAATTGTAGAGCAAGTACTGCCCTAGGTCCTCGATTTCAGTCCTTGTTTAGAAAATGTTGCGGTGTGACTGAAAACACCAGTGTGAACTGACTCAACTCTATACTGCCAGTAATCCATCTACTTCATTTGCATTTTGCCAGGTAAAAGAGGTGAGGACAGAATCCCTCTAGATTGGGATACGCGACTGAGAATATCCATTGGTGCAGCCAGAGGCATTGCTCGGATCCATGCAGAGAACAACGGGAAGCTTGTTCATGGCAATGTTAAGTCTTCAAACATCTTCCTCAACTCTCAAAACTACGGTTGTGTGTCAGACCATGGGCTGTCGGCAATAATGAGCTCACTAGGCCCACCTATTGCCCGAGCTGCTGGTTACCGGGCCCCAGAAGTGACAGACACCCGCAAATCATCGCAGTCATCCGATGTCTATAGTTTTGGCGTCCTGTTGCTAGAGCTCCTCACTGCTAAGTCCCCTGTCTATTCCAACGGCGGCGATGAGGTCATCCATTTGGTCCGGTGGGTCCATTCCGTGGTACGAGAAGAGTGGACTGCCGAAGTGTTTGATGTAGAGCTGTTGAGGTATCCGAATATAGAGGAAGAGATGGTGGAGATGTTGCAAATAGCATTGGCTTGTGTCGTGAGGATGCCGGAACAAAGACCTAAAATGCCGGATGTAGTGAAGATGATTGAAAATGTAAGGATGACTGATTATGAGAAGCAGCAGTCGTCTGGAGCCAAATCTGACAACTCAACGACACCGCAAGATGCTTCTGGGTTAGAATCCTCAACCCAGTTGTGAGAGATCATTTTGAGAATCTATTTTGCCCCAGCCTGGTTGTTGTTGTACTATTATCCTTTTGAATACATGGTTGAAATGTGATTTCTTTCACCCTCCTGGTGAACAGAACTAATTGTAACTTTTTATAGACCTTATCATGGGTTTTTGACAGTGTTTCGTTTGGTCATGTATCGACTTATCACTGTGCTTTTGTCACAAAATCAAAAAGTGTTTTGTTCGGTCATGTATCGACTTATCACTGTGCTGTTTGGTCATGTATCGACTTATCGCTGTGCTTTTGTCACAAAATCTCTCTCTCTCTCTCTCTCTCTCTCTCTCTCTCTCTCTCTCATTTGATGGTTAGAGTTTTAGATCAAGACCTGCAGTATGGCAGGAGCCTTTGAGATTACTCTTTGTTTGTCTGGAACTTAGGGAAAGGAAGAAAACAGAACGGGAAGTGTAAAAGATTTCCTTTCTGTTGTTTGGTTTGAGATGAAAAAGAAGAGAAAAGAACCAAATTGAGTAGTAGGAATGGTAAAATTTTCTCTCTAATTTTCTCGCACTTTCCTTTCCTTTCCCTCACCTGCCACAAGTTCCAAACAGGGTGTTACTGGTTGTTTAAAAGAAGTGAATGATGGAAGAGAGAGGTATGGGAGTGAGAAAACAGGAGAGGATTCAACCATCATTTGTTCAGTTAGGAGAGGAAATGGGGAGAAGAAAGGGCAGGAAAAAGGATAGATTCATCCAATCCATCTTTTTATGGTCATTTCCCCTCTTTTTAGATGGCTTTTGTTGAACTGTTAGGCAGCCACATTTTCTCATATACAGGACCCTCAATGTACAGATCCATTTCAGACCCATTTTAGATCTCACAAAAATTATCAGAGTAGCTCATTTTATTCAGAGTTATAAAATAAAATAAAAAACTGCTCCATCGGGTATAGGTCGGAGGGGCTAATGATAGTAAGAGTTTATAAATTGAGCTCTTAATTTTTCTGCCAATATCCCGTGATCTTATAGTTTTTTTATCGCGTGCACTTGAAGATTATTTTGTTTTTGTAAAAAGCACCAAGCAAACAAAAATGGAGGATGAAAGATTGACAAAACAAGAAGGTTGGATCCATGGTCAGCGAACAAATATAAAAAAGGAGCAGGCGCCTATTGAACCTTGCTGTCATGACTTTTTGTTGGTTTTTTATGGGTTCATTTTGATATTTTTATCATTTTAGAATCGTCGAGAATAATCATCCTAAAAAAAAATTATGTTTACCGAATATCAAAATGCATACGATTGAAAACACCTTTGTATAAGAAAAAAAAAGGGAGTCGATCTTTAGCGTGCGTATTTATTTTTTCAAGATAAATATGTTTGAAAATAGATAATACTGTATTAAAAAAAGGATATCCAATTAACATCATTTTGACTTAGCTAATATTCTTAAGAAATTCTTTGAATGGTCTCCACTATCAAATGAGCCCAAGAAGGGCTCACAAAACAAATGGGAGGACTAGCTAACAATTAAGGCAGCAAATTAAACCCAAACCTGATTACAAACTCAAACCCACCCACTGTTAAGAAGAATTAACTCAAACTATTCAATAGTTGGGTCACAATGAGTCAAAACCCATTTATCAGTTGGGCGGGTTGGGCTTGGTTTTTATAAAAATAGTTGGGGTTGAGTATGAATAATTGGTCTAAGAGCTAATTCATGTAAGAAGGTCACGACTCATTAGAGACTCAACCCATTTACAAACCCTTCAAATTGATCTAAACCCACCCATTTGCCACCCCCGTTGACAATAGAATATCTTTCAAATTTTGTAAATTCATGGAAAATCATTTTTATTTGCTGAAAATGTACTCTTTAACCGGATTGAAACTCGGAAAACGGGTGGAGCCAAAGACAAAAACCAATGGTTCATGGGTCAACTAGGTAGTAAAAAATACATTACCTGTCACTAAGGGCTTGTTTGTTTGGAATCTCTAAATCTCTGCACACAATCTTTAATAAATTTTCTCTATCTCGGTCACTTTTTCACTCATTCCTCTTAAAAACTTCACTCAAAATTCACACCTATAACAGGTTAGTTTTACCGAATGGAGGCCCCCACACCTGCAAAAGATTCACCAATGGCGCGTGAGCACTCTCAAAGAGCAGCTCAGCTCCAGTTTTTTAATGCTCCAGTACGGTCCAGTTTTGGGCCGTTGTGGGCCCCTCCCGGGCCCACAACAATGATCGGAATCGTTCATTTTGTAGAGCTCGTCGAATATGTCATTCACGCCAAAAATTAGCTTCACCGAACATCAATAGGTACATGGATGAAACAGATTTGTACAAGGAAAAAACGATGACAAAAATTAAGTTAAAATTAATAATTGCCCATTTTTTTCATGTACAAATCTGTTTCATCCATGTACCTATTGATGTTCGGTGAAGCTAATTTTTGGCGTGAATGACATATTCGACGAGCTCTACAAAATGAACGATTCCGATCATTGTTGTGGGCCCGGGAGGGGCCCACAACGGCCCAAAACTGGACCGTACTGGAGCATTAAAAAACTGGAGCTGAGCTGTTGGGTTCTGAAAATTCTGATGAGTAATTATTCTATGTTCCCGGAGCACTATGTACATAGCAACAAATTATGGAATATGAATATCATTCATTTTTGTTGCAGAAAGTCTACCCTACCGTTTTGTTTCACCTCTCTCTCTCTGCTAATCTCAATCTTATTGTCCAAAATTATTTTGGACGGTCCGGATTTGAAAAGAACCCTTCATTGAAAGAATTCTTTTAAAATCTGGACCATTAATTGTCGAGACACACGGTGAAATTGAGTTATGTGGTGGGAGAGCGGTGGGGATAGCACTGCTCTTTTTGTTGGGTGGCTAGGAGATAAAAAGTGACCCATCCTATGATGAGGGAAAGTATGACATAACAATGCCATATGATACTTCAGAGTATCAAATAATTGGCCAATTCTAGTTTCTTTTTCAGACTTTGGGTTGGTGTTGTACAGTTAGGTAAATAGTATTGTGTTGTGCATTTTCGAGCCGTCCGATCGTGCATTCGACAGCTCAAATCTCATCTCGACAATCAACGATCGAGAGCAGTTCATTGTCGAGATGAGATCCGAGCTGTCAGATGTACGATTCGACAGCTCGAAAGTGTGCAATACGTGCTGCGGACACCACTGCACAACACCATTCCCGATTGTTCTTCTCCACCCTATCTCTACCTATATATACCATCTCCATACCCACCCTTCAAATTTCTCCGTTCTCAGAATCTGGAACCAGAGGAGGATCTTCAACGGGTCTCTCTCTCCCTCAGTAGCTTGTAGTCTATTTCTCTCCCTCTATACACATCCATATGTAGCTGACTTTTTTTGTGGTTTTAGGAACCTAGGGCTTGGGGTCATGGCTTCGAAGCGGATCTTGAAGGAGCTCAAGGATCTCCAGAAAGATCCTCCTACCTCTTGCAGCGCAGGTACGATTCGTCGTCGTTTTCAGATCCCCAACTTCTGATGTCATTTTCATCTTAGGGTTTTGGTAATGTTCTGTCCTCTGTAATTTTTGATGACTTTAGATTTTTCGAGAATTTATACTGTGTGAGCTGTGTAGTTTAGTATTGTTAAAGAGTTTTTGGAATAAGTTTTTCTGTGTTTGCAATTCACAAACACATTGATTTGATTTGGCATGTTTTGAGGTATCTACGTTCTCGTTGAGATTTTTGGAAGAAAAATCACAAATTTTTTTTTGGTAAGTAAGAAAAATCTCATTTTGTTGAGGACTATAGCATAGTTTTCTGGTTGTTTCCGGTTTATATGTGGGTACAGAGCTTAGTCACGTAATCCTTTAGTCAACGTTGTAAAAGTCGCTGGGCGCCAGTCAGCCACCTTCGAGCGATTAATCGGATTAATCAATGATTACTCGGTGCATACTAATTAGTAACCGGCGATTATTCGTTAGTTGGACCTAATTAGATAGGCACCAACGATTAATTGCCGATTAATTTCTTGTTTTAGAACACTGCCTTCAGCAGTGCCCTCCGCTGCCGCTCTCAATACTCACTCTGCTCTCGCAATTTTAGTAGTTTGGGATCTTTTTGAAAGATGCTTTCATGCTCGTGCTCTTGCTCCAGCTCACGCACGCGCGTACGAATTATGTGACTCAGCTATATAGTATGAATTCATGTGTTTATATGTGCATATGTCATCCTCCTTGGCCTGATGATTTAGGTCTAAGACTTAGGACTTTGCTCCCTCCTGAGATCAAGTTCAAAACCCTCTCAGGTGCTATCAATTCTTGTGAGGGCAGTTCATACAAGGTTTTGCCTGAATTGAAATGGGCCCCCTGCTTGAAATTGATGGGATTGGTCCCCAAGGTATTAGTCTAGTTGAGCGTAAGCTGGCCTGAACACCTTGAGTTATTACAAAGATATGTCCTCTATGGCGGTGAATTTTTTTTTCCCTTGGTGAGGTAAAATGTCTAGATTTTGAAGGCATCTTAAATTGAGATTTTAGGTTTTACGTAGACCTTAGTTGCAGGAACCTCCAATGTGGGTGACAAATCCATCTCGGAACCTCGCTCCCGCGCTCCCAAGTCAGGAACCTCGCTCCCGTTGAGAAGGAACCCGCTCCCAACTAGGATAGAACCTCTTAGGCATATAAATCCAAAAAGAAACAAAAATAACAGAAACCCAAAAAGATAAAAGATAAAGTAATGTTAAGATATTAGAAAAATATTAACTTAAATTTGCTCAATTAGTCAATTACATAATATAACTATAATATTACTTAGTGACTAAGGCAATCTTTGCAATTGACATGATTGATGCATAATAATATTTACCTGCATTATATATTTTCATGTATTATTCTTAAATGCTCCCTGTTCCGGAAGAGGAGCTCCTATAATTCTCCACCACCGATCCCGCTCCCGCCCTTGTTTTGTGTAACTAAGATATGGAGAACAGCTGGAATCACATATCAAAACTATATATATTTTTATGTTTTGCATTTTAAGTGGTAGAATAATATTTCTTTTTTGACATCTAACTACATTAAAATACATAAAAATAAATAATTTTTCCTAAACGCTCCTGACGGCGCTCCCACACTTCTATGATCATCCGCTCCCCCGCCCCCGCTCCCGCTCCCATCCCCGCTCCTGCTTCGTGCAACTAAGACGTAGACGAATTAGCTGTTCTATTTACTCTTTGCTGCAATCTGAACTGAGGAGGATAACTTTTTGTACGTTTGAGAGCAATCCAATAAGCTACATTAAGTAATTGAAATGCTATCACAGAGGTTATGTTTTCATGTAGTTGGACATGAGGATAACTTTTTATACGTTTGAGAGCAATCCAATAAGCTACATTAAGTAATTGAAATGCTATCACAGAGGTTATGTTTTCATGTAGTTGGACATTCATTCTTTGATTTAGGTAGGAACTTGCCGTTTATGGGGGAAGGGTTTTTCTTATTTTACTAATCACCCCTGGAGAGAGCCTTTAGTTGTGAAATGGACTCAATACTTGTAAACATGGCTCTGGCAAGGTTCAAATGAGTATATAATGTTCATCGAATGCTAACAAAATCATTTTCTTGAAGTTAGTAGATGCTTAATACTCAGAAACATGGCTCTGCAAGGTTCAAATGAGCGTAGATTTGCCTTTGAACATAAATGCAATAGTTTGTTCAGTTTTGTTTTCCTTTATTCACTGTAGGCCCAGTTGCAGAGGACATGTTTCATTGGCAAGCAACAATTATGGGTCCTGCTGACAGTCCATATGCGGGTGGAGTGTTTCTTGTTACCATTCATTTCCCCCCGGATTATCCATTTAAGCCACCTAAGGTATTGCAGCATTTTTTATCTATTGGAAAACAGGGGATACCTTTTCTGTTGCATCCCTTATTCATGTGGTCATGCTTTGTGGCTTGCTTTGCATGCTTTCTCTTTTTTGGATAAATTACTGGTGAGTTCAGAAACTGCCCCTTAATTCCCATTAAGGAGTATGGCCCATTTTTATTTACTTGCAAGTCTAGCTAGGAAAGTGTGGGCCTCTCCCTGATGGTGCATTTTTAGATTGGCCTGAAGTTATTGGGAATATAGTCTAATTACCTGGACTAGCCCGTAAGGGATCCAGGTTTGTCATGACATAATATGATTTTTTCGAAGATGCATGTTTCTGTTATCTTTGAGTTTTTGAGATTCAAAGCACATTGAATTGTTTTGTGGATTATTTTTCACAAGACTACTCATTTCCTGAACTCGCAAAACATACCAAAGGAATAGCAACACCTTGACTGCTTCTTTTGAGAAATTTAGAATCACTGGATGGAAAGTTGAGGAATAGTGTATTATGGTTATCGTTTGCTAAATATGGTTTGCTGGTGTTTAACTTACTGCAGCTTCTTTTCTTTGTCTTTCACCTCTTTTCTTACACCAAGCTACAATCTCAAAGAAAAAGTAAGGATTTTGCAGCTTAGGAGATAACCCGACAGGACACTAAAATTTTAGTGAGCTTGCGAATTCACATACGACTATCAGGGACACTGCCACATTGAAAGTGTGGTTGTTGAAGGAACGAAGGGTAAGAAAAGAAGGTTGTTTTGCGGCTTTGAAGTAATGCAATAGAGACAACTCCAGTCCCTGATGGGATGACCATAATTTTTGATTGACAAGATTCTTAACACGTCTTTAATTGCTTTTATCTGAAAGAAGTATGGTTTCTTGGAAGTGAAAGTCCTTAGAGGTTGTATATGATGCATTTATTATGGCATACTTGACTGATACCATGTCATAAAATTCATGCCATGCTTTGTTGAAATCTTGAGCAAACTGGTGCTTGAAGCGGTACTCTTTGATGAGAATATTGTATAAATGTTTAAGCCATACTCTTTGATGAGAATATTGTATGAATCCCAACTGTCTTGACCACACGGTATTAGACATTTTCCAGTCATCCCTACTTCATCAGTTGCTTTACTGCTTATTGTTCTATTACCAACTATGGGCAATAGATCATCACCACAAATTTTCATTGATAAGTTCTGAGTTGTTTTTTATGATTTGAGTGGTTGACAGGTTGCATTCAGGACCAAGGTTTTTCACCCGAACATCAATAGCAATGGCAGCATTTGTCTTGATATTTTGAAGGAACAGTGGAGCCCTGCCCTAACTATTTCGAAGGTGAGAGGGTGGTTCTGTTACTTTTGCTATGCAATTGTAGATACACGTTGGATTTTGAAGTCCTAGTTTGGTGCTTTCTTTCTTTTACCCTATAGCTAAGCCTTGTCATTTTGACTACCCTAATTAGCATTTACATTTATTTTAACTGCTTTCTGGATTTTTATACGGAAGAACACTCCAGTTGTATACTCATCACAGACTCATAGTGTAGGCCTATATTCTGTTTTCTGGATGAAAAGTTAAAACAATTCTACTGTTTCCAACAAAATGGACAACTTATTTTTAGTTCCTGTTGAGTTCAAGAAAAAAGTTTAGTTTCTGTTTCCGTTGCATGATTGCATCCCATCAAATGTCCTAGTATTTCAGTTAGTTTTGAGAACAAGCAGTTCCTACTTATGAGGGGTTGGTGTCCACTTACCTGTGCTCAACCTTCCTGCACACATTCCTGATAGTGAGACCAAAACACTCATCCTGTGATGACGTAATCAAGTCCACATTTTCTTTGATAACTGGGTCCCAACGCCCGGAAGGTAACGACCAGGCAAACCTCCAGTGGCCGTAAGGTTCGGAATGATTGGTCTTCGTGGGATTCAACCTTGCAACATCTTGGGGACAAGCCCTTTGGTTGATGTCCCATTCCCATTCGACCAATCCCCTTGGGGTTGGTAATGAAGTACACATTACAAACAAGATTGAAGTATTTCAAGAGGTATCTACAATTTTGGGTGGATTGATTTTTGAGATATCATCATCAAGTCGACAAGGGGTCCATACCACTCATCCCCAAAAGAAAATTTCTTGAGAAGAGTGAAAGAGAAAAGAATAGGAATACGGTGGATCCTGCAGATTTAGTGAATACTGTATAGTGAGGGGAACTTTTGTTGTTCTGTGGAATTTTGAGTATGCTTTATTCTCTCTGGTGCTCAAGCTGATTAAGTGACAATGTGTTCATTTTGTTCAGGTGTTGCTGTCAATTTGTTCTCTGCTAACGGACCCAAACCCTGATGATCCTTTGGTGCCGGAGATTGCTCACATGTACAAGACAGACCGGAGCAAGTATGAGACTACTGCCAGGAGCTGGACCCAGAAGTATGCAATGGGTTAATTTGCTGCTGCTGCGGTTTGTTAACATGATTGCTACTTTGTTCTATTTATCGTATGATGTATTAATGTAGTGTGATCTGTCTTGTTGTAAGATGGGCCGAAAAGGTAGAGGGTTTGATAGCTGACCCGTACCGAAAGACGCTTTGCTTTTTATATGTTCGTATGCAAATTTGGCGTGAACTTGTGCAAGTTATTTTTCCCAATTTTTATCCAGACATCTTGAAACACCGAGTGCTTGTTTGGTTCGCTGAGCTAGATATGAGATTTTTATTGGGTGGAAGTGTAAGAAACTTCATTGATAGCAAGAAGAGTACAACTGTGTTATCACCACAAGATAAAGAATGCCGGCGACAAGCGAAGACTAATAAGGTCTAAGAAACAGAATAAAGAGCACTGATTTGCAAAAGGGGAAATTATACTTTGCCTCCTTAAACTATCACCCGGCCACACTTTGCCCCCTCCAACTACTCAATCGAACACTTAACCCCTTTGAACTATTATTTCGCAGCCACCCTAACCCTTCCGTTAGTTGTCTGTTAGGGTTTTGGATGGAAAAATTTTGCAGGCCATTTTTTTTTGAAATCCAAGGACAAAATTACCCTCCCTTTCCCTGTCTAGCATACAGAGTCCCTCTCTCTCTCTCTCTCTCTCTCTCTCCAGACTTACACAAACCCATCTCTCTCTCTCTCCATTGATCAGTTCATTTTCTTCTTCCCTTAGCGGAATACAATTCCAGTCCATACCAATTGAGTAAGTAAACATTGTCTAAGAATCCAATCAAAATAGCAAACCCATGTAATTCCCAATAGCAACTAACGAAAACTACAAATAAATAAAACGAAATCTGTGTAGAATTCGGTCTCACAATTCAAACGAATAACCCGATCTCAGTCCAACAGATGACTGCCCATCGAGGTTCCCAATCTGAATCTAAAAGTCTACGAGATTATACCTGTTAAGAGGAACTAAATGTCCACCTCAGATTACTCCAGTCAGCCCGATTGCGAACTGAACCTTACTTGCCGGCAGCACGAGAAGTTGAACCTACTGGTAGCTTGATGTCTCCAGTAGGGGTTAACAGATCCGGCGGTGAAGACCAACCACCATACCTCTGTCCAGCACGCCACCTATTTCCGACAAGCAACTGACCTCCGCCGTGCGCAGCTTCAGAACCAGAGCGGTGAAAATAATGGCTGCTAAGCTGAACGTTGGAACTGGGATATGAATGAGTTCCGGTGACTCCTTTTGCCGTGAACGGACCCACGAACTGGGATACCTCCGTCTGGTTAATGGGGAAGAATAAGGGTCGATCCAAAATAGATACCCCTTAGATGAGATTTGTAAAACCTGATTACAGCTTTGATTGGTCCGATTACAGCCTCGCTGCCGGTACGGAGACCATCGGGCTTTGGTAAAAGCAGACCGAGCTAGGACTTTGAGATCTGCGAGTTCAAGAACCCCCTCTGAGCTGAGTTCAATAACCCTTGAGAACCCACTTCTGGCCGGATGAAACTGAGATCTGTGACCTTTGCCCTCGATGGCCGCCGTCGCCGCTCGGAAGACGACTGACCCTGTGGGTGCTGAAGCGTGAGAAACGGCGGTAGCCCCATGTGCTCAATATAAAATCCAAACCCAAAGATAGGAAACCCACTTCCAGATTTCGACAGCTGGAGATGGAATTAGAAATATCTGTTCGTACTGAACAGATTAGCGGAAAGAAGATGAACCAAATAGAGCTTGATTACCTCTAGTTCGGTGAATTGTGGGATGGATAGGGAGGGGAGTGCATTCTCTCTCTATGCTTAGAGAGAGAAGCTCTCAACCCTCTTTTTTTCTAAACTGGTTAACTTATCTACCTGGATTGTGTAAGGGTATTTACGTAACTTTGCTCAAAACGTTAACAGAGTTAAAGGGGTGGCAGCGAAATAATAGTTCAAGGGGGTTAAGTGTTCGATTGAGTAGTTGGAGGGGGCAAAGTGTGGACGGATGATAGTTTAAGGGGGCAAAGTATAATTTTCCCTTTGCAAAACACAAAAGACATAGAAGCTATGTTATCGCGCACTGATCTGTAAAACACAAAAGACATAAAAGCTATGCTATCGCTAGAAGATATAAGGGTGCCGATGACGAGCGAAAACCAACAAAAGGCAAAGTAACGGAGCACAATGTGGAATGTGTGTGCGGCAAAACGAAAACATAAGATAAACAAAAACAATAAACTAAGCAATATGCATCTTTAAGAGCTGCAATCGTTGAACCACCATCTGGCATCAAGCAAGCCAAGAACCGATCCTGCCTTAATCAGGCCCAAAAAACAAATCACCCAGGCACAGAATCTGCAACAACAATCAAAGCCCATGGAACTCCCAAACTCAAACCCTAAAACATGCAAGCATTCTGATCGGACCGGACGGGAAAGGGCCGAATGAAAGGGGTGGCAGGAACCAATCGGATGAGAGGAGAAAAAGATAGTGTTAACTGATCAGACGGGGAGGGGAAGGCTGGATGGGGGAGCCGATCGGCTAGGGGGAAAGGGGGGAGGGGGGGTCGCTTGATGGGGATGGACAATCAGAGAAGAGAGGCTAAGCAACAGGGTGGTCAATGGAGGCGTGGGGCTAATTGGAGCTTCAGGTTGCTGTGGGAACAAATCGGAGCAACAGGGTACACGAGTTGCAGATTGTCGAAACTTCGATAGTTGCAGATTGCCGGAGCTAATACGTGGTGGGGCATCGGAGATGCTTACTAGAGAGTGTGAGCGGCGGTGGGAGAGTGGCTGGGGGATAAAATTGGTCATGACATCGGTCGCAGTTGGTCATGAAATTGTAGGGGTGAGCTAGGAGATGCTTACCAAATGATTTACCTATAGTTGGTCATGAAATTGGTCATGAAATGCAGAAATGGAATATCATTCACCCATTTTTTTTAAAAAGAAAAGAAAAGGGAATCTCATTCACCAATCCTGACCTTCCATCACCTGAAACCTTTCTCAATGTGTTTTGATTCTCCTCACAATTTGCCAGGCTTTAGTCAGTCGGCCCATTATGATCAATTTAGCCCAATGCTTCACGAACACAAAAGATAGGAAAAAAGTTACTTATGGGCAAAAAAGGCCCCAATAGAATAAAAACCCAATAAAGGGAGCCTCATGCATGTTAGGCCTATGAGTCTGTGACCTCAAAAGGCCTTTGCAGGCAGGAGTGGCATCAAAAATTTCCTAGGGTGCTTTTCTTGATTCTGTGTGGAAATGATGGGGGCATAACAGGCACAAGGCATCCTATGTACTGAATTTCGTTCATACTCGGGTGGCGCATGCAAGTTTTTCTCGGCACAGTTTGCAACGTCAACGTGCATGTGCCACCTAAACTTGCAATTCCTGAAAGATTTAGGGTTCGGTAATTTGATTTCGATTCATCACTCCCTACCTTGTTTGCAACTTCGAACCTTTTTGCTTCTGATCTGATATATCAATAAGTCGCAAAAGCCCCAACTTAGGAACTCCAAATTTGACTACCTACCTAGTGCTTGTAGTTAATGCAGAGCTATTGGATCGTGTCTCCTCATTATGTTTCCAGCGGCACTTACAAAACAGAGATCATTACAAAGAACTTGGACAAAGTCAAACTAATCGTCTAACAAATAAAAACGAGCAAATCACAAGTCAATCGATATCTTTCATCCTAACTCAGGCATGACCTTAGAAATCCTTTATTTTTTCAACCCAATCGCTCTTTTGATTTTGGAATTTTTTTTTTTTTATCAATGTGTTGCTTCTTTTACACATCCATCTCCATTTCATAATGAAGAGTCACAATAGTTAGGATTCATTAAAAAATCAATAAACCACGCATGGGAAAAGTCTTTCTCGCAACAGGCACTAATCTATTTTTAACCTATACTTAGAGCGGGAAATCATTCAAATTAAAAACTAAAGCTCGTTTCTTTTTCTTACCTAGAAAAATTGAAGCCATAGGGCCTCTAATTAGGAGTTTCAAAGAAGAAAAAATGCAAAGTTAAGGATAAAAGACACTAAATATCTGTAACGCCCCGCCTTTTCGGGTGTAAAATAAATAATTTCTTGACAATTTTGCTAAATAAATATGATTTTCCAAAATAAATATTTTGCTAACACAATCTCAAGATAGATTACGGAATCAAAATACACTATCTTCAGAGCTGACTCTAATCTTGATACAAATCCTAAGCATCCTCGATCTTCGTTACTGATATTCTTTCCGTGTCGAACTGCAACATCGTTGAATCTCCTCCGTCGAATCCTGCGCTCTCTAGCAAATTGATCGCCGAAGCAATCGATTTGCCAGGATACAGACGTATCCGTGAGTGATAAATCACCCAGTAAAATAATCCAACCCAACCACCCCTCTTACTTTACAGCTAGCAGGCAAACAGAATATATATGGTGCGAAAAAGTAAAACAGAGATAATTCACATAACTTGATTCATTGCTATCCATTAACTTAACATGAAATCTAAGATCTCTCCACGAGATCTTTCCTCCCCAACCACTAGCCATGCTCAGTCCCATGAGATCACTTCCCTTTGTTGTCGCAGGAACACCTAAGTTATGTACCGAGTGTGCACCCCCAATAACTACAACAAGGGGTAAGCTTATCATGCCGGTATCACGACTAGGGTTCGCCTATCTTATAAACCACATCACAATTCTTTTCACAATCATCACTGGACACCCGCCAGTCTATCAATTCATCACTGGACACCCGCTAGTATCAATTCTCATCACAATCATATCACAACATCACGCCTGCAGGCAACCTCTAAACAGAAGTAAACTTCACAATTTATCCATTACTTAACATCGTCTACGTGATTTCTAATTCGCATACCACCCCATGTCCCTAGGGTCCAATCTAACAGTCAAATGAAGCATCGGCACAATATCAATCTCAATAATAATTAAAAACGAACAACAGACGGATCAAACAGTTATTAAGCAATGCAATCACGTAACTTTTTATGACTGGGCCGTTGCCCTTAATCTCGTATGATCACAAAGTAATTAAGAATGTAAGATTTATTTAATTAAGATTTAAAAATAATTTTCTAGACTTTCGTTAATTAATTATAAGTAATTAAGTTAATTAAACACTAATTAAATACATTAATTAGGTAAAAATATTAAAATAATTATCGTAACCTTAATGAAGGTCCTAACAGTCCCCTATAATAAGTTCGAGTGCTAAAAGTTGGGTTTTGGATGCTCACGTAGTTATTTTAAATAAAAGATTCAAGTTAATAGGCAAAACAAGATTAAATAGACAATAAATGATTAAATATTTGATAATATTTTTATATTTACAGAATAACATTATGGGGCCGTAAAAAGTATAAATAAAATTATTTGGAATTTTAAACCTTCTTTATAATATTTTATGGTATTATTATTAAGAAACAATACTTAAATAATAATAAATAGTTAATTAAATAAATAAAATTTTATTTTAACAATATATCACTTTTGAGCTGGCAGGAGTCTAAGAAAAATATTTTCGATATTAAAAATATTTTTTATAAGGTCGTTATTAATTTTCGTTTATAACTTTAGTTAAAAATTAAATAAATAGCTAAATATATCAATTAACTACGAAATCAGCAAGTTATGACCTTTAACATGTTGGGAGTCTAGGAAAATAGTTTGGGTAATTATAGATTAGTTTATAAGGTCGTATTGATTTTTTGTTTACAAACGATTACACAATTACAAACAGAAATTTAATAAATATAAGATTAAATAAAAAAATTATGAAACTAAAAGGTATGAACTTTAGAATATGGGTAAACTAGGATAAAAATTTCGGAGTAAAAATCTATTTTTAAAAGGTCGCAAAACCCATTCGATCTCAAAAACGAAACAGGCGCGCGTCTGGCCTAAGGGAGTTCGGTTTTTTTGATTTTTTTGGTACTTTTTCGATCCATGGGACTACGGGGCCTATTGGGTTATGTCTATAAACATTTAATATACTTAGAGAAGGCTTCGGATCGAATTATAATACCTCGGTTCGGATTAATTTCGTTTTCGATCGAAAACGTGATTTTGGGGAAGACGACTTCAATTCCTTCGATCGGAGGACCTTGGGACCGAATTGATTGATCTACGGTGATCCTTGGGACTGTAGTAAACAACTCGAATGATCAATTTGGGTCTCGGACGAACGAAACCACGAAACCCACTTTCCTCTCTCTCTTTTCTCTCTCTAGAACTCCATAGCTTTGGAGTTTTGATTTCCTTTCGATTTCCTCTCTTTTCTGGACGATTGGAATGTGAGAATTTTCGTGCGTGCCCTAGGGTCGGAATAGTTATGTATTTATAGAAGAATTTTGATGTAGAAGGATGATTTCGAGTCCTAATCGAATCGGGTTTTCGCATGGACGAATTTAGCTCGTTTTTAAGGTTACGGAGGAGGTATAAACCAAATAGGAGTAGGAGATGGAGAGATGGGAGGAGTTATGCATACATGCAATTATATGTATGTATAACAAGAAAAATAAATTAAAATAGAATAGACAGGATAAGATAATTATGCTAAACTAATTTTAATTACCAAAAATTATTCTAGGTTTTAGTTTAATCTAATTACACTTTTAAATAATTAATCGATTACTATCGACTATTGGATTAAAAGTAATTTCTTTATTCGAAAAAAAATTGGGTTGAAAATCCGGGTCGTTACAATATCCAAATGATCAAATGCACTCCAATCTAGGATGAACACACTTATGAACTCTCAAGAACTACAGATCTGTCAAGCCGCCATGAGTTGCTCTGCCAAAGACATCGTGTAGTGATAGAACGTTGAAGCACATATATCGTTGTAAAGTAACTTTGATTGAGAGAACTCGACGTGTAGACAAAATTCGTCCAAAGACGAAATTAACTACTCTCGTAAAACGAGAGACAAAACTCTTACAGACCAGACGACAAGTCGTTGATCTGAAGAGACGAAAGAGAAAAAAAAAAGCAAAGAAAATAAGCCAGAATAGTATCAAGGTCTTCCCTTCCCGCCGCTGCACACGGGTATGAAACACACGTGGTAGGGAAAGGGAGAAGAGGAGTTATGGCCGCACACGGGTAAGAAACACACAGAGGAGGGAAAGGGAGAAGAGGAGTTATGATAGCTAGGATTGAAAGAGGGAGAGGGAGAGGGAGAGATAGGGTCGGCAAAAAGGAAACCGTACTTTGGTAGTGTTTAAGATATGCTTTGGAGTAATCAATGAGTGCTCCTGGGACACGCCAGACCCCTTTAATGCCGCACATTTACGCGAGGTTTGAACACTTTATTTTGCGACCCATATAAAAAAAAAACTGATTTTGTAACTTCATGAATAAAGTGGAGCGCCAAGTAGAGCGAGAAAATAAAAAATCTATCAAAATGTGGTGGTGAAGGAATCGAGATAATCGCGCGGCAGTAACCAATGGTCGCTTACAGTAACCCATGGTCGCTTACATAATTTTCCATTTATTGGGTGGAAAAAATCAAGTCTCAGTCTAGTGGAACTTCTGTTGTTATGAGTCATTGATGTTTGTGGTGACAATGAGGCCAAGCAGACTATCTATAAACAGAGAGATGTCGGTCAACTTGAATGCACCCACCAAGGCACCAAGGCATTTACAAAAACGTGATACAAATCATCTCCGGGGACTCGGGGATCCCGTAGTACAATCGTCTCTACAATCAATGGTCAAACTTTCAAACAACATCTTACAGTTAAGATCTCTTTTTATTCGTATGATACTCTTAGCAATTCTGAACGGTTAAAAAACACTTTTGAACGGCTCAAACTGCACACTATAAACTGTTGCACTGCACGGTCCCCGGCCGGGTTCCCATAACATTGCCACTCTCATCGAACAAAGAGTAGAGCTACAAGACCTAACAGCAGATATAGGTCTGCTCTCTGCCCCTCTTATTACCCCCTCTCATTACCCAACAATAAGAGAAAAGTTGCATTATTTCAAGGCGTAATGCAAGAAGGTGAGTATCCCACTACAGCTACATCTCCTTATCACATCTCCTTAGATTATGCTTCAAATCCTACAGCCTTTTTTCTGCCTTTTTGGGGTTCTGGGGTGTTTTGTCAACTTGGCTCTGCCTTTCCCTTGGGCCTGTAAATGTATATATTTATAATAGCAACAATAATATCTCAATAATAATAATAGTAGTAGTAATAATAATTATTCAAAACTAGCCAAGTGCAGAGCAACTTGGAATCTAAAAGTCAATACATGTTGGCCATGGTTTAAAATAAAAGCTGCTAGCTAGTGTTTGTCAGAGGTTCAGAATCTCAGTTTCTAGCCAACCACATTGCTTGTTTATTAGACCATTTGATTCGGTATTTTGACTGTCTTTGAAGACAGATTTGAACTGAAAAAAAACAAATTAGTAAATGTTATCTTTTCATGGAAACTGGCTTGAGATATAATTAACTCTTTTATCCTAGCTAGAGATCTAGGCTGTCTCTATAGAATTAATCAGAAAAATTTGATTTGCATAGTTTAGGTCATGGGTATAGTGATTTTTTTGGGTTATCATTCATTTGTAGAGCTCGAAGTTGAAGAAGATGAAATCATCGCTAATACAATGAAGTCTCTTGGATATGGATAATCCAGTAATCGAAGTATATTGGCCTTGCAAAAATGGATTGCGAGTATAATTTGAAAAAACACTTTCAAGATAAACTTTATTCGATCACACGGTCGCTAATGTCTGTATGTTAATTTGCCAGTATTTTCATTCATTTGTAGGGATTGACGATTAAGTCATTGCTAATACAATGAAGACTCTTGGACGTGGGTAATTCAGTAATCGAAGTATATTGGCCTGGCCTTGCAAAAAACGGACTGCAAGTATAATTTGGCGCAAAAAACGGACTGCAAGTATAATTTGGAAAAAAAAAAAAAAAAAAAACACTTTCAAGATGAACTTTATTCGATCACATGGTTACTAATGTCTGTCGGCCAGTATTTTCTTTAGAAAGAGTCGTCGAGCTCTACAAATTGAATTGTCACTTTTTAGGCCTTGGACAGATACCTTCGGGGGCATCATGGGCTGATGAACCATAGGGCGGGCACACCACGCCTAGGTTCGTCCCCAATAACGATTTCATTTTAGGTTAGGTCCACTTATCAAACTTTCTACTCAATGTTTGTTTTAGGTAATGGGTACTTCTAGTTTACTTTGTCTGAAGTCTATATCCTTATATAACAGAAAAACCAAAAGCTCGTAATGGTAAATCGAAGTAGTTGGCCTCGGGGTCAATGTTTTGAGACTTTGGAATTTGCTCCCTTTTAAGATCTTATATTCGAAACTTCTATCCTGTAAACTCTTGCGAGGTTCAGTGCATGCGGGACTTGGCTCCGATTTTTATAGACTCCGCCTAACATACTAATTGGATTTGTCTCACAAAAATTAATCGAGATACACATAAGCTGGGCAGAAACCCTAAAATTTTAAATAAATAAAAAAATACTATTGGTTCCTTGTACTTGGCATCCTATTATGTTTATGTTCCCCATAAAAGGAAAAAAGTGCAAAAAAAGCTCCAGCTGAATCTATATCTTTCCTTTAATAACGGTATGGGACACTGTGACCCTGACTTTTAATGGTTAACCACATAGCATTTGTACTATTCAAATAAAAGATCAGTCAATTATTTGGAAACTAATATATTAAATAACTTTTGTCCTGATATATTTGTTAAAATAATATCACTAGTAAAATAATATCACTGGTAAAATGAAATAAATTAACCCGGCAAAGGGTCGTGTGTGCACGAGTGGAAAAAGTACTGATTGTTTTTTAAAAATTGTCCCCGAAAATCAGATGCGTACGACCCGAATTAATGTTTGTTATTCATTTTCTGATATCAAGCTCAGGCGATCGGGCAAATTTGCGCACATCTCGAGTGATCACTGGGAATTACGACGACGGATCCAGAAATTTAATGCAGTGGAGAATTCTATTCACCATGATCGTGAAAACTTATTTCCTAATAAACCGCAGTGAGGTAATATTTAGCTTATAGTACATCTTTTAATTACAAGACAAAAAAACTTTACATTGCACAATTTTTACTACAACGTCTACAAATAAACAAAGAAGTACAGCATTTTCGTCGATAAAGATTGTCAAAGATATTTGTACACTGAAATCGCGAAGAATTTTTAAGAATGAGATGGTTTTGCCTGAGACTTTTTCACATATTAATTATTTTGTCACTATTTTCTTGAAAAAGAGAAGTACATGCATGAAACAGGCAATATTGTAAATCAAACAATGTTGCATGTGGAAGGAAATTGATGCATGAAAATGAGAAAAATCTATTTATTTTAAGTTATATATACAAGTGACATGTTCCAATTTTTGTGTGTTACTTGTACATTTCTTTTTGTTCACACTAGTTATAGTGACATTTGCTGTACAAAAAAGAAGAAGTTATAGTGACATAATTTGATCTATAATCCTTCTCTCTCGTATGTCCTCTAATGTTACTTTTTTAGCTGATAAACAAAAACACTAAAAAAAAAAATTCGATTTTGAGAGGGACCACATGATCCCACATGCCCCCAAGTGAGTCTGCCCTGACAGTGGAACAATTTTTCACTGTCAACTAGCGGGGCCGAATTAAAGCCGAAGCAAAATTAGCCTCATATTTGATATCACTTTAAAGATTTTGAACCTGAAAACCGAGGAAGGAGCAAACGATAAATGTATAAGTCTTAGACCTTAACTAGCAGGACCCTTGCGCTTATGCCAAAAACCCTAATTTTAATAATCATTATTTGAAGACAAGCTTGAGAATTTACAGGTTTTTTTTTTTTTTACAGGTTGATCTCCACTTAATTCGAATCTTAGTGGGTAAATGACGTGGCCATTGTCTCGAGCTCGGATCGCCACATGAGAAGTTGTAAAGTGTTTAGTGGGGTGGATTTCTCCTTTTGTTTGATTCTAGCTCATAATTAACCAGCTTTTAATCAACTTTTAAGTTGAACTCATTTTGCTAATCATTATCTAATTCCCATGTCTAATCTTCGTTTAAATTATTGATAATCTACGAAGGAATGTTCCTTTTTTTTTTTTTTTCCCAAAAATTAATTCGTTGCTTTGGAGACCATAACGTTGTGTTAAGGTGGCATGTTCACATATTAATTTGTCAAGAAAACAAAAGGCTATACAATGGTCCTGTTTTTATTTATTTATTTATTATCACTTATAATTCAGTTCAATTATTAGACCATAATTATTATGATTACTCATGTAAGAAACTTAAAATAAGTTAGAAATGCATTTGGTGCAGCTTTTTATTAAATAAAGTAAAAGTTCATGTTATTACAAATTGGAGCTTAAAATAATTAATACTCCTTTTTTTTTTGGTTCAAATAAGATGGAGTAGAAAAACTAAATATATAAGTCATTCTGTCAGGGCCAGTTTAACGATACCCCGACTAATTTCTTAGGGGACCAATCCCAGCATTCACTAACGGCGAGGTCCCATTAAAACGAAGCTCTTTTTTTTATTTTTTTTTTTATTTTTTATTTTTTATACAGATTGGCCCCCCAAAAAATTAGTAACGCCAATGAAGTTTTCAAACTTTTTTTCCCCGAAGGTGGAGGCTTTTGAGCTTGTGATCCATAAAAGAGTAACCCCTAAGTTGCCTTGACCGCCAGACCAATCATGCAAAGAAGAATAACCCAATGGATTATACCTAGATATTTTTTAAGAGATCTTGGCTAAGTTCGGTTGCAATTTCTGGGTAATGATCCGGAAAAAAAAATTTTGAGTTTGTGATTGGTTTGGTTTTTAGAAATGGTTGTTAGAGTAATGATTTGATAGAAAACTTATTAACTGATTTGAGTTTGTGACCTTGAAAACACGGTGTCATTGCCAAGAAAACTTATTAAGTGCTCTTAAAGCACCGTCATGGCGTCACGTGATCTTATAACTTCTAAGGCCTTTTTCTACAACACGTTGGTGTGGCTACGTCATTTACGGGCAATGAATGCTATAAAAAAAAATATACAATACATAGCAGACAAAGAACGCCGTCGAATGTTTGACACTCTTAATAGCATCGACTAACACAACGTCTTTGTGAACGTTATCTTTATCTTTCCATAGTGTTTTTTGGCCGGTATGAAATGTGAATTTTGTTGTAGTGGCATGTGGGTTTCAGCGTGTAGCTCCTCCACCATTGTGTGGTGAGAAATAATTAAGCAGCTAGTGCCAGCTCCAGGGGCACTGAGTTCTAGTGGAGTACTCATCACGGCATGGCCCACCACTTTTTTTAAGCACGAGTTCTAATTAATGGAGTAATTAACAGCAGTGTGACATGTATTTAGTCTTAATCATATGTGTTTAACATTATTTTCTTTTTTCTAGCCGACAATCACAAGGGATGAAGTGCATTTCAAGTTAAACACAACTATAAATTTCCGACCGTTCAGGAAAAAAAAAAAAGAAAAGAAAAATTAAACAACGATTGAAGACCCATTTTCCTCTGCCTATAAAATCCATTGTCCCGTTAATGTTCTTATTTATTTTTTAAGTACTTAATCCACACTGTACAAGACATGTCATTCTCTCACAATACATCATCTTTAATTAAAAAAAAAAAAAAAGTTAACACAATTAAAGACACAATTTCCTCTACCTATAATGCCCCGTCTCGCTAAGGTTCTTATTTTTTAAATACTAAATTTTTTGCTTTGCGAGACAGGTCATTCTCTCACAATGCATCATCTTTAATTTCAAAAAAAAAAAAGTTAACACTATTAAAGACCCATTTTCCTCGACCTATAAGACCCGGCCCCATCCCCCTAAGGTTCTTACTATTTTTTAAGCACTTATTTTCCGTTTTACGAGACAGCTCATTCTCTCGCAATTCATCATCTTCAATTCAAAAAAAATAAATACTTATTTCCCTCGGCGAATTTCAAAATAGGATAGATATTCTCATAGCTAGTGCCTAGAAAAAGGAAGAAGAAAAAAAAAAAAAAAAGGAAAAGAGGTTGGAATTGGTACGACTTGAACCTAACCCATTAAAGTTTTGCCAAATAATGAAACAATACATTAATTCATTCATTCCAAGCATGCAGTTTCCATGTCCCTTACGTTCCATACAAAAACACGCCCAATTCAGGGAGACTTTGTAATTGCTTTTTTCTTGTGGTCTGAAACTATTAATTGTCCGCCGGAAAAATGTGTCTGTGGCCAATTGAATTATTTTGAAGTGGGGGCAACAACCATGTTTAATTGCAATTAGCATGTTTCACATGAAGCGAACGGTGTAGAATTTTTGTTGAGAATTTTTAAATTAAGCTCTTCGACACTCTTCCGTTGATCAGTGCAGCGCCACGATCGGTCCGGACGTTCCTTTTCTAGGATATTTTCGAGTGAAGCATCCGTTCACGAATAAATTATATATGATGAATCTTTGCGCGGTCAAAGTCCGTGTTGTTTAATTTATTTGACACGAATCATTCATTTTCTTCGTGCTGACAAGTACTAACTAAGTGATCACGTAATCACTCAAATTGATCGAACATTAATGGCTATGTGATCAAAAACTAACTAAATCCTACTTCCATTTTCAAACAAATAGAATGTATTTTCACCAAAAATTGATTTAATTTTGGTTGTAAAGATTATTAATAAAATGCATGTATGCTACTTAAAAATTCACAAAGTAGCCATGTTCTATCTGCCCACCAACCAGCTGCCATTGGAAAAAGACTATCGTATTGAATATTGATAATGAGCTCTTTAACCAGTTTTTCCATTGATGTGGTTTAAAATTTCGAAATCATGAAACTCAATGTAAATCGAAAGACAGAATTTAAGACATGTCACGAATAGTAAAAATTGATCAACAAACACGGGCGGATAGGATTCCAACTGATTAGTTGCCAGTGGTATTGAATTCCCAAAAATTACTCGAGTCGTACGTAAACGGATCCAAACACCCTGAGATATTGAACTACTCGAGTTGTACGTAAACGAGTCCAGACACCCTGAGAATTTGAACTGCTCGAGCAGTTGCGCGTGAGCCGGTCCGGCCGGATTCCCTGAGATATTAAAACCACTCCTACTTGAGTTTTACATAAACTCGTTCGGACACCCAGAGATATTACACGTGGGTGGAGCATGCACGACCATACGATTCTTGTACAGGTGTTTGTGAAGGGAGTGGAGAGCATGAAGACCGGCCGCCGGAGAGAAATATTCAAAAACGGTGGTGGAGTCGGAGTCAAGTCAGCGTTGGCCCACCGACCTAGCCGGTCGCACACATTTTCTAAACTCCGCATTTTAATTTAAATTTTTTGTCGTCTGAGTATTTTTATTTTTATTTTTATTTTTATTTTTATTTTTTTTGTACGCGAGTTTCGAGACAAAAAGACCGTACGTTCCGGTTGTTGTTCCCGCTGAGATTCATTTCCCCCAAAAACCTTTCAACAATTAATTAGAGACTACTCCAATAATTAGGCATTTATTTAAACCTCTAAAAAAAATAATATCGTACACCGTTTGGACCATCTAGAGGAATTTGGAGCACCGTAACGTAGTGCTCTAACACCTCGCAATATACCACATGTATTTTTACGGGATTGATACATTGCTTGTAGTCCCAGCAAAGAATGTGGTGTTAAGAGGGTGTTCCACTTTCCAAAAAGGTTCTTTTTTTTTTTTCAAACGAATGTATTTTCAAACTCAAATATAATGAAAATAAAAAATATTTGTTCAATTTTTTTTTGCACCGTTTAAAAGATCTCAATGAGATCTATCAAACAAGATTCATATTGATGGAAAAATCATTTGCGTAAATACATGATTTTTGAGTTTGAAATTACCTTCTTTTTCAAAAACTTTCTTTTTTCAAGAAACCGGAACACCACCTAAGAGGTGTTGGGCACCATGCGATGGTGTCTCAAGACCACTGAATAATTTTTCTTTTTCAGGTTTATCCTTTTTTTTTTTTTATCGGATTTGGATTTATCTTGATGATCAAATTTCTCAACGTTTTAGAATACGTTAAAACTTATATGAATCGAGACCAATTCAGCTGGTCACTCAAGCACACTCTTAAATGAAACGTCAAGAGGTCAAATCCTTATAAAAACAAAGACAAATTATTTCTTCTCCTGAAAATAGAAATGCTAGGGACAAAAGAAAATTTATCCCGAAAGTATCCCAAATTGTTATAAGAGTTTATGATCCGATCAACACATTTACCTTAGAAAAGCAGTTTGTCATAATGGATCCAAAAACACATCTGTTACGAGATAAATGTGTTTACATTATGTATTGATTGATATTCAATATAAAATAAATTGTGCATAATTAATACTCTTGACAAATCCTCAAATTTTAATAATTTTAATTATAAAATGAGCTCAAAAAAAGAAACCATACCGTCCAGTTATTTTGAGGATTTGAAAAGTGTTTTTTTTAAAGGAAAAGTAAGAACTTATTATATTCCACCATGTGTATGTCTATTACAATTAAAAAAAAAAAAAAAAACGAACCTTTTTTCACACAAGTGAGACAAATAACACATTTATATCCAGGGGAAACATAGTGAACAAAACGAGCATTATAACAAAGGATACACCATTAAACACATGACAAGCCGGTCAGATATCCGACAAACACATGCAAAATATGACGAATAGCTGCCACACCTGGAAATGCTGCCAAGCGAAAGTATTTGGCAGCGGTGCCAGGCACCACCGCTTGGCAACGGTTGTTCTCTATAATGAAAATTTAATTTCCCAAAGAGACCCCCGGTTTAAATTCCTCGAAACGAAACCGATACTTTTTCCAAACCAAGAACTTTTTAAAGAGAGAATCGCACAGATCAAATGTTGCCTGCACATTACAACAGTTGAATTCTTCAGGATCGAGGAGCCACCACGTGATGAGTACTCACTCTGCAGTCCCACAGTTTTGGTCACCAGCGAGAAATTATTCGTTGCCCCAAAGGCAAGAGCTGACGTGGTGCCCTTCGGGCACATCCGAGCAGTCTGTTCGGGTATCGAACGGACGAGATTAAAACACTCTCTCTCCCCCTTTCTCTCTCCCCTTTCTCTCTCTCTCTCTCCTTTCTCTCACTAAATCCGAGCCGTCCGAGTACCGAACGGACGGCTCGGATGTGCCGGGGCAGGGCCACGTGTTGCCTTTGAGGCAACGAATAATTTCTCGTCACCAGCATTTCGAAACTGGAGCCGGATCTCCTGTCCGATCCTAATCCGGACGGGGGCCTGTCCCATCTCTCTCGGCCGTTGATCTCATAAATCTCAGCCGTTGATCTGCGAGATCAACGGCCGAGAGGAGGTCGGACAAGTCTTTTGTCCGGATTGAAGTCGGACAGGGGATCTCGATCCTTCGAAACTTGCAATGAAAGAACGGAAAAAAAAAAAAAAAAGAAAAGTGAGTTAACAAAGGATTTTTTTTTGGGTTTCGGAGTAGCATTTTGCCTAAAGAAATCCGATTAATTCACCCAATCAATTAACCTATTGTTTGGCCATTAAAATGTTGAGAGTAGAGTGGACTTCTGATTGAAAATGGACGTATTCGTAAGGTCATTGATCATGTTTTTTGAGAACATGGTATCCGGCCTAATTGATCGACTAATTCGGAGTCAATTCCATCGGGAAAAATCTTTTATGAACTGACCCAGTACTGAAATTTATAACCCAAATGGTAAAAGCTGAATCCCAAATCAGAACTTAATTCCTTAAGGTGCCTAATTTCATTTTAAGGGGTTGTTTGCCCAAATAAACCACTTTGGCTTATTTTTTGTCCTTATTCAAATTTTTTTTTCCGCATTTTGTGGCTTATTGTCAATTTTTTGGGAATTATTGCTTCGTTATGACGAGAGGAATCTAAAAAATAAAAAATTTTGGTCGAAATCCAAAGTTTTTTGAATAAAGACGAAAACGTGGCTTTCCCGCCAAATTTCGTCAAAATTCCAAAAAAATTGAATTCCGATCAAAATTTTTTACTTTTTAGATTCCTCTCGTCATAACGAAGCAATAATCCCCAAAAAATTGACAATAAACTACAAAATGCTAAAAAAATTTGAATAAGGACAAAAAATAAGCCACAGTGGCTTATTTGTCCAAACAGCCCACTTTGGCTACTAACAACATCTCCGACTAGTGGGTGCAAATTCTACTTGACGTAGAAACGTTAAACTTTTTACATCCTCTTTTGATTCAATCACAATATTATTAAAAAGGTGTCGAAACTAACGAAGATTTAGCTTCGCACCATCTGCTTCAAATTTGGTTCCTCATGCTAAATTTACTTTAGTACTTAGAATTTGACATCAAGATTACATATGAAGGTTTGTTGATGTCAAATTTGAATATGTTAACGCCGCATAAAACCTTCAAAAATATTTGGCATCCCGAATTTGAAGCCATAGCATCAAGGGAAAAAAAAAAAAAAACCACAGCTTCTATGTTATGGAAACAAATTGTAAATTTGTGGGGGTTTAGTTCTACCCATTATGGTAAAAACATCTTCATTTTACAAGAAAATTGGAGGAAACAGAGGGAGAGAATGTTATGCCTAATTTTTATTTCTACCGAGATGAAACTGATTCAATTTGTCGAGCAATTAAATCTCTCTCTCTCTCTCTCTCTCTCTCTCTCTCTCTCTCCTATTATGGGAGATGATAATTGCATAGCAATTAATGGAAAGCCGTTATTACTCAAATACCAATGCCCTCTATATTTACATGCTTAACCGTGATTATGGACCAAGGGTGCACCGATGGTGCACAGAACCGTGCACGGGCCCACATGCGGCTCCCACATAAATAATTAATTTCGATCGTTTATTGATTACTCCGTATAACATATGTTTTTAATGATTTTGCAAAAAATCAGCTCAATTAGATAACCATAAAATACTTGATCTAATATAACCTATTTTTCATTCAAAAATTAGAATTCATTTTCCATTCAGAGCGTAGGACCCTAAATTCTGAATGAAGAATTGACAGGTTAGAATAAGTACTTACGGTTATCAACTTATACCGTCATACGTTCAGGACAAATATATTTTTACGAGGCCCCTCAGGAAAAAAAAAATATTTCAAAATTAATGAACGGCTCAAATCATTTTTGCGGGACTTGAAAGTGGGCCCCGCGCACCGTTCTCTCTGCACCATCGCTCGTCGGTACCTATCGTCGATCGGGTTGTTGACTTAAATTAGAACCATAACTATGATCAGTACTCCTCAAATAATGAGAAAAAAAATAAAGTACAGAAAGTTTTTTAATTTTTTTATTTACACTATTTTGTTGGCTCAAAGTAGTCGAGTTGGCACCTTGGTGGTGATGATCATTGACTTTATAACCGTGACGAATTTCAGAATCCCAAACAAATTGCATTAGAAAACAAGTAGTAAAATCTCAAGGGCTTTTTGAGAACCCCAAAAATTAAACTTCGTATAACATCGAACGAGCCAAACAAGACTCTAGAGGATTTATCGAATCTAGGAAAATTTCAAGGCTTTTTTCCCTCGCTGCTTTTGAGCCATTGGATCGTTGTACTTTTGCACAACTCTCTATGATTTCAATACGATGACTCTCCTGAGTCTTTCTTAATTTCATCTCATTAATCTCAAGAAATTATTGAAAGTGGTGATCGGTTCATCATGTTACCCATTAATTTGATATTATGGCTTGTTCATCCCTCCTTCTGTCTACAAGCTGGTTTTGGTTTTGGTTCAGTCTGCAGCGGGAACGAGTTCAAGTTGGTGCGGCGCCGGGTCATCTAAGTGATTGCTCTGTCTCCATACCTAGCCATTCAAACCCACCCTTCACGAGTGTGATCGATGGGTCCGACTCCGGCGTCTTGATTCCAAACGGCTTTTGTTTTGCTTGTTTGTTGTTTTTGTATTTCTGGACCGGCAGTGTCCGTTTTTTATACTATGTTTTCTTATCTAATATATGGGATGATTTTGTTCGTAAAAAAAAAAAAGAAAGAAAGAAAGAAGAGGAATGCTACATGCATAACTTTTTTATACAACTCCGGACACTACAACAACTCTGGAGGCGCTACTGTGTCCGGAACCGTTAGATACACATAGATCCACATGCATCCAATGGTTCCGGACACAATTGTGTAAAAAGGTTGTGTGGCTAGACTATTTTTCATTGAATCCGTTTTTGTGCCAGCCCCCACGCAAGTACAATTGGACTTGTTCGTGGGTCTTAAAACTCATACGCAGGGTCCCAATAAATTTTTTCTCGCCATCTCTCTCCACTCATTACTTTAAAAAAATCTCTCTCAAAACCCGAACCGAACATACATGGTTGTTTGGTTTGATAGCGTTTAATCTCAGATGGTTTAGTTCAGCTCAATTTTTTTTCTTGGGAAGGACACTGCACGAAGAAAGCATGCTGCTATTAATTTGTCAAATAACAAACGAAACATATATAGAAACAAGATCAAGTTACATGACCAAAAGGCCCAACAGAAATACAACCGAAATACTGTCATAAAGTAAACAAAAAAAGTCTTAAAAAATGAGCAGCAACAGTGAAAAATGAACGAGTCCACTCAAGACTGGATTTTGTGAAGGCCAGATTCGCACCAAGCTGACATACCTGTTTCGTTACCGTCGTCGTCTGCGCCGCCGCCATTACTATGCTTCTGTCGAACTCGACCACCGCCACCTTCTACATAAAACCATTGGGTATTTCAAGAATATTTTGATTCATAAAACTTGTTAAAAGGTTATTCATTAGAGTTGGATCGATGTATTTATAAGCCCTTGTTCGGTTGTGGGTTTTGAGTAGTGTTTTTGAATAAAGGTAGAGAGAGAAATGAGAGTAATGATTGTGGAGAAAGGTAAAAAGTAGAAAGAGATAGAGTGAAAAATGAGAGTAATGATTGAAAAGTTAGAGAGAGAAAAAGTAAAAAAGTTACTTTTTCCAAAATTTTGGGTTTGGAGTTCCAAACCGAACAAGGCTTAGGAGCTAGCAGCCTAGCCCCGAATAAAGAAGCTAGCAGCCTAGCCCCGAATAAAGATAAATAGATTGGACCCCATCCTTCATGCATGCTGAATTGTAGGACTCATTTTGCTATTTTGGGTTTGATAAATTTGTTTCCTTAATTTAAGTAGACGAGATATTAGGCCCCATTCCGTTAAGGAAATTTATTTTTTGAATTAAAAGTGATATATAAAAGAATAATCTGTCTCGTAAAACGATAAATAAGTACTTTAAAAAGAAGAATCTTAACGGAACGGGGCCTAATTTTGTGCACTGATAATGACTTGTTTTTTCTTAAGCTCGCAAGAGACAAAAGAGCCAACCAAGACCCTTCTAAATTTGACAACTACGGCGTTACTTTCACTACTTTGGTCAAGATTTTCTCTCGTACAAGTAAAATAAATTCGTTGAACTGAGTCCACTTAGCCTAACTATCGAGGTGGTAATTTAAATGGTTTGAGTAGCTAACATAAGGTTGCTCCTCTCCCTTCCCTCATCATGAGTTCGATACTTGAGACAAATATGGTCGGGAGAGGAGTGCGCACTTTGGTAGAGGTCTCGTGACAGAGCCCGTGATATGGTGATGGATCACTTCCTCCCCAGCCGGATCAACTATGGCTTAATTCCGAACATTCTGAATCGGTTGGTTTCCTAATTAATCGGGGTTCGCTACGCTGGTTGAATTCAATCTACCAATTGATTAAACCAAATGGAGAGAAGAAATCCAAAATGGGAAAGAACAAGAGAAGGCTGATGTTTGGACCATTTGAGATCATAGACCCAATAAACATGGTCCGGCCCATGCAGCCGTCAGGAATCGAAGAACGGTGGGTTGGGATGGTATTACCATTTTACCCTCTCTTGTTTTCTTTGCTTACTCGGCTCCCTTGTTGGAATTACCCTTTGTGAAACTTTGTGTGGAATTACTTGGAAACAAAGATTGCTTGTTTTCTACTTCCAAAGTCGGATAGTTCCATACTCAGAAAGTCTGCTTGCACATACAATCTGTGCACAGATTTTGTTGTGGAGCCCACCACGGATCTCACACAAATCATTCGAGCCGTTCATTAAATGTAAAATATTTTTTCAAGGGTTCCCGTAAAAAATAAGCTCAATCCGATACCTATAGGTGCTCGATCCAACCATATAATTTTTCATTATCAGAAAATCTGAATGAAAAGTTAGATGGTTGGATGAAACACTTATAGGTATTGGATTGAGCTTATTTTTTACGGGAACCCTCAAAAAAATGTTTTACATTTAATGAACGGTTCGGATGATTTGTGTGGGACCCGTGGTGGGCCCCACAAAAAAATCTGTGCACAATCTATGTGTGTAGCAGAACTGTTCCATACTTGTGTCTTTCGTTTTTAATAACCAGCTATCAGGACGAACTTACACGCGACTCGACTAATTGTGTCTTTGGAGCTAGACTAATAATAATAAAGAGATGTAATGTACAGTATTAACTATTAAGTCTCCTATCGTATTATAATCTCACATGTACAGTATTAACTATTAAGTCTCCTATCGTATTATAATCTCACAAAATTTGTGGGACTGTATACCCAAGACATGTATAATCGGGTTGTAAATATTTGGACCAAATACCTTCTTTCTCTGTCCCAAATCGTCGATCTCCTTTGAATAGTCGTGTCACTTAGAATATTGCCTATATTAAACAATGAACAATATTGCCTTCATATTTTTAGAGGTCTAAAATAGTTAAACGGGTCAGCAATTTAGGACAGAGGGAATAGTATTCAGTAACCGACACGTATTGTCGAATCTGATAATCATATCCGGTCAAATACATAAATTGTTTTTGACTTCTAATTGTATAAGCTCCATAGAAAGTCAGCTTTGATTTCCAATATAGTAGTTCTTGATTCTCTCTTTAAGACTAATTGAAAGCATTGATAAGGATCACTCTTTTAAAAAAATTTAATTGGCTCTAACTTTTTAAAGATATTTACTCTTTCCATCCCATATTATTTGATCCGTTTGAGGAACACTCAACTTTTTTTTTTATTTAAAAAATGCAATTAATGCACGTTACCTTATAAGGCTTAATGAAATTTTCAACATTATTCTTTATTATCTACCTTTAAAACTATGTTAAACGTCTACGAGGGGCAGTCATTCATGAAAACATGCATACTTTTTTATTTAGCTTTTTGAAGTGAGCAAACACTTGAAATATACCAAAATAAATAGGGAATGGATACAATGGAACGAAGGGAGTACATCAGTACAGTCTAGGCGTACATCTCAAACAAAATGAATTATTGACTATCATTAATGGATGGAAGGAGCACCAAACAAACATCAGAGTTTAAATGAGATAATTACTTTGTCAACAAGATGACAGTGACCAATCCAATGTGGAGGTTTAAATGTTATTGCCCCATTTTAATGGTGTTATGTACATAATTAATGTACTGCTAAACCTTGAATTTATATACACATTAAAGGATCCACATACTACTCCATTAAATGGAAAACCTGAAAACTAAAAGTTTGTTAAAACTATTAATGTCAGCTATACCATCAAAAAAAAAAAAATTTGCAAAATACACAAGATATTACCATTGCACTCGATGAGTATTCATAATTTGTGGGCTGGGTTGTTCAATGTTCTTTATGTTGTGTGTTCAAGCATGTGAAAATCAAGTGTAATCCTTTGCACCTCCTTTAAAGGAATTGGGAGATGCTGTCAAGCGGTCCATCTAATCGCTCATTTTGACACGGACGGCTTTGATTTAATCTTAGTGCATAAAAATCTCGACCGTTCGTTATTCGGCTTAAGATCCGGGTTGTCCATTGCCGAGATGAACGGCCGGATGGGCCGCTCGGCACCCTGCCAAGCGGGGTGTTTTGTAGCATCCCCGGGTCCCCTTTAAAGAGGGTGAATATTATCCTTTCTGCGATTGGTAAAAATTATGTGGGTTCTACCATAAACTAACTCATTACTACTACAAAGTGTATTGATTCTGTAGATCTTACAAAATTTTCATCAATCACAATGAGGATAATATTCATCATCTCTAAAGGATGGTGAACAAAATTATTATCAGCCACCTCTGATAAATTTCGTATTTTTAGCATGCCTTGAAAACTGTAATCTATATAGCTTTAGGGTGCCAAAACTGTTTTTGTTGTAAAAATCGTGACGTGAAAATAATACTATTTTTGTAAGAAAAATTGGGAAAAAATTCAGCAATTTACCAGATCTCGACGAATTCTTTTAACTTATGAAAAAAATTTGAATTCTTTCTTGAAAGAAATTTATTATTTTGTAATTTTTGTTTTGCGGAGCAGACAAACATTATGGGACGGAGGGAGCATAATCCAGCTGTTTGATTTTACGGTTCTCCGCATCACCCGATCAAAATATCTCCACACCTATCCGGAATCCTAACCGGCCACCCGACTGTGACTCCATACGACCCGGTTATTAATTAAATTAGGAGTAATCAGATAATTACTCCCCACAACTCAAACTCTTAATACGCCCCTAAACTAGATTAAAGGATTAGTACAACGTTTTAAAAAGAGTTTACCGTACTCCATCCACAGGACCCTATAAATCCATCACCTAAATGCTCTGGTTTTGGTCTCCACTCCAACTTCACTCCATCTCTACTCTCTCTCTCTCTCTCTCTCTCTCTCTCTCTCTCTCTCTCTTCTTTCTTGCTCATTAACCCCCCGGCCCTCTCTCTCTCTCCACCAATTTTCCCTCTCTTTCTCGGAGATTTTCTCAAGAACCAGCCGGGAAAAAAGCAAGAATCTTTCACTCCAGTGACTCCACAGTCCACACCTTTTCTTTTTCTTGGTGTCAAAGTGTATTTTCCATTTCACTTTCCCACTCTTTCGCCACCACTTTCCTAGAAATTTCCTCACCTTGAAACAGATTTTCCACAAGCAATTTTTTTTTTTTTTTCCCCCACCGGATTAGGTTTGTCTCCTTTTGGGAGCTTTTTCTTTCCCATTTCTTGCTTTATTCTCTCTCCAAGTCAAATCCCAAGCGAATCTCAACTCTTTTTTTCCATACCCTCTCCTATTTCAGTCCTCCGCTCGAGCTTTTTATCGCTTTCGATGCGAATTGAGAAATCTGTTGAGATACATGGAGCATAACGGCATGCTGTGTCCGGTCAAGTACAGTGAGCAGAGGAAGCAAACAACTATAATGAGGCCGTCGCCGCCGGCGGGAGCCGTCTCCGTTGGACCGAGAGTCGTGCGCATATCCGTCACCGACGGCGACGCGACGGACTCGTCTAGCGACGAGGAGGTCGACCTGATGTTCCGGCGCCGGAGGGTGAAGAAGTTTGTAAACGAGGTCACCATCGAGCCTCGCGAAGAACACGACCCCTTGGTGATAGGGAAAAATCGTCGGAGAAAGCCCACCGGGGGAAAATTGAAACCTCCGGCGCCGGCGAGTAGGTTGAAGGTGAGCGCTACGGGGAGGAAGTTTCGCGGCGTGCGGCAGCGTCCGTGGGGAAAATGGGCGGCCGAGATCAGAGATCCGCTTAGACGTGTACGGCTGTGGTTAGGTACGGTTTTTTTCTTTGTCTTTGACATTTAAAATGAACGAAATCTCTTGTACTTGGTTGAATTACTATTGGGATACTGTCATTAAAATTAAACTAATGGGTCTTAACTTCTGTGGTTAGGTACATTTGACACAGCCGAAGAGGCGGCCATGGTCTACGACAACGCGGCGATTCAGCTGCGTGGTCCCGACGCGCTCATCAACTTCGCCATTCCTCCGTCCACCGCCGCGACTCCGCCGGAGATTTCGCCTCGGGCGGCGGCGACGACGTGTTCCGGTTACAACTCGAGCGAAGAGTCCAACAACAACCAATTACTCTCGTCTCCGAAATCGGTCCTACGCTTCAACTACTCCCCCGTCGACGAAACTGCGTCGTCGTCGTCGCATTTCCAACAACCGAAAACCGACGCCGTTTCCGCATTCCAAAAAGTCAAAGAGGAGACATCGGTATCCGAGAATTTCTCGGATTTCCCGGCGGTGGAAACGTTGTTTCCCGACGGTTTGTTCGATTTCCAAGACCCGGTTCCGGATCTGTCCGGTTTGTTTGAGGAGTCGGGTTTCAGACAGGACATTTTCGTGGAAGACTGTGGACAGTTGTTTATCGGGTCGGGCGATGTGTGCGGGTACGGTCAGTCAACTTGGCCGGCAGACGATTACTTGCAGTTCCAAGACATCGGCGATTTATTCGGATCGGATTCCCTTGTTGCTCTTTGATTTCGATAACATTTCTCGTTTCTGGCTTCCCCGCTCCCCCCACAATTCCTCGGCCAATTTTGTATCGGCGGGAAGTGAAGTCATCGGCTTGGTTCTTTTAATTTTTTTTTTCTTTTCGTGAGTTTATTTGGGTAAATTATTTTAATTTTAACTATGTAAGGTAGAGAAGTTGTAATATCTATGAGACTATAAATAACGCCGTCACATTAAACGGTGACGGAAGAGGTTTTGAGAGCCTTAAACGGTTGGTTTTTTCCTATGGGACCGTTTGGGATGGAACCGTTCGGGATGTTCGCATCGATCTTTGTCTCTAGAATCTCGGTAGCTAATCGCGAATTGGTTCAAACCGGATAAACGTTGTTATGTGATAATTAAGGCACGTGCTAAATCCTGTTCATGATTTTTGGAGGGATATTGGGGTTAGGTGAAGGAATGAAATGTAATGAACCAAAATGAGACGTGTTCGGAGTGAATGGAATCGGGCACCCTCTCAACTTCACCGCGTCAAATCAATAACTTCATCTTCTACTAAAAAAATTATCTGCAATCTAGCCTAACAATATTTGTGGAAACAGTGGAGGATGAATACTTAAGTTTGGAAGAGATTTTGGGGATGGATTTTTTTAACCAGACGATATACATCTATAGGGGTTAACGAAATGTTTGTATGTTAGTCAAAGTAAAGTTCAGAAGCTATCCATAGTCTTGAAACTCTAAACCTGCTCCCCATGAAACTCAAATCTTGGTCACCATTGAAGAGAAAGGAGAACAAATCACTTATGCTAGCATGGTGTCTGGCAACAATATGGCCTTGGTACATCCTATGGGGTACTTACTTTGATGAAAAATATGATTGATGGCCGTGGATGTTACTTCGTTCATATGCATAAACGTTTTGTAAAAAGCTGCTCCGTTTTATTACTCTACTAGCAAATTGTTCGTGTCTAAATGCACTTTCAACATAAATATTGTACTTTCTCTTAATTCTATGCATGAACACATTAACCTCCAATTCATTTGCTCAACTATAAGTTCACACAAAACCCACCTAAAAAAAAAATTCAAATACTCAAAAAACCGGCCATAATCATCCAAATTTTAGTTGTATAAGGGTTATCTGTGTTTATGCGTACAAACACAAAAATACAACGTTCTCTTAATTCTATGCATGAACACATTAACCTCCAATTCATTTGCTCAACTATAAGTTCACACAAAACCCACCTAAAAAAAATTCAAATACTCAAAAAACCGGCCATAATCATCCAAATTTTAGTTGTATAAGGGTTACATGTGTTTATGCGTACAAACACAGAAATACAACGTTCTCTCAATTCCTCTATTTTCAAATGAATAGTAAAATGAATGGATTGGAAATCCAGAAAACGCGAGGAGAGTGAGATTTTAAATGTTTAAAAAAAAATCTTTTTCAATCAAAATGTATAGAGTAACAGTGATTATTAATGTTACGAAAAATGGAGAGAGAGAGAGAGAGAGAGAGAGAGAGAGTTTAAGTTTTCCTTTTTTGTTTTTGTCCCTAATTGTGCGGTTAGAAATTCAGGAGGAAATAATCTAACGGCTATAGTGGTTACTCACGTTTATATGCCTAGACATTTTTAACAGAAACCGCTCTGTTTTATAATATAGATAATATACTATATTTGATTAAGACGGTTTGGCCATTTATTTGCTTCTTCTTCTTCTTCTTTTTTTTTTTTAATCGGGTGCTTTGCCAGCATTTGGACTAATCGCGAGGTCTTGAGTAAACTCTCAATACATATCTTAAGTGGCCGTAAGATTTGGAATGTGAAATTCTACTAAAGAAACTCTTGGGGAGCAAGCTATTTAACCACTGTCACATGCCTACTTAGGTAACTCAGCCAATGAAGGTTTGCCTATTAACGACATGAATTATCTATTCAACGAATATTTGTTGCATTTTTCATTGTTTGAACCGGGCTCTAAATCTAATGGATCAACATCCATAAGACAAGACGCGATTGTCCGCACCAATAAAACTTCATTTCGTCTTCTATATTTTCTCATATCGAAAGTCGACGCCACTGAGACATCTGATAAAATCGGAAAGATGAATGATAATTTACGTGCAATCATTAAAATATGATAAGACGGGAACGCATTCTCCCTCTCTACAAAATCAGCATCTAAAAACGGAAGCCGATAATTATGTCATAACGGGAAACATTTTTCCTTGTCATTGGGACACATGAAATCATCATTGAAAATGGAAGTGATTCTTTTGGGCTTTTCTGAGTAAGCTTTTGGGACCCTCGTGTTTGTTTTTGTCTGTTGGTAGTAAAATTTAGCAAAAACCGAAGTGCCTGATTTTGGGCTCACACCGTCACGCCTCCTGAGTCAACCATCCAATGCCCGTTCACCCAGCCTCACAAGAATCAGTCCGGATACCGACACCGAGTCCACCTCGAATATTAGAGGCCTGGTACAGTACATGAAAAAACACCGGACGATTTAGATTCACTTTAAGCTTGGTATAGCATATGAAAAGAAAACATGAAACTGTCTAGTGAATCTAGACCGCCTAGCGTTGTTTTATGGGCAAATGGACAGTTTCATGTTTTCTTTTCATGTATCCTATCTTTTCTGCGAATTTTATGTGTGAAGTCTGTTTCGGGTACTACACAAATGACTGAGATGCAGTAGCGGAGCTATGTTGGGGCCTGGGGGTGGCCCCGAACCCCATCCGAGCTACGGAGTTTTAAAATTTTATTTTGTATATACATGATTTTGAATATTATTGATAATTATTTGTGTATAGATACGTATAATCTTAATAATTTTGGTTTGATTTGATAATAAATCGGTTATTTTACATTCTCATTTCTCAATCTGTTGGAGTTGCCTAAAGAAAAAAATAAAATGATTGATATATTTTAACTCCATTAGGTTAGAATTATTTCAATGTACAAATGTAACGTATTGAAAAACAAAACTTTTATGATAGGAGTAATAATTATATGTTCTAATAAAAAATATATGTCTATTAATCCGACTCTCCCGAGGTCAAAAATTCTGACTCCGCCACTGCCGAGAGGTTTATAAATTCCGAGCGAAATGATTAAGCACTTACCAATATATAATTAAACAAACTATTACATATGTCTTGTTCGAATATAAACATCTAAAGATTCATTTTGTGAGATCTGTGGGCACACGCCCCTGAAAATCCCCGCATTTTCGGTATGCGGGGTTAGGTTTGCGCCCTTTTTGTTTGAAAGTATGACGAAATGCCGTTTTGAGAGAGTCGCCACCCAGGTTTTGCGGAAAACACCCAAGAAACCGATTTGGAAAAACGTTTTTGTTCACGTTTGTTTGATTTGAAAAAGGCTTGTAGACTGGACCGTCGTCACCTTCGATATCTGAGGTTCGGGAGCCAGGTTACGAGAGGGGAAGGGTTTTATGGCACCCCTCTCGCCCAATCCGAAGACTGGTCTCTACTCAGGCATTTTGTAAAACATTTGCATTTTTCTCTCTTTGATCATTTATTAGCCAGTTAGGGTGGGGGAGCAGTTAATGGGGATTCACAAATGGCAAGTTATATTTGCATGGCAAAATGTGGTGAATGGCATATGAATAATGATAATAGATTGAGAACAAACGCGTCTATGGACATTTTAGACAAACTGGAACACACTGACCCAGTGAGACACGCAGAATAAACCGGTATGCATCGGCAGGCCATTGCATACTAGGAAACACTGCGGCGCCACCATAGACGGCGCGCGGCCGTGGGCCCAAGCTCACGGCTCCACGAACTCAACCCTGCGGGCTCGGAATGGACGATGCACACCTAGGACAAACCACGCAGTTGATATAGCAAAATATATACAGGGTACAAGAACAAATCAAACAGAGATAAATGGGTAGAAAACCCCATAAGCAGAAAGTGGGGATTAAACAGAGGCGAACTGGCGAGAAGCAAGGGCGACCACTGGAACACACGACCAGCGCTGGCGACGCAGTCATAGTACACCGTGCGCCAATTGCTCTTTTGATCCAGTGCTTGGCTTTGCTTCATCTCGGGCTACGACTATGACCGAAAGATCCTCAGGGGCCTTACTACGCAGTTATAACAAACGACTAACTACACAATTCTAAAATATGGAAAGCTGTAAACTGGTTTTTAGCATGCTACGAGATGATCAGACTGAAAATAAAGCATAATGAGGATGATCAGTGGTCTCCACATAAGTCCTGCCATGCAGCCATGACTGGCGCACGGCTAAGAGGGGACTAGCGTCGCCACCTCTCACGCCACAACTGTGTTTGTTTGCTAGCCGTGAGACCAGCGTGGTATTGATTACCAACCTGGGCTCGGCTAGGTCCCCTCACGAAACAGTTCCCATAATAAAAGGTGATATACCTTTGGAGAGAAGTTGATGGGTGGTTTGAGCTTTGAAATGGATGGATGATGGATGAAAAGGGGATGGAGACAACAATGTAGGGAGATGACTGATCTTCCTTGCTTTGTCCTTCAATGGATGAAAGAAGACAAGGAGAAGCAAGAGAGAGACAAAGGGAGAAAGCTTTGGAGCTTCTTTTTGAATGTAACCCCTTGCAAATAAATGCAAGGGGGGTATATATAGGCCAGGGCAGAAGGGCTGGGATCAGCTGGTTAAGGCTTGTTTGGGCTCCAAGAAAGAGGGGAGCCTTCTATGCATTAAATGCATGGGACTAGTTGATGGAAGGTGTAGGAGAGAGGAGGAGCCGTTCTGGACGAAATAATCATCAGGAGAACTGTTGCACACGTCAGGGTGGCACAAAAGTCTCGGGCAAGTGGTCCTGAAAAGGTGATTTGACTGGGAACAAGTGGCGTGCGCCAGTCACTGGCGTGCGCCTGTAGAATGTTCCGTGTTTGATGTTCGACACGTGGCACTTTGCACCGGCGGCGTCGATTGATAACCAGCGTGCTGAAGCAGGGTTTTGGTGAGGCCATTTGGTTCTGACTCGAAGGGTTTTGAAATGGTTTGAACGAGGTTCGGGACGCTCAGAGCTCAAACACACCATCGACTTTGGATGTTCTCGACCATTAATCATCATAGGGGAATCAAAGACCATAAGTAAACTAATCTGGACAGTCCAAAAAAGGGTGTCTACAAGATCCGAAATGAGCCACGCATACGGCATTGTTACACCATTTGATACGCATTCATCGCTATCCTTGTAGTATCTTTTTCCCCACAATGAGGAGGCCCTAGTGATCTTTACTTTTAAATGGGTTTTTTTTTTAATCATTAGAAAGAACAAAAAAAAAAAAAAAAAAACTTCGTACACTTTTCTAAAATTTCTAGGCTTTATAGCTAGCTAGCTAGTCTAGAAATTGAGATAACCCAGAACCTCGTATAGTGACGAACAAAGAGAGAATGTGCTTTAGTCACATCAAAATTCAATTACTCACCGTGTTTGGTTTTGAGATTAAAAATTTTAAGTTAATAAAAAAAAACCCAAAAAATTTAAAATTACCGAATCAATCTATTCTCATGCATCTAATCTGAGAATTGGGGATGGTGCTCACAACGAACTCAACACTACATTTCTCATTCTTTCATCAAGCATGCGAGTTGGAAACTACCAAAAATATTTACAACGAACTCTTGCCAATTAAAGAACTAATGACCATGTGCTAAGCCGCTTTACTCCACTAATTTTGTATTAACGGAAGGATAAACTAAAATTTGAAAAATTTACCCTAAAAAAAAAAACACAAAAAGACACAAAAGATGTATTAACAAATATACATCTCTCCCCCCAACTTGAAATATGCTATGTCCTCATAGCATGGAGAACAACAGTAGGGAGAGGGAGAGGACAAAAGAGATTACCCACGGGGGAATGTCAACCCCCGAATACCTCAACCAAGTTGGAGGCTTTGGCATCACCGGCTCTTTTCGTCATCCGAACGGCTTCCAAGGTCGACTCCTTCGGTTCTTCGAACGGAACCACAGCTAGTCACACAGAACCATGGCCAAAGCTTTGTTGGACTGATAACCGCGACACGTAATCGCACCCATGCTTAGGGCTCCTGAATGCCTCAATCACTCCGACGTTAGACTCAAACCACCAAGGCTGGTGTGGTAGCACGTACACCCTGCAAAAGACTGAAGCTCGAACTACCTACTAAGAGCCAAATGACATTAGAAACGCCCGGCTCATGTTATCCGGGCACCACAGAGATAAAAAGAAAAACAGAAAATAGAAAAGAAACACCATCCGATATTCACGCAATCTTACGAGTCATACTTTTCTTCCCGAGTCTCACCAGCGAGATAAAACTCGGGTGGCTATACTAGACCGTCAAATTTGTTACATCATGCCCGAAGTAAAATTTACCACTTGACCGCGCCAAGCAATTAAGCCCAGCGTTCCCTATGATCAAAACAAAGTGAGACATGGCAGAGCCTTGCGCCAAAGCACGGGAGTACCAAGTCGCACCCAAAGACCGAAATTGCCCCCGATAGGGACATATCTGGTGAGCATGGATCATTAACGGTAAACTACGACAAGGACGGACTAATTAAAGACCGAAACAATGATGCATTGGTGAAATCTCTTAATGAGAAGAACCCGAAACTAAGCAAACATGCAACAATATGTACAAGAAACAGAACATTGCCCTTACTAACCGGAGCTGGGCACACGATCCTTATTTTAGTAGCGGCGTGCGAAACTACAAATACCCAAGTCAATGGAGGGTACTCCTTACAATTAAGTCAAGGGGCCGGGTCCGACAAACAGTTAAGTTCAGCGGTTACGCTTTCGCTCCCCGTGCAAACATGGATTAAACAAAACTATACTGAGGAAGCAGGGGGATCATCTAAGTTAACCGGAGCAACTAAGTCCTCCGTCACCTCCTCTTTAGCAAAATTTTCCAAAAACGGCTTAAGCCGCTGCCCATTCACCTTAACAATATGCTCATTAACGGGATTCATGACCTCAACGGCCCCATGAGGATAAACTTTATGCACGACATAAGGGCCTATCCAACGTGAACGTAACTTGCCCGGAAAAAGATGAAGTTTTGAGTTATAAAGAAGCACTTTTTGACCTACTTCAAAATTTTTCCTTTGGATGTGTTTATCATGAAAAACCTTCACCTTAGACTTATAGATGTTGGTATTATCATATGCATCTCTACGGATTTCCTCAAGTTCATTCAATTGGAGTTTACGGTGCACCCCAGCATCGGGAAAACAATAATTGACTTGCTTAATAGCCCAATATGCTTTATGCTCTAGTTCCACCGGAAGGTGGCATGCCTTACCATATATAAGCCGATAAGGTGAAGCACCTAAAACGGTCTTATATGCGGTACGGTACGCCCACAGAGCATCAGTCAATCTTAAAGACCAATCCTTCCGGTTGGGATTCACCGTTTTTTCAAGAATACGCTTTACCTCACGATTAGCAAGCTCGGCTTGACCGTTGGTTTGAGGATGATATGAGGTGGAGACCTTATGCATGATGCCATACTTCTTCATCAAGGCGGCGAATGGCCGGTTGCAAAAATGCGTCCCTTGATCACTGATAATTGCCCGAGGCACCCCGAATCTGGACAAGATATGCTCCTTAAGAAACTCAAGCACCACCTTGTGATCATTAGTGCGGGTAGCAATGGCTTCAACCCATCTTGATACATAATCAACCGCCAAGAGAATATACAAGTTCCCAAAAGACACCGGAAACGGCCCCAAGAAATCGATACCCCAACAATCAAACACCTCAACAACAAGAAACTTCCCTTGAGGCATTTCATTCCTTCGGGTCACACTCCCCAACATTTGGCAACGGTCACAAGACTTGCAAAAGTCATACGCATCGTGGTGTAGAGTCGGCCAATAAAAACCACATTGTTGTATCTTGGCGGTGGTCTTTCGGGCTGAGAAATGCCCGCCACATGCTTCCGTATGGCAAAATTGGAGGATCGCCCGTTGATCGGAATCGGGAACGCACCGGCGGATGATTTGGTCCGGACAATACTTGAATAAGTACGGATCATCATAGGAGAAGTGCTTCACTTCCGCTAAGAACCGTCGGCGCTCATGAGAAGACCAATGGGTTGGAAGTAAACCCGAAACCAAATAATTCACAATGTCAGCAAACCACGGAGCCGTGGAGATACCAAATAACTGCTCATCGGGGAAGCTATCGCCAATAGGTAGATGAGAAGTACGATCCTCGAAATCCAAACGAGACAAATGATCGGCTACCACATTCTCAACCCCCTTCTTGTCCTTAACGGTAATATCGAACTCTTGGAGAAGAAGGATCCACCGAATCAAGCGGGCCTTGGCATCTTGCTTGGTGAATAAATACTTGAGTGCCGAATGGTCAGTATACACTGTGATCGGGGCCCCCACTAAATAAGACCGAAATTTGTCCAAAGCAAACACTATGGCCAAAAGTTCCTTCTCCGTTGTAGAATAATTCATCTGGGCGTCATTTAGAGTTTTGCTTGCATAGTAAATCACCCATGGCTGCTTGTCCTTCCTTTGGCCAAGAACGGCCCCGACGGCATAGTCGCTAGCGTCACACATCAATTCAAAAGGAAGGTCCCAATCGGGCGTTTGAACAATTGGAGGCGTGGTGAGACTAGCTTTGAGCTTAATGAATGCCAGCTCACATACGGCAGTCCATTCAAATGGAACGTCCTTAGACAGAAGATGGCAAAGTGGCCTTGAGATCGCGCTGAAATCCTTGATAAACCGTCTATAAAAACCAGCATGGCCAAGGAACGATCAGATGTCTTTGACACACTTCGGAGTAGGGAGGTTGGAAATGAGGTCAATCTTGGCCTTGTCTACCTCAATGCCCTTGGCGGATACAATATGCCCAAGCACAATCCCTTGAGTGACCATAAAATGGCACTTCTCCCAATTTAGGACCAAATTCTTCTCCTCACATCTTGTTAAAACTTTCTCCAAGTTGGCGAGACACGACTCGAAGGAGTCACCAAACACGGAGAAATCGTCCATGAAGACTTCCACAATTTTCTCGACCATATCGCTGAAAATGCCCATCATACATCTTGAAAAGGTGCCGGGAGCATTACACAAACCGAATGGCTTGCGTCTATAAGCAAAGGTCCCGAATGGACATGTAAACGTTATTTTCTCTTGGTCGGATAACGCCACCTCTATTTGATTGTAGCCCGAATAGCCGTCGAGAAAACAATAAAAAGCATGGCCGGCTACTCTTTCCAAGATTTGATCAATAAATGGAAGAGGGAAATGATCTTTACGTGTTGCCGCATTCAACTTTCGATAGTCAATGCATACCCGCCACCCGGTAGTCACACGGGTCGGCACAAGCTCGCCTCGGTCGTTTTGAACCACGGTCACTCCCGCCTTCTTTGGAACCACTTGAATAGGGCTCACCCATTGAGAATCGGCGATGGGATAAATAATCCCAACATCAAGCAATTTAAGAATTTCTGCCCGAACCACATCTTTCATAATTGGATTGAGTCGGCGCTGAGGTTGCCGAGATGGTTTGACGTCCTCCTCCAAATAAATATGATGAGAGCACAAAGAAGGAGATATGCCTTGAATATCCGCAATTGTCCATCCGATTGCCTTAGTGTGCCTCCGCAAAAGTGCAAGCAAAGCTTCCTCTTGTAATTTCTCAAGAGAGGAAGAAATAACCACCGGAAAGGTATTAGTCTCACCAAGAAATGCATACTTCAACGTGTCCGGTAAGGCCTTCAACTCAAGCATAGGCGGCTCAACACTAGAAGGGAGCGTTTTCCGCTCAATAGGGGGCAATTCCTCAAACTTTGGGAGCCACGGTGCAACTCCACAAATCTCCTCGCCACCGGCATCTTCATTTAGCAAAGCAAAGAGTGACTCCATCTCTTCGGATTCAAGGAAAGCGGCCTCTTTCGAGGTAAGAGCTAACTCCAACGAGTCTTTTGACAAAAATTCATCCACGTGCTCTTGCACCAACGTATCCACAAGGTTGACATTTTGACAATCGTCATCGTCTCCCATCTGCGCCCCGACATGGAACATGTTGACTTCCATTTTCGTGTTACCGAATGACAGTTTCACAAGTCCATCCCGACAATTGATATTGGCATTTGAGGTTGCTAAAAACGGACGACCAAGGATCACGGGAGTAGATAACGGTGATGTCGACGACGGGCAAGTATCAAGTACCACAAAATCCACCGGAAAAACAAACTGCCCAACCTGGACCAACACGTCTTCCACTACCCCTCGAGGAATGCGAACACTCATATCCGCCAATTGCAGAGTAACCCGTGTGGGCTTCAACTCCCCCAAACTGAGTTCTTGATAAACCGAGTACGGTAGCAAATTCACACTTGCTCCCAAATCCAACAAAGCTTGCTCCACCCTCGTACCCCCAATGTTTACTGAAATTGTAGGACATCCCGGGTCTTTGTACTTCGGAGCAAGGCTTGTATGAATGACTTGGCTGGCTTCCTCGGTAAGGAGTACATTATGATGCACACTGAGTTTGCGCTTCTGAGTACATAGATCCTTCAAAAACTTAGCATAGGCAGGGATTTGCTTGATGGCATCTAACAAAGGAATGTTAACATTAACCTGCTTAAAGACATCAAGTATATCGGCCTGCTTGGACGGATTAACCGGTTTTTTCAGTCGGGAAGGATAAGGTACCGGGACGGGAGACACTTTTGGTTTCGGATCGGTGTCGGCTTCCTTTGAAACTTGCACGGGAGATTCCCCGTCTTCCTCAATGTCTTGCTCGATACTAACATCCGGTGATGGAGAGCTCGGCAACGGTGATGATGGCACGAGAGGAGATGTACCCGACGGCGTAACTACCCGGTTGTCAATGACCTTGCCACTCCGCAAAGTGATAATTGCTTGAGCTTGCTCGGACGGAGGTACCGAAGATGTGCCAATGAGAAGTTGACCTTGTGGATTGGCTACGGGTTGTGTAGGAAATTTACCTCTTTCTTGTTGTAGAAGCCCAATAGATGTGGTTAACTTTCCCATTTGGTTTTTCAATTCCCCCATCATTTGAGTGTTGCCCTCATTGTAATTAGATTGAGATTGCATGAAAGATTGGAGAGTATCCTCCAAAGATCGCCTCGGCGGGGGTTGAAATTGGTTAGTCCTTGAAACGGGCCCGACGGGCCAAACCCTGGCGGGCCTTGGGAAAAACGAGGCTGCCCTTGGCTCTGAAAAGGCCGCCATGTTTGCATTTGAGTAGAGGAGGTAGCTTGAGATGGTCCGCCCTCAATCTGATTGTTCCAACGGAATCCCGGATGCTGTCTTTGGCCTTGGTTGAAGTTTTGGGGAAAAGATTGGGTGAAGTTCTGGGGAAAAGAGTCAAACCTTTGGCTCATTGCACTAACCTCTTCAATCGGAAGGTTGAGGTTAATATATTGCTGCCTAAACGAGGGGATAGTTGCACAATTATCAGTTGAATGACCTGTTGTTTCACAAATAGCGCAACGCTCCTCCACCGCATTCACCGCTTCGACCCCCTTCACCCCTTTTAATTCCAGATTCTCCAATTTTTTCGCCAATTGTTCCATCCGTGTTTCCATGGCTTGATGCTCATTAATGGAGAACTTTCCGGAACCTCCAGGACCTTGATTCGCCATGGCTCTATCCCCCGCATCCTCAAAGCTCCAAGTCAACGACTTCTTAGCCACTTCATCAATATAATCCCATCCATCATCGGGAGACTTATTCATGAACCCACCGGTGCACATGGTGTCAAGCAGCTGCTTACTTTGTTGCGAGCAACCCAAATAGAAATAATAAATGAGCTGATACAAGGCGAAATTATGGTGAGGAACCGCCGATAGTAAATCCTTGTAACGCTCCACATATTGGTGGAAAACTTCCCCTTCCCGTTGCCTAAAGGTCTGGATTTGATCCATTAAGAGTTTCGTTCGGCTAGCCGGAAAAAACTTCTTATGGAAAGCATCTTGAACCTCTTCCCATGTGGTCAACGATTGAGGCTTCAATGAGTGAAACCATGTCTTGGCTTTATCCTTCAATGTGAACGGAAAAAGCCTCAATCTTGCTTGATTAAGATGAGCATCCACAGTAACGAACGATTGGAGAGTTTCCTCAAAGGTCCGGATATGTTGGTACGGATCTTCACGCTCCATACCATGGAAGAAAGGGATGCACCGATGATAATCCGATTTGAAAATGAAGGTGTTGGCAACGGTGGTGGGGCGCGAAAATACTATTGGAGACCGTTGAGTGACCCTTTCTGGATTCAAATAGTCATTAAGGGTCCTAACCGGAGGAGCTTCCTCGTCCGCCATTGATATTCTTGATGGAGAGTATGGCCGAGAATAGCTACTTGGTGGAGAATACGATCGCAGAGTGCTGTGTCTGATGCTAGGCGGAGAACTAGAACGATGCAAACGGTTGGAGCGAGGACTATGATAAATTCGAGGCCCTCGATAAACCATAAGCATGAACTGGCGTTTTAAGCAACTTAAGAGCTAAGTAACCGCTCTGCAATAAGACAAACAGACTGGAGGGGCTATGCCGCCGCCTCACTCTCTCAAGACAATTATGAGGGGCTATGCCGCCACCTCGATATATGCTCAACAATAAAGGAAAAGAAAAGAAAAGAAAAAGGCAATGCACACTCAACTAGCTTCGTTAAACCTCAATTTTGATAAGAGAATCGGTTAGAGGTATCCGCTAGGCAGGGTATGCAATGCACGAAAGAAAAATTAAATGGAGTACTTACAGTGGTTTGTCGAACCTCCCAATAAGCTAGAATAAGAAAATCCCCGGCAACGGCGCCAAAATATGCTTCGTCCACAACCTCGCCTTCAATTGAGGTTGAAATACCCCGAGCGTAGGGCTAAGTCGATGTCAGCATAGATACCGGAAATCCGGAATCGTTCCCACAGAGAAAGTCTCAATAGCTTGCTTGGATTTTTAGGTGTAAGGATTTTGGCGTTTAAGACGGCCAACTTTCGGTTTTGCTTTGGAAAGTAATGAATACTAATGAAACTGACTAGAAAATGAGTTTTTACTAAGTTAAACAAGCGGCATGGCAATGGATTCGTTAACGCCCGTAACTTAGGCCGTCAAACTAACCTCAACAAAATCACAGTTGAATCGCACGGCTTAGGCTATCAACCGGAAGATTTAGCGGTGAAAGTAATGAGACAAGAGATTTAGCATGAAGAACAAGTGAACTCTTTTATTCTTTTGGCAAACACAAGGCGAGCCATAGCTCACGGAACCATATGAGCTAGCGTATGATCACCGGAGGTTAACATCGACAAGTTTCGTTACATAAAGGTGAATTCGTCTTATTTTTCACACCAAACTTCGAGCCATGAGTTGAGAGAAGCTAGATAACGCAAGTCACGAGACGTCAACGGCCCCACGGCCAAGCCTAATGAACTACTCACGCATACTTAAGCAAATAAAAAGCATGCTAAGAATGGAAAACATTTCTAACCGATAGAATTGAAAATAAACTTAATTTTATAGAAGAGTTAAACCACGGTTACAACTTTAATAAACGAGAAAAGATGATACGAGAGCAACTTACGTGAGTTCAAGGAAAATTACACTTGGAAAGCTAGAATACCATTAATGGAGGAAATGCTAAGCTTAGTAATGAACTAGATACAAATGAGAAAGAAGAAGCCTAAATTTATACAAAAGTGACTTCTCTCTCATCAAATATCTCCAAAATATCCTAAAAGTGGCTAATATTCCATAAATGGAAAGCCCAAAAAGTAGAAAATATCTGGCCGAGAGCTCTGCGTATCGATACGCTTCTAGGGAGTGTATCGATACGGAAGGCTCTGTTGCCCAACGTAACCTACGCGTATCAATACGCAGGAAAGGCCGTATCGATACGCGACTGCCTTGCTTGGCACAGCTTGGCTTTGCTTGGCAGCCTCCATGCTTTGGCAACCAAATGGCCCTCGCTTCACCCGATGGCCTCCGCCTTCATCCTTCGGCCACTTTGGCACAAAATCACCCGGGCAAGGATGCTTGAAATCACTTGAAAGATGGTTTGCCCCTCAAAACACGCCTTTTAAGGGCGTTTTGCCTGAAACACTAAACAAACGCCTTACGAGCAAAAATCAAGTAAAAACGACGATGAATAAATAAAGATGCCACAAGCTAGGGTATTTTTAGCACCACGATCTTACAATCTTTGGTGCTAATCAGTGTCAAAAGAGAAAAAGGGTAATGTTAAAATCATTTTCCAAAGTCACATTATAAAAGTTAAAGAGAGATTGTATGTCTTTCATTCATTTTTCTTTTTTTGTCAAGCTTTATACATTAGGAGAGGTCAACGGAGTGTTAGTATAATAGTCAATAGAGGGTTCAGAAGGTATCCATAGCCCTGCACCCCAATCCTGCTCCTCGTGGGGCTCAAATCCTTGCCTCCACTGAGGGAGGGATAAGGCAAACCAACTCTGCTAGCTTAGTTTCCTTTGTAACGTCTATCGAGGAAGCAAAGACTGAAATCGTAAAATATTTTTTGATGGTCTTGGAACATCGTCACAATTGAAATCGTAAAATATTTTTTTGCTGGTTTTGAAACATCGTCACGGATGCGGTATAACTCCTCTTCGAGCAAAATGGCAGTTTGAAATTGTTTGATCAACCCTATCAGGTGGTCCCATCGTGGGATCGCAGGCACCAGATGTGGACAAACTACTGCCCTCCCTGCACCGCTGCTGCATCAGAAAATCTGAGCTTAAATAGTACTCCTACTACTGTAAATATGCAAACATACATACCTCACACAAAAGCCCCACTCTGTGTAGCCAAGTATGGTACAAGCCCCAGCCAAGTATGGTGCAGATCCATGTGGCTCTTACCCCATCTCTTAGTATCTCTTGGCTTCTAAAGGAGGATTTGAGGTTCGAGTATGTAGAGAAACGTCAAAAATCTTTTAGTTGTTCATTTTGGGTAAATCAGAATTCCCCTCAAAAGTCTACACTACCAATGTTTTGGCAAAACAAAAAAATATGGCCCAAGTATAGTGGAGTATTGATTATTAACGATATAAGTCTACTGAACAATCACAATTTACGTCACAGTTTAGTTTTGAAAGACGATTTCATGCCCACACTTCTATTTGCATACACGAATTATGTGACTTAGCTTCGTCCACCCAACCTTGAAACAAGTTTCCGTCCTTGCGCCCCTATCCGTATTTACAACTTAACTTAACACATACTCCGTATTGGGCAATCAAAGCATACCTTCAACTTTTTTTCATAACTCAATGTAGTGGGCCGGACTTGCAGCTCAACTAAGCCTAGCAGATTAGCAGGACTAAGTGCATGGGACAACATGATGTTGCGACCGACCTTTCACGTAAGTCCAAGTGTTAGATTCCCGGAGCTAGCCAGGCCGGACCCAGTAAGATGAGAAGAGTTTGCACATTAACCAGATGTTCAATTTGGGTCACACAGCACTCAATGCGACATGTATGATGTCAGTCTAAGAAACGATTAGGGCATGTGACTAGCACGAGCTTTATTTGGAGCCTAAGCTAAATCATTCTCTATGAATTACATTTGTCAACCCTAAGGAGGTACGTCGAAGCTACTCACTCTAAGTGCTCTGTACTTTCATATATTTCTTCTAAGACTAACATGGGCATTAGAGTGCTTACTGGCTGACGTTGGCCGATTGGACACTAACGATGTTCTGTCTTGCACGCATATCGTTCCCAAGAAACGCCAAACTCCTCCTAGATCTGAAACGGAAATCTACCAAAGACCCAGATAAACACCACACCACAATCGGTATCAACTAATTCAGACAAATCTCACCGTCTACCAATACAACTTCCCACGTAGACCGACCCAGTACGAGAATTGAATAACTTGCCACCATCGAACTCCTAACAAGACTTTCAAGAACCTCAAGTTGCCAATTAAGTCTTACTGCGCCCAGCCGGGGATTGTCTGACGTCCCTTTCACTTTCTTGTGGATTTTGCCAATATAGCTTGTCCCATTTATACACGAGTCTATTCAACTCATTTTTAGGAAAAAATTTTCAGTGCCGAGCGGACACGGGCCACATGGTGCTCGGCCGTCCAAACGTGTTTTGGACTTCCGGATCTGTTTGGGCTTGAAGGGATATTTTGCTAATTTTACACTTGAAAATTATCCAAACAGATATGAACCGTCCAAAATACATTTGGACGGCCGAGATAGTGCTCGGCAACACGTGGCCGGTGCCCATCCGGCACTGAAAAACTTCTCCATTATTAGGACCAAATCCAATGGCGAGTTTCTTGGAACACATTTAAAGTAGTGCAGCTGGAGTTGTAACTTTCTAGTAGATTTGGGACAGAGAGTAGATAGACATGACGGGAAATTAACAAGATTTCTGTATGCTAGTGAGAGAAAAATGAGACCAGGCCTAAAGACAAGTGGGGGGCAAAAAGCCGTAGGACTTGGATTTTGGTGATATGGGTTTATCCCCAATTTGATGCATGACAAAATCTTTCTTAACAGTAGAGCCGTTAATAGTTATTTACGGAGGTGCATTCCGATCGTCCAAAAGTGTTTTAACCAGTCTGGATGTTAATAAAACCTTTTTGAAGAAGAGTTAAATTTCTCTTTGAAAAAATTGCATTAAAATTGAAACCGTCGAAAAACACTTTTGGACAGTCGCGATCCACATTGCCGTAAAGAAATAAGTTTCTCTCTTGATGCATAACGTCAGATTTTCATTCTCTAGTGAGACACGCTATTTTTCCAATCTTGGGACGTCCCCACAGTGTCATATCTTGAGAACTTTCATGGCTGCTAAATAGGGCAACACTCTCTCGGCAGTAGGGCAGGTGCCAGTGGACTGTGGCACAAGACAAAATGGGTGTTGGTTCCATCCGTGCCTCCGTGCTCGATAATTGGACAGTTTAGATTGCATCTCAGTTAAACAGATCTCGGCCGTTCAGTCAAGGTGAAATCTAAATCGTCCATTACCCAACATGAAAGACCTCGCCCCCGGATTCGCAAAGCGTAAATTAGCCGAAACTCCAACACACAACTCAGTGAAAAATTTAATTAATCAAGAAAAGAATCGTGAACAACAAAAGATTCAGATGGTTATCTACTTGTGTAAAGAGCATCTACTGCTTATGCGTATCTACTACAGTACTATGTATCGAATGAGGAAAAGAGTACAAATTGCATTCGGTTCTGTGTATATATATACTACCGGATCATATCAGGGTTGGGTTTTGAACCCGAAGGCGGGTCGAGCTAGAATTTTAACTCAGCGATGACAATATTGCATAGAATTTTTTTTAATGAAGAACAAAGTTTTTTATTCAATTAAAACTTTTCTAGGTTCGATTTATTCCATTATTTGTGGAGTTATATTTGAGTTTAGATCGGTGAATGTAAGATTAGAATTGTGAAATTTAGTTTGACTAACACCAATTCACCGAATGCAAAAAATCATTTCCTGAAATAGAAGTTGTACAAGGGAAATGATATTGGCACTCCAAAAATTGATGCAAGCACTCCAAAATCAGTATAACTTCAAAGCCACTTTCCTTTGTTTTTTGGAGTACCTGCATCAATTTTTGGAGTGTTAATATCATTTCCCTATCTAAAAGATTAACGGTCTTCCGTTAACTAAATTTATTGTAACAACTAGATCCCTCAGTGGTCCCCACACTATTCACGGAGCCCCACTGACATTGACCCCACCACCAACTTGCGCCGCCACAGCTCAGCCACCACTGTACCGGCCGACTGTGACAACGTAACTAGCGCCGGGGCGGCACGGGAATTTTCTTTGGAATATTTTCAAAATGCTGCCCTCTGCTTGCCCTTTACCATTCTGTAAGGACACCTATACTATAATTATCCAATTGTTTGACAATTACGAATTAGTCCACTTAGTAAATTACTTGTACCTATAAGATGGAGATAGATACGTTTGAGCTAAATAATAGGGTTTCGTCATGTTGATGTTCATCCTTACTTGCATCTTATGGAATTTCTTTCTATTTTTTCAATCGTCCAAACGTGAGAATGCGAGAATAGATAGAGACTTATTGCGGCAGGCGGCTAGTTAACTATATGCGTTTGAGATCGATATTATTAGTGTCCATGAGCAGACAAAGCGTGAATAATACAAACTTTTAAGTAGTCAACTATATGCGTTTGAGATCGATATTATTAGTGTCCATGAGCAGGCAAAGCGTGAATAATACAAACTTTTAAGTAGTCATGCTAATTCAAATCATGTCGAGCTCTTGTTATTTTGTGCGTTCAATTTGAGGCGTTGCTGGATCCAGAGGACGCTGCGTCCAATGATTAGCAGCAACCGATCCCATGGACCAAGTCCACAAAGCTGGTGACCGAAAAATGAACCCACCCGCCGTATCAACTTCCAAAGACCAAACCAAAACCAGTTATTTTGCCCACCAGTCCACCACCCGCAATCCGTCGGATCTAGGGGAGACCGAGACCGGTACATCCTAGGATGTAGAGTACTTTGATGGAGCCAATAGGCGCCGCCCTTAAAAACATGTATCGATCCAAAAATCAAAAGATACTTTTGTGGGGGGGGGGGGGCATTTCTCATGTCTCCTTATCTCCTGCCAGGCTCCCCAAAAATCTGAGTCCATGTGGCTATCAAGGAGGTATTCACTCCTACATGGGCCAAAAGCATGGCGCCTATAAACATATCTTTTCAATTATAATTTGTTCATAATTTGCACGCACCTCAATTAATTTTCAAGGAACTGACCATAGTGTCCACCGATGAAGGATCCATTTGGAGTCGGGATAATGTCTGTATAGACTAGTTCCATAGTAGCACTTAAAACGGTCGGAAGTTTTGGAACTTCATTCTTAAGATGTAGAGTAACCTTCTAAGTTCCGGACCTTCATCCGATCAGCCCTTGGAATTGTGCATAGTGGGGAATGGGGGATGCTACCAAGCAGTACTCTGCAGAGCAATAAACGGTTCATATTTGTATGCATTCATATTTGATCCAAGCCATTCATGTTGAGATGAACGACCTGATCGACCTCTCTACACCTGCTCGGCAAAGAGCTACTTGGCTGCATCCCCGGATTCGCATACATACATCTCTTTGTAAACCTATGCAATGATGCCTGAAAAGTTTTTTCTTTATTTGCATAAGTGGGGTAGGACCTCAAAATGGGGTCACTCTCACCTTCACCGGACAAGGGAGTGATGGAGCAGGAATGTATCTAAGATCTTTTGGAGGACTGGTATCTCCAGAAATGAATGAACAATATGGGTATATTTGTTTTTTGAATTTTTTAATATGAAGATGCATATTTATGGGATGGAAGTCTCTGCGGTCCCTTAAAGGGATTGAACAGTCGTTTTCGGGTCTTTTCCGGGTCTATTTTGACGATCGGGGCCTTTGATATTTTAGACCTCGTAAAGAACATTAGGCACGCAGAAAATCATGCTAATTGGATATCGTTTATGTGTTCTAAAAACATATTTATCTCTAGAAAAATGAATCTTTATCCGGTAATGTTTTCTAACCCCATTTTCCTAGAAATAAAATTTGTTTTGCCAAAAAAGAAAGAAATAAAATCTGTTTCGGAAATATAGTAAACAATATTCGATTAATACGAATTTTGACGTGCCTAACTATATGGATGAGGTCTAAAATATCAGTTGTGCTAATCATCAAGACAGAGAACCATAAATGGCCTGAAAAAGACCCAAAGAGAACCACATCCAGTGCTTGGAGAGGATCTCATTCCTATATTTTAGTATCTGTAGGTATATATGTAGAGAAAATCTTGTTTACAGAGTCGCTGTAAACAAATGTTGAGCTTAATTTGGGTAGTTCAAAAGTGTTTTACACTGTTCGGATTTTTAACTATTTGCGCAAATAATTTTTTAAAAATTCAGACCATTAATTACCGAAACGGACGACTAACATTGTATGACTCCTTAAATAGGCTGTTTGCAATTGTTTCGAAAATAAGTGTCTCTCATAGATGTATGTTTATGCACCACCTAGGTAATGAGCAATGAATGATGTTTGGTGGATATTAATATCTGTCACACCATACTTGCTGTTCTTTTTGCACGGAATCGTACGCTAAACTTTAATTCTTGTAAGTACTAGTGTCACAATTTATGTCGTTTTTGGCTTCACACACATGCATTTGAAATAGGCAAAATTCCTTATTAAAAAAAAAAAAAACTAGTATGGCCGGCTCGTGCCACCGGCATTGTTACTTCGAAGAATTTAGAGTGCTAAAGGCAAATCTATGCTCCCCGTTCTGCTAAATTTTTTATTTTTTAAATATTTATTTTTTATTTTATGAAACAGGTCATTCTTTCATAATACGTCATGTTAAACTCCAAAATAAATACTTATTTAGATTAGCAAAACGGGGGGTAAGTACTTATTTAGTGAGTAGAACATACCCCAAAATACATGAGCATGAGATAACACCATAGAATTTTGAACCTATTAAAGTTGAAAAAGTGTATCGAAATATGCGAAAAATGTATAAAAGTATATGAAAGTGCATTGTAAAATGCTGAAACGTATGAGAGAGAGAGAGAGAGAGAGAGAGAGAGAGAGAGAGAGAGAGAGAGAGAGAGAGAGAGAGAGAGAGAGAGTGTTTTATATATTTTTTTTTAAGTAAAAAACTCTCTTCCGTTCCGTTAAGGTTCTTATTTGTACGTACTTATTTTTTAGTTTACGAGACATGTCATTATCTCACAATACATCTTCTTTACTTCAAAAAATATTCAAATAAGTATGTATTTTCTTCACGGACTAGAGCTTAGTCCCTTTCGAGGGTGCACGAACTTGTTAGGCATGGTAGGTAAAAGCCCATTGTGGACCGTAAGCACCATTTATTTTTCACTTCAAAGGTACATGCTTTCGTTTTTAAAAAAAAAAGGTACATGCTTCGTGTTAGTTTAAACATATTTGGTGGCCTCATTTTTAGAAGACAATTTGGAGACATTCCATTTATGTCATATGTGATTTACTAGATCCAAAGTGGGCCTTGCTTCAAGCTTCATTATTGATTTGCCTTTGTTCAACTGTTGTACTTTATTTTTTGCGTTGGCAACTTGCCATCCTCTTTTTGTTGTTATTTGCTTTTTGAATCTTGGCGGCATATAATTGTCAGAATATGGAAGTATCACATTATTGAAATGCTCTTGCTCCGTTGTGATGCCTTACGTATCATACGTTTGCGTAAAAAGCATACTACGTACAATCATTGGACTCTGTTGCGGTCATTCCCATGGAACCCAAGACTTCCGAAAAATCCGATGACGAACTCCAAGAGTTGATGGAATGTGAACACAAGAGCAAGTAAAAAAGGTTAGGGATTGTCGGCAAAAAAAACGCTTGGGCCTTTTAGAATTTGCCTGTTCGTTATTCAAGAGTAGTCGAAGTGTACATAAGATAGCTCAAAGTCTCAAACACCCGATATTTAAGAACAATGATAGCAATATAAGAAAAAGAAGAATGTTGTGCTACTGTTGTTAATAATTTGTTTTTAAAGGTTGTTGATTTTGCGACTCCTTTTTTTTGTTAACGCCACTCCCCTGCAAGTGTATTTTTTGTGCAAAAATACACTTGCTGGGAAGTGACGTTAACGGAAAAAGAATGACAAAATCATTTCCCTTCTTAAAATGTCTCCGTATAATAAATTAGGCCCATGAGCAATGTTTGTTTGATTGTGGTCTTGCATTGGGAAGAGCCAGAAATGGCACCCCAGAATTAAGGTAGGGCCAAACAGCACCTGACACGAGGCAAAGAAGAAAGGACCATGGTTATGCCCACGCCTTAATGTTGTGGGCCTAGTTTTACTGTGGAAAGAATGTTGGACCATATAAAAATAGCCCAAAGGCCAATATGTTCTTTTGCTCGTTAATTAGGGATTCAGAAATGATTTCTCAGTCGTTTCTAGGGTGCACACGGTTCGAATTGGTTTGGTTTTTTACTATGAGTTGTTTCTAGGGTGCACACGAGAACCAAATCAATTGAGCCTAACAAAAGAGAACATTCTAAATTACGGCTGCTTCTAACGGGTTGAAGACCATATCGAACGGCCTTCAAACGACACGCAAGTATAAAAACCTATTCACACGTACAACAGATTAATTATACTTCCTTAAAACAAAATTGGTAATAGCCGGACGACTAATATCGACACAAGTTGTACTCGCAGTCCTTCCTTCTTCATTGTGCTAACTAGACAGACAACCCAAACTATGCTTTTTCAAAGTGAAAGAACTTTACATTAATGCTTGGGCGTTGCGCGCCATCTTCGCTCCATTTTGGAGTTTTTTTGGGCAAGATAGTTGATCGGGGAAGAACGCATGGTGATGATGGGATCCTGACTCTGGTTTCAAATGACTATTCCCTTACCATTTTTCTCCCCTTGCTTTTGAATGACTCCTGTTCTCATGATCTCAAATTCCAGAACATTTCTGTTTTTTTGGCAGCCAAAAAGTTCACTATCAGATGTGGTGTTCCGTAATTTAGGTCTGGGCATTGTCTCCTTGGCCTTTGGTGGAAAAGCCAAGTGAAGCCTTCATTGTTTTCTTCATTTCATCGAAGAATATATAGTTGAGATTCTATACAATGCTAGTATTTTTTGGTTAACAAATTTGATTCTGGGTCTTGTCTAGAATAGGTTGGATTAATCTATGGAGATGTATTTGTACCAGTGGTTTGATGTTTTTTTTTTTTCCATTGCTTAAATTAGATTTGTCGGTTGGATTGCACATTTCCCTTTTTAAATGAAACGAAGAGTGTTAAATCACTTACTAGAACCGGTGACAAATACGGTTCGATTGAAAATAAATTATGATTGATTTTTCGTATAACTTTAGATTAGGGTTAAAACTATTTTGCATAGTGTCTTTAGGCGTGCATGTATGGGCATTTTGCTAGCTTCAATTCGATATTAGATGGAGTCAAATTGGATTCGTCGAGTAGGACTTGGTAATTGCCGTCAATATTATGTATGCATATGCATGCCTAAACAGTGCCTGAAGGCACAGGCATTTGTTAGGACTGTAAATGAGCCAAGTCAAGATTTGTCGAGTTCGAGCTTAACAAAACTTTACTAAATGAGCCAAAAACTTGAGCTCGAGTTTAGTCATTTACTAAACAAGCTTCTTTAATCGAATCAAGCCTTCTTTAACGAGCCGAGCTACTGAACGAGTCGAAAACTCGAGTTCGAGCTCAAGCTTGTGAGCTGCTGGCCCGTTTATAGCCCTACTTCTATGACAACATCCATTTTATGACATCCAAAATGCTTACACATTCACACCGGTATTGGGTCCCACACATACTGCTCGTACACAGATCAAATGGGATCACATTTTCTAGTCGGATTTTGGTAATCGAATTCAGATGGTATAAAATCTTATTTGGATCGAAATTTTGACTATTTTTTAAACCAAAATAGACGAAATGAGAAACTTTCACACCCCAAATGTTATCTGGTCCAAAATTCATCGAGATGCACGGAAGTTAGTCCGGACTCCCGACTTGTAAAATAAGGTTATCGGGTGATGGGGGATGAAAATGTATTTTCTAGGGTAGTTCTAGTTCACCCCTCCTGTTTGCGGGAAAATCACGGGGGATGAGGACTTTTACCCGCGAGAGTTGGAAGAATCGGACACCATAATTTCCCACTTGAACCGAACGCTAAACCCCTTCTGGGTTAATCCTAAAACCCTAAAATCTCCCAAGAAAAAAACCTGCAAAAAAAAAAATAAAAAATTGAGCCAAAAGACATGGGCGAATCATCTCCAACCCCTCAGCCCGTGTGTGCACAGGAGGCGCTCGATCTCCTCAACTGCGTCACCGCCTCCCCTTTCGATCAAGACAAATGCCTCCGTCTCTTGCACTCCTTGCGTGACTGCGTCCAAGCCAAGGTATAGAAATACATCCATGAATGTGTATGTATGTATGTATATAATTTCTTGTATCTGTGTGGATGTACATGTATACCTTGATTTCATTTTGGATAACCGAGGTGTCCGGGTCAGCTTAGTACACCCCGACTAATTCTGGGACCAATCTCACCGTCCACTTGCGAGTTCCCACTTAAAGCCATGGATGGGTACATGAGAGGTTTCGGATCTGAGACCCTTAGGAGGGAGCAAACCTCTAATTCTCAGGCGTTCACCTCAAATTTGTGCTTCTGGAGGTTGTGGTGATCAACTGCTCTCATCTTTCTGTTGATTTTTGGTATTTTTCCGCCGTTGTTATTCATGATTCATGTGTTCTTGGCAGCCTTAAGCTTGATTACGTGGATGGAGTGAGGGGCGGATGGGTCCGCGCGACTGCCCTACCGTTCTTTCTAATTTCTGTTAGAATCATAGTAGCTTTTATCGAGAAAACGTAAGAAGTTATACTTCGAAAATGTTATTTGCAGAAAGAATTCGATATAATGTATATGAATAGGAATTGTTTTGGTATAGTTTTACAACTTATATTGGTAAAATCAATAGTCTTTCATTAGTTACGATTAGGGCTGGAAACGAACCGAATCGAGCCGAACCCTGTTAAGTTCGGCTCGAGTTCGTTAAGGTAGTAGTTCGGCTCGAATTCGGCTCGAGTTCGATTCGAGCCCAAACAACTCGGCTCGAGTTCGGCTCGTTAAAATTTTTCAAGGCTCGGGTTCGGCTCGGTTAGGTTCGTTAAGGTACTAGTTTGGCTCGGATTCGGCTCGGGTTCGATTCGAACTTAAACATCTTGGCTCGAGTTTGGCTCGTTAAACTCAAACGAATGGAGTCAAGCTGAATCTAAGCTCGAATTGAGCTCGTCAAGACTTGGGTTTGGTTCCGCTCGGCTCATTAAACTCAAGCGAACCCAAACTCTCTCATTGATCATATAGAATTTGGGAGAAAAATAAGTATTGCATTATATATACAACCTTAAAAAAATTTATATTTACAAACAGACCCCTATTGAATTATTAATTAAATTTAAGTATAGGTTCGGGAGCCTAACCGAATCGAATACCGTTGGGCTCAGGTTCGGCTCATTTACGGAACGAGCCTAGAATTGAGGTTCAGGTTCAGTTCGTTTAACATACGAATCAAACTCGAACGAGCTCTTGCCGAATCGAACCTCGAACAGTTCGCGAACGGCTCAGTTCATTTATAGCCGTAGTTACGATTGTTTAATCTTTGCCTACTCAACCTTAAAATCCTACTGTGGCCATCCCTTCTTGATTTAGATACTTGGTGTCTGGATTGTCATAAAGAGAGAGAAAGGAAAGGATTGTAGTTTCTCAAAAAAATCAAACTTCCAGTGGGATTTGGTGACGAACAAAGTGTACCGATAGAGATTCATTTTTTAATTTCTCATCTCTTTTAACTATCCAAACAATGAAAGCATACATTTTTTTTTTTTCTCACTCTCTCACACCATCAATAGGGACTGTTGGCCTTCCTTTGTTGGACAATGGATTACTATGGTACATGCACTTTGGAGATGGTAAACTAAGGGGGATTCAGTTCCCTTGCTGTGAAACTGAAAGGCATTTAGTGTTTTTAAAGTAGCTCCTTTATTTAGATAAAGCACGATAAGTCAATAATTGCAACTTTGTCTACATAAAATTTTCTTCTCGTGCTAAGAGCCTGTGATAAACCAATGGGAATGTGAAATCAAATATCTTGGCAGAATTATCTAAATTTTCTTGTGCTATGACCTCTATCTGGTTGGAGCGTGTAATACCCGTACATTTGTTCCTGTCCTTCCGGAAAGTTCTATGTTCTAGTACTCTCCCTTTGAGATGCAAAACTAGGGAGAGTTTTCTTATGAGGTAAGTATAATTGGTTGGATGCATTGAGGTAAAATGTTGTCCAATGGAGACATTTTTCGCTTCGTTAAAACCTTGGTAAATATCTTACAATTCAATAGTCATTAACAAATGAGTTTGATGATTTAGTCCTGCAAAGTTCTACTTATATTTCTTCTCTTCAACTGCAGCTCGTCACTGGGGAATATTGCCAGATAGATTGTCACTAGTTAATGCTTCTTTTTACTTGCCTAGGTTGGTAAAATAGGATGATCCTTTTCCCCAAGGATCGCCTAAAAGAACCCTCCATGGTATGCCAAAGCTCTTGTGCATGGTGATGAATCATAATTGCCCTGATAGAGGAAGAATTTGTTTTAGATAATGAAAATTCTGAGGATCATTGCTAATTGGGCATGTTTGATGTCATTCGTTGTGTCACTGCGCTTTTGGGTCAATTGTTTTGCTTGCTTTTCTGCGGCACATCACTTATGACCTTGCCAATGATCACATGTAGGAAAATACCCATTACCATTTCATGTGCCGATAGAATATGCTTTTAAAAAAAGAGCAGTTTTTTGCATATGAAAAAAATGCAATAGTGATCACACCGGTGGAAGATATGATTCATGATTATTGCAATTTTTCCTTATGAACTTTTCATTTGCCTGTTTTGTGTTTCATAAGACGTGCATCTATTACTTCTACTCTCTCTGTTTGTATGTCTTGGTAACCCATACCTTCATTTTGTCTCCTTTTCTCTTGTATCTGCAGAAAGTGAAGAAATTCACTTTGAAAGAACAGAATGAAGGGGAAGTGGATTCAAAGAGCAAGAAGAATGATTAGACAACGTACGGGTCGCAGATATATCATACGAGACACAAGGTTCCTTCATTTGTTTTAGTGTGGATAGGCAGAGCTACGACTGAGATTATTGTGTAGTTCAACCTTAATCCATGGTAAAACAGACTGACAGAGTTCATTATCTGAACTCCTGACATGTTCTAGACAAATGGTTAATGACACAGGTGGAAGGATGGACAATTGTGATTAGTCTGGATCATTTAGTTACAAATTTGAATTGGTTGAAGGTTATTTCTTTTTTTGATTGAAGGTTATTTCAATGAATGTTGCTCCTAAATTGGGAACAATGGCCAGTTGGGTTTTTTGTAACTCGGTATTTGACCTAATGGATTCGACTAATCCGGGAGACAAATCACATCATCCACTAATGCAAACCCAATTAAAGCTCGGGCAAAGCCCAATATGGAGTCTATGGACTAGCCTAACACAAATTGATAGCACACGAGCGTTACGCATCTGGTTGTCAGGTGACTATCCCTGCGCCAACTTGGGTTTAATACGGTTTCTAACTTTCTATCATTTCAGTTTGGTTTATCGTTCATTCCTTCTCCGATAGGGTTTATTTGTTAGCAACTTCCATTGATGTACTTCCTACAAGAGTGCCAAGGTACAAGTACTAAAAAATATTGTAGTTTCCGCACAAATAAAATACTTTGAGTATTTTTTAATATCTAAGTTATTTTATAGAAGGAAAAAATAATAAGATTTGAGGTAAGATAAAAGTTTTCCATAGTTTTTGAATCGAAGAATTCTCATTGTGTCACATGTCCATGCCCATGTCCTCCTATATAATACTCCCTCCGTCCCTTTTTTAGAGTCCGGTATTCCATTTTGGGCTGTCCCTTAATAAGTGTCCATTTTGTAAAGTTAGTGAGTAAAAGTTGGTGAATTTTCCATTTTGCCCCTAAAAGTAGATTCTATTTTGAAAAGTTAGTGAGTAAAAGTGTAATGATGATGGGTAAGTAGGGAAAGTGGATGAAAAAGTTGATGTGAAAGGTATAATGATGATGTCTTTTTAATAAGTTGGAATTACGAAGCAAGACACTTAAAAAGGGACGGAGGGAGTATTAATAATTAATGGCTATTGAACTTGTTTCTAATTCCTAAATTAGTTCATCAGCATGGTGAACTTATATGCAACATAATTTTGTAAATTATAGGGCAACTTCTTTACAAACGTGTCTTAATCGTATCTGTATTCTTTTTTTCTTTTTTTTGGTTTTATGTCTATATACATATTATAGGTAAACTTGAAAAGACAAAAAAAATTTGATGCTATGATTAGAGAGGAAGATATATATATACTAGTTTAGTTAGTTCATAAGCCATTCAATTAAATTTGCTATTCCTGAATTTGAAGCAATGACTATACATGCGCTTCGTTAAAATCTGAAGGTCTAAGATTTCGAACGATCAACACACCCTTCTGAGCAACAATTCTCAAACCTTAACAATCCTAGTGACTAAGCCCCCACCACAACGAAAAATTTCGCATTACAATGGTGAAGATCACATGGCCTGATTGAGAGGAGACAAGTATCTGAATACCACATAGTACACCAGCTGGTTGTCGGACCCAACTCCTCCACGAAGTCCTGTTCCAGTGAAAGTAAGAAAAACATCCTGCGTAGAGTACCGACAATGGTGAATCTCCAAACGGGGTGAGCTAAGACCGGCCTTAGAGAGTTTCTGAGATGGTGTCAAGTGATTCCCACTCAACCCGTATGGAGTTTTCCATTGGCTAGTCAAAACAAGTGAATGCCAAATGAGATCACCATTGCACCCAGTATCTGTTCAGACCCAGACGTTGCGTAAGGAATGTAAATAACCAAACCCTTCAAAAGTAATTGCTAAACCTTCTATGTGGTGCTAGGAATATGAATAACAAAACCCTTCAAAAGTAACTGTCAAATCTTCGAAGTGCATGTTCTTCAACCTAGTTTGTAAAGAAAAGAAATCCAACACCTGCGGAAAATTGCTATATATCTGCCCACTTTACAATAACTTACAGAACTCTTTTTATACTTGTTTAGATACATCTGGATAAGGCAAGAAAGAATAATGGCTCGTTAGTCTTTCTCAAGACAAACAGCTTGGAAGCAAATGTTTTAGTATGAACAAACAGCTCGGCAACAAATGCCGGTCCTTCATTTAAAATTAAGGACCACACAACTACGTCAAAGCCCCAATACCGATACTACAATCTTCAGTTTCAGCCAGCCAATTGCTCTGCAAATACCGAAGCGAGTTCACTCATCAAGTGAAATACAACTTTCAGGATGTTATTACTAACCTTCGATGGCATGATTTCAGAAGAGCAGTTATTGATGCATCTTCTAACAACCACAGCACAATGATCCTGTTTCTGAGACTGTTTCTGTGGTGGTGTCATAAGATCCGAAGTGGTCAAAGCTGGAATATTTTTCACAGAAACTGCTGGCTTCCCACTTCACTAGATGTAGATTCAGTTCCCGTTTGTGCCCTTTGTCTTACACTATGCAGCATCTAGGAGACTTCCAGTCATTCCATCACCCATGAATGGTTAGTAGCTGCACTCATTTGTATTGTCAGAGCTGATAGGTGAAGACTCGCAGCCGCAAATAAAGGCCATAAAGGAGTGGAATTCTGTCAGTTTCGAGAATGATTTTACAACTTCAAACCATCTGAAGCACTTTAATGCACCCGGTGGAGTTGGCAGCAACAAGCATGTCTGAGTTCTTTTTCCAGCATACACTTGAAACAAACAGTCCGTTGTTATCATCAGTCTCCTTCCCAGAAATAGGATCAATGGAACCAAACTTGTAAGACGTGAGTGGCATAGGCAGAGATCTATAATAAGCATACACCTGCAATCAAACAAAACAAGTGCAGAAAAAATGGAGATTGGTAATCTTCAAAATACAATTTTAAAATGAGTGATTGATTCCGAGTACATCGAGAAATTCAATATGACTTGCCTAGCAAGGATATACAAATCATGTAATCAAACTTTTTGCTTTATCTTCTTCCTTTCTTTCTTTCCATTTGTTGCCCTTATTTTCTAGGGTAGGAGGTTCTTATACATCTTGGCAGTCCTTTTTTATTCACCGATTTATCCTTTCAAATAGTCTCTCCCATAGAAACCGTTATGCACGTATGTGTTCTTGCGTATACATGTACATATAGGTCTGAATTTCCTGAAGAAAATTCACATCCCCACATTTAAGGATTCATCTCTACGAATAACTGGAGGATGGGATACCCCAACCCGCCTCTGCCATCACTCTTGTCAAAGATAGTGTCGAACGGCTTCGGCATTTTGCATAGTCTTACCCAAATTACTACTTTTTCCTTATCAGCTAAGAAAACATCAGTACACTAGGAGCATGGTATTTTAGTATTAGGGTCGAGCACTCATCAGAAGAAACTCATTGCAACATTAGAAATTAATGCCCTACCTCATTTGTCTCTGAACCACAAGCAATGTATCCATCAGCAACAGATAACCCCACAAAATTCTGAGGAAGCAAGTGGAAAGGGCACAAAGTTATAACCACCACCATACCGTCAGGAACCAGGAAAAAAAGTTAAAAAAAGAAAAAGAAATTTCATCCATTCCCAGATAGAAAAGGAGATGAAACCAAATTCTTGAACAGAGAACCAACCTTCTCATTAGTGTGACCTTTAAGGGTTAAGATGCTAGTGGCTGATAAATCTGTGGAACTAGTTTTATTGAGATCCCATAGCTTCAGCGTGTTGTCAGTGGATGCAGAAACAAGAGTTTCAGAGTCTAAAAATTTCACGAAACTAACAGCTTTGTCATGCTCATCCAGTATACACCAGGGGTTCGAAACATTCCGAAGATCGTAACAGTAGGTTTTGTAATCAGCAGAGCCAAAAGCTAATAAATGACTGGAATGAGGAGAGAACTGAACACAGCAGATATTTGCAATGTTCCTGATTGTGCATAAACTATTTCTCTGCACCAACAGACGAATAAAATTGTGACCAAGAATAAAAGATCACCAAACAAGAGGGATAGGGTGAGATAATTCATTCTTTCGATCTCACACAAGACATTATTATGCAGGCTTTACAATACGAACTGTATGCAAAGGACCAAGCAAGCAGTGGCGGACGTGAGATTCTTATTGCGGGGGACCAAATCACATGTATTCGTATATTAACAACAAAATATTATCCTTATATAATAATAACACAATTTTGAGGGGACCATTCTTCCTAAATTTTACACCAAAACCTAAAATGTAGAAGAAAAAATGGGATAATTGGGAGGTGTGCAAGGACCCTGGCCCCCGCTTGCACCCCCCTTGGTTCGCCCCTGCAAGCAAGGCACATACTCGCTATCGTACTTGAGTATTTCAAAAAAAATTCTCGATAGATAATTTTGTTTCAATCATTTACTTGAGTCATTCGAAATTTATTTTCACGTGGTACTTTTTAGCCAGGAAAATTATCTTCTGTCTTCTATTAAAACAAAACCTTTCAAGAAAATCACGAAGTTGATAGTAGATTCAGAGATATATTAATTCTGTCAGCCTTGTAGGAAATAGTGCAAATCCCTTCTCCTCATACTTATCAAATACATGAATTCATGTACATACGCATTATAGCCTATAAACCTGTTAAGAGCAACAAATACAAATAAAGTCCTATGGGTTTGAGATTGTGGAACAGGGATTTCTCAATCATAAATCATGGTATCAACTTTCTTGAGCCACCAAAATAAAAGATGGAGAAGAGAGCATGCCTCATTAATGTTCCAAAGTTTCACAGTACAGTCATCACTTCCACTGGCTAATTTTGTTGGATCCACTTGGGAAAAGTCCACAGACCAAGCCCTTTTATTGTGCTCAATGTATTGAGAAAACCCTTTACCAGTTCCTGCATCCCATAGCTGGAACCATCCAAGAATAATAAGTCATGAAGAAAGCCAGACAAAATTAGTAAAACTTAATTACCAATACTTTCAGAATCAGGTAGATGAGAACATTTTTGGGAGTCAGGGATAGAAGTAAAAATAGCAATACTTGTTATCCTTCAGTATATGAGTGTGAATGTAAGCAGTTATGTGTATTGTACATGAGCTTACATGATGAATGTGAACATACCAAATCCTAAATGTAATTAGCTAGCATTTTGGTAACAACTGCCAAGATCCTAACACCTCACAATTACCTTGGGTTGAGAGAGAGAAAGAAGTGGCCTAGTGACCTAAATGAGCACACTATGAACAAGTTGCAGGGGAAAAAACCTTCAATCAGTTGCATATAACCTAAAGAGAGACAAACAACTACACAAGATTGTGAAATGAGGTATTCCACCCAAAAAAAATTGGATGTAGTGACTACATGAGTAAACTTCAAAAGAATCAGATTAAAATGCTATTGCATACACGATGCAAACCTTTTAGCTCTTCAAAAGTCTCACTAAAGGTAATCAAAAACTATAAAACCACGGTCCACGGATAAGGAGGCAATGTTGGAAATCAATAGACTTTGATCTGAATCAGAGCGCATTATATGCACATCCCGTTAAAAAGTACAAACCCAAAAGGGACTAGCTTTGTGGGATGGAGGGATTTAATGTATATAAATGACAACTGAGTCCTATATGACTTAGAACACCATGCAGATAGGCTGATAGGGGCTCTTCAGTGGAGAGGTAGTGTTTGACCAAAACAAACACCTCTATGGTGAAACATCAGAAAACTAATGCATATACAGGATAGATTTACAACCCGTCCGCTGATGATTAATAGTAGGGTTCACTTAAGAAAACTGATCCATAATCCCCAAAGACACATACCTTGACTATTCCATCGTAATCTGTCGAAGCCAGGTAGTTCCTGATATAGCTATTCCAGCAAATGCAGCTGAGCCTTGATTTGTTTGACATCTCAATAGCTGGATAATGGATATCAACAGCTTTATCAAAGAGTGCTTCAAAATCATAAATTTTAATCCTCTTAGATACTCCAGCTGCAGCAAAATACTCTTGGTCTCGATCAAAACTCAAAGAGCAGATTACATTTGCAGAATTATGAAGATCTCCGCTCCTTAATACCCCACGCACTTCAAACTTGCTATAACGAGCATACTTGCACAAACCGCTAAAGAATGCTCCTAGACGATCCATGGGCTTCTTCCTCTTTTCATCCGTCGGTGCCGAATACTCTCCATCTCTATCTTCCAATAGTTCCTTATTAGTGCGTGTGGCCGCAGCACTTTCAGAAAGCTGAATACTGGATCTTGTGGAGAAGTACGCGCTTTCCAGTTGACTGATGTTCTTCATCAACCTCATTTCAGTATTAGCTACGGAGGTTAACTTAGAATGCAACTCGAAACTTGAATGTTCGCCGTATTGAAACCTGTTTCCCCTTGAATGAAGGGGCTTGCTAGGTGAGCCTGAAAGGACTAATGGTTGTTTTGGCTGCCGTCTTTCTACCTCTTCAATATCTGTTTCGAGACACTTAATTTCTTCTACAAGCTTCAAGGCATCCTTCTGCTTTTCCTCTTTCAATGCGAGAAGAAAATGTAATAATAATTCTGATTCCGTATCATCTTCACTCAAAGATGATGACAACTCATCTCCATACGATTCTACAATTCCACTTACAACGCCAGACTGCAGGACTTCCCTGTTATAGACAATGGTCATACATTCCGGATGTCATTATTGTACCATTTGGTTCCATGAATCCAGAGTTTATATGCAAGGGACAAATAAACACAGTGTTGGGCCTATTTCCTAACAACTTAAGCTTTTGGGGTAATTGGTAACTAACCAACATGGAAAATATGTAGAAAGCAACAAAACCATATGGAGTCATGCTAGGTAAAAATTGAACAATTGCTTAATTGACTACCACACTACCTACTTGATTATGATGATACTGGGGGTGGTTCAACAGTTTTGATGATAAGAATACAAGTGAATCAAACTGGCTCTATATCAAAAGTTGGTGTTCTATTACCTGACTGTGAATGAAAAGGTGATGTTCTATCAATTTGACCTAAGAACCTAGACCTGTTAAAGGAAGCCCTCGTGAGTTAAAATGAAGATTGACTACCAGAATGCACCTCCTAATTTCAGCCGTTGGATTAAAAAATTTAATCTGAACATTGATTTGGTCACAACTAACACCACTTGGGGCCATAACTGAAGACCACAATGATCATAACGGAAGACAACCACTGTGGGTCATAATCAACACCACTGTGAAACATAACCATAACGAAAGACAACCACTGTGGGTCATAACCAACACCAATGTGAAACATAACCAAATGCCAATTAGTCATAACCAAACATTACTTGGTTTGATAAGATACTAGCCTGAAATGGTATTACCTTGCTGATGGACGCGATGAACGTTCAGGGTGAAGAAGCCAAAGGCAAAATCCAGCTTCTCTGGGATTTTCTGACAAGAAGTTCGGAGGAAGAATCCTATGATGCAGATCTGACATGGCAGCAGTTCGTGCCCTTTCAGAGTCAAATAAGCCAAGCAACTGTAAGAAGCAAACCATATCAGTCCAAAAACTTAAATGATCCAACTCACATGGGCTCAGGCATTTCCAAAATCCAATTTTTCACACATCCTTGAACACTTGCCTAAATCTGAAGTCAACAATTCCATTGGCAAACAATATTTTATTGAAATTCACAGGTGACAAAATCCAAAAGCCATAAGAGAAAAAAGTACATCGAACAGCCTCAACTTAGATAATACCAAAAGTATATGAAACCATGAAAATAATGAAATTGCCAAATGAATGAATACCATATAGCTAAAATAATGCCTGGAAAACCACTTTAAATACGATGAACAAAGAACCTACAATCTACCTTCAGACAGGATTTCACTTCCTTTTATTGATGCAAGATTTACATTAACAGTCCCTACAAGCCAAACGAACAACTGACACAAGATCAACCAGCCTTTAATCTTAAAGTCATGAAGATGTTTTCTGAGAAGTTTATCGAAAATCCAAGTACACCGTGCTTAGGACATATAACCCAACACCACTGGCTTTTTCGTAACCAAGCAACCACGTCAAAACCACTTTACAAGAGGACATTTGGCTCAAATATAGTACCTCCGCCCTTCAAGGAACAAAGATAGTGTTCAAGTTCAAACTAAGCAAAGAGGAAACAGTTATAAACTGTACACATTTACTTTGCAAAAGCACCGCACACATATCTAGTTCACAATGCTTTCAGAAAATAGTTACAGGTAAAATCAGGGTAGAACTATTGTGTAAATAGAACGCTTCATTATCCTTGGGTAACACTTAGGCACCATACGACATAAGAACAATACAACGGCATGATGAAATCATGAAGAAAAAAAAAACCCATAAACCCCATCATAAAGCAATTGTTGTACCTCAAAGAGAAGAACACCCAGAACATAGATATTCGATGAAAATGTACATCCCCTCCCATTAAGCTCCTCAGGACTAGCATACCACTTCTCTTCCAATGGATCACTCGTACAAGTAGACAGCAGTTGGAGTTCATTAGACCCGCGAGGGCTGCTGGAGTTTCCCTCACTTTTGTGTTCTCTTTTCAGGTTATGCTGAACGTTTAAATCATCCCAGGAATCCTGAGGCAAAACAACACCGAGACCAGTATCAGTAGCAATTGCAGCTTTAAAGCCAGATCTTGATGAAAACTGAGACCACCGTTTGTTTAAGTTCAGGTTCTCCCCAAACTTCTGCTTCTTTACCATTTGACTAACAGCCGGATGCAGAGACTGTTCTAGCAGCCTTTTATTATTCCGATCATTCTCTGAGAAAAGGTTATCCTGATCTGTAAGATTCAATGCAGTATCTTGACGGACAGTTGATCCAAGGTATATAACCTGATTTGATGGCAACAACTTAAAGAATGATGGCCGCAAGTCTTGCAATGCAACTCCTTGAGAGTGAGAGAAATCCACAAAATCTACAATCTGCCTAAAGATATACAACCTCTCAACTTTATTTGCCTCATAGTGCCTGGCTTTCATCCATTCTCTCAAATTGACTCCGCCATTCACAGCATTGAGGGAAGGACCCACCCCACGCCCAGCACCAGAGGCAAGAGACACGACCGTTTTAGCACTCGAACTCAATGGTGCATCAAAAGCTACCTTAGCAGTACTGACAGCTTTTGGATTAGTCTGGCCCTTAATCTCTGCACCAAATCCTTCACGAGTTGGACCTTTAAGTACAACCCCCTTACCTTTCAGAGTATTTTTGACAAAATACTCAGAAAACCCGGAATTGGAAAGAATTTTAGTCCTGATACCTCCAGGAGGAGGTGACATACTGGTTGCAACAGCTTTATTTTCATTATTCGGTGAATGTTCCATGTTGTAATTTTGAGCGTCATCTGGTGGTTTTTGACGAAACAATTCTGAAAAAACTGTGTATCCAACATCCTCCCAGGCATTTGACGAAGATTGACCATTGTCCTTCAAAAGAGTATCACCCCTGGAGACACCACTTCCTATTTGATACAAATGTTGCCACTGATTCTTCCTAGTCTGCAATATCTCACTACTTTTGGAAGTACCCACTATAGCTAAGTTTTCGCCATTATAATTTCTCAGTGTTAACTCTTCAACCATGACCCCAGCATCCTCTGTACAATGAGGACTATCATATGGATGCTGTGAGTCACCGCCTATATCTCGGTTCTTACCCTCTAAAACAGCTGCAAATCCCGGGGATGAGCCATGGTGATATTGACCCTCGTTGGGTGTCGCCATTCCACGAGATCCCATCATAACATCTTTGCCTAGAAGGCATTTTCCATTGACAGAGTCAACTCCAGCTGCTTCGTCACCCAATCCTTCATCCATACTGTCGGGGCAATCATATGCTTACACTGCAATATAATTTGCTGGCACAGCAAGAATAATCAAGGTGAGCTTTTAGGAATCACGTAATTCAGGAGGAGGATAAAGCCATGCGAAATTGTTCTATTCAATTGGTGGAAATTGCTGCAGAATTTTGGGAAGGAACAAATGTTTTGAAGTGCATTAAAGCACTCAAACCTGCACAGAGTTTCAAAACAGAATTACCAGCAATGCAAACATACAATTTTACACTAAACACTATCTTGAAGCATTGATCACAAGAAATCGACTAAAAAACTTGTAGCAAACCTATACACGTATATAGCATCCGTAGTGAAAAAAGATGCCTACATAAAAAATATCACACTGTTCGGCCCATTCCCTCACAAGTGGTATGTATGGTAGCGACACGTGACAGACCTCAAACACGGCTGCACGTAAGGGGGATGTTAAGGAAATAGAGTCTCACATTGCTTGGGAGTGAAATGGATAATCACTTAATAACTTTTGAAACCTCTCCACTAATTGCCAATTGGTTTTGAGATAGACATACAGTTTCTACGTGGCAGTGTATGTCATCTATATGTGACCTAGCTGTCCTTAACATGTACATAGGTCATGGGGAGAGGGAGAAGGGGGCATTCGAACATTAAACTGGAAGAAGCTAATCAATGAATTGCAGTTACTGTACCCAATCGCCTTATGCATTACATTCATGCATGTATTTGCTCAGCGAGGCAAGTCACAACACGTGCTTGTCAGTGGACTAGGCAAGGCATGCCACATCAAATGCTTGTCACCAAGCTAGGCAAGACAAGACATGACACACGCTCGTCAACCGGCAAGGCAAGGGGCAACATGTGCTTGTCACTGTGCTTGGCGGATGGTATTCCAATGGAATAGTTGCCTATGGGCAGTGTTCTAAAAGTCGGCCGCCTAGGCACTAGGCAGCGGTCCAACGCCTGGGTGTTTTTAGAACATCACCTATGGGTATCCTTAACGTGGCTAATGGTATCCATTAGATAAACTTCATTGAAGAAACCAAACTCTCTCCATCTGTTTAAATGCGAAGAAAAATTCAGGGACAAAAAAAAAAAAAACTTTTCCACTCATCATCTCACCGGAAAAAAAAACCCGAAAAGAATCTCAAGCTAGTAACACATTACTCACGGACCAGTAACAAATCTTTCAATTTTCTCAACTTTCAAGCAACAGAACAAGAAAATCCCAAAATTCCGTAACTTTTTTTTTTTTTTTCAGAAACCAAACGAAGCATCACAATTGTTCAACAATCAACACAACGAAATCCATAATGCACTCAAAAGTCAAAACCACCAAATGAAGACCTTAAAGGCTACAATAATCGAATTAAATCGCACAGCGCACCTGAAATTTGGGTCCGCAAGAGAATTCCGATGACGAGCGTATCGAATTGGTGACAATTAACCGGAAATGGAGAGGAGAGAGAGAGAGAGAGGATAAGAGAGAAAATTGAGAACTTGGGGTGAAAAAAAACCCTAGCCTTAACCCCTGTGGAGGGATATACTGTATTTATGGTACTTACCCTAAATGGAAAGGAAATTATTGAACTGTTCTGCTTTCAGTCCACATACATGCAACGACTCATATTAATAATGTGATTAGTGTTTAATTGTGGATTAATTAATTAATATTTTTTTAATCTTCGATTAATATTTTATTGGGTGCTGAATTTACTTGGGAACTTGGGGGATGTGGAGAAACAGCAACCAGGAAATTTTGCAGGAGATAGTGGAGTAGTAGATACGAGTATTTTTTTAATTTGTTGATGGCTTAGTGGTGATTTTACCGAAATGTCCATGCTTTTGGACGAATTTGGAAACCCTGTACTCCAGCCCGCACTACACGCCTATTCGGCCGTCTATTTTGACACCGAAGGCTCGGATTCAATTCGAGTTCCTGTTGATCCGAGCGATCCATTGCTTGGATGAAAATTCGAGCTGTCCATTACCGAAATGAACGACCAAATCGACTGCTCTACACCTACAACTATGTAAGCAGCCAGCCGTACAGGATTCGCTTATCCCTCTTGGACTATAGAGTACTTGAGTATTTTTTTCCCCCGAAGGAAAAAGGATGGGCTGAATTGAAACCGCTAGGACCCCAATTAATTGGGGGACCAACCCAACCTAAAATGTCGAGACTTAACCCATATATGACCCATCTGTAAAGAAATATTGATTTGCCACTACGTTGCGGGATCCGTTGCCAAAGCCTCCGCCTACGTCCAAGTTTTTTTTTTTTTTTTTATCCGTACGTGCAAGTTAGATTGGAGACCCTAAGTATCAAACTTTTTTTAAGAAAGTTTCTGGAACGGGATCTAAATATCAAACTCAAGACTGATGTACCGAACAGAAGCAACCTTGTTGTAACTATTCCAACCACTTGAACTAACACCCCGGCGGTGACTTAAAGTCTTGTAAACTTCTCTTAGCTCTTCGCACAAAAGGGGAATTTAAATAGTGCAGTTTCTCGCCGCCGCCACTTGTTTTCCTTGGCTCCGATCCTTGCGTGTGGATTGGAAGCAAAACCGTTACTCGGATAATTTTCCAAAGAAATACTTGACTTATACTTCAAAATTGTCCACCTTAATTACCAAATCATAACAAACCCAACTACTAATTAAAGAAGTGATACTCTGCAATAACCAATCTGTTAAAAGCTCTTGTACTAAGAAGCTACTGTTATACCATGTTAGATTTATTGGAAAGTGGTTCTAACTTCAAATCGATTGAAAATAAGTGATACAGCCTCTAAACTATATTAATCAAGATTGGGTGATTTAACAAGCAAAAGTCTTAACACAATCAATGCCTACATATTGGTCTTCTCCTTGCTCGTATTCTGTTTTTTTTTTTCCCCTAAATAAAAAAATGAATGTGCAAAGTATTCCTCTCCTCAGGATTGTCATCTATAATCATCTACGGCGAATTCTACGATCCTGTTTACATCCTAAAATGCGCCACCAATAAGAAAATTGTACGTGGCACCAAATAATATATTGGCCTATCAGAACATATTCCATTATTGACCCAAGATACAGAGGATCATAGGGTTAATGGCGATATTATTTTAGTACTAAACGGTAACGTTTTGATGGAAAACGGCAGCGTTTGGGCATCAATTAAGGGCGATTAAGACGGTAATCAAGTCTAGCAGTTGATTACTTGTTTAGGAACATCCAATGGTGGTTAATCCCTCATTTCATGAGAAAATTAAGTGTGGATGCAGAGAATCATTTATAAAAGACAATCGTGTTATATTAACCCACGTTGCATAAACAGGAAGTACACGATCCAGGAAACAGCCATGATCAATATTAGCAAACGTGGAGAGAGAAGAATTCTAAGGAATCAACCCAAGTAACCATTCGAAAGCTCCATTCAACCGTATTTTAAGGAACCTTCGATTAGATTCAGGTTTGTTTGTGTTCAGTCCTCTTAATTACTTAATTATTTATAAGCTCGCTTTTGATTAAATTCAGTGTGTTTATATTTCTGCATTGGTTTTAGTAAAATCTTAAGAGTGTTTGTATACAGACTTACCTTTGATTAGATTCAGGTTCGTTTGTGTTCAATCATCTTTTTTGATTTGAGGAAAGCCAGTTTTTTGTTTTGGTTGACACTTTAAGGAAAAATCCTCTTGATTGAGGTAATCGAACGGATAACACAGTTACCTGATATAAATTAGTTGTTTCAAATCACATTGAAAAGAATAATTTCTTTTGTGAAATTAGTTCTTTTCTGGCACGCTCGCACACAATCATTTGCCATTTGATTGAGCTAATTCAACCCCAAACAGGTCCTCACCACACCTCAGTCAAAACTAACTAAAATCCACTTGCTACATACACGAAAAAGAGTATATTTAACCACATCAAACGACTGTGAAGAATCACATCCAAATATTGAATGAAGAACTACTTACCCATCCAACCACCCACTTGGTCTCTACTTACCCAATCATAAGGGGCAAAATATTATCGTAGTAGGAATCTCAAATCCCAAAACGATTATGACCAACACGATGGTCGTTGTTGAGGAATTGTGTTGGCACTTGACAGCTTACGCCAATATATATATATATATATATATTTATAACCGGATGTTCGGGCCAGCTTGTATACACATTGACTAATTTTATGGACCTTGAAGATAACAATAGGGCATAATTCTCTGTGGCCACAAAGTTTAGAACATTTAGCCTCCGTGAAACCCGAATGAGTTTGGCTAGGTGGGAATGAGAAAACAACTAGAAGTAATAAAAAGCCTTTCTCCCAAGGGTGGTTCACAAGTTCAAAACCCACGAAAACCAAAACATTCCAAACCTTGTGGTCACCAGGATTGCTCGGCCGTTAATTTTTAGGTCTTCGGAGTTAGTCAATGTACCCGCGAAAGCTGGCCCGAACATCCAGTTACGAAAATTAAAGAAAAACAAAAACTTGGTTGGCAGGTGAGGTGCATGTAATCGTGTGGCGATAAAATCTTCACGTCTCGTCCTCACATCACGTGGGCAGCCATTGGCATGGTGCATGCCTTTGTCTTGCTCAATTATGGTTCACTCGATCCCTTCCCTGCCACTCATATATTCTCAAAATTGGGTACTGAAGTCAAGCTGCTTTTTAGTGCTTGTGAGTTGTGACTTCATGGAGTTGTTCTATCCTTTTATCGATCGTTTTGTGTAGAGATCAATTTTATTTTATTTTTTTGGTAAATGTGTAGGCAGTGGCGTAACCACGAATTTAGTTCGGTGGAGGCACATTAATTAATATGGTCTTAATTTTCTGTCTTTCATAGTAAACAACCATAACACAAAATGAATGAACTTCAAACGTAAAATTTGCTAAAATATACAGATAGATAATGGGTGTTCATATGAAATACAAGTGCATGACAGAAAACTCTTTTTGGAACTTGGGAAAGATAACAGGGTATGTTAGTGTTATAAGAGAGAACATAATACTTTTTGGATACAAATTGTCATAACCTTTATAATTTGGAGGTAAAATTAATATTATTAGAAACTGCAGCGGGGGCTGTGCCCCCACTAGTCCCATATTGTCCCTGCCACTGTATGTAGCTAGGGATCATTTTCTTTATGTGTACATTCACTAATTTTAAAACTTTGAAATTAACGATCAAATAAATTGTAGAAGAAGCTTGTCTCCAATCCTCCAATGGGAACTACACACTCAGGTTGTGGCAATTTGTGGCACTTTTTGGGACTCAAAAAACTAATCTAAATCATTCTGTACCAAAAGACCTCTAATTATAGTGTTTCTTTGGAGGAATTCTGATCAAGTAGTGTCGGGAGACCGGAGTCCAATGCAAACCGTAACTACCGTAGCAAGGATGAAATCTATCTTTTATAAATAGTGAAACACTTGCCTTGATCACCATTTAGATTCCATTGATTTCTAGGTTTTGAGTTACGATTTTATTGCGTTCATCACTAAAATTAAAACATATCGGGTCTAAAATAAGGTTCTACCATATACTCTATTAGGCCCACTCTTATACTGCTAAGATTACTAAACTAAAACAGGCCTAACCCGTTCGCTTTCGAACCAAACCCGTTACCCCAGAGGCAGCAGAAACCCTCCGATTATAGGGTTGGGAAAAATTTTCAGCGCCCGGTGTATGTCATGCGGTGCTTGTCGTCTATTGTGTTTTTGAACGGCTCAGATTTGGAGAGAAAAAATGTTGGGGTGAAAGGACAAAGAGGATTTCAATCCGATCCAATGTATTAAACGATCCGAATGTGCAGAGCGAATATCACGTGGAATATATCCACTTGCCACCGAAAAATTTCTCCTATCATAGAGTTTAAATTATTTCCACCTTAAAATGGAAACAGAAAGTCTACTCGTACAGAGATCTGTGCACAGATCGTGCATAGATTTTTATGTGGGGTCTACTAAGATTCCCACACAAGTGCTTCGAGCCGTTCATTATGTTTAAAACATTTTTTCAAGTGCTCCCGCGAAAAATTAGCTCAATCCAATATCTATAAGTCGATGATCTAATTGTCTAACATTTTATTCTCTAAAAACCCACATGAAAAGTTAGATGATCAGATCAATCATTTATAGGTATCGGATTGAGCTGATTTTTCGCAAGGATCCTTGAAAAAATGTTTCAAACATAATGTACGGCTCGGACCACTTGTTTGGGACCCGTAGTAGGTCCCATATAAAAATCTATGAACGATCTATGCACAGATCTCTGTACTAGTGGCAAGGTTCAAATGGAAACTTGGGACATCCATCATCACAATTTGTGGGGACATACTACTCGGTGGACCCTACAAATGAACAATCTAGATTAATTTATAAACTAAAATTCAACTTTTTAACGTATCTATAACCGATTGACGTTCGATCAACTTGACTTTTTCTGTAAGGGCCTGTTTGGAAGCAGTAGTATGAAGGGGATTAGGATATCCCCCTCCTAATACGTGGGGCCAAGGCTATGGCGTGGTTTGACAAGTCCAAAACGAGGGTGTATATCTTTACACGGCCCATGCTTAATCCCCCCTAATACCCCCTATGGGGGGATTGCACATGGCTAGGGTGGGAGCCGGCTATGTGTAATCCCCCTTATAATACACATTCCCTCTTCCATTCAACTACAAAACAACCTTATCCCTCCATTTTATACCTCATCCAAATCAAGTATTATTTAATCTCCGTCACATCAATGTGGACCCACCTCTCTTACATAATACCCCCTACTACTATCCAATCCCCCTTCTTACATAATACCTCCAAACCTAATATCTCATCCAAGCGAGCCCTAAATGTACTACCATGCTGATTCAATAAGGTTCAAATTATTACAAAAAAATGCACGATAGAATCAGCAACGGGTAGTGGAAAAAATTTATTATTGGTTTTAGCCTTTTAAATCTCAACATATGTGCATGGTCCGTTAATAAGGCTCCACTTGGAACCTATAGAAAGGAAAGGAAAAGAAAAGAAAGGAAAATAAAAAAAATTTCCTTTCTATTGTTTGGTTGAAAGAAAAAGTGTGAAAAAAATAAAAATTTTGAGTGTAATAAATAATAAATTTTCTTTTCTATTTTCCTCTCATTTTCTTTCTCTTTTATTTTATTTTCCTTTTTTCGAGTTCCAAACAGAGGTTTTTCTATTTAGAAACCTCCGTGAAAATCCAAACCGGACAGGAAGACGTACTTCCCAGTATTATCATAATTCCTCTATCCACACCCCTCTCAGCGCTTTTCGTCCTTCTTCTTCCCCAATCCCACGGCGAAACCCTAATTCCCCCTTCTTCTTCTTCCTCAATCACACAGCAAAACCCTAATTCTCCCTTCACAAATCCCACACCTTCCTCCTCAACCATGGGGGCAGTGAAAGACTCAGACCCCTCCCTGGGCTACCTAACCCGCAAGGACACCGAGGTGAAGCTCCCCCGCCCTACCCGCGTCAAAAACAAAACCCCCGCCCCGGTCCAGATCACCGCCGAGCAAATCCTCCGAGAGGCCCGCGAGCGCCAGGAGGCCGAGATCCGCCCCCCCAAGCAGAAGATCACCGACGTCACCGAGCTCAACGACTACCGCCTCCGCAAGCGCAAGGAGTTCGAGGACCTCATCCGCCGCGTCCGATGGAACATCAGCGTGTGGATCAAGTACGCCCGGTGGGAGGAGTCTCAGAACGACTTCCCCCGCGCCCGCTCCGTCTGGGAGCGGGCCCTGGAAGTCGACTACACCAACACCACTCTATGGCTCAAGTACGCCGAGCTCGAAATGAAGAACAAGTTCATAAACCACGCTAGGAACATTTGGGACCGCGCCGTGACCTTATTACCTAGGGTTGATCAGTTATGGTACAAATACATACACATGGAGGAGATGCTAGGTAAAGTTTTTTCTTTTTTGGTAAGTGCAAATTGCAATTATTGAATAGGAATTCTATCATTTCGAGCTCGGCTTAGATACGCTGTTCTCCAAATGAAGAACAAGTTTATAAACCACGCTAGGAACATTTGGGACCTCAAACCTTTTATCACCTAGGGTTGATTAGTTATGGTACAAGTACATACACATGGAAGAAATGCTAGGAATTCTATCAGGTTGATCCATAATGGTGGTTGTTTAGGTACTGTTATTTATGAGTTTATTTATTTTGATGCTAGGTAATGTAGCTGGTGCAAGGCAGGTTTTCGAGCGATGGATGACGTGGCAGCCGGACCAACAGGGTTGGCTGAGTTACATTAAGTTCGAGCTTAGGTACAATGAGATTGATAGGGCCAGGTCGATTTACGAGAGGTTTATGTTTTGTCACCCGAAGGTGAGCGCATGGATTAGATTTGCGAAGTTCGAGATGAAGAATGGGGAGATTGGAAGGGCTAGGAATTGTTACGAGAGGGCGGTGGTGAAGTTGGGCGACGATGAGGAGGCGGAGACATTGTTTGTCGCGTTTGCGGAGTTTGAGGAGAGGTGTAAGGAGACGGAGAGGGCGAGGTGTATATACAAGTTTGCGCTGGATCATATACCGAAAGGGAGGGCAGAGGATTTGTATAGGAAGTTTGTGGCATTTGAGAAGCAGTTTGGGGATAAGGAAGGGATTGAAGATGCTATTGTTGGGAAGAGGAGGTTTCAGTATGAGGATGAGGTTAAGAAGAACCCGCTTAATTATGACTCGTGGTTCGATTATATCCGGTTGGAAGAGAGTGTGGGTAGGAAAGACAGGGTTAGAGAGGTTTATGAGCGCGCGATTTCCAATGTTCCTCCGGCTGCAGAGAAGCGGTATTGGCAGCGGTACATTTATTTGTGGTAAGTTTGGAATTAGTTTAAGTATGTTGTTTGGACTTGAAATGTGCCTCACATTGAATTGATTATGCAGTTTTTGGTCTATGTTTATTATATGAATCGTGTAATGTGAAGCTTTTGCTGTTAGTTTAGTCCTTACTGCATTGTTTCTTTGTCTCGACCAGGATAAATTATGCATTGTATGAAGAGCTAGATGCGCAAGATATGGAGCGTACCAGAGAAGTGTATAGGTATGCCATAGATTATCCTGTTTGAAAAAGTTCATGAAACCCTGTTTATTAGCTTGGTTATTTTGATGCCTTTCATTATGTTTGTGTTTTTCAACTAATCTCGAAGTGTGTGTAGCAACACTGCTTTGGTCTTTTTCTCATGCCATTACATTTGGGTTGCTAGTTTTATCATTCTGGTTTCTTGTTTTCATTTTAGTGCATCCTCTCTCTTGAAGAACTTGATCATTTGACTTAATTATGTGGTAATTCTATTGTTTCCAGCTATTACTTAGCCTTTATGCACATGAAAAAGAAATTGAAACAAAGTTGCCTTTTCTGTCATAGAGTGTATGCGGTATCTGCTCCAAGTAACAGGCTGTTTAGTACATTCGACCTTTATGTGAACTTGTATAATCTTGCTGTTTTCTCCTTTGGTAATACTATTGTTTTACCTTCTCGTTAGTAGCCTCTGTTTGTAGAATACGTGTTTATGATAGCTGGGATTTAACTAAGTGACCTTTCCATAGTTCTCCAATTTTTTGATTTATCTGTCTCATTTGGCATACTGGGCTTGTAGATTTTCATCCTCTCCTTGTATAAAGTTAAGACCTAAGAGAGCTGAGAGTAGGGTGTAAAATTTATGCATTGTTGGGCCCTTTTCCTAACTACTAACTACTTAAGGTTTCGTGACAATTGGTGATATAATTTGTGATATGGCATTAGAGTTTTGATTCTGCGAGGTCCTGGGTTCAAGGCTTGTCTCTCCTGTTACCGGCTTGTCGCTATCATTCTATGGCCCATTGTGTGTGTGTTCGTGCGCCTTTTGGAAATGTGATATGGGATTGCGCTAGGGGGGACTTTTAGCTTGATTAAACTTTTGGATCCATTTCCTAACACCTTGAGCTTTTGGTACAGACAGTGATCTAACAAGGAGATCTCTCATTTTATTTTTTCAGTTTCTGAGGCTTCATCTGACCTTATAAGTTAAAAGTGTGTAATTTCCTTGCTTTCAAGATATGTACTGTATGAATAAAAATGACAAAGAAGATATCTACTGTATATGTGTTATCGTTAGCTTGCTCCTAACTGCCAGCTAATGTCATCATTAACCATGATCGCACTTCCCTTTCAAAACATCGACTGTTTAAGTGGATGTAAGTAATTTTTTTTTTGCTTTTAGTATGCTCTGTTGGTTACTTTGTGAAATGAGACCGAGATATTATGCTCTGCAATGGTAGTTTAGTCAGTTGTATTCATGTGTTTCTACAACCTGTAAGTCTCACTCAGTGGTGAATCAAGCTAATTTTCTGGGCTTCTAGATAAATGGCACATAGCTTTCAAGAGCATGTGAGAGAATAGTATTCAGTATTCACTGACCCAAAACTTGCTTATATCTGCATACAAGTAGTTGCAATTTTATCATAGATGACATTGCCCATGTGTTCTGAGAATTTTTTTTCTGGAAGTTTTTTTCTTCGGTGTTTGTATTTTAGTTATCCTCTTAATCAATTTATGATTGAACTCACTTAACCACTAGAATAGAGGAAGGTTCTGTTGTGTGATTTTATCCATGCTAGTTTTTAATTATAGCATTGTGGCTCTTAAATTATTTATTTAACCCCCTCCAGAATATTCCTAGAGCAGCCCCTGATTATTGGCCATGGAAATATAAAGACCCTAATGTACTCTGAAATTGACCAGGGAATGTCTTAAGTTGATTCCTCATGAGAAGTTTTCGTTTGCAAAAATATGGTTGTTGGCTGCCCAGTTTGAAATACGACAGTTGAATCTGAAGTCTGCACGTCAAATCCTTGGCAATGCCATTGGGAAGGCTCCCAAAGATAAGGTATATTGTTACTTACATTGTTTTTTTTTAGGAGTGGGGTTGGTAGGGTTTAGAACTACCGTACTGTTAAATTTCAGACCATGATGCTAGTTTTGATGAGTTTTGTAACATCAAATTGGTCTCGCTTTCTGTGATCAAACAGTTATTCAAGAAGTACATTGAGATAGAGGTGCAACTTGGAAACATGGATCGTTGCCGAAAGCTGTACGAGAAATATTTGGAGTGGGCCCCAGAGAATTGCTACGCATGGATCAAGTATGCTGAGTTGGAGCAGTCGCTTAGTGAAACTGAAAGGACAAGAGCTATTTACGAGCTCGCCATTGCACAACCTGCACTTGATATGCCTGAGTTGTTATGGAAGGTAACAAATATGTATGCAAAAGTCTGTGTTCTGGTATCATGCAACATTTGTCAAAATTCGTTGGCCTGTCTCGTAAGTGACATTTTTTTCTTATTGTTTTTGGGTGCATTGTCTTTCATGCGCGCTGATTCAAAAGCTAGGATGGGAAACTATTTATTGTATCGTTTCTTTGTATGCACTTGCATGCTTGTTGCACCATCTTTTTCTTCTAAATGTTGGCACCACCATGGGTAATTAAATACCTCCAGTGTGATGTGTGATACCTTATTCTTTCCAATATCGACAGTTTTGTATTGTGAAGGTCTTAGTCCACTCCAGCACCCTTTCCCTCTTCTCACTAGTGAATTGATACCTTATCATGTGGCACTTGTCAGCATGTTTCTTATGGGTTGCAGTCATAGAAATATTCATTTCCGACCTCTAGGATGTGGTAGAGATATGGTTGACTTATGTGTAAAGACAGTTGGGTTGTATTGAACTGAAGCTAACATTACTTTATATGACAGGCATATATAGATTTTGAGATATCAGAATTTGAATTTGAAAGAACTAGAGAGCTTTATGAGAGGCTTCTAGACCGGACAAAGCACGTGAAAGTATGGATGAGTTTTGCTCAGTTTGAGGCATCTGCTATGGATGTCAAGGATTTGGACTTGCCAGAAGAAAATGTCCAGGAAGATCTTCTTGAGCAGAAGAAGCTATGCCTTCAGCGTGCTAGAAGTAAGCAAATCTAAATGTTACTACCACTTTTGTTCAGTTTTCTGTTTCGTGTGGGAAGGTTAAGTTTGCTTCTTTCATGACAGGGGTGTTTGAGAGAGGAGTTAACTATTTCAGAACATCTGCTCCCGAGTTGAAAGAAGACAGAGCTATGCTTTTGGAGGATTGGTTGGAAACAGAGACCAAGTTTGGTGAGCTAGGTGATCCCAATTCAGTCCGTGCTAAGTTGCCAAAGAAACTCAAGAGGCGGCGGCAAATAGAGAACGAGGATGGTCCACCAGGGTATGCACATTAACTCAAATCACTTATTCTATCTTGCGTACTAATAATGATGTCTCGTCTCCTAACCAAATCAAAAAAAGAAAGGAAAAAATGTTTTTCTGTTACTCTTATCTGTCTCGTCTTTAGCCCCAATATTTCTTTCGTCCAATACCTTTTTCAACGGAATGGAGCTTGGGACAATGTTAATTTTGACCTGTCACTTTCTTTCAGTACTACCAAGTTGATCATTTACTTTGTGTCGTCGACATATTTAAGAGTCCATTTTCCATGCTTGTGTCATCCGATGAATGATATACTTTCTCGGATGCTGTTTTGGATATCCTTTCCCGATTGCTCATGCTAAGAAATTGTACCTTTGACAGGTATCAAGAATATATCGACTACCTATTTCCAGAAGAAACCCAGACCACAAATCTCAAGATCTTGGAAGCTGCATACAAGTGGAAGAAACAAAAAGTTGTTGCTTCTGATGGCGAGGATGAGGACTAGCAGGCTTCTGTCTTTCTATTTTTGTACCTTACTAATTATTATTGGTGTTGTAAATACTGTGAGCTTTTCGCGCTTAAATAGTGGTTCAAATAACCGACTTTTCTTTTTGAGGGGCAATTTGATCTTTTGCCAGAATAGCTCATTTGTAACATGCTTTTTTATGCGTTTCGCCATGGAATGGCAATTTCTTGTTGACAACCCCTGTTCTTTTCTCAATAACCCGGTCTTCGGCCTAATTCAGGGGTAACAAACCACAACTACCAGAGCATAAACTACCTAAGCAAAACATGTTGAATGTTTTTAAACACAATAACAACATAACAAAAGCAACATGGGTTCTTGTAAACTTTTTTTCTCTCTCCCCATTTTGTGTGTTTTGTTTGTCTTTTTTGAATTTTTGTTAGATTTGCGTTATATTTTTTGGATTAATCATCCGTTTCGGCGAGAGAATTTGAAAAGCAAAAAATTCATCAAAAAAAAGTTCACGAAAGATGAACATAGTATCAAACAATTAGTATCTTTTTTTGTTTAAAGTGTTCGCCTTATATGAATTTTTTCCAACATTGGTCTATATTTTTATAATTTTCCGATTCGTTTCGTTGATACATGATTTAAAAAGCAATTTTCAGACCATGTCTCAACAAACACATTTTTGAAGTGTTATAAATACCTCGCTATAAGGAGGAAGGACTAGCGTGGGAACATGTCGCAAATGGAATCAAAAATCCTGCAGGGCACATCCAAGCCGTTCACGAGTGTTTTCAACGGTCCAGGTTTTAAAGTAAACTCTTCTAGCACTTTTGGATGTCTGTGATTGTGCCCTATAGAGTGCCCTGCAGGATCCCCGGATCCATCGCACATGGTGCAACAGTGTACCCGAAAATGACTCAGGGAATTATTATTTTTAGCTTTACGTTTGGTTCTATTGGGGTAATAATCAGCAAATCCAAGGGTGTTTGATTGAATTACAAGAAGTAGCCATTGAGATTCTACATGCACACCCATGTCACGTGGGTTAGTTATTGTGCATGTATTCACGCATATCACACTATCACGTATGCATGCACATTTGCATTCATCCCCTGGATCACGTTGAGTTGTTCTCTCTCTCTCTCTCTCTCTCTCTGTCTGTCTTCCTGTTCAGATCGGCCACAAATTTGGAGCTTTCTTTACAGCTTCCTATTTCCAGGTACTTTGGAGCTTTTGGCATTGGTAACAAAATGGCAAATCAAATGAGATGAACGTAAACTTCATTTAGGAATCTCATGTAATTGTATCCATTTTGTTTTCGTTTCTTTTTATGTTAGAGCGTGTTGGAATATGCCAAATGGTTGAATTTCTATCGAATTTCTTAGTTGATTAAAGAAAATGAGAAGATACATATGTCTCCTAGTTTCCTATGTTTTCTCAGCAGCCAAACAGACCGCGGTAGTCTATGGTGGATTCGTTCGGATTCTTTCAATGAATTTTATTGAAATTATTGATCTTATAGCACTTCGATTTTTCAAACGTGTAGAAATTAGAAACCATGATATTTTGTAACACAATCAGGTCGGACACAATCGATTTTAGAATGCTTGATTCATTTATTTGGTGGTGGCGCTGGTGATGTCATTATTTAATTTTCAACAACGAATGATTGTAGATTTCCCCCCGAGTGATTGCAAATTAATTAAAACTCGCCAGTGCAATGCCTTTTCTGCTAACATACGCAAGACTGATCTTAAATCTGAGGCATGTGGCACCCCTCTTTCTCTCAATATATTTCTGGATTCATTAATTTTCAATTTCCCATGAAATGCTTATCCAGGTTCCATTTGTTTAGGTGTCCAATGTCAAGCGAAATATATGTGCATAGACGTTGGACACATATACAAAGACCAGTCTCTCACCAGGGATGAACTTCACAGCATTTGGATCCTACTGGAAAACTTTACCAATCATTTGAATTCTTTGTGTTTCAGAAGGAGGTACGCTTGTATTGATCCCTCTTTTCGAGCATAAACTGTCGTAGAGAGAAGGCTTTAGAGATGACAAAGAGCCGGTGGAGGGAGTCGATAAGGTGCTTGGGGAGTAGTCATACTGATCCAGAGAAAGATGAACAGCTGAAGAAGACTAAACTAGGTATATATTTCTCTCCAAAAAAACCATCCCTACAATATTATTGGAGGCTGTGGAATAGCGCCATAGAGGCCAAAAGAATGCAAATTAGAGCTCTACTACCCGCCCAATATTTCCCAGACAGCAGACCTTTGTGGTACACACGACCAGAACTCCCCAGCAGTTCGGCGTCGCTCTTTCATAAACTTGGTACGATGGGGTAGCCTTATATAACTTATAACCCTTTTCTTACTAATTGCTTAGCTTGTGAAATTAGAATATGTTTAGGAGAACTAGAAATAGAAATTCGTAACTTAATACGAACTAGGACATATAGAAGGTAAGTTTTACGGAAAAAGAGTAAGGTGGTTTAGTCGCATGCAATCAAGACTACTAGATGCAAAACAATAAACAAGAAAGATTGATTATCATTGATAGAAATGCTAGACAGGGGAAGATCTAATTCAATACAAGTTCACTAAAAATTAAGAGGAAAGTCCACTTTCACCCCTTATGGTTATCGCCATGTGCGGATACACCCCCTATGATTTAAAAGTGTGCACATAACCCCCTGTGGTTTTCAAATTGTGCGGATAAACCCCCTGCCGTCATATTTTTCATCCATATTAACGGAGGTGTATCTCACACACCTCTAGAATGTAATCTGAGTCGTTCATAATGTATTAAATAAAGAATAGAGTATCTCTGTAAAAAATCATCTTAATCAGGCATCAATAACCCAGTGATCTAATTTTTAGTAAATTCAAATTTAAAATTTTAATTTTCATAACAGAATCGATTTGACCATAAGCTTTTCACATTTTGATTGACTTGAATTTTGGCATAGACGTAGTACTCGTCAAAATTTACAATATCAACGGTTTGGATTCAATTTTTTGTATACGGGATGGTGTGGTTAGATTTAAAAAAGAAGAAGAATCAAGGGACGTGATGGAGATATAATGGTCTTTTAATATTGTTTCCGTTAATATGGATGGAAAATATGACGGCAGGGGGCCTATCCTCAAAATTTGAAAACCACAGGGGGTTATGTGCACACTTTTAAATCATAGGGGGTGTATCCGCACATGGCGACAACCGCGGGGGGTGAAAGTTAGACTTTCCTCAAAAATTAACTCAATGCATAGCTTTTGAGATAGCTGAATGACGAAAAAGAGAGATGTACCCAATTCCAACTTATGGGGACACAAGACTTGGTTTAATCTAGGAGTGAAAGTTACTCAAACAGAGGACAGCACGACAAGATTGAGAATAAAACCGGAAGATGACACAACTGACACAAAGAAACTGAAGAAGATGGTAACAAAACCTGCAATAAAAGAACCTAAAGCCAAATTGCATCAAAGACAGAAAAGGTAGTTTTCATTCATTAGCAGTACAGACAAGAAGCCTCTGCGGAAAAATGACAAGTTCTCTCATCTCCATCACAAATGTGGTCTTTACAGCTTTGTTAGAAATATGCATCTACTTTCTGGAAGAAGAGACCTTTGCTTTTGTGCTGCTGGAGGACTGCAGAGAAACTCCCAGCCAATTCAGGAAGAAATTTTACTCCCAAAAACCTAGTAGGATGAAACAAAACCGGAAGCCATCCACTGATCCACTTAAATCTTTCCATTTTCCACACAAATCTCAACCAAGACATCTGTTATAGTTGAAAGATGCTGTATCATTTTCACTTATGCAGATTAATGTATTCCCTCCCAATATGCATCTTTCTTGCACTAACTTTTGGCCTTTTACCTTTCTGGAGGGCTTCCTCACAAGTGCATCCTACTAAGCTTTGGATATAGACTTTTAGCAAATTCAGAGCACCATTTGTGTATGTGAGTGGGAAAATGTGTCTAGTCCAATATATTTCCCGATTGTGAATTTATTATCCTTGCATCATTTCAATTTTTGACTTTTCTGTACTAATTCAGAACTTCACTGATTGTTGCAGAAGTTGACGATAAAGTAGCAAAGATTTTTAAGCTTATAAAGAACAAGAACCAGCGCAAGAAAGATGGGAACTCGACAAAAGACTCAGAACTTGTTGAACTCATTGGTGATTTTCACAAACAGTACCAATCACTCTATTTGCTTTATGAGAATCTCAGAGGAGAGGTAAAAGAAAAGGTTCTCAGCCTAGAAAACAAGGAGAGCTCTTCTTCTACCTCCAGCTCGGACGCAGAATCAGATTCATTCTACTCCGTGGATGAAGCAAGCACGAGAAGCAGTCCGAAACATGACCACCTTCAGAAGGCGAGAGATGAGTTCAAGCACAAACTCGAAACTTCAACTTCTGAATTTGTTGACCTGAGGAATAAATTAAACTCCATGACCGAAGAAAAGGAAGCTATACAATCGGAATACATGATATCTCTAAGCAAAATAGAAGAATCTGAGAGTATCATTAAGGAGCTTAGGAACAAAGTTGAGATAACAGAGAGCACAAAACAAAAAATAGTTGATGAATGCATGCAGTTAAAGGAGAAGCTGGTTGAAAGAGAGAATGAGTTGCTTTCTCTCACCAAAGCAGATCAGGTTCATGAGCCTAAAGTCCCGAACCGGATAAAAGGATTAGAACGGCAGATTTCTAGCTTGAAACTAGATCGGAAAAACTTGCGCGGCCAAAAGAGAGAACTTGAAGAGAAGGCCAAAGCTCAAGGGATGGAAACTAAACAACTAGGAGAGGAAAATTCAGGACTGCAGGCACGCATCCTTGAACTTGAAATAACATCCAAGGAGAAAGAAGATGAACTTTCGGTTCTCATGAGTAAACTCGAGGAAAGTGGCAGAATCTCTGATTCTAAAGTTCAGGACCTGATCAAACGGGTTAAGGATTTGCAACTGGAGGTGGACTCCTTGATGACTCAGAAAGAAGAAATAGATGAACTGGTGCTCAGGAGTAAACAGCTAGAAAAGGGAAATTCAGACCTGCAGACCCGTATTGCAGAACTTGAACTTATATCAAAAGAGAAAGAGGAAACAGTTTCTGCTCTTCAGAGGAAAGTTGAGGGAAATGAGAGTAGTTCTAAGTCTGAGATAGAAGACTTCATGGCACGTGCCAACGGTTACAAAGGAGAAATCAATGAACTTGTGCTGAGGAGTAAACAGCTAGAAGAGGAAAATTCAGGACTGCAGACTCATATCGCAGAACTTGAACTTGCATCAAAAGAGAAAGAGGAAACAATTTCTGCTCTTGTGAGGAAAATCGAGGAAAATGAGAGAAGTTCCAAGTCTGAAATAGAGGACTTGATGGCTCGTGCCAACGGTTTGCGATTGGAGGTGGACACTTTGAGGAGTCAGAAAGGAATACTAGAAGAACAAGTGGTCGTCAAGAGTAACGAAGCATCTAATCAAGTTAAGGGTTTAATGGACCACGTCAATGTTTTGCAACAGGAGCTTCACTCCCTAAGCAGCCAGAAAAGTGAATCAGAATTGACTATAGAGAAAGTAACACAAGAAATATCCGATTTCCTTCTTCAGATAGAAAATTTGAGACAAAAATTAGAAAGGAAGACCATAGATTTACAGATAATGCTTCAAGAAAAAGAGGGTTTACAAAGGAAGGTAAAAGACCTTGAACTGGAAGTGAGCTCCATTCGCAACCAGAAAAGTGAAGTGGAAGAGAAGATGAGAGTAGAAAAAGAAGAGTTACATGTTAGAGTCACTGAGTTGGAGGAATCATTCAGTGTGTTAGAGAATGATTCGTCTATTCAGATTAAGGCCTTAGGAGAAGAGCTAAAAAATCTGCAGCAGGAATTGGATTCATTACATGCTGAGAAAACCCAACTGCAATTGGAAACCGTAAGAGAGAAACAGGAGTTATCGGAGAACCTAGCTCTGATGGGGAAACAGAACATTGAGCTAACAAGCAAGATTTCAGAACAACAGAAAAGCCTAAAAGGTCAAGAGGATGCTATCAACAAGTTACATGAAGAGCATAACCATAGCAAATCTCAGTACCTAATTGCAGAAAAAAAGATTGAAGAAACAGCGGAAGAATTCTGCAAGAAATTCGAAGACAGTCTACGTATTATGAGCAGGAGGATCAGGGTGGCAGAACAGTTGCATTTGGAGAACAAAGACGTATATGTAAAAACAAAAGAGAAGCACGAGAAAGAAAACAAGGAACTCAATGTGATTATCGAAACAACTCAATTTGCAGTTAAAAAGATGAAGGAAATCACACTAACAGCAAATGATGCATTGTTTGGTTTAGACACGGTGGCATTGAAATTTGAGGAGTGCAGTGGAAACTTCATGAACAGGATTTCAAAGGCTTCTTGCGAAGTACTTTTCGCAAAGGACTGGGTGAGGAGGAAAAACAACGCGATAAAGCACGTTCAGGAGGATGTGGATTGCTTGCTAGTGCAGCTGGATACGAAGGAAGCGGAGGTGTTGGGACTGAGAGAGAAGGTATGGAAGTTGGAGAATAAGGCGAGAGAGCTCGAGAAGATGGTGAAGGAGAAGGAGGAAGGGATGCTGGGAATGGGGGAGGAGAAGAGGGAGGCCATAAGGCAGTTGTGTGTGTGGATTGATTATCACCGCAGCCGCAGCGATTATCTGAAGAAGGTTCTCACTGAGATGAGTGCTGTGAGAAGCCATAGGACATCTTAGAACGCTCTTGGTACTTTCCACTCCTTTGATAGTTTTTCTACATCATGGGCCTGTTTGGAAATCCCATCTTATTATCTTGTTGTATTTGAGGTCTAAATTGGATGCAATTGTGTCTAAATTCAGACCCAAAATAAGCAAACTAGTCAAGAAAGGTGCAGACCAAACGGGCCGGAGTCACTAAGAATTTGCTCATTCTTTCAAATTCATAGTTAGTAATGCTAAGGATACCTAGGAGTTGCTACTGAACTGATCCAGACTGTATTGGAAACTACAAAACTGGTTTGTTTGGTACGGCCTTGTTTCCTCTATATGTAAATCTGGTGTTTTTTAATATAGTATTGATCAAGTCCTGGTTAGCACAATTTGTTTGGTGTTTTTAATATAGTATTTATCTGTTATTTATTTATTTATAAAGATTTGTTATCAGTTTTTCTTCTTCCATATATAATCAAATGGGTGGGATGGGGTGATGGCGTAGTTGACCCCCTGGGTGTGAGTCGCATGACCATAGGGGTACGCACCCGCCCTGGAATGTTCGGATTTGAGCCATAGGTGACCGGCCGGGGAGGAAATATTTGTCCAATACCACATTGAGGGATCCATCACCAGAACCCCATTGAATTGCAAGAGAAAATATTTGTCCATTACCACATTGAAGAACCCGTCACCAAAACCCCATTGAAATGCAATTTAAACATGAGGCCTCCTCTACCAACCATCTGGTCCCAAGTCTTGAATGTGAGACTTAGTGGTGCATATTGTACCCTGATAATAACTACCTTACTAATTTGATGGTTTGTGTGTACATCTTTAAAGCTTTGATTCTCAGAGGGGCCTCAACTTCAAATTCTAACAATCCATATGTTTTCGTCGTGTTCAAATTAACACTGACTTAATCCATTACTCGTCTTCATTTACAACCTAACCTTGGAGAGAATGTCCAACCCAATCTCAGTCGAAATGGTTGCTCCTCCTAGGTCCTAGGTTTGAAATCTCTAAAGTGCTGCTATCAACTCAAAGGCTAGTCCATACGTGACTTTGTCTCGACTTTAATCGAACCCTGCACAAAAAGACGGTGGGATTGGTCCCAAGATATATTTGTGGTGTGCGTAAGCTGCTTAAACATCCTGAATAAGCAAACAAAATGTTTCAAGAAAACATAAATGGAACGAAGCTTTTCGAAGTCCGAAACACAGTAACATCATCAAAAACCTCATCCATGGATATTATCACAAGATAATAAATTGTTCCTCGCCATCTCCACATTATCATCAATCTCTCAAGTTTCTAATCCAATTGAAGGTTACAGTGGAATCTCAACATTTTACTCAAATTTACTTGTATGAAAACCGAGTCACAGTCAATAGCAATTCCTCCAACTTCTCACCATTGTGTATCCAAACAGTTTGATCCCGAAATGAATAAGTGGTTTGACAGTAAAATAAATTGGATCATATTCAGTCTCGATCAGTAATATCCACCAATTCTTCAGATTTCTGCTCCCTTCCAAATGAAACAATGCGGGTGTGAAATTTCTCAACTGTTTATGACCATCTCCATAAGCAAATCATTCCATGAGTCAATTGGCCCAGGCAAACACCAATGCAAGCAGTCGTATACAATCTTGGTACTACTGTCTGTTTGGAGTGGGTGAAAGTATCGATACAAACCTGGGTGCCCATCAGGCCTCAGTAACGAAAGCTGCATTACATCAAGAAGTTTAAGTTTCATACCCTTTTCAGAAGCCTTAATTGCCGCCTTCTCAAATTCCTCCAATTCAACTTCGCGAAGGTATTTGTTCAAATCAGGTATACCAAACTCGCCTTCCTTGGCAGGTTCTGTTCTTTGGCAACTACCACCATTAAACCAGTCCCCATTCTCAAAATGATCCGGCGCGGTCGCCCTATAGAAAATCGTGCCCTTGTGATTCGACGAAACAATGAAACTGAATAAATGCTGAAGGACTTTTCGGTGTGCGAAATTGAACCCTAGCTCCGTTTGGTTTTTGTTAGGACAGTTGTGGCATCCATATATTGTGTCGTTAATATAGTAGTTTGCAGTTTTGAGGAACCATTCACCACTGGAAAAGATCATGTAGTCCAAGTCTTGATACTGATTGGTCCATGCTGGATCAAGTTTGTCCAGGTAAAGCTCAACGGGAGCTGAGGAAATGCCATTGTCGTCTTCAAAAATGGCAGCTTTGGCAAGGAAAGGGGACCAAACTAATGATATGGTAAAGTTGTATGAGGGGAAAAGCCATCTTTTGGATTTGTATTCCTCGTCATGGTAAACTTCAACAACTTGTTCCACCTGAAGCACACATTGTCCAATTTGAATATTTCCACACCCACTTGGAAAAAGCGTTTAGCTGTTCTATAGGTAGATAATATAAAGCAGCTTAACAGAATCAAACACAATATAGAGGTATCCACTGTCACCAAGTGAGGTGTGTAGCATCAATGCATCATAAAGATAACTAAACAAACAAGTGGAATTGCTAATCTTCTAGTTAACCCCCAGTAGCATCACAATCTTCAAGTTAATACAATAATTGGGGGTACGGGCGGTGAGGATTGGAAAACGTTGGCAACTGAAATAGTGGCCCCCCTCTACCTCCGAAAATTGAAGAACTCAAAGGACATTATGCTGTCTAAGCATGCCCCAAAGTCAAAGCCGGAAGGAATCAGAGAGGGCATGCCTAAAACCCCAATTCAATTTCTATGCTCATTATCTTGCTTCTTTCATTCACGGTAACAATAACTCAACCAAACTTTCTACGTGGTTCATTCAACATTCAGGATTAAAAGTGGTGGTACAAGTCAATCTTTTGAAGAGTTAGTTGATGGGACTAAGCCTCTTCTCTCAACAAATAGAAACAGAAGTTCGATGGAGAAAAGAAAAGCATACTTGGGTGAATACATAAGCTATGTTAGTGTGGGGGGCTGTTTTAACCTCGAACCTCTCGAACGCTTGCTGTTGAATCGTGGAGCGATGACGTGTAACGCCTTGTACCTGCAAACCGGAGGAGGGTGTTCCTCCGGGAAGAAGCTCCGACGATTAAGTTAGTATATGGAGGAAGAAGTTTGGTAAGAAAACATATGTAGAGAGAGAGTAGTTTTTCGTGTGTGATTACTCAGAACAGATCCCCGTCTTAGGTGAAGTACTCCTCTATTTATAGGCGTGGGATGGAAGCGGTGAGTTAGCCGAGCGTAGGCTACACGCGCACTTCTACGCTCGGCTGACGTCACATGTCAGGGACATTAATGAGGGCCGCCTTCAGAAGATCTTGCCGTGTCACAGTGACTAATGTCAGGCCTGTCGCTATTGGCCAGAGATGTCACTTCGTATATCAGAGAAGACATCTTGCGTATCATCGAAGACTTCTAGAATCGGCCATAAGTGGAAAGGATCTAGAATGTTCCCACAGAGGCAGTTATCCGAACAATACACGTCCAACCGAACCGAATCGTCTGTCCGAGCAACAGTAGTTGTGAAGAGGAAGATGATCCGAATAAACGGGTCACAATTCTTCCAATAGGGCTTGTATTCTTCGGACAAACAACCCAGAAATACACGTTTGTTCGGACAATAATACTTTTTGAACGTAGACGAACTGAGACAGCTGAACGATGGCCAAGATGGGTTGATCCTTTTGAACCCTTTGGACTTCGGATATTTCGGCCCACTACAATAGCCCCTCAACTCCTGCTTCGCATGCTCGGCATTGACGGAGGAGTTGAATCAGAGTGGCCGAACGAAACGTTATCCGAACGAAGGAATTCCAGAGTTAGTAGTCCGAACGCCAATAATTTCCGAATCTCAGAAGTGACAACTTCTGAGTTAGCATTTAATGCTCCTGCATCTGCCAACTTCAAGTTTGCCACGCGTCGCAAGACCATTGAGCGCTGGTTCGGCGCGTGCATCAGGATTCCACGCGTCGAACATCCAACGGTACATCAATCTCCCGCCAAAAATCGAACGGGTAAGGTTCGGCGCCGGTCTGGGTTCTGCCCTAGGTATAAAAGGCGACGGACGGAGAGAGAAAATCACTTTCTCTTCCTCCGTTCTTGATCGTTCATCTGCCAGAGCGAGTCTCCAGCCAAAAACCCAACAAAAATCGAAGATTTCGAGTGTTTGATCACAGATTTCGCTTCATTTTTCAGGTATTTCTTGTTTCTCTATCTTTTTCTATGCATTTTGATTGTTTTTGGACATGTTTTGGCTTAGAACGGGCTTTTTCTCTCCTATCTCGTCTGTAACGTTTTCTGGAATTCCAGAAATGGTTGAAGATGTTCTTGTGTTCTTCCGAACGCATGTGCATCTTCAACCCTTGTTCTTCCGAACAACAAATAAGGAATTTAACCCACGCTTTCCTTCGGAATAAGCTATAGGGACAATAACCGAATGACGACTCCGAACAAAGGTTCAACAACTTAGACCCATAAGAATTCCCGACAAATCATCGCTCGGTATAGTTAAGCCGTATACGATCCGAAGATCCGTTCGGTAGCCTAGAATCACCGTACGTAGGCACCTTAGGATCCAGACCTCGCTCTTCGCTAACGGTCTTCTCCCGTGCACTTGTCTTTTAGGTATGGATTCGCCGCCTGGAGCCTTCGGCCGAAGGACAATCGACCCCATGATAGCTGAGATCATCAGATCTTCCGCCCGTGGCTATCGCGTTCGGGGAGCAAATGCCACAGGGGGTCCCTGGGGTTGATTTCCCCGTTCAAGTGACCCCACTCCGAACAATGAGCCCACCTACCGTCCGAACGGCGAGTCCACCTCCCGTGATTGACATTGAGGAGTCCACGGAGAAAGAAGCCGAGGATTTACGCAACGAGGGAGAGGAGGGCATGGAAGCTGAATCCGAGCGTCGCTCCACTCACGAGGACGCAGTTGCAGAATCCTCGGGTCAGGTTGAGGGGATAGACGAGACGGGGGCCTTCGGTGAATCTTCCACGCAGCCACCGAAGATGAAAAGGAAAATCGTCCAGTTAGACCCTGACGAGATTCCCGAACGAAGATGGAAGGACCCCTGTCCGTACTGGGACTGCTTCAAAGATGCCCAGGGCATTGCTCTGTTCCGAGAGACCTACGACGTTCCGGACAACGTCGAGATAATGCCCCTTGAAGGCAACCGCATCTTATACGGTGATGATTTTATTACCGTTCCCCTGATGGCCATTGCCGAGGGTGGACTTAGGTTTCCCATTCACAGAATTACTCGGGAAATCCTATTTCGGTTTGACCTTGCCCCCTGCCAACTGAGCGTGAACTCTTACCGCATCATACACTCCATCATCAAATTGGCCGAGGTAAAAATGTTCCCCCTCGAGGCCCATCACATTTTTGAGAATTACCTGATGTCCAGGAACGTTAGGTATTCTCGATATTTCTTGTGTTCCCGAAGGAACATGGTAAAAATTATACCGGAGGGAATGTATGACTCCGAGAAGTGGGCTTCGGACTATGTCGTAGTCCGGGGCAACTTCGAATTTCCTGCCGGTGAGTATGGCGTGCACGGCATTCGTACGCAAAGAGGAGAACCGAGTAAGTATTCTTGTGCGTTTTTTTTTTTTTAAGGTTTATTGCTCGGTAGACCTATTTCTGTAAGTATCTTCTTTTTACTGATCTTCTTTTGTTCGGCAGACGTTCCAAGACTCAATAAACAACTCCTCCGAGCAGCACAGGGTTGTGGGCTTGCAGCTTCACTCCTTACGATCCCAAGATCCGAAAGAGACGCCCCCACAATCCTGGGCTACGATCCAACATACGGCGGCCGAATCCGAGGGGGCTTACCTGAATCTGACACCGAGGAGCTTCCCGCGGAACGTCTTCCGAGCGTCGAGAAGCCACTGAGAGGAACTATCCGCCAGCCAGCATCCGAAGAGCCAGAAGGTGACTCCGAAGAAACTTTAGGAGAACAAGGAGAAATGGCTGGTGCTCGTGGAGTAAGAGCGGTTCTGCAGGAGAAGCAGGAGAAGAAGAAGAGGGAAGAAGCAGAGAAGAGGAAGGCTGCCGCAGCTGCTGGTGGATCCAGCTCGGCACCGAGCCCCAAATCCCCACCAAAAGATATCCCACCCTCTCTCTCCCAGAAACGTCCGCCTACAGCCCCCACGTCTTCACAGGAAGCTCCGGCCAAGAAATTCAAGGTCACCACTCGGAGGGACCCGTCGGCGGCTACGGGCTTACCGAAGGACGGCGCTGAGGGTGCTGAAGAGGCCGAAGAAGGTGAGGGCGCTCGGGAGGTCGGTCCTGCCTGGGCCCCGAGCTTCATTACCCAATCGAAGAAGCAGGTCCTTGAGACCGACAGTCTCCAAGAGGACTCCTCAATTGCCTTTGCCCTCCATGCTGGCCTTGCACTGCCGAAGGACATCCCCTGTGCACCGACGTTGAAAACTGCTCTCGCTGATTATTTCTATCATGCAGGCAGGGTAAGTATTTTTCTTCGGCTTTAAATTCCTTTGTGTTACTCGTACGTTCTGTGCTACATGAATGTGTGTTCGGCTTTTGCAGGCTACGCAGTCCATTATGTCTGCTCAATTCCATTTGCTTGACAACGAAAAGCAAATGAAGCTGCTGAGGCAAAAGGCCGTGCATTACCAAAATGCGGCCGAAGCTTTGAAAAAGAGCTTCGATCAGTCCGAGGCCGTGCGCCAGTCGCAGGAGCTGCAGATTGCTAATCAAAATGATTTGATTAAGGGTCTGCAAGATGCTGCCGAGCGCACCAGGGGGGAAGGGATGAGGGCTTTGCTGAAGCCAAGAAACAGATGGAGGAGGAAATGAAGAAGCTACTCCAGGAGGAGTTTGACCGAGGATACAAGCTGGCCGAGGAGAACGCCGCCGAGGAGGTGCTTGCGATTATGAATGAGATCAAAGAAGAGCAGCACGTGAAGAGCTTCACACTCGGCGTGCACAAAGGTTTTGATGAAGCTGGCCTCGACTCGGACGACATCAGGAGGGGCATGATCGAAGCACCACCCCTACCTGCTGACGAGGACGAGCAGCCTGTGAGCAAAGAGGCTGATGCTGAGAACGTTGAGGCTTCAATCCCCGAGTCCAACATCCCCACTCCCGAAGCATGAGACATTTCCTTTATGTTTTTTTTTTTTTAAGAACAATATTTTAGAACGGTCGACGCCGAACAATAGGCTTTTGTCGAACCGTAGTTTGTAACTAATACAGGTGAGGTTGGCACAGAACGATCTACCACAGCCATGCCTCAGTACTCGTTTGATTTGGTTTGCAAAGTTTGTTTAAGAAATTTCCAAGTCTTTTTATTCGGATAGCCAACATCTATTGCAGTTACTTTATGTTTCGTCGTTTTGTACAGAATCAAGGCGGCTTCACTTGAATACGAACATTGTTAAAAGCCCAGAATATTTTCCACCGAACAAACGTGTATGAACATAAGTAGTCAGCAATTTGCCCACAAAGCTATCTGATTGAACTGTCAAGTGTTTTAGCTCGGATCGAATTATAGTTTCAATGTTTGGATAGCATACGCTCGGACTATGTATTATACGTTGGGTGTTGTACTTTGAATTTACACATGTAAAAATTCACACGTTTATACACGTAGATAGCCCCCTGCCTTAGTGAATGGCGTGAGTAAAGTACAAGGCGGCACTAAGGCAGAAAGAGTGGGTAAACACAAAGAGAGAACACCGAGCCCCAGCACATGGGAATGAGGAATCAGACTACGAGAATTTCGCCACACCAACCGAACGAGTTATTGACGTTTTACCGAAGCCCGAAGGCGGATCCAATACGCCGAACGTAAGGGAAAAGGGTGGAAGTGCCAAAAGACCGAGTAGAAGCCGGGCCAGGTGAAATACCCATGAAACCAAACGTACCGAGTAAGAAAACGATTGAAAAAAGACCATCCGATTACCAAAACGCATGAGGGCTTACAAACCGAGTAACACAAAAATAAGAAACAAAAGGCAAAAGCGAGAACTGGAGAACTCCAAATCTACCCATGGAACTTTCGAAGTTTTTGAGCGTTCCAAGGGTTAGCAATTGGTGTTCCATCCATCTCAGCTAGCTTGTAGACGCCATGACCAATCTTTTGGACTACCCTGTAAGGGCCTTCATAGGGATCCTTGAACTTGGTCAGTTTGCTGGCCTCGACGACCATCCGAAGAACCAGATCGCCAACCTGAAATGGTCTTGCTCGGACATTTTTATTGTAGCCCCGAGCAACCTCTCGCTGGTAAGCTTCATGATGCAGGTTGGCAGTGTCCCGAAGTTCTTCGGCGAAGTCCAGCTCCGCGCCCACCAAAGCGTTATTATCCACTGGATTGAAATTTTCGGACCGAGCCGTGGGCACCAATGCTGCTAAGGGAAGAACAGCCTCCATTCCGTAAGCCATCGAGAATGGGGTTCGGCCGGTGGACCGCCGAGGAGTTGTACGATAGCTCCATAGAACTTGTGGAAGCTCCTCAACCCATTTACCGAGCTTCCTGGTCAAGCGTCGCTTTAGCCCCCGAGTGATAGATTTGTTGGACGCTTCGGCTTGGCCGTTGCCTTGTGGGTAAGCGACCGAGGAATTATGAATCTTGATATGTTTCTCGGTGTAGAAGTGTTTGATTGCGGCGGCAACAAATTGGGAACCATTGTCTGAAATAATTGCATAAGGCACGCCGAACCTGGAAATGATGTGCTTCCAAATGAAACGTTCTACGTCCCTCGCGGTCGTCTTGACCAATGCGGCAGCTTCCACCCATTTAGTGAATAGATCAGTAGCCGTGAGCAAGTACTCAAATCCGCCAGTGGCCTTCGGAAGTTTACCAACGATATCAAAGGCCCAAACAGCAAATGGCCATGGGCTCGTAATCATCTTGAGGGGAAAAGCAGGTTGATGGATGAGCGAAGCTTGCAACTGGCACCGAACACAACGCTTTACATATTCTTCGGACTGCTTGACCATTTTCACCCACCAGTACCCTTGCGTTAAAGCACGTTGGGCCATTGTTCGGCCACCCGAGTGAGCCCCACAACTACCCAAATGCAGCTCCTCCAAGATGCTTTCCACCTGATCCTCATGTACTACTTTCAAATCCGGTCCGGTGAATGTTCGGCGATATAAATTATTGCTCGAATCTAAAAAATAGTTGGCTGCTCGGCACCTGATTTTGTGCGCTTCCCGTTTATCCGCTGGCAAAACCTGATCCTTGAGGAAGGCAATGACGGGGTCCATCAGACTAGGACCAAGGGTGATAGTGTTAACCATGCACAGGGCTGATTCGAAGCTCGGCGATTCCACTTCGTCAAATACAATGGTGCGGCCGCCTGAGGTCTTGTATGCTGAAGCAAGACCCGCGAGGGCGTCAGCATGAGCATTGTATTCCCGAGCAATCCATTCTATTTCCACTCGACCAAATTGTTTAAGGAGGGTAAGGACGTAGCTGACGTAGGCATTCATACGCTCGTCTTTGGCTTGGTAGTCATTGTTGAGATGCCCTACGATCAATCGTGAGTCACAAAAGACGTGAATTGAATCTGCCCCCAACCGAAGAGCGAGTCGCAGCCCCGCAATGAGAGCTTCGTATTCGGCCTCGTTGTTCGTCGCAGGGTAGCCGAGTGATACAACACTTTCATGAACGGTGCCAGCCGGAGAGGTGATGACAATGCCAGCCCCAGCTCCATGAATGTTGGAGGCTCCGTCCACCGTCATTCTCCAAGCATCACTCGAAAAGAGCTTCCACTCGCGTTTCGGTTTCTTTGTTCCAAAAGTGAACCGAGCACGACGAGATTCAGGGGGAGGGGAATTCCACTCAACGAGCTTCTCGGCCTCGGAGCGTTTCGCTACCTCGAACGCCATTGTCAGCTCGTTTTCCTCGTCGCGTAAACCAGGTGTTAGCTCGGCAAAGAAGTCTGCCAATGCCTGTCCCTTAATGGCGGTCCTTGGCTCGAATTGAATGTCGTAGTTGGCCAGGTCCTGTGAAAACTTGAGGATGCGACTAGAAGAGTCAGTCTTCCGAAGCACAGCCTTGAGAGGGAACTCGGTGAGGACCACAATCCTATGGCATTGAAAGTACGGCAATAGGCTCGTTTTGGCTGACACGAGCGCTAAGGCCAACTTCTCCATAGGCAGATACCTCGTTTGAGAATCCGTCATCGATTTGCTGGAAAAGAAGATGGGCAAGTGATCCGTTCCTTCCTTCCGAACAAGAACAGAGCTGGTAGCGTGATCCGAGACCGCCAAATACAAGTAAAGATCCTCTTCGGGCAAGGGTGTGACGAGGAGTGGAGCTTGCGCCAGGTATGTTTTCAATGATTGCAAAGCCACATCACATTCCTCAGTCCACACAAACCTGCGCCGACTGGTCTTTATTGCTTGGAAAAAGGGTCTGCAAAGATCTCCGGATCGCCGAATAAAGCGACTCAGTGCCGCTACCATTCCGGTTAGCCGTTGACTGACCATATATCCGAGGAACTTACCCGATCCAACTCCAAACGCACACTTCTCAGCGTTCAGACGAAGCTTATATTCCTTGAGTATGGCGAAAATCTCGCCAAGATCCCGAAGGTGATCGCTACCGAATTTACTTTTACATACCAAATCGTCGATGTAAGCTTCCAACGTCTTGCCGAGCTTTAGGAGAAACATTTTAGTTATTGCTCGTTGAAACGTTGCTCCGGCGTTCTTTAGTCCGAAGGGAACGACATTGTAGCAGTAAATCCCCCGAGGAGAGATGAACGCCGTTTTCTCCTGATCTTCGACTGCTAAAGCAATTTGATGATACCCTCGGTAAGCATCCATGAAGCTTAGTCGCTCGTGCCCTGCCGTTGCATCCACCATCTGCTCAATCCGAGGAAGGGGAAAACGATCCATCGGACAAGCATCGTTAAGATTGGTGTAATCAACGCAGACTCGGAGCTTGCCATTTTTCTTCGGTACAACGACCGGGTTTGCTAGCCAGGTTGGATATAGGATCTCTCTTATAGCCCCAGCGTTTAACAATTGGTCTACTTCGGCCATCACTGCGTCCACATGTTGTGCTGTTGAACGACGAACCTTTTGTACAACAGGGCGTCTGTTCGGATCAACATTCAGGTGATGAGCAACAAAGGCTGGATCCACGCCTGGCATCTCGTTGGGAGTCCAAGCAAATACTTCGATGTTCTCTTTAAGGAAATTGAACATCTCCATACGCTCGGATTCGACCATCGAGCTGCCGAGGAGAAAGTACCGGCTTCCATCCGGTTATTGGCATTCGAATCAGTTCCTCGGCCGACCATTGCTCGGCTGGTAGACCCACATCTTCAAGGACGGGTACATCCGCTGTGTCGATGCACTGTACCTCTTGCAAGCACTGTTTGTTCATCACGGTGCTAATGTAACACTTCTTGGATTGGACTTGATCTCCCCGGGCTCTCCTACCGACCGTTCCAGCCAACAAACTTCATAACTTGTTGAAGCAAAGAAGCGACTGCTTTCATCCCATGTAGCCAGGTTCGACCGAGAATGATGTTGTAAGGGCTAGGTGAATTAACCACTACAAAATCAACATCAATCACTCGGGAGCCGGCTCGCACGGGTAGGGTTGTCAGCCCAAGGGGCCATGGAGCTCCGGTGAAGCTGACGAGCGGGGTGGTTGCCGTCCGAAGCCGATCAAGAGATAGCCCAAGGCTTTTGAATGTGGAGTAGAACATAACCTCTGCCGAACTTCCTTGGTCAATCAATACCCGCTGAACTGGAGATTTGTCAACGATTATGCTCTAGACAAGGGCATCGACATGTGGCGTCTGTAATCCTCGCAAATCTTCGGCCGTGAAGGTGATTGTTCCATCCAGGCTCGGTTCCGTCCACTTTCTCCTGGATGAGGCACCCACGTTGCATACTGATAAAGCAACCTCGGCTTTGTCGATTTCCAAGCGCAGTTCTGCAGCCTTTCCTTTGGTGACGAGTCCTTGTATTACCCCAACGATGTTGCCCGCTGGAAGAGGAGGAGGAGGAGGGAGTGGATTGCGCCGAAGGTCGATCCATTGGTTGAGATGCCCAGCTGCTGCAAGCTCTTCCAGGTATCTTTTGTACGGTTGGCATTGGGTGGTGTAATGCCCTCGCTCTTTGTGAAACGAACACAATCCAGCCCCGGTGCCCGCTGTTCCGAGGAAGCCTGTAGGCCAGACGAAGAATGGCATCTTGCCGATGGTATGCAATAACTTGTAAATTGGTTCCGTGAAAGCTGTTTGCTCGGCCACATACTCATCCGGCCTGGGTTCCCTCTTCTCCTGTTGCCACGGCTGTTGGTACGGGGTTTGGGGCGGTTTAGACTTGTTGCTCGGTTTTCCTGACCCGGTTCCTCCGCTGCCTTGTCCGTTTTGCCCGTGCCGAACGTTGGCCACCTGTTTTTTCGCTGAAGCCTGGGTCTTTGCCTCGGCTGTCTTCGGAGCGTTACGCTCGGCCACTGCTTCTTCGTGTACGCAATCCTTTTCGATAATAACCATCAGGTCCCCCATTGTCTTTGGCGGGTTTCTAGATAAATCTCTGAACATTGCCGAAGTTGGATCCAACCCATTCATGAATGACTCCGCAGCCACGCCTTGGTCACAGTCAGGGATGAGGTTGTAGACTTCCCAGTAACGTTCAGTGTACGCCCGAAGCGTTTCCCCGGCTGCTCTTCTCATGTTTACCAACATCGAAAGCGTCTTCGGTTGAATGTTGCTTGTTACGAACCTCTTTGTGAACTCCAATTCCAGTTCGTTGAAGCTTTGATGGATTTTGGTTTGAGCTGGTTATACCACAACATTATTGGCTCACCAAGTGTGAGGGGGAAGATCTTACACATGAGTGCGTCAGAGAAGTTGTGGAGGCTCATAGTCTGCCGAAACCGACAAACGAACGCCACAGCATCTTCTTTGGCTTCATAACGTTTGAGCTTCGGCATGGTAAAGCGCTCCGGCGGTCGTTCTTGCTGAATGGCGTCAACGAACGGGGATGCTTTAGCTTTTCCGAACTTTGAGTTGTCCATTGTCACCGGAGCCTGTAGGATTATTGACTGCGGAGCGGGCACTTCAGGATTTTCTCTTGGCTCTCGGTGACGGCGTCTTGGCTGGTCGTTCGCCTCATTGTGGTGAGGTCTGCCCCCTTCTGACCGCTCCGGCCGTTCTCTTCTTGAATCACCCCGCCGAGCTAACCGCGGATCCAATTCTCCAACTGGTTGATACACAATAGGTGCCCCAGTAAATTGATCATATAAAATAATTGTATTTCCATTATCCGAGCGTTCTCTCCTGTTCATCGTCCGGCGAGTGCCACGCGCTCCCGCTGAATGTTGTTTGTTGTGTTGAAGCTCGGTCGTGGATCTAGACTGTTCGGTTCGCTCGGTGTGACCAGCTGGTTGACGCTCTGGGAGGACGTTTAAATCCATTGGCCTCTTGCCGTCTGCGCGCTCGTGATACCGTCTGGAGACGCGCTGTGTTTTTCCCGAGACGTTTGTTCGGTGAGAATGTGCCGTAGAATTTGTTGCCGAGGAACGTGAACTCTCGGTCCGAATGATGCTCGCCACGCGGTGCCGAGATGAGTTCGGCTGAATTCGTGGAGGGTGTTCCAACCTATCAAAGACGGTCCTTCGTTCGGATACGGCTAGCTCGGAAGTTACTGCCTTTCTTGATTTTCGGCTCCGCTTGTGCGCTTTCTTTGGCCGACTTGGTTCGGCAACATGGCCAGGTGTTGGTGTGACGATTGTGCCTCCATCCCGCTCTTCTAGACGTTGCTGTAGGAGTGCTATGACTGCTGCTTGGCGTTTTTGTTCCGCCAGAGCGATGTCAAGCTCGGTCTGTGGGAATGAAAGTTGACGAGCAACTGGCACCACGGTCCTAGCAGTTTGGCCGGGATCGTTATTTATTGAGCCGAACCCAGTCAAACCGAGGGTGAAATTTTCCGGACCAGGTGGTGGTAGGCGTTGGGTCATCTTTGGGCGGAGAAGAGACTGGAGTTAAGAACAGGCCCACACTTCGCTAGGAAGAACAAAAAATGTGTTTCGACTCCCCAGCGGAGTCGCCAATTGTGGGGGGCTGTTTTAACCTCGAACCTCTCGAACCCTTCTCGCTTGCTGTTGAATCGTGGAGCGATGACGTGTAACGCCTTGTACCTGCAAACCGGAGGAGGGTGTTCCTCCGGGAAGAAGCTCCGACGATTAAGTTAGTATATGGAGGAAGAAGTTTGGTAAGAAAACATATGTAGAGAGAGAGTAGTTTTTCGTGTGTGATTACTCAGAACAGATCCCCGTCTTAGGTGAAGTACTCCTCTATTTATAGGCGTGGGATGGAAGCGGTGAGTTAGCCGAGCGTAGGCTACACGCGCACTTCTACGCTCGGCTGACGTCACATGTCAGGGACATTAATGAGGGCCGCCTTCAGAAGATCTTGCCGTGTCACAGTGACTAATGTCAGGCCTGTCGCTATTGGCCAGAGATGTCACTTCGTATATCAGAGAAGACATCTTGCGTATCATCGAAGACTTCTAGAATCGGCCATAAGTGGAAAGGATCTAGAATGTTCCCACAGAGGCAGTTATCCGAACAATACACGTCCAACCGAACCGAATCGTCTGTCCGAGCAACAGTAGTTGTGAAGAGGAAGATGATCCGAATAAACGGGTCACAATTCTTCCAATAGGGCTTGTATTCTTCGGACAAACAACCCAGAAATACACGTTTGTTCGGACAATAATACTTTTTGAACGTAGACGAACTGAGACAGCTGAACGATGGCCAAGATGGGTTGATCCTTTTGAACCCTTTGGACTTCGGATATTTCGGCCCACTACAGTTAGAACAAGAAAAATGTGGCAAAGAACATCATTCTCAACATTGTGATGGTTACAGAGACACCAACACCTTTAAAACTTTTAGAAGCTGGCCAGAACCCTATAAACTGTTGCCGAGCAGAAAAAAAAAAAACCTCCTATAAACTGGTAGTACAACCTTATTTCTTATGCTAGCCTAAGTAGTGAGGTAAGTACCCGCCTTATTACAGCCATTGCATAGAGTTCCACTATGGATACAAATATTTTACTATTAGCCTTTAGGGAGTCACATTATCCTCCGAGGGCGAGATAGAATACCGACACATTTTTGACAACTAAGAAGATTTCTAATTGAGTATCATCTATGGTAATCCAGCTTTCTGCAACCCCCCCCCCCCCCCACATGGTGGATCTGCTGGAGGCTGCAGAGTTATCAATTCCTATTTCGAAAAGGAAGGACCTAGCTCAAAATACATATCCTTTCCAAATATCCCCAAGAAAACAAACCAATTTTGCCAAATCAAAGTGATAATTACCTTTGAGAGAATGCAGAGCAACGACTGGACATGATTCCGAGTTATTGAATCGCCGATAAATCCCCAAATTTTGTTCCTCATCAACTCAAGAAATTGTCCTGCATCAAATGGAGGCAGCTCACAATTGCGTGGATTCCACCTCCAAAAGAGATACCCAGTATCTGGCCGCCCATTCTTCATACAATTCTGACGACTTTCCATCCAGCTGCAACTCTCATTATTGTAAGCCGGACCTGATGCGTATGGGATCCAATCACCAGTAAAAAGATCACATTTCTCTGCAGAAAGTTTGGCGCCACCAAGAACAATACTCAGTACATAGGTAAAGACATCTCCAGCCACTCAAAACTTAAAATGGAGTAGGAAAAAAACCCCTACATTCTCTCTCAACTCCTTTACACACTCAAATCAAGGGGGACTCAAATCTTTTTAACATAAAAAGGTTCATCTCACATCATGACATTCAAATTTTTAACTCCACCATGAATCTTCCATTGGTTGTACTAAATGAAGCCTTTACTCAAAAAGGAAAAAAAACTTGTAAGAAAGGGCTAGAGATGACCTAAAGTACCAAATCTTTTATATGACCTAAGCATTACTAGAACAACATAGGAACAAGGGCGGATTCACATTAACATAGTGCCCCTGGATTTCTAATTCTTTCACTTATATCCCTATGAGTCTGCAATATATTTTATTTAGCCCTTCAAGAATCGTATTAGTGCCCCTCATATTTGACAATTACACCACCAATGTGCTCATATTCTAGTAATCATATTGTGTTCTGGAATTTATGACTTCTGATTCTCAGTTTAATTATACCACCAATTGGCAAGAGGTGGGGTAACCTCTAGAATTTATTAACCAAGCTTGGGTGGGGTGGCTTAGATGAGGGATGTGGGATAAAGTCTAACACTTACCCTGATGTACAGCCCAGATGCACGTGGAGGTACGAATTGATGAGACGAGGAGATGTGACTCGGGTAACGGAGACTCGACCACGTGAGGTGAGGCCACCAAGACTTAGCTCTAATACCATGTTAGATTTTTTGGAGGTTCCAATACATAATCAATTGGCGACCTAAAACCAATAGGCAAGGGGCAGAGTAACCTCTAGAATATACTATTAACCAAGCTTGGGTGGCTTAGATGTGTGATATGAGATAATGCCTAACAACATCATTCTAATTTCTTTGAATTAATGTGTTAATTTGCATGTAAATATCACGAGTATTTCTAGATTTAGTAAGAAAAATCAGTTCTATAAGCAATCGAATATGAATGAGAAATAACATTGTGCTTCGTTGCGAACAAACATTATCAAGCTTATGATCAATAAATGTCCATCCTGTCTCGATTTTCTGGATCCGCCGCTACGTTCATGAAAGCATATAAATATATCTACATGAGGGGTGGGAAAACCAACTAAGGAAATCAACCACAATTACGTAACCTTTTTCAGCATTTAAATTTGCAAAAGCGAATCAGAAGAAAACCCATCAATCTCTTCTGGGTTTTAGCCAAAAAATAACAATAATAAGGAAAACCCAAATGAGTGCGAAATTTAAGTACCTTTTCCGGGAATCTGATCTCTGGTTTCTTGAACATCATCAGAACCAGATGATTTGGGTTCCAATGAAACTTGAGTAGCATTATCACTGTGATCCCTATTCTCTTGCAAATCAGCAGAAGTATTTGGGTTTCGATTCACTGGAACTTGGGTTCCATTTTCTTGATATTGGGTCCCATTTTCAAGAATCTGGTTTCCATTTTCTTGAAAATCGACAGAAACTGGTTGTGGATTGGGTTTTTGCTCGATGAATGGAGCTTCTGAAACGTTCGAAAATCCAGTGGATTGGGAGAAGAGAAGCCGAAAAGCTAGACCCAGAAAGAGGACCGAAATGGCCAACTTCACTACCAAGTGGTTGTGCTTTTCTGTAAACCACTTGCAATTCAACTTCATTTCTCTCTCTTTCTCTCTCTCTCTCTCACTACAATTATTCCAGTTGATTTTATATCATGATGAGTATTTGGATCTGAAACCCTATATATGGAAAATCTAGACTACACTGGAATCTAGTTATAGGACTACTTCTATAGAATCTATACTGATTATTAATTGTATGTTTCGTTAACTAACCGACAATGCATACATACTACTCCTATACTGTATAGGTTTTTTTTCTTCTTGTAATGTATAACTACTAATATAGGGTAGCTTACGCACATCTTAAAATGTATGTTTTATTATTGTTTTTACACTGATCTTACATACGTGTGATTTGAGTCTCAAGAATTACGACGAAAGAAATCGAATTTTTAATCTACAAAAAACCAAATTTATAAGTCATAGAACTAGGCCACGGAACATGTGAAGTTAGCCAAGAATAATTTGTCACATATGAACAAATACTACGTTATCCTTAGATAAATTTTTGCAGTATTTTCTACATTATTCTGTAATCAACAAGAAAAAAATTTCTTAAGTCATCATTTCTATCATGTTTCCAAAAAAATAATTAAAAAATTCTCAAGTCACATATCTTAGATTCTACGCCACCGACATGTAGAGTTATAATCAAGAATGATTTATCATAATTATATGACCAAAGTACAAGTAAGTAGTAAAGAAAGTACTATTCCATGGATGTAGTAATGAAAGAATGGTGTGCCGTGATTTTAGGCTTTTCAGCTTCAATATGGGGCCACATGGACAACACAGCCCATGGTTTTTAACAAAAAGTCCTCGATCAATATTCACCATTTTCTTTACCGTTCTCAATTTCACCGTTCATAAGTGATTTAGACGGTCTGAATTTTAAAAAACTCTTCCCGAAAAGAATTAAGAGTTTTTTTTTATTAATTCAGACCATTAATAATCGAGACAGATTATGAAATGTTGAA